>JADMNL010000027.1:58325454-58942500 GCA_016271365.2 Neoceratodus forsteri | reverse complement strand
GGAACACATTTATAGTTTCCCACCAAAATTTCAAAAGGCACATCTGTGAGGCCAAGACTTTCTACCCTGAAAATGTTAGCCCAGAAGCTAAAACAGTTTCTGAGATACAGGTGAACCAAAAAAGTGTCAACCCCCCAAACCTTTATTTTTAAAACACTGTATCTCGGAAATGGCTTAAGTTATTAAGATAAAATGTATCATTTACCTTTCTAGGGTAATTATGTGTGCCACATTTCGTAGAAATCACTTTAACCATTACAGAGTTACTAAGATCAGAAATTGCCCTTTAACATTAATAAACACACACAGCAAAACCCTCAAAAATAATTTTTTTTAACGCTACGTATCTCAGAAACCAAACAACGGATTCAAAATTTGTCAGGTCAAGAGACATGGGCCCTAGTCTGATGCTTGTCAAATTTTCCTACAAATCTGTTGGAGTGTTGCACAGTTATTCAGGTGCAAAGTATGCAAGACTGGATGACAGTGTGCAACAAGCATTTGTCAATGCCGAATGTTTGCTTGCTGGCATTGGCATTGGTAGTGTAGAAGTTACAGAGCTGCATAATAGGAATGGCAGTATTGAACTAAGCCCACCCCACCACCACTCTGCAGAGAGCAGGCATTGGGTGTGCCTTTGGGTATCAGGCATAACGACCATGCCATTTCACCACACCTACCCTGCAGACACTGACAAGTGTCACGGTGTGCCTGTAGGGTCTTTGGCCCTTATGCACTCCATTTCATCAGGAAATATGGTGAGATGGGTGCGATATAGGAGAATGGGGTGAAGTTTGGGCCCGAAGAGTCCGAGGCACACCTTGATGCCTCTCACTGGCTGCAGGGTGTGGGTGGGGGTGGAATGATATGAGCATGACAGGCAAGAATCCCAAGTCACACCCCTGATGCCTGTCATTCTCTACAGGGTGGGGTGTTATGGTCAGAAACCCTAACGCCTCAGGCATTCGTTGGTATTTTCACTCCAAATTTTCAACATGGTTTTTTTTGTGACCCCTACCTCTTGAACAGTGGCAATATCAGTTTGTTAGCCGAAAACTGCTTTTCCACAGCGACTATGGCAATTGGCACCACAGGTGCAAAAACACATTCCGAACAGGATGTGAAAAATGACAGCGGTACTGTTCATGGAAGGTGTAAAAAATGGCAATGTTGAAAATCTGCTGTGAAAATCTTAAAAAAACTGGTGAAGTCACAAGTGTGTGTAGAAACTGTGCAACGCACACCCGTAATGTAACTAGTTTGGGGATCTTTTTACAGCAGATTGTTAACACAGGCATTTTGGGACCTCCGATCATGAACAGTGTCAGTGTGATTTTCTTTATCTGTCCCGAACAAATGATTTCCCACAGCGACCACGCATTTCTGTGCTGAAAGTGTGAAAACACATTTCAGCCATGTTGTAGAAAATGACAGCTGTACTGTTCATAAGGAGGTGTGGAAAAATGCCACTGGTGAAATTCTGGACTGAAAATATTACAAATTCATGAACTTACGAGGGTGCGTGGAAACTGCGCAATGCTCACCCATAACACAGTCATTTTATGGAGTTCTGTCACCAAATTTTCAACATAGCCATTTTAAGACCTCTGCTCATGACCAATGTCACTGTGATTTTCTTAATCTGTCCCAAACATTGTTTTCGCACACCAACTGTACCATTGTGCGCTACATTTGCGGAAACACATTTTGGGCGAGATGTGGAAAATGGTAGCTGTACTGCTCATAAGGAAGTGCGGTAAAATGGCTCTGTTGAAAATCTGGTGTGCAAATATTACAAATTCGCAAACTTGCCAGCGTGCGTAGGAACTGCGCAACGTGCGCTCCTAAAACAGTCATTTTTGGGAATTTTTTCACCAAATTTTCAACATAGTCATTTTAACACCTCTGCTCATGACCAGTGTCACTGTGATTTTCTTAACGTGTACCATACATTGATTTCACACACCGACTGCGATATTGTGCGCTACATGGGCAGAAACACGTTGTGGGCGAGATGTGAAAAATGACAACTGTACTGCTCATAAGGAGGTGTGGTAAAATGGCAATGTTGAAAATCTGGAGTGGAAATATTGAAAATTTTCGAACTTACGAGCGTGCGTAGGAACTCTGCAACGCACGCTCGTAAAACAGGAATTTTTAGGAATTTTTTCACCAAATTTTAAACATAGCTATTTTAAGACCTCTGCTCATGAA
Source organism: Neoceratodus forsteri (assembly GCA_016271365.2). NCBI lineage: Eukaryota > Metazoa > Chordata > Ceratodontiformes > Ceratodontidae > Neoceratodus > Neoceratodus forsteri. Next base: position 58,940,286 of record JADMNL010000027.1, on the reverse strand, counting down.
CAGTGTCACTGTGATTTTCTTAATGTCTCCCGTACATTGATTTCGCACACTGACTGCGCCATTGTGCACTACATGGGCGGAAACACATTTTGGGTGAGATGTGAAAAATAACAGCTATACTGCTCATAAGGAGGTGTGGTAAAATAGCAATGTTGAAAATCTGGGTGAAAATATTGAAATTTGCAAAAACTTACGGCGTCGTAGGAACTGCATGCATGCAGCTCGTAAAACAGTCATTTTGGAATTTTTTCACAAATTTTCAACATAGCCATTTTAACACCTCTGCTCATGAACAGTGTCACTGTGATTTTCTTAATGTGTCCGTACATTGATTTCAGACAACCGACTGCACCATTATGCGCTACATGGGCGGAAACACATTTTGGGTGAGATGTGAAAAATGACAGCTATACTGCTCATAAGAATGTGTGGTAAAATGGCAATGTTGAAAATCTGGAGTGAAAATATTGAAAATTTGCAAACTTACGAGCGTGCGTAGGAACTGCAACACACGCTTGTAAAACAGTCATTTTTAAGAATTTTTTCATCAAATTTTCAAAATAGGCTTTTGAGAGGCCACCTTATGAACACTGGCAGTGTCATTTCATTAATCATTCTGGAAAGGTGATTTTGAGCAGTGGCTGCGAAATCACCCATCTGGCCCGAGTAACGCCATGACAGTGACAGCATTCATGAGAAGGGGTCCCAAAAACCCCATGTTGAAAATTTGGTGCAAAAATTCAAAAAAATGCCTGAGATATGCAATAAAGTTGAAAAAACCCTGTCTGTCCCATTATACAGCTTACCGGCATTTCCTCAGTTCGCGGTCGACTTTGAAGAGTGCAGACGTGTTCCTGGTCCACCGATGATTGTCGCGCCAAGCTCTGGAGGTAAGTATGGGGTGAGGGGGGTGTGGGGAGGCAGGGTGCGCAGTGGGTGGGTGCGGGTTGTGGGAGGGGGGCAGGGAGACTACGAAGGACCTTTTTATTCAGTTTTTTTTTATTTACTAAGACGATGAGGGACGTTTGCCACGCTGGGGTGGGCTCTCAGCATGGCAGCTGGAAGAATGTTGGTGGGGGCAGGAGCCGACAGAGTTAGGCACCCACGTCGGCCATTACATCATTTTGCCACACTGGGTGGGCTCCCAGCGTGGCACCTGGATCTTAGGGGGCAGAAGTTGTGCAGCCGACAGGGGATTGGGCCCCGTTGGCCCTCTACATCATTTTGCCATGCTGGGTGGGCTCCCAGAGTGGCACCTGGATGCTTTAGGGGCGTGCAGCGGAGGCGGGGATTGGGCACCCCGTCGGCCGTACAGTGTTGGGGGTAGGCGCATGAGCATGCGTGTGGGCATGTGTGTGTGGAGGAGGGAGCTCTGCTCACTGAAGCGGAGCTCTCCCTTTCAACTGTATGCCACTGCATTTTCAGCTTGTCATAGACAGCTGGAGCAGTGATTGGCGCACTGCGACCGCGCCTGCAAACACACTGACTGAATTGGAAGAGGCTGACACACCTCTGGAAAACTCGGATGATGGCACTATGTTTCTTGCACATGCATGCAAGCAAACATGAAAATCACTCACTTTTAGATCTATTTTCTCACATACAAAATAATGGCAAATTCAAGATGTAATAACTTTGGAATGGATTACTATTGTTTTACCAAACCTTCAAAATGCACATCTGTGAGGCCAAGGGTTTCTACCCTGAAAATTTCAGCCCAGTATCTAAAGCCGTTTCTGAGATACAGGTCACCGAAAAAACAGAAAAAACCAGGGAAATCTCTGTATTTTCAACACTTTATATCTTAAGAATCTCAAAAGAGATTCAAACCAAATTTAGTACATCAACAGAACTATGCCAGCAGATGATGCATTCCAAATTTCAGGAAAATCTGTGAAACCAATTTAAAGTTATTAACCAGGAAATGTTGCCCTTTAACATTAAACATTCCTACAAACCCTAATTATACTGGCCCTTCTGGGCAAGTATAATATTATATATAGCTAGCTCTATATATATAATGTATAATGTGTGTCTATATGTGTGTGTGTGTGTGTATATGTATATGTGTATATATATGTATATGTGTGTGTGTGTATATATATGTGTGTGTGTGTGTGTGTCTGTGTATATGTGTGTGTGTGTATATGTATATGTGTATATATATGTATATGTGTATGTGTATATGTACTGTATATATGTATGTGTGTATATGTATATATGTATATGTGTGTGTGTGTGTGTCTGTGTATATATGAATGTGTGTGTGTGTGTATATATATGTGTGTGTGTGTGTGTGTGTGTATATGTATATATAGTATATAATGTGCAGTTGAAGGAAACAAAAAAATATATACATTGATGTTTACTATATACACACTAGTACAGGGTAACTTGAATGGGAGAGGAGAGTAGAGTAATCAGACAAGACATAATAGGAGAGATGCCCCATGAAGTAGAAGGGGTACGGGTCAGCGTTGAAAATAGTTGCAAACCTCAGTGAAGAATCGTGTCAGCATTATACAGTAATAGGGGCATCTGAATGGCGATCAGAAGGTGGGGGCTGGCACTGCTCTGCACAATGCCTCCATGCAGTCATGCACGGAGGAATTGTGCGGAGATGTTAGTGAGCCCATAGTGACATGCAAATGGCCCATTAGCACCTTTCCTGCCAAATGGGCAGGCTTATCAGCATACTGAGAGCTGAAAATGACTCATGGGGTAAAGGTACTATCCTATTTGGGACATGCTGTCTCCCTTTGCTCCTCTGAATCTTTGTCCTACTGGAGGCTGTGATAGTGCATAGTCACATCACAGTGGGCTGTCCCCTGGGAACCAGTGATAACTGTACAGTGGTTCGACATTAAGACGGGTGCATAGGCAAGCCACAAAAAGACGAGCATCCTGAACTTTAGTAAGCTGGATTTTAAAGCAATGGGAGACTGACTCAGAAGCAGCCTAGCAGGTGACGATTGTCAGGGAGGGGTAGAGGAACAGCAGAAATGAGCATTTGTTAATGCTGAATGTTTGATGCTTTGGAAGATGTCCACTCCTGCAGCTTGTTTATGTCCTTGAGGTACTTGAACATTTTGTGCCGTGTGCCAGACTACCCATCTTGTTAATCAGTCTTTGATGTTGGTGGGTGTCAAAGGCTTTCCTGAAATCAAGGTAGGTGACATCCACTGCCCCTTCCTGATTTACTTCCTTACTGAGGTATTAGGGTTTCCAATTGTAACACCAACCCCCACCCCCACCCTGCAGAGACTGACAGGCATTGTGGGGGTGTCTTTGGGTCATCAACTGTAAAGCTCATGCCATTCAACCTCACCCCACCCTGCAGACACTGACAAACATTGCGGTGTGCCTTGGGGTGTTTGGCCATTATGCTCACCCCATTCCATAAAGGATAAGCTGAGATGGGTGCAGTATAGGAGAATAGGGTGAACGTTCGGGCCGAAGACCCTAAGGCACACCTCAATTCCTGCCACTGGCTGCAGTGTGAGGGTTGGGGTGGAATGTCATGAGCAGTACGGTTGATGACCCCAAGTCACCCCCCCGACACCTGTCAGTCTCTTTTAGGTTGGGGGGGTTGGGTGTTACCATTTGAAACCGTGAACACTCCAGGCGCTTGTTAGTATTTTGCTCCAAATTTTCAACATGGGCTTTTTGGAGCCCCACCTCATGAACAGTGGCACTCTGATTTTGTTAATCTGTCCTAAAGTTGATTTCCCACAGCAACACACCATTCTGTGCCACAGGTGCGAAAATACGTTTGGGCAGATGTGAAAAATGTCAGCTGTATTGTTCCTAGGATCTGAATAAAATGGCAATGTTGAAAATCTGGAGTGAAAATATTAAAAATTGTAGGGATTGCGGTGCATAGAAACTGCTAGCATACGCTCATAACGAGCATTTTTGAATTTTTTCACCAAATTTGTAACATGGCTTTTTGGGACCCCACTTCATGAACAGCAGCACTGTCGTTTTGTTAATTGGTCCCACAAGGTGATTCCGTGCAGCAACTATGAAATCACCTTTTGGGACTGAGAAACAAGATGACAGTCACAGAGTTCATGAAGTGGGGTCCCAAGAACCCCATGTTGAAAATTTGGAACCAAAATTCCTAAAACTGGCTGAGATATCAGCTTAACTTGAACCCTCCTACTGAGTCCCATTATAATAATAATAATAATATTTATTTATATAGCGCAATTCAAAACTTATCAATGCACTGTACAATAAAACAGGATAAAAAGATAAAACAGAAGAAAACATATATTAATGGAGTATACATTCAGCGATACTTCTTACACTTAATCCCCAAAAGCACAATTAAACAGGTCAGTTTTTAGAGCCATCTTGAAGCTCTCCATGGTCTGGCACTCTTGAATCCGATGAGGTAGAGAGTTCCACAGGGTCAGGGCTGCATACATAATAGCTCAACCAAAAGAAGTTTTCAGTCTAACCCTGGGAACCTCTAGCAATCCCTCACTGGCAAAGCGGAGGAGGCAGTAAGGAACCAGGAGCTCTTACAGCTAGCCCGGACCTTGTCCGTGTAGGGCCTTATAGGTCAGTAAACTGACTTTGAAGGTGATCCACCACTGTACAGGCAGCCAGTGTAGTTCATGCAGCACAGAGGTGACATGACTGGCCCGGCCGGCAGTAACCTGGCCACAGCATTCTGCACCAGCTGCAAGCAGTGGATATCAACCCCCGGAAGCCCAAGGTAGAGGGCATTACAGTAGTCAAGGCACGAGGTCACAAAGGCGTGGATCAGTGCTGGAAGGTTGTGAGATGGAACAAGGTGCTTAATCTGGGCGATGTTCCTCAGATGATAAAAAGAGGACTTGACTATTGCTGACACCTGCGTATGCAGTGTCAGCCCCTTATCAAAAATCACCCCCAGACTCTGCACCTGAACAGATGGCATGAGCTTGTTACCTCCGAGCCAAAGCCCAGAGGCAGACCAACTCACGCCCTCTCTATCCCATGACCCCGATCCACCACCAACACCTCAGTCTTTTCGGGATTCAACCTTAACCAGCTGGCCCACATCCAGTCCTGGAGTTCTACGAGGCAGCTATCAAAGACAGAGATCGCACTATCCTGGTTGGGTGCAAAAGACAGGTAGAACTGGGTGTCATCTGCATAACAGTGAAACCTCAGCCCATACCATCTCACAATGTCTCCCAATGGCAGCAAATACACTGTGAACAACATAGAGACAGCACAGAGCCCTGAGGAACCCCACATAGCTGAGAGAATGAGGTCGAGAAATAAATCCCAGACACCACTCTCTGAGTTCCACCAGTGAGAAAGAATCTAAACCAACTGAGGACTGTACCTGACAGGCCGCAGTTGCCCCTCAGGCACCTAAGCAGCCCCCATGGGCCATGATGTCAAAGGCAGACGAGAGATCAAGCAGGACCAAGATTGAACAGCACTTGTGATCTCTTGCAATCAGGGGATCATTGAGCACCTGAACCAGAGCGGTCTTGGTACTATGCCTCTTCTGAAAACCAGACTGGAGGGGATCGTAAATGTCATGGATGGTCAAATGGTTCTCCAGCTGTAGGGCAACTACTTTCTCTATCACCTTCCCAACAAAGGGAAGGTTAGAGATTGGCCTGTAGTTAGCAGGGCAGTTAGAGTCCAGAGAAGATTTTTTAAAGAGAGGTGTAACCACTGCCTCCTTCAGGGAGTTCGGAAACTCACCTAACTCTAAAGAATGCCAAACTATCTGTGCCAGGACAGGGCCAATGGTATTCACACACCCCAAAATCAGACGTGTAGGGCCCGGGTCCAAACTATAGCATGTAGGCCACATACTCTGGACAATCCGCACGATATCAGAGATCGCCGGCCAGTCAAAGTGGACCCAAGAAAACTGAGGCATAGTAACTATACACCAACCACTGTAAACCCCCATAGAATGAGCTGAGTGGCTCTCCGCTCTAATGTCGGCCGCTTTATTAGCAAAGAATTGAGTGAACTCATTACACTTATCCTGTGAAAATGCTTACAAACTTGAAAACAGGTAGGATTGCACAACCTGTCCACAGTTTGAAAGAGCTGAGCCAGTCGATTCTGAGCCACAGCAATCTCCCTGGACAGGAACTCTGCCTTCTTATGGGAGATTGCTGATTGATAGACTCGATAATGCTCCATCAATCTAAAGCGGTCGGCATCCAGGGCAGATCTCCACCAGCACCTCTCTAGCCTTCATCCCCTTCACCTCAACTCCCTCAAGGTCCCATCAAACCAAGGGGACCGAGGGCGAAGAGTGAGAGGGCAAACTCGGACAGGAGCAATGGAATCCAGAGCACCCACCACAGCCTTATTATAGGCTTGTACTAGATTCCCTGGACCCTCGCTAGCATCCGGAAATCCAGATAGGTCTAATACTACCATAAGACCAGTGGGAGTAACATCCCTCAAAGGGTGGTATCTGACCATCTCCACAGGGGCAGACCTATAGGGGGGAGCCCATAAATTGAACCTTACAGTGTGATGGTTGGACCATCCAACCAGTTCCACCACCAAGTCAGAGGCTTCCATCCCCAGGAGGAAAACCAGGTCGAGTGAGTGACCCTGATCATGGGTTGCAGAGACAACTACCTGTGTGAAGCCCAACATGCTCGTAAATTGGAGGAAGTCCTGACCAAACTTCGAGAGTTCATCATCGACCCGGGCATTGATGTCACCCAGCACCGTCAATCTGGGTGACTCCCAACACCATGACGGCAATGAAGTCCGCAGCTTCCTGCAGAAACAATTTCTCACCCCTGGTGGATGGTAGACAAGAATAATCCTGCACCCCACACCTGCAGCTGCAGTACACTCAAATGATCTGGGAACCTCAGCTGGGATTTCTGCAAGACCCAATTCTATTTTTAAACAAATGGCTACACTCCCGCCCCTGCAGTCCAATCTTGAGTGGTGTATCACCGAGAACACAGCAGGAATAACTGTCTCCAAAATTGGGCCAGCATTTTCATCCAGCCAGGTTTCGGTGATGCATGCCAGGTCAGCTGTTCCAACAAGATCAGCAATAATAGCTGTCTTGTTTACAGACCAAACATTGAACAACACCATTCGAGATGGATGAGACTCTGGAGACAAACTACCAGCCCTGAAATACAGGAGCCCTTGGGTATGGGAACCAGATAAGGAGAACAATGATCTGGCACCCATTTAGCTCCAGGGCATCTCCTGGACTTAACTACCCCAATCTGACCCCCAGCTCCCCCCTCCCCCAAGGCTTACATCAGTTCCTCAGTTCAGAGTTTGGCTTTGAAAAGTACAGATGCATCCCGGTCCACAGAAGATCGCAGGGCCAGACATCCAGAGGTAAGTATGGGGTGACAGGGGGTGAGGTGCAGGGAGGTGGGGTGTGCAGAGGGAGGGTGTGGGTTGGGGGAAGGGGGACTAGGGAGACCACAGTGGACCATTTTCTTTTTTACAGGGGAATAAAAAGACTTTGGAGGACCATTTTCTTTTTTACAGGGGAAAAAAAAGACTTTGGGGGGTCGTTTTCTTTCTTTTACAGGTAAGGACTTCGGGGACTGTTTTCTTTATTTTACAGGTAAAACTTAATTTAAATTTACACACACTGAGGTGGGCTCCCAGTGTTCCACAATAGGGCAAGGGGTATGCTGACATGGGGATTGGGCACCCCAATGTCAGCAAAGAACGGGTTTGGGGAGGGGACATCCCACACCAGGAATGGGCATCATGGTGTCAGGGGAAAAAAAAACATTTTTATTTTGGCACACTGGGGTGGGCTCCCAGTATGCCACATAATGGGGGGGGAGGAACATGTCAACATGGGGGTTGGTCACCCTGATGTTGGCTTTTCAGAACTGTGTGGTAGACAGCAGGAGTCACCATGTTTCGGCACACTGGGGTGGGCTCTCAGTGTGCCACATAATGGTGGGGAAACATGCCGACACAGGCATTGGCACCCTGATGTCGGCTTTCTGGGGAGTGTGTGGCTAATTCTTTTATTAAAATGTTTCACCAGGAGTGGCTCACCAAGCAAACAAGTTGCTCATGGAACTAGGCACAGGGACAGAGTGCTTGGTGTAGGAGCCGACAAGGTAGCGAGGGAGGGGGGAAGTGCCGCTGCAATGATGATACCATTTATGATTGCAGCAGCAGATTCCTTTCAACTCTTTGGCTCTCTTTGAAGTTCCTCATCACCAACAGCTTCCCGTTGATTGGTGGCTATGGGACACGCCCAGTAAAGCATCCGTTGCATTGGGTGGCAGTGCCACACCTCTCCATTGCCGTTATTGTCCCAAAGAGTTTGGTGCACAAGCGCATCAAACGCAAAAATTAAGGGAAGGCAACCAGAATCTGCATGAAGGAAATGAACAAAAGCAGGATGAAAAAAGGACCATTATGGTACTATAGGAGAGCCAAACGAATACCTCGAGGACTTAGACTAACAAAAGATCCAGCTTGTGGTTCCAAAAATGAAAACTTTATGAGAGAATGGGAGAAAAGTTTGTTAGATGCAAGTACCAAGTTGATGTAATTGATTATCAGCTTTAGTAAAGAAAAAGAAATTCAATTAAGAGAAGAACTGAAACAGCAGGAAGCTGTAGTTTTAAAATTCAAAAATCATTTGGACTTTGATAGAATGAATCAGAAGTTGAAAGACTCTATTAAGAAATTAGACCAGGATTTACAATGAATAAAACGTACAAAGTTTGTGAGAGATAAAGGAGATTATGAACGAGGAAATGTCCTTAATTGGAAAAAACGAACACCAAAGGGAATCTTGAAAAAAAACACACAATGTTTCATTTGATTTTAGTACAGACCAGAGTGGTTCGGAAAATGAAGAGAATGGACTGTTTTTTCATCAGGGGTCACATACCTCTGACCCCCCCCTTCCCACACCAGAACAGGAATCAGAGACTGATGAATCAGGAATATCAATACCAGACCCCTCCCGGCCCAATCTTGCCACGAAGGAGTCCGAGAGTACAACACGAAAGAGAATTTCAAAGAGAGGCAGGAAGAGGATGAGACGAGGAAGGAGTCCATTTTTCCACAACAGGGGGAATTTTCAACAGCAGAGATCGTTTCAGGGACGGGGAAGGAGGAGATAAGTGTACCTAACTCACCAATAGTGAATTTATCAAAGAGAATATTGACAAATGAAGAAATGACAGTGCTAAGTAAAGGACTTAGCTTTGCGCCTACCACGAACACTGACTTTATACAAACAGAGATAAATTTAAACCTTGCCTGCAGAAAGCTAAACTTGAAAATATTTTTTAGCAAAAAGTCTCAGGATTAGACAAGTATTGAGAATAATTTAACATCAAAATTTAGAAATCCTCCACTTTTTGCGCCCCGGCCTATCCAGCTGTAACAATGTCCCAAGGTTTGGTGCAGAGTGATATAAATGAATTAGAATAAATACATGATTTAACAATTTGAACACTAAAGAAAGACAAGCCTTGCAAGATTTACAAGAAGATTCAAACATAATAATAAAACAAGCAGATAAAGGGGGAGCAGTGGTTTTGATGGAAAAACAAGATTACGTACTAGAAGTTCTAAGACAGTTACATAATCAGGAGTTTTATCGGAAAGTATCAGAAGATCCGACATGGCTATTTAAATCCAGAATAGATGAACTAATTGAGGAAGCTTTTAACCAAAAAAAGACAAACAGACAAGGGCTTTTTTGATGGTACAAGAACCTGTTAGAGCTACCTTCTACGTCCTTCCAAAGATACATAAAACATTACGAGACCCTCCAGGCCGCCCCTTTCTGAGTGGCATAGGATCACTGACTGAACGACTTTCTCAGCATTGTGATTCCTTCCTTAAGCCTTTGGTTTCTAATTTACCTGCTTTTTTGAAAGATACGAGAGAAGTTTTAAACCTCTTGTCTCAGATAGTTTTGTAACTGGAGACACTGCTTATAACAATGGACATTGAGGTTTTGTATACCAACGTCCCCCATGAGGGGGCCTTGGATGCAGTAGCCCATTATCTGAATGAAAGTAATAATGTAGAAAGTGTACTTGTCCCATTTCTTTTGAAATTACTGGAAAGTGTGTTAAAATGTAATGCTTTTTTATTTGATGGCAAAATGTATTTATAGATTAAGGGGACGGCTATGGGGGCAACATGCGCCCCTTTGGTTGCTAATTTATATGTAGGGATGTGGGAAAAACAAGTTGTATGGGACCCCCTAGTAAATGAGTTTACACCATATATTACGATTTGGAAACATTATATTGATGATGTAATCATCATCTGGGGGGCAAGAAGAAATATTTGTCAAATTTGTTAATTTCTTACGTCAGACGAATCCACATCTTCAATTTTCATACACAGTAAGTAAGGATCAGATCAACTATTTAGATCTGATGATTAAGAAAAATTCTGAATATAAAATAGAAAGTGAGACTTATAGGAAGGAAATAAAAGTGAATACAATTTTGGAAACAAGTAGTTGTCATCCCACACATGTAACAGCGAATATACCGAAGGGACAGTTTTTGAGATATAAAAAAAATTGCTCCACAGATTTAAGTTTTGAAAGAGGGGCGCAAGATTTAACTAGCAGACTGATAGAACGCGGTTATAATAAAACTAAAGTAATGAACACATGGATGGAAGTGAAACAACAAGAACGAAGCTGTCTTTTGGAAGGGCAAATAGGAAGGGTAGAAGAAAGTGAGCATTTTAATTTTGTAACAAACGTTTCAGCACAGGCAAGAGATTTGGAAGCGATTCTTAAGAAACATTGGCATATTTTAGAAGTGGAACCGAGTTTAAGGAGAATATGTACCAATCCAATAAGAATGTGCTGTAAGAGAGCACATACTTTGAAGGATAGATTGGTACGTAGTCATTTTCAAGAGAAAAAAACAGGTAAATGGTTACAACCACCTCAGGGATGTTTTAAATGTCAGAATTGCATGTATTGCAACAGAGTCAATCAGACTAAAGCGTTCAGTAGCTGTAATGTCAAAAGTGAATTTCAGATAAAACAATATGTAATTTTTCACACAGCAGGGATTATTTATTTAGTAACATGTAGCTGCAGTGTATTTTATGTGGGAAAAACGATTAGGAGTTTTAAAATTAGGAAGGCGGGCAGGGCTGTGTTTACATAGATTGCGCCCATAGGCTTGAAACTTCAGGTGCCCCCCCCCACCACTGACCCAAGCACCCAGTGTGCATCAGGCGTGTCCCCCAACACACACACGCCCACACACACACACACACACACACACGCATGCGCATGCACACACCCACACACCCCTCCCTGCCATGTCCTGCTTAGTTACATCCACACCACAGAGTCCCTGCCTGGTCCCTGGTTCCACTTATACCCTTTTGAAAGCTAAACTTGTATAAAACTTTTCCAGAATATGAAAATTTTTACAGTCAAAATGTTAAAATTCCTTTTATTAAACTGTTTACACTTATTTAGAGGTGGGAAAAAACAGTCTATCAGCACACAAGCAAGCACAAACACTCGCTTATTTATGCATTTGATCTGAACAAGGCCAAACAGTGTGCATTCTTATTCAGAGTTCAGTCACTGCAAGTCACTCAGGGGTAGCATTTTAAGGCTAAACTAAAGTTAGTGTCATAACAGACAAGCTGCAAGAATAAATGCACTGCCCAAAACTCCCCGTTTTAACTTCTTTAGGAGTTAGAGAAAAAAAAATCTGCAGGTCACGTGGGGGTGGGGCAGCATTTTAAAATGGAGGCTAGTGGTTAAACTTTTTTTTATCCAAGTGGTCCAAAGGTCAGGGGTAGCATTTTTGTTACTAAGTATGGTGATAACATTATTTAAGAATAAAAGCTACTGCAGTGCCAGTCAGTGTCACTATCTGATAATACAGAACCTGTGGGTAAACAGTCTGAATTCTGAAGCTGCTGCTATCAATTTAATTTACAGGAGAAAAAAGAAACCTTCAAATTCACTGCAGGTCATGGGGTTGGGGAGGTAGCATGCATCCTGAACTTTCTAAAAAAAATGGATACACTACAGATCAACCAGGAGCAGCATTTATTTTTGTTACTACATAACACAGACAATAAAATAAGTTGAGCTTCAAACAAACTGTCAGACGACGTTGTCTGCAATAAAGCAAAAATGGTACCTGATATGCCTTGAATGATTCTGTGGGAAGGTAAATAGTCTGGCAGAAGTTGCAGGCAGCAGTTATTTATCCAGAGAAGCCGACCGACAGGACACGATGACCCAGTCTGTCCGACTAGTTGTGATGAATGATGCATATGCGTTGATTTGGAACACACCTAGTCTACAGCTCGCCTCACACACACACTGGCTGGTACTGCTCACTCAAAAAGATGAAGAACAGTTCTGTTTACTTACTAAAGTAAAGTGGGTCTGGTGCTGACTGTGTGAGTCTCAGTGACCTCTTGACTTGCTTTCAAACTTCTCCCCGACCAGACCGGCCACGACTACCGGGCTGGTGGCACTGTCTGCACTCACTGTCTGGCAAGGAAGGTCCCTCTCAGTCTTTGCTCTCCAGCCTACCTGACTCCTCCACACTAGCTCAGTCAGGTCAGGAGAGGATGGAGGATTTGAATTTCTTTCACTTCAGTCCACAATACAGTTAGCCGAACTAAAATTAAGTAGCTATAGCTAGCTGGTCTAGCTGCTCCTGACTAGTACTACCACTCTGCATTTGCTGCTTGCTTCTGACTCCCGAATCTCCTACGCAGTCACACTTGTCTCTGCGATGGTGACTCTCCCAGACAGAGACCCAGTAGTCTTGAAGACACAGCGGCTTGTGGCTTGCGGCACACTCTCTCTCTCTCTCTCTCTCTCTTCCTCCCAATTCCGGCTGGCAGAGTGGCAGTTGATACAGTTCTCCTTCTATCTTCCAAGTACTTTGCTGTACTTGTACTGGGGCCATTTAAACTTGCCGCCCCTCTTACTTGAAATGGCAGCCAATCGGAGGATGCACAGCACAGTATACACCCACCACGGACCTGATTGAAATCCTAAATCACAAGGTCCACAGGGCGCTGCTGACTTGCTGAGGATAATGGTTTCATACAGGGGAGGGGTAAAGCGAGTGGGCGGGGCACCAACAGTTGGAGTAAGTACACTGATGTCGGCGTCAGTCAAGGTCAGGTCAGCCATTGCCTAAGCGTGGGGCACCAGCAGTCATGTACATTGATGTCACGTCATCCATTGCCTAAGGGGGGAAGGGGGCTTGTCATCAGCACAACAGTAGGAGCAATAAACATTTATGTCTGTCACGACAAAGAGGAGGGCCGGGAGCCAATTGTTTAAATGACGCTGGCAGGGGGTCCCTTAGTAGGAGTCTGAACTGGAACGTCTTTAGACTTTTGTGTCTTTTTTTTGTTTTGTTTTTAGCAAGACATACTGGCAGACAACACAAGCAGCCAGCCCAGAAAAAAACCTTTTTTTTTTTTGCTGCCTAATTTTGCAGGTGCCCCTAGGCTGCAGCCTAGTTAGCCTATGCACAAAAACGGCCCTGCGGAAGGGAGAACATCTACGAGCGATCGCTAAAAATAATGTGCAATATGCTACAGGAGCTTATGTTATGCAGAATAATGAGAAAAGCATATTTTTTCATTTACAGCTATAGATAGGGTAAATCGTAATCCAAGAGGGGGAAATGCTGACAATCTGGTTCTACTGTATGTAGAGAGAATGTTTGGATTCTTTCCTTAAAAGCACATGTAAAACCTTATCTGAACAGTCATTTGGATTTACATCCATATTTACAAAATAAAAATTGAGTATGTTATTTATGAATGTCTTTCAGGAATTGGAATGCTCGAGATATAATTAGTAGAGATGGATATAGCTAAAAATGAGTCTGTATTTATATGTGAGTGGTGATTAGTAATGTTTAGGCTTTTTCTTCTCCTTTTTTGCCTCCCCCCCCCCTTTTTTTCCACTATCTTTTTTATTGCTTTTACTATCCCTTTATAAGATGGAATATGAGATTTTCTGAAGTCTTTTTGAATGGTTAAGAATGATTATGGTTATAGATTAATTATTATTGTGTATGTTTAATGTTTATACAGATGAGATTTGAAGTATGGGATTTTTTTTTAAAAGGTACACCATAGGTGATAACATTGCAAGATATGTTCTTTGATGTGTTTAATTGAATGATGTCATATGGCCACGTGGTGTTTTAGATATTTAAATAATAACATTTGTGTCTGCAACCGTATCTGAAGAGGGACATTAAGTTACTGGAGGGGGTGCAGCGCAGAGCGACAAAGATGATCAAGGGGCTGGGGGACTTATCATACGAGAGGAGATTGAAGGAGTTGAACATGTACTCACTGGAGGAGAGGAGAGACAGGGGTGACATGACTGAAACCTTTAAATACATGAAAGGAATAAACAAAGCGGGTACAGAGGGCTGTTCAAAGTAAGGAGGAGGCCACAAGGGCCATGATATGAGACTGGAGCAAGGAAGGTTTAGGAGGGAGATGAGGAGACACTTTTTTACAGAGAGGGTGGTGGCTGGATGGAATGTGTTACCTGCTGAAGTGGTATACAGTAGAACAGTGGACTGCTTTAAACGAGGATGGGACAGGACAAGGGGGAGGGTTAATGAAGAGGAAGGGTGGAAGGGAGGGGCAGCTGCAGAATAAGGGGTACTAGCTGCACATTCGAGCAGACTTGATAGACCTCTTGGCCTTTATCTGCTGGCAAATTTTGTATGTTCGTTTGTTCGTAACCTTAGCTTTTGATAAAGGACCTGTGTGTCTGAAATGCGTCAAGCAGGATGCTAATGGATGTTTGTTGCGAATAAATGAATTTTTACATTTTATGACCATGGCGTCCCATTTTGTGAGGTTGTGAGTGCTGAAACCTGTATCTAATACTATAGGAAAGTGGCCATGAAGGTGAAGGAAAAAATGGTAGCATTCAGGAGGTATGAAGAAACACAGAAGGATGAAGATAGAGAAGTGTACCAGGTAAAATAGAGGGAATCAGCTAAGGTAGTGAGGGGATTAAAGGCTCAAACATAAGAAAGGATAGTCAAAGGGGTAGAAAAAGAAGATCAGACTTTCTTCATGTACATAAGTGAGGAGAGGAAAACAAGAGGAGGGATTGTGAGGATAAGGAGGAGGACAAAGAGAGACTGCGCAGAGGAGGATCAGGAAAAAGCAGACATCCTGAACAGGTACTTCAGCTCCATCTTCACAGAGGAGAGAGAGACAGAGACAGAGACAGAGACAGAGACAGAGACAGACCACAAAAGAGCAGCAGGAACACTGGAGGGAGGAAATGTACACAAGTCCATTTTCAGAGGAAAGAGTATTGAAGGGACTTGCACATTTAAAAGTGGACAAAGCCTTGGGACCGGAGGGATACGCCCAAGGGTATTACGGGAACTAGGTAGGGAGGTGCTTGCTACACTACTCATGGGATTATTCAACAACTCACTAGAAACAGGAGTGGTTCCAGAGGACTGGAGGAGCAGACACAGTCCCAGTATATAAGAGCGGCAGTAGGGAGGAGGCTAACAACAATAGTCTGGTCTGTCTTGCTTGAGTTGTGGGGAAATTAATGGAATCCATACTGAAGGAAAGACTGGTAGAGTATCTTGAACCTAGTGAGCTGCAAGACCACAGGCAGCACAGATTCACATGGGGAAGGGAAATGAATAAGGGGATGGCAGTGGACATGAATAATTTGAAGTTTAGTTAAGCTTCTGACACTGCCACACAGGAGGCTGATAAAGAAACTGAACAGCCTAGGGGTGGGATCCAAAGTGGTGACTTGGGTTAGTAACTGGTTAATGGATAAGAGACAGAGGGTGGTGGTTAACAGCACTCATTCTAATGATGGGAGAGTGACCAGTGGGGTACAGTACCACAGGGCTCAGTATTGGGATCAATCCTTTTTATGTTTGCTTGCATGCATGTGCAAGAAACATAGTGCCATCATCCGAGTTTTCCAGAGGTGTGTCAGCCTCTTCCAATTCAGTCACTGTGTTTGCAGGTGCTTTCGCAGTGCGCCAATCACTGCTCCAGCTGTCTATGACAGCTGAAAATGCAGCGGCATACAGTTGAAAGGGAGAGCTCCGCTTCAGTGAGCAAAGCTCCCCCTCAACATGCGCATGCATATTGCGTGCTGAGCGCACACACATACTGTATAGCCGACTGGGGGTGCCCAATGCCCCATCGGCTCCAACCCCCTCAAACAGCCTTACAGCTGCCACGCTGGGAGCCCACCCCAGTGTGGCACAAGCACGTATGGCCGACGGGGGTGCCCAATCCCCTGTTGGCTCCAGCCCCCCCAAACAGCCTTTCCAGCTGCCACGCTGGGAGCCCACCCCAGCGTGGCAAACATCCTGTGTCGTCTTAGTAATAAAAAAAAAAAAACCTGTAAATTAAAAAACTGTCCCTCGCAGTCTCCTGCTCCACCCGCACCCACCCACTGTGCACCCTGCCCGCCACACCCCCCACCCCATACTTACCCGGAGTCCAGCGCGATCTTCGGTGATCGGGAACACGCCTGCACTCTTCAAAGCCGACCGTGAACTGAGGAAATGCCAGTAAGCTGTACAATGTAACTAGATAGGGTTTTTCAACTTTGCTGCATATCTTGGGCATTTTTGAATTTTTGCACCAAATTTTCAACATGGGGTTTTTGGGACCCCTTCTCATGAATGCTGTCACTGTCATGGCGTTACTCAGGCCGAGAGGTGATTTTGCAGCCACTCCAGTGAAATCACCTTTTGGGAATGATTAATGAAACGACACTGCCAGTGTTCATAAGGTGGGCTCCTCAAAAAGCCTATTTTCAAAATTTGGTGAAAAATTCAAAATGACTACTTACTGAGCATGCGCTATGCTAGTTCTTTACATGCTCGTAAGTTCCAAATTTTAATATTTTCACCCAGATTTTTAACATTGTCATTTTACCACACCTTCTTATGAGCAGTACAGCTGTCATTTTTCACATCTCACCCAAAATGTGTTTCTGCCCATGTAGTGCACAATGGCGCAGTCGGTGTCGGAAATCAATGTCTGGACACATTAAGAAAATCACAGTGACACTGTTCATGGGCAGAGGTCTTAAAATGGCTATGTTGAAATTTGGTGAAAAAATTCCTAAAATTACTGTTTCTGAGCGTGCATTGCAGGAGTTCTATGCTGCACGCCCGTAAGTTCTCAAATTTTCAATATTTTCACTCCAGATTTTCAACATTGCCATTTTACCACACCTCCTTATGAGCAGTACAGTTGTCATTTTTCACATCTCGCCCACAACGTGTTTCTGCCCATGTAGCGCACAATGGCGCAGTTGGTGTGCGAAATCAATGTATGGGACACATTAAGAAAATCACAGTGACACTGGTCATGAGCAGAGATGTTAAAATGGCTATGTTGAAAATTTGGTGAAAAAATTCCTAAAGATGACCGTTTTAGGAGTGCATGTTGCGCAGTTCCTACACACGCTGGCAAGTTTGCAAATTTGTAATATTTGCACACCAGATTTTCAACAGTGCCATTTTACCGCACTTCCTTATGAGCAGTACAGCTACCATTTTTCACATCTCACCCAAAATGTGTTTCCGCACATGTAGCGCACAATGGTGCAGTCGGTGTGCGAAAACAATGTTTGGGACAGATTAAGAAAATCACAGTGACACTGGTCATGAGCAGAGGTCTTAAAATGGCTATGTTGAAAATTTGGTGACAAAACTCCATAAATGACTGTTATGAGTGAGCATTGTGCAGTTTCCACGCACCCTAGTAAGTTCATGAATTTGTAATATTTTCAGTCCAGATTTTCACCAGTGGCATTTTTCCACACCTCCTTATGAACAGTACAGCTGTCATTTTCCACAACATGGCCGAAATGTGTTTTCACACTTTCAGCACAGAAATGCATGGTCACTGTGGGAAATCATTGTTCGGGACAGATAAAGAAATTCACACTGACACTGTTCATGATCGGAGGTCCCAAAATGCCTGTGTTAACAATCTGCTGTAAAAAAATCCCCAAACTAGTTACATTACGGGTGTGCGTTGCACAGTTTCTACGCACGCTCGTGACTTCACCAGTTTTTCTAAGATTTTCACCGCAGATTTTCAACATTGCCATTTTTTACACCTCTCCATAAACAGTACCGCTGTCATTTTTCACATCCTGTTCAGAATGTGTTTTTGCACCTGTGGTGCCAAATGCCATAGTCGCTGTGCAAAAGAAGTTTTTGGCAAACAGACTGATATTGCCACTGTTCATGAGGTGGGGGTCACAAAAAAACCATGTTGAAAATTTGGAGTGAAAATACCAATGAATGCCTGAGGCGTTAGGGTTTCCAACCATAACGCCCCACCCTGTAGAGAATGACAGGCATCAGGGGTGTGACTTGGGATTCTTGCCTGTCATGCTCATACCATTCCACCCCCACCCACACCCTGCAGCCAGTGAGAGGCATCAAGGTGTGCCTCGGACTCTTCAGCCCCAAACTTCACCCATTCTCCTATACTGCACCCCTCACCATATTTTCTGATGGAATGGGGTGCGCATAAGGGCCAAAGACCCCAATGCACACCATGACACTTGTCAGTGTCTGCAGGGTAGGGTGTGGTGAAATGGCGTGGTTGTTATGCCTGATGACCCAAAGGCACAACCCAATGCCTGTCACTCTCTGCAGGGTGGTGGTGGGGTTGGCTTCAGTTCAATACTTCGCTGCCATTCCTATTATGCAGCTCTGTAACTTCTACACTACCAATGCCAATGCCAGCAAGCAAACATTCGGCATTGACAAATGCTTGTTAATGTAGGAGACATTGCAGAAGAACTGAAGGGGAAGGTATGCCTTTTTGCAGATTATGCCAATATTTGCAATGGGGTGGACACTCAGGAGGGGGTGGACACTCAGTAGGGGGTGGAAAGAATGTGCAGGGATCTTGTGAAACTTGAGGAGTGGTCAAAAACATGGCAATTGTGTTCAATGCCCAAAAGTGCAAAATCATGCACCTAGGGCATAGGAACCCAAGAGCTGAGTATCAAATGTGGGGGGGGGGGGAGTATTGACAGTCAGTAAACAGGAAAGGGAACTTGGGATTATCATGTCTGAGGACCTCAAGGCGGCATTGCGACAAAGCAGTGGGTAGGGCTAGTGGGATGCTGGGGTGCACGGGGAGGGGTATCTACATCAGGAGAATGGAGGTGGTGTTGCCACTGTATCATTTATTGGTGAGACCCCACCTGGAGTGCTGTCTACAGTTTTGGAGAACAAACCTCAGAAATAAAATAGACAGGGTGGAGGAAGTCCACAGGTGGGCAACTAAAATGGTACAGGGTTTGCACAAGAAGCCTTAAGAGGAGAAACTGAGGGATCTCAGCATGTACACCCTGGAAGAGAAGAGAGAAAAAGGTGACATGATACAGACATACAAGTACCTAACAGGAGTGAACAGGTTCCGGGGGAATCTCTTTCAAATGTGAAAGAGCACCAGGACCAGGGGGAAATGCAGTGAAACTGGGGGGGGGGGTCAAAAGAGATGTGAGGAAATGCTGGTAGATGCCTGGAACAGATTGCCAGCTGAAGTGGTAGAGGCTAAACAGTAGGGGGTTTCAAGCATGCATGGCATAGACATAGTGATATATTAGAGAAGAGGCAGGGAGGTGGGAGGGTCGATGGAGACCAGACAACATGAGAGGAGGAAGATAAGGCAGGAAACATCTGAGCAGACTAGGTAGGCCAAGTGGTCTTTTTCTGATGACAGATTCTATTTCTATGTTCATGATCACAAGCCTACTTTAGAAACAGCTTTTACTACAGTAGGCATCTATGAACTGTCATTCAGTTGGTGGCTGTTATGGATGTGAGTGTAGGGTCTGTGCCATCCCCATCAGGGGGGTGCGTACACCATAGGTTGGGGTCCAGTGGTAGTTGTCGGTTCTGAGTGGGTGAGTTGGGGTGGGGGCTGGACATCATACTTATGGGGTTGGGGAAAATCACTGGACACCAAGGTTGTGGTATAAAAGAATTATTGCTCTTACCAGGCTGCTAGTTGGGGCACATGCGGAGCTCTGGTCTGGACATCAGGCAAATGGTACAGAGGAATTACTGATCATATCAAGTGACTGATTGAGGACCAGCTGATCAGGGATGGGGGGGTCTAGTGGACACCAGGGATAATTTTACTATAATAATTGGGGCTATTTAAACTCCATTCAGGGGTGTGAAACCCTTGGATATCAGAGATCATTTTATTATGCTACTTGGGGGCATCGGAATGGTAACCAGGGGTTGGCTGACAGTGCACACCACTGTGTGCTCAAATGAGGGCAGGATTTTTGGAAGCAGTAAACAGCATTGCAATTTCAGTGGTTAAGCACTTTCAAAACCTTTTATATAGCACTGTGCTCTGAATGCAGAGGGGATCCCTCATTTTCATGGCTGCAGTAGGACATATGCACATGATCATGTTAGCATCAGGGGCTGCTGAAAATGGCATCTGTCCAACTGTGCTGTTCCCATATAGCATGATGCTTACGTGTTTAGTGCTTGTGCTAACCCTCTGAAAATAGGGCCTAACTGACTATAAATACTGGCAAATGCCTCTTCAGATGTAGAAAGTAAACAAACAAGCATTTGTCAATGCCAAATGTTTGCTTGCTGGCATTGACATTGGTAGTGTAGAAGTTACAGAGCTGCATAATAGGGATGGCAGTGAAGTACTGAACTGAAGCCAACCCCACCACCACCCTGCAGACAGTGACAGGCATTGGGGTGTGCCTTTGGGTCGTCAGGCATAACGACCATGCCATTTCACCACACCTTACCCTGCAGACACTGACAAGTGTCACGGAGTGCCTTGGGGTCTTTGGCCCTTATGCGCACCCCATTCCATCAGGAAATACAGTGAGATGGGTGCAGTATAGGAGAATGGGGTGAACTTGGGGGCTGAAGAGTCCAAGGCATACCTCGATGCCTCTCACTGGCTGCAGGGTGTGGAATGGTATGAGCATTACAGGGAAGAATCCCAAGTCACACCCCTGATGCCTGTCATTCTCTACAGGTTGGGGCGTTATGGTTGGTAACCCTAACACCTCAGGCATTCGTTGGTATTTTCCCTCCAAATTGTCAACATGTTTTTTTTGTGACCCCCACCTCATGAACAGTGGCAATATCAGTTTGTTAGCCAAAAGCTGCTTATGCATAGCGACTACAGCATTTAGCACCACAGGTGCAAAAACACATTCTGAACAGGATGTGAAAAATGGCAGCTATACTGTTCATGGGGAAGTGTAAAAAATGGCAATGTTGCAAATCTGCAGTAAAAAGTACTAAAAAAACTGGTGAAGTCATGAGCGTGCATAGAAATTGTGCAACGCACACCTGTAATGTAATTAGTTTGGGGATTTTTTACAGCAGATTGTCAACACAAGCATTTTGGGACCTCCGATCATGAACAGTGTTACTGTGATTTTCTTTATCTGTCCCAAACAATGATTTCCCACAGCGACCACGCATGTATGCGCTGAAAGTGTGAAAACACATTTTGGCCATGTTGTGAAAAATGACAGCTGTACTGTTTATAAGGAAGTGTGGAAAAATGCCTCTGGTGAAAATCTGGACTGAAAATATTACAAAATCATGAACTTACGAGGGTGTGTGGATACTCGTAATGCTCACTCGTAACACAGTCATTTTATGGACTTTTGTCTCCAAATTTTCAACATAGCCATTTTAAGACCTCTGCTCATGAACGGTGTAACTGAGATTTTCTTAACCTGTCCCAAACATTGTTTTCGCACACTGACTGCACCACTGTGCGCTACATGGATGGAAACACGTTTTGGGCAAGATGTGAAAAATGACAGCTGTACTGCTCATAAGGAAGTACAATAAAATGGCAATGTTGAAAATCTAGAGTGAAAATATTAAAAATTCGCAAACTTCTGACGTGCGTGGGAACTGCATACATGCGCTTCATCAAACAGTCATTTTGGGAATTTTTCACAAATTTTCAACATAGCCATTTAAGACCTCTGCTCATTAACAGTGTCACTGTTATTTTCTTAATGTGTCCCATACATTGATTTCACACCCCGACTGCGCCATTGTGCGCTACATGGGCAGAAACATGTTTTGGGCAGGATGTGAAAAATGACAGCTATATGGCTCATAAGGAGGTGTGGTAAAATGGCAATGTTGAAAATCTGGAATGAAAATATTGAAAATTCGCGAACTTATGAGTGGACGTAGGAACTGCGCAACACATGCTCGTAAAACAGTCATTTTTAGGAATTTTTCCACCAAATTTTCAACATAGGCTTTTTGAGAGCCCACCTTATGAACAGTTCAGTGTCGTTTTGTTACTCGGTCCCGAAAGGTGATTTCGCACAGTGACTGCGAAATCACCCTTCGGGCCCGATTAACGCCATGACAGTGAGAGCATTCATGAGAAGGGGTCCCAAAACCCATGTTGAAAATTTGCAAAATCAAAAAATGCCTGAGATATGCAGCAAAGTTGAAAAAACCCTATCTATCCCATTATACAGCTTACCGGCATTTCCTCAGTTCGCAGTCAGCTTTGGAGAGTGCAGACGTGTTCCCGGTCTACCGAAGATCGTCGCGCCGGAGTCCGGAGGTAAGTATGGGGTAGGAGGGGTGTGGGGAGGCAGGGTGCACTGTGGGTGGGCGCGGGTGGAGGCAGAGACAGTGAGGGACCGTTTTTGTGTTTCAGGTTTTTTTTGTTTTTTTTTTAAAAAAGGACGACGACGTGGGACGTTTGCCACGCTGGGGTGGGCTCCCAGCATGGCACAAGGACAGCTGTTTGGGGGGGTGGAGCCAACAGGGGATTGGGCACCCCGACCGGCAATAGCATCTGTTGCCATGCTGGGGTGGGCTCAGCACCCTGTACTCGGGGAGGGAACAGTGGGCGATGGGGGATTAGCCACCCCGTTGGCTATACGATGTGTAACCACGCTGGGGTGGGCACACGGCGTGGCATGTGGAACTCTGTTTGGGGGCGCGAGCACAGCCCGGCCGGGATTGGGCACCCCGTCGGCTATACAGATGTGTCGCGTGGGACAAGCAGCGCAGTATGCGTGCGTGTGTGTGTGTAGGGAGGAGCACGGAGGCAGGCGATATCTTATCGCTGCTCACTGAAGCGTCACTCCCCCTTTCAACTGTACTCCACTGCATTTTCAACTGCTGTCATAGACAGCTCAAGCAGCCATTGGAGAACTGCGGCCGCGCCTGCAAACACACTGACTGAATTGGAAGAGGGCTGCCACACCTCCGAAAACTCAGATGATGGCACTATGTTTCTTGCACATGCGTGCAAGCAAACATAAAAAGGGCTATTTTATCTATCTTGTTGTGTATTTTTTCTTATTTTGCTTGTAAAACATTTATCCAATTTGAAAACATTGTGATATGACTTACTAACATATGAAACTTGCCAGCAGAAACAGGCCTCACGGTCTATCAAGTCTGCTCGAATGTGCAACTATCACCCCTATACTGCAGCTGCCACACCTCCATCCCCCCTCTCACCCTTGGAAACTGCTCAACGTTGTCTACCCAGCCCCCTCTTGCCCTGTCCCATGCTCTTTTGAAACTGCCCACTGATCTGCATGCCACCACCTCCTCTGGTAGAGCATTCCATTTTGACACCCCCCCAGTGAAAAAATGCCTCCTCATCTCCATCCTGAATCTGACACCCTCCCATCTTAGCCCATGCCCTCTCATTGTTTACCCCCTTGCAGCGACATTTCACCAGCGAGGTCCCCCACAGCGACTACAGGTGCCTAGCAGCGGTGGAGACCGCTGGAACCAGCATTGACTATCGGGGTCCTGCACCCCCAATCAGCTCCAACTGGGTTGAAGTCCTTAGGTGGGGGGTTGAGGGGCACAGGCCCCATGGGTGGTTGAGGGAGAAGTCCCCTGAAGAAAACAAAGAAATCAACAGCAAACCAGCAGCCGACTGCAGAATGCGGTCGACCTGCCGGTGTCGCTGACAGGGCATTCGACAGAATTTCTGTCTGACTCCTGTCATGGATCCCCCTCTCATGTCCCTTCACTTCCTGAGCTTAAACAACTCCTCTGTGCCAGATTTGTTGATCCTGCTCAAATATTTGAAAGTTTCAATCATATCCCCCTGATCCCTTCTCTCCTCCAGGGTGTACAAACTCAAGTGTCTCAGACTTTCTTCGTAGGTTTTGCCTTCCATCCCCTGTATTAATTTTGTCACCTTACACTGCACCGTCTTGAGCAGCCTGATATCCTTCATCAGATATGGATGCCAGTACTGCACGCAGTACTCTAAATGCAGCCTGACCAAGAATCTGTATGGGGACAGGATCACATCCTTGTGTCTGGATGAGAACCCTTGCACAATGCACCCCAGCATCCTATTGGCCTTAGCTGCAGCATTCCTGCACTGAGCAAAGTTGATTATGCCCCCCATTACTATGAACCCTAGATCCTTTTCCTTCTCAGTGACACCCAACCACACCCCACCCAACCCAACCAATATTCCCCCCTTGGGTTCTTCACCCCGAAGTGCATGATCCTGCACTTCTTTGCATTAAAACCCAATTGCCACCTTGCCGACCACGCCGCAAGTCTGGTTAGGTTACCCTGTAGCTTCTTCTGCCCCCCTATGTCATCCACAACAGCCCCCATCTTGGTGTCATCCGAAAACAAACTGATCTTGCTCCCAACCCCATGTGAAAAATCTGATATGAACAGACCAAACAACACAGGCCCCAGCACAGAGCCCTATGGCACACTGCTGGTCACTGGCCTAGGAGATGAGAGTTCCCACCCTCACAACCACCTGTTGCAGTTTATCTTCCAGGCAATTTTTGTTCCAGTTAGCCATCATGGCTGCCCCCCCACCCCTACATATTTCAGCTTTGCCCTGGTCGCCTATGAGGGGCCGAATCAAAAGCTTCACTGAAATCCAAATATAGGACATCCACTGCATGGCCATTGTCCACCTCCCTTGTGACCCAGTCATAGCATTCTATGAGGCTGGTTCGGCATGATCTCCTGGAGACAAACCCATGCTGCTGCCTATCCTGGAGCTCATTGACCTTCAGGATAGTTACCAGTCTCTCCTTCAAGATTGCTTCCATACGTTTTCGCACTATGGAAGTGACACTGACAGGTCTGTAATTACCCAGCTCATCCTTTGGGCCATTCTTGTGGATAGACACCACATAAGCTAACCTCGAGTCCTGTGGCATGTACCCCATGTCCAGGGAGGTGTTGAACAGGTCAGCCAGCGGCCTGACCAACACCTTCACCATCTCCCTCAACACCCTAGGGAGAATGCCATCTGGACCTGGTGCCTTATCCACCATAAGTGCCTTCAGACCTTCCAATACCATGTTTTACAGAATCACCCCATCAGTCACCTCCTCCTCCCCTTGTTCCCACCCTCTCAGTCCACGGAGGTAGCGGATCTCCTACCTCCATCGTGAACACAGAAGAGAAGTATTCATTCAGTACTTCTGCCTATTCCTCCTCAAGCTTCACCCACCTCCTGTCCTTCTTGATACAGACTATCCAGTCCCTGCAGTTCCTTTTCTCCCTTACATATCTATGGAATTCCTTCTCCCCCTCCCAGGTGCCCTGAGCCAGCCTTAGCTACTTAGAGGCTTTGGCCTCGCTTACTAACTAGGTTACCTCCTTGGAAATCCTCGCATACATCTCCCTGTCCTCCTCCCTCCGGTTCTTTTCAGTTTCCTAAAAGCTGCTTTCTTGGCCCTCACCCCTCCAACACATTCGTGGTCATCCAGCATGGTACCTTAGCCCTGACCTTCTTGCTCAGAGTCCTGGTGCATGCTTCAGTTGCCTCCCTCCCCATTACTCACCTTCTCCCCACCCTGCCCCCTCTACCTGACCCTTCCCTTATGGCCCAATCTTATTACAAACACTGCTGTCATGGGGGTCACTTCATTCAGATCCCCTACCTGGTGACCTTGCACACTAGCTGCACATTCACCTCCCCTCCTTTTTATTTTAAAAACCCATTTGAAGTTAAATATTCCTCCAGTTTCCACTTCAAGACCCCCTTTTTATGATATTCCACTTCTGTTGTGCCTCCATCTCTGACCTAATCCCCTCAAGGTGCCCCCTCAGTATTTTCCTCATCCTCCAAAAGTCTGCCCATCTGAAGTCCACTACCCTTTGCTGACCCCACAGCCTCCCTGCTCATACTGAGCATGAAATGCACTGAAAGGTGGTCACTCCCAGCTAGTGGGTCCTCCACCCTTAGCTCCCTCACCGTCTCCCCATTTGATAATACCAGGTCCAATGCATTACCTAGCCAGGTGGGTTCGCCAACCATCTGCACCAGATGGCTATCCTGGAATGCATCCAGAAGTACCTGTTCCCTGGCACTAGAGGTGGCTTGGGTTCCCCAGTCCACTCCAGGTAGATTGAGATCCCCCACAATTACCACACTCCCCTTACCATGTACCCATCGAATCTGATCCGCCAACTCCCTATCCAACACCTCGGACCATACCAGTGGCCTATACACCACCCCAAGCATCGGTTCACTGCCCCTTGACTCCAGGAACTGCATCTGCAGTACCTCTGTCCTCCCCTCCTCATCCCTTGTGCATCTAATGCCATTCTTTACATAAATCACCACCCCTCCCCCTTTCTCCACCCCTCTGTCTTCCTATAGATTCTGTACCCAGGGATTGCCAGATCCAATCCTGGTGTTGGCTGGCCCACATCTCCATGATAGCTGCAACGTACACCATCCCTATGTTTAAGAGAGCTTGTAGTTCAGCTACTTTGTTAGCCAGGCTCCTCACTTTCAGGAGATCACTCCACCCATTACTCACCTTCTCCCACCCCTGCCCTCCTACCTGACCCTTCCCTCATGGCCCAATCTTATTACAAACACTGCTGTCATGGGGGTCACTTCATTCAGATCCCTACCTGGTGACCTTGCACACTAGCTGCACATTCACCTCCCCTCCTTTTATTTTAAAACCCATTTGAGTTAAATATTCCTCCAGTTTCACTTCAAAGACCCCTTTTTATGATATTCCACTTCTGTTGTGCCTCCATCTCTGACCTAATCCCCTCAAGGTGCCCCCTCAGTATTTTCCTCATCCTCCAAAAGTCTGCCCATCTGAAGTCCACTACCCTTTGCTGACCCCACAGCCTCCCTGCTCATACTGAGCATGAAATGCACTGAAAGGTGGTCACTCCCAGCTAGTGGGTCCTCCACCCTTAGCTCCCTCACCGTCTCCCCATTTGATAATACCAGGTCCAATGCATTACCTAGCCAGGTGGGTTCGCCAACCATCTGCACCAGATGGCTATCCTGGAATGCATCCAGAAGTACCTGTTCCCTGGCACTAGAGGTGGCTTGGGTTCCCCAGTCCACTCCAGGTAGATTGAGATCCCCCACAATTACCACACTCCCCTTACCATGTACCCATCGAATCTGATCCGCCAACTCCCTATCCAACACCTCGGACCATACCAGTGGCCTATACACCACCCCAGCATCGGTTCACTGCCCTTGACCTGTGGAACTGCATCTGCAGTACCTCTGTCCTCCCCTCCTCATCCCTTGTGCATCTAATGCCATTCTTTACATAAATCACCACCCCTCCCCCTTTCTCCACCCCTCTGTCTTCCTATAGATTCTGTACCCAGGGATTGCCAGATCCAATCCTGGTGTTGGCTGGCCCACATCTCCATGATAGCTGCAACGTACACCATCCCTATGTTTAAGAGAGCTTGTAGTTCAGCTACTTTGTTAGCCAGGCTCCTCACTTTCAGGGAGATCACTCTCCACCCATTACTCACCTTCTCCCCACCCTGCCCCCTCTACCTGACCCTTCCCTCATGGCCCAATCTTATTACAAACACTGCTGTCATGGGGGTCACTTCATTCAGATCCCCTACCTGGTGACCTTGCACACTAGCTGCACATTCACCTCCCCTCCTTTTTATTTTAAAAACCCATTTGAAGTTAAATATTCCTCCAGTTTCCACTTCAAGACCCCCTGCCCAGCTCTACTTAAGTGCAATCTATCCACTGCATATAGATCACTGTTGACCCATGTGTTCCCCCTTCAAACATTTATAACAACTGCAGTTAAAATACCGTTTCTTCTCTTATCCAAGTGCTGTCTTTAGTTTCTCATAAAAACACAGTCTGGTGGGCTGGCCTAGCAGCTTGGTGGTAGCTGTTCCACCTCCCATGCCAGTGGCTTGGTTTTGGGGTGGAACTGGGTCAAACAGGGGTCAGCTGGGGGAGAGATGATTGAGAATCTCAGGGACTGCTCTCCTATCAGGGAGGGGGAGGGGGAGTCTGACCACCCCACTCTTCAAGAGCCACCTAGCTAAAGAGGGCCGGCAGGGAAGTGGAGCTGCATAAGTGAGAGGGCTCAGGCAGGCACAAAGCAAGAACATGGATTTACATGCATTGGCATCATTGCATGCTTGGCTGCCCAAGGGATAAAACCAAAGGTAGAAAACCCCCAATGACAGAATGATCCACCAACCTGCCGTAAACTCTACACTACCAACTAGGCTCGGCTACTGTCTGAATATTTGCCTCCTTGTAAATGGCCCTCCCCCTCCTGGTCCCACCATGGGAGATGTGTGTGGGGAGGGGGGGTCTGTTGGGGATCTCAGAGCAGGTGTGTCCTGGGGATGGTGGGTGATGGGGCTGGACAAGTCAGTCAGCAAGGGGGTCACAGGGTGACAAAGGAGATAAAAATCTCTATGGAAAAAGAAAGAAATAAAACACAGCTTGGGAAGTTCAGACCCAATAACACAATCATACCATATAAAGCAGGGTTCCTATGCACTATGCAGCTCGACCAAGGCAGGCTTATTAGTGGAGACCCACTGCCTGGCAAAGCTCTGTCCACCTTGCAGTGCTCTTTCAGATATGTAATGGGGAGGCTAGGGACTATGAATGCCACCAGTGAGGCATCACAGTGAAGTTATTCAGAACAGAACATGCAAATCATGCTTATGCCAGCTGAGCTCCTGACGAGAATTGGGCCCTGAGCGATTGCTGTAAAAAATATATATTTTTGTTTCTTAACCAAGAACCTTTATTAAACAAAACATTAAAGTAAAAACTAAATCAAGACAAACTTCGAAGAGTACAAACTAGGAAAGCTTTTGGCTTACACTATTACAGCTTCTGATGTGCTTCCCAAACACTCAGCTCAGATAAGTTGCTAGACTAACACAGTAATTAATTACACATAAATCTGATTAAGATTTAACTTAGAAAAATGCATGCAGTCCCCTATGTTTATATGGTATGAGACTGATATGTTAGGAATATCCCTAAGTATTGGCTTCCCATTGAAATGTGTTTTTAACAGTAAATGAAGGCAGCACTCAAAAGAATAAAGTACTATATATTTAAATTAGTTCTAAAAGTTTCTTATCACTTCAAAATGATCTGAAATTTGATTAAAGGCGTGCAATTCAAGCAAAGGTGGAAAACCCCATAAAGAAGTAGAATAAGAGATATGCCCTGTTTTGTTTACCTTCTGTTCTGCAGCTTTAGACATCCTCTCACCTGGTGATCATCGTGGGGGATTTCAACTTGCCGGGTGTCGACCGGAGCATTTCCGGTCACTTCCAGTGCTAGAGAGCAAGTATTCCTGAACGCGATCCAGGAGGGTTTCTTGACACAGTTGGTTAGTGTATCTACTAGACTAAAGAACACTTTTGATCTGGCGTTGTCGAATGGGGAGGCAGTAAGGGAAATATAGGTGAAGGACCCACTAGCCAACAGCAATCACCAAACAGTGTGGTTTAATATCATGATGTGTGGGGAGCCAGAGAAATCAGTTACTCAGGTGGTAAACTTCAGGGGGGAAGACTTTGGGAGGATGAAGGAAGAATCGAAAGGGAAACTAGAGGGCATAAGGCAGGAGATGGATGCAGAGCAAAAATCGGATATTATTAAATGAGGGATTACAGAGGCAACAGAAGCCTGCACCAAGACACAGAGTAAGAGGAGCAGAGCAAGAAAACCATGCTGGTTGAACAGCAAGGTAGTGGAGGTGGTGAAAGCAAAATGAGAGGTGCATCAGAGGCATAGGAGGTTGCAGAAGGAAGTGGACAGGGAGGAGTAAGCAAGATGGTCCAGGGAGGTGACCAGAAAAGTGGGAGGAGAAAGCCAAGGCTCAGGAGCTGAGATAGCACAGAGAACTTGGGGGGGGGACTTTTTCAGATACATCAGGGAGAAAAGGAAATGCAAGGAGACAATAGCGAGGATAAAAAAGGGGTGGGGAGTGGATGGAAAAGGGTGAGGAGCAGGTAGAAGCACTGAATGAATACTTTTGCTCAGTGGTTATGGAAGAAAATGGGGGGCCACTACCACCATGGGCTGGGAGGGTGTGGACAGAAGGAGAGGAGGCAACAGATGGAAGAATTGAGGCAAGTAGAGTCCTAGAGGAAGTGAGGGCACTGAAGGTAGACAAGGCACCAGGGCCAGATGGTATCCACCGCAGAGTGCTGAGGTAGATGGCAGAGGTGTTGGTGGAGCTGCTGGTAGATCTGTACAGCAACTCACTGGAGTCGGGATGTGTGCCACTGGACTGGAGGATGGCACATGTAGTACCAGTACACAAGAGCGGACCAAGGGATGGACTGGGTAATCATTGCCTGGTAAGTCTTACCTCCATAGTGTGCAAACTCATGGAAACAATACTAAAGGAAAGACTGGTGTCGTACCTGGAGGACTATGGCCTCCAGGATGTGAGGTAGCATTGGTTAATTTCAGGGAAGTCTTGTCAAACCAACCTGATACAATATTATGACTGGGTGACAGGTGAGTTGGATAAGGGTCATGCTGTAGATGTTCTTTACTTGGACTTCAACAAGGCATTCGATTCTATGTCTCATGGGCAGCTTGGGGGGGAGCTAACTTGTGTAGGGGTAAGGGCAAAAATGATGAACTGGATTACAATCTGGCTGAGTTGGAGGTTGTAACGGGTGGAGGTAAGAGGGGAGCTCTCAACTCCAAGGCTGGTGACAAGTGGGGTGCCACAGGGCTCTGTGTTGGGGCCAGTATTGTTTGGGCTCTTCATATCAGACATTGCACATAGGGTGATGAGCAAGATAAGTCTGTTCACTGATGCCACCAAAATTGGAGCAGTGGTGGATGGAGAGAAGGGATGGAAGCTACTGCAGGGGGACCCAAGCAAGCTAGAGGAGTGGTCAGAGAGGTGGCAGCTGGGGTTCAATGCAAAGAAGTGTAAGGTTATGCACTTTGGGGTGAAGAACCTAAGAAGAGAATACTGGCTGGGAGAGGTTAAGCTGGGGATCACTGAGAAGGAGAAGGACCTAGGGGTAATGATAACAGGGACCATAAACAACACTGCCCAGTGCAGGAGAGCGGCTGCAAAAGTGAACAAAATACTGGGGTGTGTAGTGAGGGGGTTCTCATCCAGGTGAAGAGGGGTGAGCTTGCCCCTCTATAGGTCACTGGTAAGTCGCACTTAGAGTATTGTGTGCAGTTTTGGAGGCCATACCTAAAGCATGATATCAAGCTACTGGAGGGGGGGTGCAGAGGAGGGCAACAAAGATGATATGTGGAATGGAGGGGAGAGATTTTGACAGTAGGCTGGGAGACCTGAATATGTACACCCTGGAGGATAGAAGGGACAGGAGGGACATGATAGAGACATTCAAGTATCTGAGGAGAATAAATAGGGGTGGGGCCGAAGGGGTCTTTAAGATAAGGATGGGGAGGGTCAGCAGGGGCATGGGCTAAGAATAGAGGGGGGAAGATTTAGGAAGGAAATGAGGAGACACTATTTCACAGAGAGGGTGGTAGCAAATGGAATGCCCTCACAGAATGGGTGGTATCATGTAAATCTGTGAACAGCTTCAAAAGGGCATGGGACAGGGAACAGGGGAGAGTGAGGGTGGGGGAGGTGTGGGGTGTCAGTGGGATGACAAAGGGGAGGGGGTGGGGCAGCTGCAAATTAGGGGTGCTAGCTGCACACTCAAGCAGACTTAGATAGACCGGGTGGTCTGCTTCTGCTGGCACATTCGTATGTTCATATGTTCATAGGCTAGCAGCTCCCTGACTGTAGCAGGAGATGAGTGCAGGGGGCAGGCCATTCTAGGGGTGGGGCTAATTTCAGTAGGTAGTGTATTTGTTTCAGTATATAGTGTATGTGGATTTTTCAGTCTGTAGTGTATGTATTTCAATACATAGTGTATGTGTTTCACTATGTAGTGTATTTGTTTCAGTATATAGTGTATGTGGAATGTTTAATATACTGTGTATGTATTTCAATATGTAATTTATTTCTTTCAGTATATAGAGTATGTAGATTTTTTCAATAGATAGTGTAAGTGTTCAATACATAGTGTGTTTCAGTATATAGTGTATGTGGATTTTTCAATGTATAGTGTATTTCAATAGATAGGGTATGTATTTCAGTATATAGTGTACATGTTTCAATATATAGTGTATTTGTTTCAGAAGATAGTGTATGTGGATTTTCAATGTATAGTGTATGTATTTCAATAGACAGTATGTATTTCAATATGTAGCTTATTTGTTTCAGTATATGGTGTATGCAGATTTTTTTCAATATATAGTACATGTGTTACAATATATAGCGTATTTGTTTCAGTTGCTAGTTCATGTGGATTTTTCAGTCTATAGTGTATGTATCTCAGTAGGCAGTGTATATGTTTCAGTACCTAGTGCATTTGTTTCAGTATATAGTGCATGTGGATTTTCAGTAATCAGTATGTGTATTTCAGTAGATAATGTATGTATTTCAGTATATAATGTAAGCATCTCACTATATAACACATGTGTTTCACTACATGACAGGCATTTTAGTATACAGTATATGTATTTCACTATATGATGTATATATTTCAGTAGATAGTGTATGTGGTTCAGTACATTGTGTATGGGTTTTACTATATAATGTAAATATTTCACTATATGATGTATGTATTTCACCATATAGTGCATGTACTTTACTGTGTACCAGAGATTCTGAATTATGTCCCTAATGGCTGGCCATAAACAATGCGCTGGATATTTATGTCTTGGCAATCCTAATATCTTATATACTGTGATATTTTATTTACTGTATTGGTTTCAAAAGTTTTGCGGGACAAACATACAGTACTGAGCTGGTAACAACTCATCTCCAGTGGAAGGTGCAGTAAGTCCATACATTAAAATAACAGTTGTGCAAACAAACAAATGCTCTGTGCAGGATAATGCAGTACAGCAATATGCCTAAAGTAATTATAGACGTAAATGATCAAGAACAATGCACAACGCTGAAAATAGGGGAGGAAAGGTTTGGGGGGGGAGAGATCACAGTGCAAAGCAGAGCTGAACAAGCCATGGCTGGAAGGAGATGGAATGCCACCAAGAGCTAGTGTCAAGAACAGTTTCAGGAGTGAACTGTGAAGTCACGATGGGGAGTAAGGAAGAGGCAGAGTGAAGAGAGACCAGAGCTTAGGAAACTAGGGAAGAAAGCAGCTTGGCCAAGCAATACATGTCCTTTGGGGGCAGGGAATGACAACCTGTGCAGCAGAAAGAGTCTGAGAGTAAAAGGAGGTAGGAGGAACTGAGACACAAAAAATGAAGGGTATTACAGCAATAATACATTTCATAGGACCAAAAATATGTCAGATATATTATTTAAAACCTCTCGATTAAATGCATACATTTAAAATTCATTTTGATAGGAATACAAACTGTATTAGCAGACTGGGCTTATCTCGGAGTGTCCCTAATCAGCTTGTTGCACATGCTTCATACAGTATGTAACTGTTTTATGTTGTAAATAAACTATAAATAATAAGACCGTTTGATCCTGGAATAGCAAGTATATTGGCAATGTTTTCATGCAGGATGGCATTGCAAGTTAAAGTTTTTTTTTTCTGTGCCATTTATAAAAAGTGAGATTTTGAAATATATGAGTTCTAGAAAAAGCTAGCCCTGGAATGTTCGAAGTATGAGCATGTTAAAACAAAATGTTTTCCGCACTTTTTTCTAAGTCATAGCATGCAACTTCAGATTGGATTCTGGTAAGTTGGGTCTTGTGCAATTTTAAGTTTGAAAATTTAGTTTTTTTGAGTGTAACCTCTAATGAAGTGCATTTGTCTCACCTTGCAGTTTCAAGACAATGTCAAAAACCTTTAAGGTGCCTGATCAAGATGACTCCTTGAACTGTGCAATTCCTCAGCGTGCTTTGCAAGTGATACGCGGAGAAACTACTAATAAGTGCATTGCATAAGACTGCATGAAAGACAGTGCTGGAATTCAAAATTTCCCATTGTGTATTGGTGTCTGGGAGGAAATGGATGGACTAATTAGGCAAAGAATAGAATAGCATATTCATAGTAATGTAAACTATCTGGGGATGTGTGGTGTCTACTGAGAGAACCGTGTCAGAATAAATAGGCTACAGGTCAAATATTTTGGGGTACTTTCCTCATAAATATCTTGAACTTAACTGCTGGTGCACATCAGGTCATCACTGGTGTGGTGGGCATTGACTAGTTTGAGCACTCCTCAGTTTGTCTGGGAAGATATTTATATTTTTGAATCACATCCAGTAGTGGTAATTTTATTTTTAAGGCACCATAGAGGCGTAGACGGTCAAACAATAAAATAGTATAATAAACAAATAAAAAAATGACTTAATAGAAATATCAATAATAAAATCAATAAATTGCTTTCATCACAATAAAACAGCAGCTGCTTCACCATAGATACCAGGTACTAGTTAAGGTCACCAAAACCTTGTCTAAACAGGTATACCTTTAAACCCCTTTTAAAGGCCAAAACTGAGAGGGACTCTTTCAGTGCCCTAAGCGGAGTATTCCACAGCATAGCACCAGATTTCTCAAGCGTGCAATCCTCTGAGGATTTCAGCTGTGCCCTCGGGGCCAAGAGAAGACCCTCCTCCATGGAGCGAAGGTGGCATTAGGACTAGAGAGGTGTGGGAGCTCTAACAGGTAATCAGAACCCAACCCATGGAGGCTTTACAGGTTAGTAAACCAACCTTGAAGGTAACATGCCATTTCACAGGCAGCCAGTGTAGGTCATGCAAAACTGGAGTTACATGATTGGACCGAGAAAGGCCAGTCAGCAACCTGGCCTGTGTTCTGCACCAGCTGCAAGTGTCATAAGGTACCTCCATTTACGCCCAAGGTAGAACACATTAGAGTAGTCCAGCCTGGAGATAACAAAGGCATGCACTAGTGTTGGTAGATCTCCAGGAGGGATAAACTACTTAATCTGGCTGATGTTCCTAAAATGGTAAAAGCCACTCCAGACTACAGCAGAGCAGACAAGGAATATATTTCATGAGCTTATAATTTTGTCACACAGTAAATGATACAGACTTATTAAATTATTTGGACTTATATTGGGTAGTGCATCTTTTCTCAGAGTTTTCTAAAATATGCACAGTATCAATGTTGTATTTTATAAATTTTTTGTAACAGTTTTTTTTTTGCCTTGTATATTTTGGTCTGTATGTAACTATTCTTGCAGGACTATGGTACCCTGTTGACTGCTGCTGTCCTTTCTGGGATCCCCACAAAAACTGGATGCTTTATGGGGGCGGACTAATTTCAAATCAATCAATCAAAATAAATTAAATCAATTAACAAATGAAATTGTTGAATTAATCACATACAGTGCTTAGAATACCTAAGCAAGATGCAATCACTCATTTTCTGTGGGCTCCTGCTTCTATCAGATTTTACAACTGGAAGGACTGAAGCAAAGGGAGGTCAAGTGAAGTGATCAAGGTCACACAGTGAGTAGGAGGCTGTGGTGGGATTCAAACCTGTAAACCTACTTTATAATCTCCTGTCTCTCAAAGAACTGCAGCCACCTCCAGTTTGCCTTGTTAGACAGTAATAGCCATACTCACCAGATGTCAAAGTGTTGTGGGGTTGCCACTCTTTTATTCACAATATTCTTCCAGCTTTTCCTGTTACATACCAACAAGCTTTTAAAGTGCTGAATAAAGTGCAGATGATGCATAGAAATGTGCTACAGCATTTGCAATGTTTATTGCCAGAAATACAACAAAACAGAGTGTGGCACGGTGGTCAGAGAAACTGGGGCTTGGATGTCATGCAGTGAGGTGTAAAGTACTATACTAAGCTGTGGAATCTGAGTGACACAGACGCACTGGTGTGTTGTGACAGTGGAGAGCACAATTGCGGAAAAGGATTAAGGGATAATTGTCAAGATTAAACTGAAGTCATACAGGCAGTGTGCTGCCCCGGTCAGTAAAGCAAATGTAACTCTGGGATGCTATAAGAGGGGGCAAGAACCATGTCAAGAGAGCTGATTCTTCCACCAAACTAGGCCTTGGATTGATCACACCTGTGGAGTACTATCACCAGTTCTGGTCACTGCAGTACAGAAATGACCCTGAAGACCAGTCCACTGGTGCAGTGGTAGAGCTACCCCTTGTGGTGCCGATGACCAAGTTTGGGAACAAGCTTGAGTCATCGGAGGGTTGGCCAGGAGGGGAGTGCTCTCCTCCTCCTCCTCCTCCTCCAGGGAAGGAGTGCTGCGATGCCTGGTGTTTGACTGTCTCCCAACAGAGGCTCATGGACAGTACACCAGGGAGCCAAGGAGTGGCAGGTGTCTGGCATACCACACATGGGAATGTGCGGCACCACCATTGATGCCACTGCACACCAAGTTTTGCCACATGGGTAGGGGAAACAAGAAAACCAGGAAACATCCCGGAAGACAGGATGATTACCACCCTTTGCAGGGACTGCATCCTGTGACTCAGGCACTGCCACTAAATCCTTGACCTGATGTGCTGAGCACACTCTCTGCCACCCACCATGGAGGGGTGGGTAAGCCATGGGAGTATGGTCCGGTATGTCCTGAATGAAGCTGGCATGATGGAGCTCGGGGTGGGGGCTGGAGGGATGGGGGCTAAACCATGGGGCACAAAAATGACTGAAAGAAAAAGGAAATGACCTTGAAGACATCAGGAGGGTCCAGCAGAGAGCCACCAAGCTGATTAGTGACTTAGGAGGCAAGGGCAATAGTTTGATTTTGGGCATCCTCAAGTTATTCCACAGTTTCTATGATGGCCTCTTCCACCTCAAGGGGAATGCCGCTGGAAGAAGAATTTTGTAGTACTGCACAGCTATTGTATACTATATGTAACAAGAATCAGAAAAATCTTTCTGCTGAAACCCAAAATGCTTTCAGCTGAAGAAATGGCAATTTAAGTTTCAAGTTTTTTTTTCACATGCTTTTTACATGTCAACTTGCTTAAAGCCTGGCACTTGTCTACAGATCTTATGAACTATAAACAATTATGCACTGAAACAAACAAGAGTAGTTTACCTGGACAAACAATACCATTTGTGTAACCCAGAACCAACATACTTTTCCAAATATATATATATAGCTCAGATATATTTAGAAAGAGCACATGAAACTATACTTGTGACTGTGAGGATCACAGCAAGTCTGATAAAGAGTCCTGTTTCAAAGAAAAGGTGCTGGAAGCCCTAATACAGTTCCTATCACTAGAACCAAGTTGTTGGGAAATCACGGGGTATTGCTAAAACATTCCTGAAGCTCTGTCATTGGCCCAGTGGCTCGGAGGGTGGAGGTGCTGGACACCACACCTCAGACCACACTGGCAGCCTCGGTTCAAGAGCAGATGTGGACAGCTGGGGGTCAGTTGGGAGAGAGGATCAAACATCTGACAGACTGCTTTCCTCTCTTGGGTAGGGGGGACTTGCCGTACTGCTGCAACGCTGCAGCCACATGAAGGCGTGGTGGCAGGGTAGCAGGTGCGCCAGCAATGCACGATATCCAGCAGCATGAGGCACAGTGTCTGCGTGCATCTACAGATGCATACAGTTGTGTCATTGCACACCAACAGCTGTGGGGAGAAAACCAGGGAAAACAGAGTTGGCGGATAATGACTGGTTCACTCTCGACCCACGCTGCTGCTCAGTGCTACCACTCTGAACTGATTGTGCTCCAGAGGGGGGAGGACAATCTGCCGCCCTCTGGCCCCACCACAAGGGGTAACCCATGATGAAATATGTCTGGTGAGTACTGGGGGAGGCTGACTGCTGGTTGGGGGTGGGATGGAGCAGAGAAGGCTCACCAGGCTCGGGGGCAGAAAAATCTCTAAAGAAAAAAGAAAAGTTCAGTTGTTACTCTTTTAATATTTCTGTATGAATCTAGTCATTTCAACATCGGATTTTAAAAATCATTCACATTAGAGCGCCTTCAGAGAATTAAACATCCCAAAAGTAAAGAAAGCTCCATCTCATTCATGTTCTTCTTTACCTTCTTGCTCTTCTTATAAAATAAATAAACATACAGAAAATGAAGTCTGTTTTTCACAATGCTTGCTTGGCTGCTTGGTAGTAGAGCTGGAAATACACTATGCAATGCATTATTCTTGAACTATGTAGCTCTTAAAAATGTTTTATAATTTTGATTTTGCCCAATTAAATGCACTCTATAAGATATCACAGATCATAATGATGTATGACTTTAATATTCCTACATTATTCAGGACTGCTTTACTCAACCTCCTGCAACATAATAGTAAGGGGCTTGGGCTTTGAGGTGACGACTGAGAGGTCAGATCCCATAGCAGGTAGAATTAAATGTGGGGAATGTGAGATATATGCCATAACAGAGGAAGGGAGGGAGGAGGTGGATTTTACTTGTGTAAGGTGCACCCTGGTTAGAAGGTTGGAGCGAGAGATTGAGGCATTTGAAATTAGACTGAAGAGATCTGTGAGCATTACAGAGGTGACAATTGTACTGTGCTTTTTTCAGCTCTGATTTATTGTTTTGCCTGTTGAAAATGGGCGGGAAGAAACAGAAACATAATGGCCATTTCATCTATGTTCATCTCTTTATATTTCAGACATATTTTATTATAGATCACTTCAGCAACCATAGTACAAATACTGTAGTAAAACCCAGTCTGTCGTGCACATAATGTACAGCCAGGACATGTCACAGCCATCCTTCCTCCTAACGTAGCTCAGTTTACTACAGTGACTCTTAATTCAATTCAGTATGGCATATATCACTTTAATCTCCTGTCAAGTTTAATTATGTGCACTATATATCCTTTTTTGCTCTATATTACATCTGCTGGGCTGCATTATATTTTATCAGTTTATCTATTATACATCCACTCTGCTATGTTATCCACTTTTCTATGAATTCTTGTCCATTCAGCTATACGAAGGTCTTTGTGAATATGTGGTGGGGGCCCTAGAACCCCTGGAGTTCATAGTTCTGCACAATATACATTACAGTTAGATCCATGTTACCATATTCTTCATTAGATTGTAAGCATTATGAATTCTGCGATACCACTTAACTGTGTGCTGTATAAAGACACAATATTGCACAAATCGTCTAATATTATAAATAGAATTGTCAGTGACATGCAGCTAGATATTTAACAGTCTTCAAACGGGGCAAAACCAAAACTGTCTGAATTCCTTCGATTCCCAGGTTTCAATAGTTCAATTCTATGCAAACAATAAACACTCAGTTGTATTCTGGGCAGCTGACAGAGCGGCTCTGCACAATAAAAATATATGGCTATATGTATATATATATATATATATATATATTATCATAAGCTCTTCAAACATTCCTGTGCATAGGTTCTTTCTAGGTAACTGTAGAGGTGTACAAAACTGTAATTTTTCATCTTCACCAAAGTATGTATGTACAGTATGTTTGCATAATATGAACAAGGTTTCCATAATATTACTGTTTTTGCAGGTAGTGGTGTGTGACATTGGAAAGATTTGCTTTGCAAATTAATTTGGAATTCGCCACAGTTTACAAAGTTATTCCACACTGTGAAGTGCCAATTCACAGTACAGGGATAACTTCATGAACTGTGAATTTGGTATCTTCACCGCTGAAGTGGAGCCCACAGGCAAGGTTCGCAATGTATTATGGAACTAGAGGTCAGATGGTACTGAAATGAGCTGTAGGTCATGTGGAAGCTGTGTCTGAGTACAATCTTTTGAAGAGAGACTTTGGGTGGGGGGGGTCTGTCCCTGCTTGTCTAAGCAAAAAAAAAAAAGCTTTAAATCAATCAAAAAACTGAGCCTTTTGAAAACAAATTGCTCACAAATAGAACTAGAGGGCCTCGTGCTTCTATATTAGTGTTGTTTCTGTTTTTTCTGATTATTATGTTTGCTTGCACGCATGTGCAAGAAACATAGTGCCATCATCCGAGTTTTTCAGAGGTGTGTCAGCCTCCTCCAATTCAGTCAGTGTGTTTGCAGGCACGGTCGCAGTGCTCCAATCATTGCTCCAGCTGTCTATGACAGCAGTTGAAAATGCAGTGGCATACATTTTGAAAGGGAGAGCTCTGCTTCAGTGAGCAGAGCCCCCTCAACTGCCCTTACCTGCGCATATTGGTATCGCGTCTTGCGCACACTATAATAGGCGCAGGGGTGCCCAACGCCCCATCGGCTCACGCCGCCCCAAAAGCTTTCCAGGTGCTATGCTGGGAGCCCACCCCAGCATGGCACACATCCATGGCCGATGGGGTGCCTAATCCCCCATCGGCTCCAGCCCCCAAACAGCCTTACAGCTGCCATGCTGGGAGCCCACCCAGCGTGGCAATAAGTCCAGAGTGACAACGGGTGCCCAACTCTGTCGGGCTCCAGCCCCAAACAGTTTTAGCTGCCATGCTGGGAGCCACCCAGCATGGCAAATGTCCCTATCGTCTTCCTTAAGAAAAAAAAAAACTTGTAAAAAGCGTTCCCTCGGCGTTCTCCCATTCACCAGCCACCACTGAGCACCCTGCCTCCCCACACCTCCCCACCCCATACTTACCTCCGGAGTCTGGCGCGATGATCTTCGGTGGACCGGGAACACGTCTGCACTCTTCAAAGCCAACCACGAACTGAGGAAATGCCGGTAAGCAGTATAATGTAATAGATAGGGTTTTTTCAACTTTGCTGCATATCTCGGGCATTTTTTGAAATTTTTGCACCAAATTTTCAACATGAGGTTTTTGGGACCCCTTCTCATGAATGCTGTCACTGTCATGGCGTTAATCAGGCCCGAAGGGTGATTTTGCAGTCACTGCACAAAATCACCTTTCGGGACCGATTAACAAAATGACACTGCCAGTGTTCATAAGGTGGGCTCTCAAAAAGCCGATTTTGAAAATCAGGAAAAATTTCAAAATGACTGTTTTATTTATGCACCGCAGTTACTACGCACGCCATAAGTTCATGAATTTTCAATATTTTTCTCCAGATTTTCAACATTGCCATTTTACACACCTCCTTATGAGCAGTATAGCTGCCATTTTTCACATCTCACCCAAAATGTGCTTCCGCCCATGTAGCGCACAATGGCGCAGTCGGTGAGCGAAATCAATGTACGGGACACATTAAGAAAATCACAGTGACACTGTTCATGAGCAGAGGTCTTAAAATGGCTATATTGAAAATTTGGCGAAAAGATTCCTAAAAATGACTGTTTTACCAGCATGCATTGCAGAGTTCCTACTCACGCTTGTAAGTTCTCGAATTTTCAATATTTTCACTCCAGATTTTCAACATTGCCATTTTACCAAACCTCATTATGAGCAGTACAGCTGTCATTTTTCACATCTAGCCCACAACATGTCTCCACCCATGTAGCGTACAATGGCACAGTCAGTGTGCGAAATCAATGTATGGAACACACTAAGAAAATCACAGTGACACTGGTCATGAGCAGAGGTGTTAAAATGGCTATGTTGAAAATTTGGTGAAAGCATTCCCCAAAATGACTGTTTTAGGAGCGCACATTGCGCAGTTCCTACGCATGCTGGCAAGTTTGTGAATTTGTAATATTTGCACACCAGATTTTCAACAGTGCAATTTTACCACATTTCCTTATGAGCAGTACTGCTACCATTTTCACATCCTGTTCGGAATG
Organism: Neoceratodus forsteri; assembly: GCA_016271365.2. Classification (NCBI taxonomy): domain Eukaryota; kingdom Metazoa; phylum Chordata; order Ceratodontiformes; family Ceratodontidae; genus Neoceratodus; species Neoceratodus forsteri. Next base: position 58,898,292 of record JADMNL010000027.1, on the reverse strand, counting down.
TGTTTTTGCACCTGTGGTGACAAATGCCGTAGTCGCTGTGCAAAAGAAGTTTTCAGCTAACAAACTGATATTGCCACTGTTCATGAGGTGGGAGTCACAAAAAAGCCATGTTGAAAATTTGGAGTGAAAATACCAATGAATGCCTGAGGCGTTACAGTTTCCGATCATAACGACCCACCCTGTAGAGATTGACAGGCATCAGGGGTGTGACTTGGGATTCTTGCCTGTAATGCTCATACCATTCCACCCCCACCCACACCCTGCAGCCAGTAAGAGGCATCAAGGTGTGCCTTGGACTCTTCGGACCCAAACTTCACCCCATTCTCCTATACCGCACCCATCTCATCATATTTCCTGATGGAATGGGGTGCGCATAAGGGCCAAAGATGCCAATACACACCATGACATTTGTCAGTGTCTGCAGGGTAGGGTGTGGTGAAATGGCATGGTCGTTATGCCTGACGACCCAAAGGCACACCCCAATGCCTGTAACTTTCTGCAGGGTGGTGGTGGGGTTGGCTTCAGTTCAATACTTCGCTGCCATTCCTATTATTATGCAGCTCTGTAACTTCTACACTACCAATGCCAATGCCAGCAAGCAAACATTCAGCATTGACAAATGCTTGTTTAGTTTAAAGCAGTGGTTTTGCTTTGTCTGCACTGAAGGATTTCTGTCTGGGGGTTGGGAGGTGTTTCAGTTAGTAAGATAGCTAAGAAAGATCAGTATCTTTGAACCCTTTTTATGGCTGCAGTGGTTGTAGCCCTGCAGACATTTGCATTCAAAAAAGGGCTGATGTCATTTTTGCTACCAAATGACATGATAATTGTTAAAAACAGAGTCCTCCGCTGAAGCTGCATTACTACACTGCCTGTGTGTGTATAGCAGCTGGAGAGCACTATTTTCCCTCTGGCTTGAGGAGTTAATTGAGCCCTCCCTCAGCAGAGTCTCAGACATTCTACACTACAGTCAGCAAACACAGAAAGTTAACTCATTATCTTCTGCCACTCATTTTGTGTCAGGTTACCAATGGATAGTAGACATTATACAAAGCTATTGGAAGTAGAATGAGTTAAACACTTCCTGTAGCTTTCTTTATAACAAATAAGCACTGCTGTTCCCTCAGCCCCCTATGAACACCTCATTAAGCCATTTGACACCTCCCATCATAACAGCAATCATCCTGCTACTATGTAAGACATTTCATAGTAAAGAGTTCCAGCGATGCCTGTTCCCAAATAATAAAATACATTTAAACTGTTAAATGCCAACCTCATTTTCTCAGGCAGGCAGGCAGTTCTGGGGAGACACTAATACCCAACATTTAATGATTACTTGTCTGTTTTATTATTAGAATTTCAACTATGTCTGTCTGTTTCTCCATGGAGAAAGTAGCAAGCTGTTGAACATGCTGTATACTTTGGAACACAGTGGACTGCCAAAGATGCTCTCGGGTTCTTTTGTAGTTCTTTTCTCTGTCTCTACTTTGGTCTGCCCATGACCCAAACAAATAAGATCCCCTATAGAGTGGCTGGCTACCTCTTCCTGGGCTGAGATACAGATATGGCACACTGATGAGTCCAAATGAGGATGAAACACATATCTGTGTCTGCTGTTCTCAGCCTTTGCTGATTGTGTTGTGAGGCCTTCTGGCACCATGCAATTCTGCTTAAAGTTGAGCCAGTCCAAATTAATTCATGGCCATTTGTATATGCTTCCCATGATGCTTTGCATTATTGGAGTATGAGCAATTTGTGTTTTCTTTAAAATGTGGCTGTATGGCCAATACCCTCTGGGATAACCCATGCCCCAGTGCATTTGCTCTGGGGTTCTTTTGTAGTTGTCAAGGATGTTGGTGCCTGCTGCTTTTTTTTTCTTTTTGTAGAAGAAACATTTAATATATATAATCTCACGGATGTATGCAAATATTTTTCCAAATATTTGTTTTTAGTAATGTTAATAATGTAGCCAATGCACCAAAATAGCCAGTTATGTTTAGTTACTATTTTATACAGCACTCTTTTTTTTTTAATCATTTAACCTTTTTACCTCCTCGGCAAAGCAGCCTCCATGTTCTCCGGCTGCCAGCACCTGCACCTCCGGACCCAGTCGTGCGCGCAGGCCACATGAACTCACACCACCAAGGGTCGGCCTTTCATTGCTCTGCACCCTTGGGTAAGCGCCTCTCTCAGGTTCCTTACCGGAGCTGCATAGCGTGGCCATCAGCCACAGAGATCGCCCCCTGCATATTTCCACATTTTCTCTCCTTTGGAGAGCCAGACGTGCAATGACATCGGAACACATAGTGCTGGTGCTCACCGTATGTCCCCCTTCTTTGCACATGGCACTGTAGTGCGGCTGGCCTCCGCCAGTCACCACTGCATGGCGATGTGAGTCCCACTATCCACCCCAGAGGAAGGAGACCAGTCGTCGAATGCTCAATTCTTCCTCTGCCCTGCCAGCCCCCAGTGGTCTGAGTCCATTCCTGAACCTGGGCCACCAGCGTGGCGCAAGGTGTGGAGTCCACCGCCTCAACCCTCAGCACCACCAGGCTGGTCCAGCACTGTGTTCTTAACCTGCAATTTGTGACTATAGGTGTTTACAACTGAATGATAGCAACCACAATTGTTTCACTTATTTATTTAAAAGTTTTGCCAGAAAAGACATACTGAGCAGTCTACTGCTCGATTCCAGATGCGTCCTGGGGAGGCAGGAATAGGGATGAAAACATAAATAGAGATAATAACATAATAACATAAACACCATGAACAGAGACCAGGGTAAATATACAGTGTACGAGTACCTAGGGACAAGAAAATGAAAAAAAAAAAATAGACTACATCCAGGGGCCATATCATGGGGCACATAACAGAGGGCTGTACAATTGTAGGAATATAAACCATGATATAGGTATGTAACCTGACATAACAACAGGCAAAAATGTCAGGCAAGCTGATAGATTCTCAGGAATAACAGTGGCTAGACCACAGTATAAGAGTAGGCAGAGGAGAAGTGTGCTTTAAGAAAGGAGTTGAGGTGCCAGCATGGGGAGGCAGTCTGGATGGACTCAGGGAGGGAATTCCATAATTTAGGTATGCAATGTCTGAATGCTGCCTTGCTTGCCATGGTGGTCATAAGAGGAACAGACAGTAGATGAGAGTCTTTGTTCCTGAGAGGGTATGTTGGGAGGGCAGGGGCTGATAGGATGGAAGTGAGATATTGGGGGAGGGTCTGAGCCCAGAATTTGGCCATGTTGCTAGCGCAGTGGGAGAGCCATTGGTCTTGAAGAGGTGGGAGGTCCATTGACCGGTAGAGGTCACAGTGATGGGTATAGGGCTGACAGTCAAAGGCAAAGTGACAGAATGAATGGTAGATGGTGTCCAGTCTGGCTAGGGTGGACTTTGAGGTGGCACTGTAGACTACATCCCCATAGTCAAAGATAGGGAGTATCATTTTCTGTACAATTGCATGGCGTGCCAGAAGAGGGATGCTTCCTCAATTGTGGTATTAGGCATCTGGGAAAACGCGCAACATTTTTCAGGTTGCACAGCTTGTCAGAGGAGGTGCTTTACAATAGATTACTGATGCAATTCACAGTCCAAACCGAAATGTACGTTTTAATGTACTCTAAAATTATTTACAGCTTCATTTCACAGGACAAATGTGCTACAGTTCTCAGGTTGCACAGCCTTTCATAGGTGGTGCTTTACAATAGATTACTGAAGCATTTCACAGTACACACCAAAATGTACCTCACATTTACTTTAAAATAGCTTACCTTTACTGCTGCATGTCACATGGGTATTACAAAGAAACAACCACAAAAGCTACACAACAAAAAAAATTGCAAACGAGCGCAGGACTGCACTGAGGTTTAAAGGTATGGCTCTAACTGAAAGTAATTGATCGAGCTCTGACCTTTACAGTGATTTGTTCAGGACAGTGAGGCACTGATTGGCAACCACTACGTTAACCTTATTTATATGGCATTGCTGAGCCATGCACTCATTTGCTTGCCTCACAGCCACAGTTTATAAGTCTTTGCTTTGAGTGTTATGGCTGAGGTCATCATTTGCGAGTTGGTTCCCTCGCAGGGTGGTCATGACAAAACTGCTGCTGGTGGCTACCTTTACGTTAAGGAACAGTGTCTTGGGGACCTGTATTATTGATGCTGCCAGAGTCGTAAAAGCTTGCAATGTCTGGGGCATGCATCAACAGTCCTTGTGGGGGTCAGCATCACCTCAGGAAAGTCAGAGAGCACAATCACTTCCCCGAGGCTAGTGATGCACCTGTTGCGGTCACTGTGGAAGCTTTGAAAGTGAGTGCAATGTCACTTACTGCAACCCCTGCCCAATTAATTCAAACCTAGGTTGCTCAGCTTTCTGAGGTGGTAAAGTAAAGCCTACCTAACAAGCAAGCGTTGCAACAAATTGTTAAAAGAGAAAGATGACATAATGCACCACCAGAGCCACACGCTTTAGATGCCATTGAAATACTTGATAGCTTAAGAACTGTTAATGGTCAGACTTTTCTAGCAAGGGAGTCATCAGTTGGTGAGGATAAACTTCTCATTTTCACCACCAAAACCAATCTTGAAACTTTATCAGTTGCTCCCTTCTGGATGGCACATTTAAAGCTGTGCCTCCATTATTCTGGCAGCTCTATTCAGTACATGGCCCTGTGAGTACAACAGAAAATTCCCGTATTGTCCCACTGGTGTACTGCCTAGTGTCAAATAAATTGCAGGAAAGCTACCTAAGACTGTTTCAGGACTTAAACGACATTGCAGATGAGAACAACTTGCATTTGGACCCAAAAATAATATTAACCCATTTCGAACAGGCTGCTATAAATGCATGTAAAGCGGAATTCCCAAATGCACTGAGCAAAGGTTTTTTATTTCACCTAGGGCAAATCATCTGGAGAAAAATACAAAGTGTGGTCAGGATATGGACTTTAGTCTAAAGATTAGGTACATAGTTCCCCTCTCATTCTTGCCACCAAATGAAATTGAGCAAGCATTTTCTGAGCTCAAGGAGGAAATGTCACAGTCCTGTGCACCGATTATGGAGTGGTTCAAGGAGAATTACATGCTAGGCCATATCAGGAGAATGTGAAACAGTACAGTGGTTCGAACCCTACCACTGTTCCCTCCCAAATTCTGGTCTGTGAACAAGCAAATGGAGTTTGGCTAACCTCGGACTCAGAACAACGTGGATGCTTGGCACCGGAGATTGGGGGCACTCGTTGGCAGCTCACATGTGGCATCTTTAGATTTGTCTCAGAACTACACAATGAACAGTGTAATACAGACACTTTAATTGAGAAAATTAATCGTGGCCTCCCAAAGTCGCCTCTAAAAAAATGGTATGCCAAGAGAGAAGAGAAGATGCAAAACATCACCAAAGACAGAACTGCTCGTTCTGCACTGCAATACATCCACAGAATAGCACACAACCTGTGATTGTGAAATAACTTTGATATTCCAACAGATTTGTAAAAGTTTTAAAAATGATGTGGTCATTGTTTTTAAAAGAAATAACATTGAAGAGGAATAAGGAAAGAAAAAGCTCATTCTTCGTTTCATGTGCACCGTTCCATTATCCCCACTCTTATGCGCTGTCTCATGCAATTGTGTTCTGGTTTACTGGTATTCTGAAATTATGCACTGTTCCCTTATGCTCACTCTCCTTACACAATCCCTTCCCCTGCTCTATTCCATCTGAGGAGTCAGAAGGTCCTTTTCAGGCAGTCTTTTAGTTGAGGAAGTCATGCCCATGTTTGTAAGCCCCAATTATGACATCTCCTCACTCTCTTTCTTCACTGCAGCTGAAGTAAGTGTATTTTTTTTTTTTGTGTGTGTGTGTGTGTGCAATTAATTGTACAATATGCAAATTCATTTTGAGAGTATGCACTGTTTTGTTGGGCAGTCACTGTTACGGAAAATAATTTGTCAGCAATCTAACCTAATCGAGAACTTGATGCCGGGAAGTAGTTTGTCAGCAAGTGACATGTCAGGCAGTGGTATGGGTCCCAGGCACCCAGCTTAGGGTGGAGTTTTTTGTGCGTTGCCTCAATATGTACAGAGACATTGAGGTGCTGGTCCAGCCAGACCCCAAGATATCTGAAGGGAGGAGCAATCCTCCAGCAAAGTCCCATCCAGGGTATGAAAGGCGGGGCTGAGGGGGAGCAGCGAAAGTCTTTGCCTAGTGCCAAAGGTCATGGAGATGGTTTTCTTGGTGTTGAGAAAGAGCTGATTTGCACAAAACCAGAGCTGGACATTACTGAAGTCCTGCTGCAGTCTGCTCGCAACATCAGTGGATGTGGGGCCGGAGGTATACGGTACTGTATCGTCTGCATACATATGGATGGATGTGTGTGGGCAGACAGTGGGCAGATCATTCAGGAAGATGGAGAACAGTAGCGGGCCAAGGACCAAGCCTTGGGGAACACCAGAGGTAACAGGGAGGGAGGAAGAGGAGGAGTTGCCAATTCTAACAGATTGGGATCTGCCTACTAGATAAGAGTGGAACCAGCTGGTGGTGGTGCTAGAGAGTCCTGTGAGGGAGAGCTTGGAGAGAAGGAGGGGGTGCCTTTGCCAAGTCAACAAAGATTGCTGAGGTAATGTGGCCCTTATCCATAACTGTGAGGATGGAGTCAGTGAGTCTAAGGACAGAAGAGGTGGTGGAATGGGTCTTCCTAAAACCAGACTGGTAAGGTGTGAAGAAGGATGAGGAGTCAAGAAAAGCTGAAAGTTGTGAGAGGACGAGTTGTTCCTGGAGTTTAGCCAGGATACGGAGGAGGGAGATAGGGCAGTAATTCTCAGAAGCAGAGGGGTCACCAACTTTAGGTAGAGGGATGACCATGGCTTGCTTCCATTCAGAAGGGATGGAGGCAAGAGAGAGAAAGAGAGGTTATAGAGGGAGGCCAGAGGGGAGGCGATGGCAGGAGCCAACAAGTAGAGCATTTTGGAGTCCAGCTCTGTGGGGCATTTGCCTTTAGCGGGATTTAAGGCAAGTAGTGCATTGCAGACTTCAGTCAGGAAGACCTGGTGGAATAAGAAGCGGGGGGGGGCAGAGGGAAAGTCTGAAACAGGGTTGGTGGAAGAAGGGGGTGTGGGGCAGGGGGGACAGTGGACAGCAGTGATGATGTGCAGTTTGTGAAGAAGGTATTAAATTCAGTAGCCACTGCCTGAGGGTCGGTGACAGTGGAATTACATACATTTAGGACCAGGGTAGGGGCTGCAATAGGGGGAAGAAGAAGAATAATGATTTAACCACCTTCCAAAATTTAGTTGGGTGGTTTAAGTTGGTGTGGAAGGAGTCTTTGAAATAATTGGCTTTTGCCCTGCAAATTTGCCTTGTACAGGCATTGTGTAGAGCCCTGTGCCTTTGATGATCTGCAGGTGAGCATGAACACTTGGAAGACTTCCATGCCTGATCCCTAGCTCTAAGGAGGGCCATGATCAGGGTCACTCGAAAACTGTGGAAATTTTTACCCAAAATGCTGAGACTTTTGGCAGAAATTGCGGGCAAATTGCAAGGGTTCACTATGCATCCCTAGTGCCCCAATACATATTTTATTGTTTGCTGCAGCATGTATTGACCACATACATTGTTAGATAAATGTATTGCCAGATGTAAATGCTTTCACTATGAAGAAAGGTGTGTGTTTTTGAAATGCTTTGCAAATTAATCATTTTGTAGCATATCTTCTTAAAATCTAAAGACATCTAACTCATGCAGTGCTAACTAGATTTTATTTAGTAATTCACAGCCAGTGTTGAATAAATCACAAAACAACCTATTTTTCCAGTTTCTAGATGTTAAACAATGAAGCCAGTTTAACAACTACTTGCTTTGGTGCAAGAACTGGAGTACTGCATCCAGTTCTGGAAACTCCATCTCTGCAAGGACACAGACAGGATGAAGGCAGTCCATAGGAAGGCAACTGAAATGGTGCAGGGTTTGCAAGAGAAACCATATGAGGAGAGACTAAAGGAGCTTAATATGTATACCCTTGAGGAAAGGAGGGAGAGGGGGGACATGATAGAAACTTTTAAGTACCTCAGTGGAATCAATAAAGTCCAAGAGGGTAACATCTTTCAGAAAAAGAGATGTGCAAGAACAAGGGGACACAATTTGAAGATGGCGGGGGGGACGTCTAAGGAACAATGTGAGGAAGTATTTTTTCACAGAGAGGGTGGTGGACGCATGGAACAGCCTTTCTGAGGAGGTTGTGGGGTCTAAAACTGTGGGAGAATTCAAGAACGCATGGGACAGACATAAGGCAATTCTTGTGGTGGGTAGGAAGAAATAGGCTGTTGGTTAACCAGGATCTGCAGCTTATCCTGTAGGTAGGGAAATGGGCAGACTGGGTGGGACAAGCAGTCCTTATCTGCCGTCAAAGTCTATGTTTCTATGCTAAGAAAAAAAAATTAAACAGATAACCAGGGTGCCTAACAAAGTTCTAGTAAAATAATGTGTATTTTGTTAAAACAATTACTGTTCATAATCAGCACTGTAAATACATTTTAAAATCACATGATAAAAGTATTAAATCATGCCAATAGATTTTCACTACATCATACAATAGTTTCTAATACATGTCATTTTTGTTCTACTAAGTTTGCAATAATTTTTCTTGGGTTGCAATGATTTTGTCTAGTTGAAGGTAACTGTTTAAATATATTTAACCTGTTCAGCATGTTTTCAGAATGTTTGTTTCTTTTTGTAGGCTTTGTATGTGAGTATGCAGTTGTGGCAGATTGACATGTAAGGAATCGCTGTCACCAACACCCTGAGAAGCAACATTCAAGCTTATAATCAGCAGGGCCATCCAGACTCCTCACACATTTAAGTCAAAATCCTTTCAGAATGAAACTATGTATACAAGGAAAACCTACCCTGCCATTCAAAAGCAAGCACTGTAGTCAATGCTCCATTTAGGTGAATGGTGCAGTTTGCACCTCTTCTCGTACCTACTGTTTCAGTTTCTGTGTCAGATAAAAAGTTCTTTGATAGTCTGCGTTAACACACATTTTAAGTGGTCAAGTATACACATGCATGACCAGAGAGGATTTTGAAACCCAAGCAGGGAAGTGAATCACATGCAAGCAGAGTCACATTGGACCCTTCCTCACCTCACACTGTATTATTTTGGTCAAACCCAAGTCTGTGAACTAAACTGTTAGCATGTTTGAGAAGATTTCCTAGATAATTTAAATACTTTTGTACAATTTCAGTCAAAAATTCAATACATGTAAGAAATTGCGGATTTTGTGCAGAGAAGGGTGAAAATTGCGGAAACATTGCGGGTGCAATTTTCCAGTGCCCCTGGCCATGATGTCCACTAAGATCTAAGGCAGGTGGGCTCCCTGCACCTGAGCTTGTCAGAGTGGGGCATAGAGGTTCCAGACTGTGAGAAACCTGGTTTTAAAGTACTCCAGTGTGGAGTCAATACAGGTAGCCTGTCAGATGTAGGACCAGTCAATGTTTGTCAGATCGTGTTGGAGTGCAACAAGGTCTAGGGATTTTTAGGATCTGGTCAGTAGAGTTCTGGGGGGCAGTGCCATGGGCCTAAATATTTTTCTGACTGAGTAGATCATGTTATGATCACTTAGAGAATCCAGTAAGAGGCCAGAGGTGAGTATTCTAGGGGGATGAGAGGTAAGGGACCAGTTCAGTAGAGAATGATTCTGGGATTTGGGGTTAACACATGTGGGCTCGGTGATCTGTTGCGTTAGGTTGAGTGTGGACACCTGGGCATGTAGTTTGGTGCTAGATTTGGAGAGCCAGTTTTGGTTAAACTTCCCCAGGATATGAAGCTCACCCCCTGTTGCCAGTGATGACAGGACACCCAGGTGATTCATGATGGTGGGCACAGAGGAGTCTGGTAAGCAATATAATTCAACAACAAATATTGGGCATGTGTGAGGGAGGGAGGGAGAGTTTGATTAGTAAGGTGTCAATGGTTTGCGTTGGCATGGGTAAAGGGACCGGGGTAAACTGGAGTGAGGCAGCAAAGTACATTGCTAAACCACCTCTTCTTTTGTTACCCAGGTGATCTTGATGAAGAAGAGTAGCTGGGAATTGAGATTTCTGTGTCAGTATTGGGGGGGTTTCAGCCAGGTCTCAGAAATGATCATTATGTCAGGTTTAAGAGATCGAACAATAGGCTGCAGGAGGGTTCATTTATGAAGGAGACTGCAGATATTTAGATGGGCTAGTTCTAGACCCCTTGGGAGTTTGAGAGTAGGGGCGAGGTTTGGGCTCAGAGGGGAGCTTGGACCTGGGTTCTGTTCTACATTGCCAGACAGGAGGAGCAGGAGTGATATTAGAAATTTGGCTATGGGCAGGCCCATATACGCTTGGCATGCAATTTAGGAGGCAGGGTGGAAGGCGATGAGGTGCCACGTGCAGGGAGTTTGAGGACTACTAGGCCAGCGTGGAAGGAGGGTGGGAGGACAGAGGGGCTGGTCAGAAGATATGTGAGGTGTCAGCGTGACTCAGTTGGTAGTACATCCTCCTCTGGACCCGAAGGTCATGGGTTCTTGTCCCACACTGGGATGGACTTGCACCTAAAAATCGCTGGCATCCAAGTGCAGTATTGGGGGGGTGCTGTACTGCTGGGGTGTGCCGTCCTTCAGATGAGACATTAAACCGAGGTCCTTTCTGCCCATCCTGGTGTTGTCCTGGTGGGTGTCCAGGTGGAAGTAAAAGAACCCAGGGTACTCTTCATAAAGACCAGGGAACATTCCCGGTGTCCTGGCCAACATTCCCCTTCCCATAAACCGGTTCATGCAATTATCCAGGCTGTGTGTGGGTGATGATGTGCGATATGGCCACCACCACACATTCAGTCACTTTACTACCAGTCTAGCATTGCTTGTAAAGCACTTTGGGATACTGTGTATCAAAAGCGCTATATAAATGCTGATTCTTCTTCTTATTCTTCTTCTTCTACCACAGGGGGCAACTCAGTGAGGAAAGAGGTTGCTAGAATGACCAGCTAGCAGGTTTGCATCTCAGGGTAGGAGGATGAAGGGAGGGACACAAGAGGGGCAAGTAGAGAGATTACAGCTAGGTAGAGGGGCTACATTTGACTTTGCTGGTGGAGGCGTGGGATTAGTTGTCATTATTGGATGGTGTTGATAAACTGCAAATGGAAAAAGCAGTTGATTGGTTTTAGCCATCACGTGAAATGCCCCTATGTAAGATGAAGTTCACCAAGGGTGGTGACGGGGCAAACTCCGATTCGATTCAAACATTCCGTATGCAGCGTTGCACTCTGTACCTGAGATAAGGGAGCCAGTGAATGCAGCTCGGGGGAAGGCGAAATTGACCTGGCCCTCATGACCACTCCTGGGGCTGTGGGAGGAAGCAGAGAAACAGGAGTTATATCAGGTAAGGAGGAGGAGGAAGGGGCTGCAGTACGAATGGCAGGGCAGTTACATTGGTTTCACGTTCAGATAGACTTTGAATATTTCTTAGCAGATGCATTTTGCTTATCAGACTAGGCGCCAGGCTAGAGCCAAACTTAAAAGTTTTCATGCAGTTGTACGCAGGGCACAGCAAGGCGCATTAAGATGTTTTTTAAATAATTAGCAGACTTGTTTTTATGGCTAAATTGATGAGGCTGTGCTACTTGGAAGAACTGTATTTAAAGTACACTGCATTCAATGATGGTTGAGCCACTAAAAGTAATTTAAAGCATTGCTAAAGTCCCACCGAACTTGTACTGGTGAGGCTGAACTTAATTTAAAGCGGTGCTAAAATCACAGTTCTAAACTTCCAGGATGTCTAAAAGGTACAGGCTGTAATTTTTTTTTTTTTTTTACATTCAACTAAACACTCTGCAGAGAAGTAGAGAGCTCTCAAAGCACATACAGATTGCTACAAAAAAAGCTGATATTCTACTGGGTACTTAAAGCACCCAGCAAATCGAGGCACAGCACTGCTGCATTAAGTAAACAATATAGAGTTTAAAGCTGTAAGCATTGCTCAGTCGATCAAAAGGTTAAGGAGCTGTTGGAGCAGTCCTTGTTTATAAAAAGGTGCCAAAATTCAAACTCTGATTTGATTCGAACAGTCTGTATGCAGCGTTGCACTCCATACCTGAGATATGGGAGCCAGTGAATGCAGCTCTGGGGGAAGGCGAACTGGACCTGGCCCTCACGAGCACTCCAGGGGCTGAGATAAGGGAGCTGGTGAATGCAGCTCGGGGGAAGGCGAACTGGTCCTGGCCTTCATGAACACTCCAGGGGCTGAGATAAGGGAGCCGGTGAATGCAGCTCAGGGGGAAGGAGAACTTGACCTGGCCCTCACGACCACTCCAGGGGCTGAGATAAGGGAGCCGGTGAATGCAGCTCGGGGGAAGGGCTAACTCGACCTGTCCCTCACTACCACTCCAGGTGCTGAGATAAGGGAGCCGGTGAATGCAGCTTGGGTGGAGGACAAACTCAACCTGGCCCTCAAGACCACTCCAGGGGCAAGTAGATAGGCATCTGTGTATCTCATTTTTGTTTGACTTAGATTATGAAGTGACACATACATTCTGATCTGTTCATAACATGTTGTATTTTAATTAAATGAACTGATAATTGGGGGCTTTGGTTTCTTTTACAAATTCATTTTTCTTGTCCATGGATATACTAAAATAAAAATGTCTCAACAAAATATTTAAAAATAAGGAGCTGAGCAGTAATTTAGTTGATGTGGTGTAAAGAGCTGCTCCTTGGAAAATTACCGGGTTGGGGGGGTGGCTATCACAAGCAGAATGGAACTTCAAAGAGGGGGAGCTCATGGTAGCAGAAGAGGCATGATGGCATTAAAAGCTTAATGGTGTGGATGTAGAGGCACCAGTATCTGAGCATGACTTTGGTAGAGGTCTAAGTGTGACTTGGGGGTGGGGGATCATTAGGAATTGAATGAGTCTTGGTATTTTTAGCCTAATGGTTTTCTGAAACTTCAACCTTCACTGGGTCAGACTCTGCATCCATCTGTACAGTATGTCACTAAGCCACATGCAGTGGGGTGTGGGTAAAAACCAGGTCACCAAACCAGAGCTGTAAAATCTGGACTGGGCACAGTTTGTGCAAATATTGCTGATCCACTTACTCCAGATGATCTGGTCTGGCCTTTGTCTATCTGGTCTGGTCCTGACAGTTCAGTTTTCAACCATGCCAAGGAAGGGTTGAAAAACAGACTTCTAGGAGTGGAGCAGATATGTAAAAGTCAGACTGAATAGTGCAGCAAGAGTGACTGCACCCAGTCCGGCCAGTTTGGATTTTTACAGAAGTGCTGTGGTTCAGGTCTGTCAGTTCAGTTTTTAATCAATCAATCAATCAGTCTTTATTTTATACTGAAAGGTATGTGAGCAAAAATGCCAGTTTACACAAACATCCAGTTAAGCATAAAAAGAGAACAGAACACCAGGTCAAATAATTACATAGTGAAATACAGTATAAACAGGTCTAACATAAACAGGTATAATACAGAGATCTAGAGGGATATGTACAGAAGAAAGGGGAAGCAAATATGAACATAAGAAATTGTCGGCAGAAAAAGTCCCACAGGTCTATCAAGTTTTCCTGATTGTGCAGCTCTTCGTTTCATATCACTACAGCTGCCCCAACCCCACCCAAACCCCTTCCTTCCTCCACTTTCCCAGTCTTTCCCACTTTGTGTTCTTGTCTGTACTAACCCTGCCCTTGACTCTATCCCAACCCCTCTTAAAGCTATCCACTGTCCTCAGTTTGATTAACTTCTCTGGCAGTGCATTCCATCCCTCCACCACTTTCTCAGTAAAGTAGTGCCTCCTCATCGCCCTCCTGAATCTTCCCCTTCCAACTTCAGACTGTACCACCTAGTGACCCTTCCTCCCTTAAAGCAGAACAATCCTCCCTCTCTGACTTTGTTCATGCCTTTCAAGTACTATCATGTCCCCTCTTTCCCTTCTCTTTTTCAGTGAATACATGTTGAGCTCCCTCAATCTTTCCTCATACGGCAACTCCCCTAATCCCATGATTATTTTTATAGCCCTGCACTGCAACCCCCCTCCCAGTACTCTTACACCCTTTTTGAGGTATGGGCACCAGTACTGTACACAGTACTCCAAGTGTGGCTTCACCACTGATCTATAAAAGGGCAGGATGACCTCCTCCTTTCTAGAGGTGATCCCTCTGGCAATAGACCCCAGCATCCTTTTTGCCCTCGCTGCTGCCCTCCTACACTGTGCTGATACCTTCATGTCCCCTGTGACTATTACCCCCAGGTCCCTTTCTTCCTCTAAAGCTGTTACCTGCACTCCCCCCTAGCCATAGCCTGTCCTGGGATTTCTGTCTCTGTGGTGCATGACCTTGTACTTCTTAGCATTAAGCTCTAACTGCCACTCCCTAAACCAGTGTTTGAGTTTAGCTAGATCCTCCCTGAACGCCTGCCTCCCTTCCTCATTGTCCACTTTTGCACAAATCTTAGTGACATCCGAGAACAGACTGATCTTACTCTTGATCCCCTCTGCAATGTCTCCAATGAAGATATTGCACAAAACAGGGCCCAGCACTGAACACTGCAGTACCCCACTCATTACTGGCCTTGGCTGGATGTCTCCCCCCTTACAAATCACTACCCTCTGTTGTCTTCCCTGCAACCAGCTATCAACCCACCCCACCAGTTTCTCCCCTGTCCCATGTCCTTCAGCTTGCTCATTAACCTCCTGTGCGGCACTGAGTTGAAGGCCTTGCTGAAGTCCAGATACAGGACAACCAGAGAGTGTCCTTCATCAACCACTGTAGTAACCCAGTCAAAGAAGTCGATCAGGTTAGTTTGGCATGATATTCCTGAGACAAACCCATGCTGTCTCTCATCCTGTAGACCATTACTATTGAGAAAGGTTATCATCCTCTCCTTCAAGAAGTCAAGCTCACCGGTCTGTAGTTGCCTGGTTGGTCCTTGAGTCCAGTGTTGTAAAGGGGCACCACGTGAGCCATCCTCCAATCCATGGGTACATTCCCTGTCTCCAAGGAGGTGTTGAACAGGTCCATCAGAGGGTCTGCCAACACCACTGTCAGTTCCTTCAGGACCCTTGGGTGTACACTGTCTGGCCCTGGTGCCTTGTCCACCCGCAAGGCTATAAGGCCCTACAGAAATCTATCCTCTCAGATGACCCCATCTGTTATCTCTGCCCCCCTCCACCTTTGCCCCATTCCCATGTAGTATCAGGCCATCCCTTTCTTTCATGAACACTGAGCAGAAGTATTCATTGAATGCTTCTGCCTTTTCTTCCACTTGTTCCACCCATCTCCCCTCTCTCTTGATTCTAATAATGTCATCTCTACAACTCCTCTTTTCCCTTACGTATGTAAAGAACCACTCCCCCCCCCAATTCCCTGAGCAAACTTGAATTCCTTTGCTGCCTTGGCTGCCCTGACTGCCCTGGTCACCTCCCTAGATGCCTTTCTGAACACCTCTCTAGCGTCCTTATGCCCAGATTTTTTTAATTAAATAACAGTGACAAATTGACAGCATGGGGATATAGTTGGAGGTACAATTCAGGAACAGTTGGAGGTACAATTCAGGAACATGAACAGTTGGGTGATATGATAAAGACATAAAATGTGCACAGTACCATCTAAATAAAGTAGAAACTCAAATACCAAGCCAGCCCGGTGGTGCTGAGAGTTGATGCACTGGACACCACACCTTGCACCACGCTGGTGACCCGTGTTCAGGAATGGGCATGGGCCACAGGAGGTCGGCAGGGAAGGAGAAGGATCGAGCATCTGGAGGACTACTCTCCTTCTCTGGGGAGGGGGGTCTCCTGGTGCCGGCATCGGTTGTCCCCTGGTGGAGGCTGGAGGACAGGGCATCGTGTCATAACATGGGGTGAAGCTGGGATGGATGCCTTCCTGCTGGCATCATTGCACATTCCCAGCTCCAGGGAGACAGTACAGAAAAAAATCGCTGGCCCCCGCATATGAGCCGCCTCAGTGCCTGACCCTCCAGCCACCACAGTTCTGCTTCTGTAGCCCCATTCATGGGCGGGTTTCCCTGGGTGAAGGTGAGGGTCACCGAGGATAGGCGAGCCCATTTGCTGGGTTAGGGGTGCCGGCAGAACAAAAATGAAAAAAAAAAAAGAAAGAAACTCAAATATCAATACGAATAGAGGCCAAAAAATTGTTGGTTACCCAAAATAGGCTAAGGTGAGGAGCTAGAGAAATATTCCACATGACAATCAATAGTGGTGAGAGCCAAGCAGAGCATGAGGGGTAAGCAAAGGAAGGGGCAAGAGATATGGAAGTAAAATTACAGGTCTTTACATAGAAGTCTCTCCCACACTCGTTATGTTCATTTTCCTCCTCAAACTATGCTAATTATACTGTAATACATTATACAGTTTGTTTTGTACTACACATGCTTTTTCAAATGTTACCAATAATGACTGCTGCTGAACTGTATGTATTTAGGAGGGCTGCTAATTTGAGGTGCCATTCACTCGAGGTCTTGAGAGTAAATGGGATGGTAACTGAGACTGTAATGCAATGCATAGTGGATAACAATGAAAGTGACATGGTCTGGTCAGGAAAATTTACACAAGTGAGTGTTGCAGAGGCTTCTATGTAAAGAGCAATAACCTGTACTGCCTTTCTGTAATCTTTGTATCATCATTTTTAATGTCAGCATCTCAATTTCTCACAGGTCCTGCATGTATTGGCTCCTTACTGTCACAAAGTTGCAAGGCAGTATTCAACTGTGGTTCTGATTCCTATTTTTTCCTGTATTTTGAACTTACTGTGGGTTTATTGTTCTAAGCTATTACTCACCTCACCCTGCATAGTGCAGCCCACTCCTTTACCCATCAACTGTGCCCCTCCCCCCAAATTCACGGAATAATTTCCTAGGTGTGTAGTGTGCTGTGCAAATGATATAAGATAGTGACAACTGAGTGGTTTGCTCATGCTACGCAGGGAGCAAAGTCTACAACAAATACAGAACATCCCAATGTTCATTTAGCCCCATACAAAGATGTTCACAGAACAGTTAGAACTAGTTGACTTTCTTTTTTCTTCCACATCTAACAAGCTAGACATTTGTTTGGCAGGTGAGTGACCCCCAAAAAGAGAAATCTTTTATTTCTTTGGAATTGCCATTACAATTTAGCACATTTAAAATATTACACGCCTTAGCTGGATAAAGAAAAACAAACATTAATGCAGGCATATTCAGAGGCAGAAACTAAAATGCTGTAATACAGGCCAACAGTGCATTTTACAACACCACCAGCTATGCCAGATAAACAGTCATGTAATGACTCACTAGCTGAACAAGCATTTGTCAGTGCTGAATGTTTGCTTGCTGGCATTAGAAGTGGAAGTGCTGGAGTTAGACAGATGCAGTATAGTGCAGTGGTTTAAGGCTCTGAGCTGCAAATCTGGTGACATCCAGCAGACCAGACCTGGGTTTGAATCCCACAGCTTCCACTTGCATACTGCGTGACCCTGAGCAAGTCACTTAACTTCCCTGTGCTCCCAGGTCACTCCTGTTAAAAAAGCTTTCAGCTTAGTGTGCTACTCCTGGTTAAACAACTAAATAAAAAAAGTATAGAAATGGCAGTGATGTATTGAACTGATGCCAACTCCAACCCCACCCTGCAGAGATGGACAGGCATTGGGGTGTACCTTTGGATCGTCCCCCATAACGGTCACAACATTTCATCTCACCCTACGCTGCAGACACTGACAAGTGTCGAGGTGTGCCTTGGGGTGTTCAGGCTTTACACTCATCTCATTCCATAAGGAAATACATTGAAATGGATGCAGTATTGGAGAATGGGGTGAACTCTGGGGCCAAAGAGTCCAAGGTGCACCTCGATGCCTGTCACTGGCTGCAGGGGGGGGGGTGGAATGGCCTGAGCATTACTGTTGACAATCCCAAGTCACACCCCTGATGCCTGTCAGTCCCTACAGGGTAGGGTGTAATGGTTGGCAACCCTAATGCCCTGGGCATTTCTTGGTATTTTTACTCCAAGTTTTAAACATGGGATTTTTGTGATTCCACTGCATGAACAGTGACACTATCAGTTTGTAAGCCGAAAGGTGATTTTACACATTTGGTGCCACAGGTGTGAAAACACATTTTGAACACAATGTGAAAAATGACAGCTGACTGTTCGTGAAGAGGTGTCAAAAATGGTAATGTTGAAAATCTGGCGTGAAATTATAAAAAAAACTGAAGTCACGAGCATGCATAAAAACTGCACAACACACATCCGTAATGCAATTATTTTGGGTTTTTTTCCACCAGATTTTCAATATAGGTATTTTGAGACCTCTGCTCATGAACAGTGTCACTGTGATTTTCTTAATCTGTCTCGAACATTTATTTCGCACGGTGACCGCGCTATTCTGTGCCGGAAGTGTGAAAACACATTTTGGCCATGATGTGAAAAATGACAGCTGTACTGTTCATAAGGAGGTGTGAAAAAATGCCAATGCTGAAAATCTGGAGTGAAAATATAAAAAAATTCTCAAAGATAAGAGCGTGTGTAAGAACTGCGCAATGCATGCTCATAAAACAGTCATTTTTTGGAATTTTTTCACCAAATGTTCAACATAGGGTTTTGGGGGGCCTGCCTCATGAACTGTGACCATGAAATCACCTTTCAGGGCCAAATAACCAGATGATTCACTAAATTCATGAGATGGGGCCCCAAGAATCCCATGTTCAAAATTTGGTGCACAAATTCAAAAAAATGACCAATAAATTCACCAAAGTTGAAAAAACCCTATTATGTCATTATACAGCTTACCAGCATTTCTTCAGTTCGAGGTTGGCTTTGAAGAGTGCAGACGTGTTCCCGGTCCACCAAAGATCGTCACGCCAGCCTCCGGAGGTAAGTATGGGGTGAGAGGGTGTGGGGAGGTGGGGTACACAGAGGGAGCATGCGGGTTGGGTGAGGGCTAGAGAGTCAACGAGGGACCGTTTCTTTGTTACAGGGTGTGTTTTTTAACAAAGGCGACACTGGACTTTTTACCCTTTGGGTGGGCTCCCAGCATGGCACCTGGAGTTTGTTTGGGGAGGGTAGTGGAGCCAACAGAGTTGGGCACCCCGTTGGCACATGGTGTGGGGCACATGAGGATGTGGGACTTATGATGGGGTGAGGCTCTGGCGTGCACCTGGAAGTTTATTTTTCAGGGGGCACTGGAGCTGACTGGGATTGAGCACTCCCATCAGACATACAGTGTGCTGGGGAGGGGAGTGTGTATGAGCCGAAGGGATTGGGCACCCCCTCAGCATGCAGCAAATGGGGGGGGCACATCATGCCGGCAGGAGATGCAGTGGTGTACAGTTTGACACTTACAATTAGCGGTGGTGACTATAAGCAATTTGTATACTGCTGACACATGGCAGTATGCAAATTGCCTACACTGCTGATTGTAGCAGTCTTTCTCATTCAGCTGTATGCCACTGCATCTAAAATGCTGTCATAGACAGCTTGGACATTCACTGGTGGAATGCGACCCCACCTGCAAAACAGATCAGGGCATTGGATGCGGGGGTGCCACACCTACGAAAACACGTATGGTGGCACTATGTTTCTTGCACATGAGTGCAAGTAAACATAATAAATGAGAATTGCTTGAAAACAGACTGCCAAGAAAATGATCATTCCATGTAACACAGTCTGTACTGAAAAATGTACTAAGGTAGCATCGGTGAGTCGTAGCTCCACTTGGGACCTCCGTACAATGTATGATGACTGTGACTGCACTCTGTACTGTTGGTGACCTTTGTTACTGTTGCTTTAAAAAAACACACACAACGTGATAATGATAGCACTGTCAGTGCAACTCTGTAAATTCCTCTCTCCATCACCCTCTCCCCCTCTCTCTCTCTCTGTCTGTCTCTGTCTCTCCACACCTCTCACAGTAAACACCATGAATGCCAGGAGCTTACAAAAATAGCAGATTTAATTTGTATATATTTCAATGCGACAGTATAAATGTTTCTGAATTTCTGTGTGGAAATCAATTGTAAAAATACACAAATCTCTGCAAGATATGTACAGATGACAGATATGTAACTGTGCCTTTCAATCTGATGATCAATGCATTTGGAGTGGCACAATTCTGCACTATAAATACTATTTTATTTCCACTCGTGACATTCTTGGTGAATATTGTGAGACATTGGGGGGGTGGATGGATAGAGAAATGTACACAGGTGTGCTGACAGTGCTGTCATTATCATGTGGCTTGTTTTTTTAAAGGAACTATTATAAAGTTACCTAATACTCCAGTGTGCAGTCAGAGATATCATACTTTGCACAAAGATCTGCAGTGGAGCTGCAATTCCTTCATTACAGATATGGAATGCTGATTTCTTTGTCAGACAGTCTGTTTACAAGCAATTCTCATTTCTTCAGCTAGTGAGTAATTGTGTGACAATACTTAGTGTAAGTCCTATACCTTTATAAGGGTATATACTGTGGTACTTTTCTTAACAATACTGTAAGAAGATATAGTATTAATATGCCCCTTTTATGGTGAACTGTGTTCTATTGTTAAAGTAACAGCATAGCTGGTGCAGTTTAAGTTACATAGTGTTGACCATTGTAAGCATAATAATGAGACAATGTTGTAAGGAGTTATCTGAAATGAAAAGTGTAGGAACCTGAAGCTAGGTGCAAAACAGTGACAGTAACAGTAGTACCTGTATTGGTGCTTTTCCAGGAAAAAATAATAACAGTTTCATGAAGAGGATACCTGTTCCCCTTGACCTCGTTGACCTCCCATTGACTGGAGCAATGGAATTAGGTTGCTGATCTGTGAGAAATATTTTGTTGCCTTAGGTGTAAGGAATTACATCTCTTTTCGAGTATGCAGCAGATTCATGTGGCTGATGCATGAAAGGGAGCATGGTTCTGACTCGGTCATTCATCGGGCACTGCAGCCTGAGGGTCTATGTTAGGGAATAAGTTTGTTTTTATAATAATAGTATGAATTGATGTTTGCTACTATATTATAATAACTGTCAGGTGCTCTTTTCTTCGGAAAACCCAGGTTGATATTTGCAGTAATAACCGGCTGGTTTCCCTGACGGCACGCACACACCAGCTGCTCTCTCCCTTTACTCATGCTGAACACCTACCATAACCACCACTCAGCAGTAAGTGAAACCAAAGATCTCTTTTTTATTTTTTTTTTTATTTTATATAACTGCTGTGTTGAAAAAGCACCTGCCAGCAATGATATAAAATAAAAGATGGGGCGGTGTGTAAAACTCGATTTTACACACACCCTCAGTGTGGATTAGTTTTCATAAACCCCTCGGGCTTCGCCCTCAGGGTTTATGTATCATCCCTCACCTCGGGTGTGTGTAAAATCTCGCAACGCACACCACCCCATCCTTTAGTCTCTATATAGCAAGTAATAAAAAAAAATAAAAAAAACAGGCAATGGAAAAACCGCAAACATAATTTGATAAAACAATAATTTGATAAGATCATATTTGCTCCACTTGACCCATGTGCTTTCCCATTTATATGGTTGGCGAATATGCACCTAGATTTAATAAATAGATAGAGGTGCGCTAAGGCATGAGGCTGAAGGTCTAGTGTCCATACGCCCCTGCGAAGTGCATTAAAATCCTTGAAATGCACACCCTGGAGTGGCTTATCACACTTACAGTATGTAATGAGTCATCATCATAAAATAATTAGTTTGAGTCCCTCTGATAGGGATTAAAACTTATTTACTATTTTCAAACAAGTGTACAATACATTAACTCTAAAACTGCTAAAAAAAATTAAAAAAGTAGTCCCTATTAATGCATAAATAGCATATTTCAGAACTAGAGTAGTACTTCGTAGTAAAAGTATTTATTAGTAGTGTTAGTTGAAAATATATATTTTCTCTGTAACATTTAAATTCTCATATGAATGCACTGCAACATCTCTAAATTTGTAAAAATAAGCACTGTTTAAAACTTTATTTTCATTAGACTGCTGTAATATAGTTTCTTTGACGGCAACATTCTCCTATTTATAGGATTGAGGTGAAATGTTGGTAAGAAAAAACATGTCACCTTGCATTTCAAATCAGTACAAGTACTGTCTTTTTTTTTAATCTCCACTTTATTTCTCCTCACTTCCATGCGGACCCCATCTGACCGACTCCCCCAGCCCCGTCCCCCGGAATTACCGGGACTTACCTTACGCCCGGTCCGGGAGTGGTGCCTGCGGAGAGTCAGTCACCATTCTGCCATTGGTTGCCTTTTTTCTGTTTTTTCCCCCTTTATTGCCCAAGGACCCAAGGAGAAGGACACATGTGTGTGGAGGCAGACATGCACCTTACAGCCCCGGTAATGGCCCTCCTCCTCCCACCCCATTGGCCTATCACCAGCACCCTCTCTTGTGCAGCCCCTCAGCCTCAACCAGAGGGGTAGCTGTGAGCGAGGGATGCCACCTCGTCTCCCCGGAGAGGAGATCTACCTTGCTGGCGCTCCATCCTGCTCCACCCACCCACCCAGTGCCGACCTCTGATGAACTAGGCTTGCTCCCGAACCCGGGTCGCCGGCATGCTGTGAGGTGAGACATCCAGTGCCTCAGCCTCTGCACCGCTGGGCTGGCACAAGTACTGTCTCTTAATGGAAATGTGTTCAAAACTTTTAACCTGCCAGTTTGCCTTTTTTTGGTGGTGGTGGAGGTGGGGGGATGATAGATTTCACCTGAAAATACCCATATATGATTCAAATGTACATGCTTTTATAAACTTCAGGAATGTGTTTGAGTAGTTTGGGTCCTCCTTTACCTATATAACTGTGTTTTGCCACCATTTCTCTTTGATAATAAAGTATTATTGCCTACTTTCTTCTTCCTGTTTTTTTTTTCTCTGTTTTTCCCCACATTCAAGATATGGAATTTTATTATGGAATGTTTACCATGGAACACAGGGATTCAAAATGTTCTGTTCCACTGGTGGAATGTTCCTCTCCTAACATACTGTACACAAACAGACACATAACAAAGGCCTCTTCTACAGCTACAGACTCAATTATTTCACTGTCAGGGCAAGCAGAAGAGCTTTCCCTGGTGAGCAAAAGTGGTAAAAACAGAAGGGGGATTTTTCACTGTCAGCAAAGAAACAGATGTAATGAAAACTATTAACAAGTCTTAATGTTTCTGATTTGTTTATGTGTGTCAGGAGAGTGTGATGATCAAGAAAACAACATTTAATTCATTTGTTTTATTTTTTATGTAAGGTAGTATTAGGGCCCAGTTGAAGGTTTTTACAGTGTAAAGGTAGCAGCAATGTTTGTGATGGAAGATCAGCTCTAGTTGTAGGGTAACTGATGGGAGATAGTTCTGGTTGTTGGAGGACTGGTTTGCTCATTGTGTGATATGGTTTAGGACCAGGATGACTGTTTGTTTATAGAGAGCTAATGTACGGTCAGCTGACATCTCTTGGCCAAAGAGATTTCTAGTTTTTTTCTTGCCATTTTATAATAGTATCTAAGACTGTTACGGATACGGTCTTACTATTTTTCCTTTTCTGCAGTTCAAGTTTTAAGACCAATTGGAATTTTTTGCCACTAACTGCGACTTCATTTTCCATTCCTGTTTCATGTGGTATTATGTTGGAAAGTGCTACTCTCTGTAAGGCAGGGCACTTGCTCAATTAACTTGTTTTGGCTCATATATGACTGCAAATCTACTCTGCAGTGAGCTGTATTTTATTTATTTTCTTTACTATTGTATGTGTTATGTTATTTTTGCCTATGCACCCACCAGAGATGCAGAACAGTATTTGCCCCCTTTCTTTTTATAGCTACTTCTTCTCTTCCAGTCCACTTTCTGTTTTATTTTTATTACCTTAATTCCTCTCACTTAAAGCTGAGTATCTCTTAACCTTGTTTCACTCCATTTATTAATCCATGTTTCTAGCAAAAAATGTGTGCTGATACGGTTTAGTGCCAGCTTCATTTCGGCTCCTTTTTCTTTCCCAAACTTTTGCCTTTTTACATTTTAACACACACTGCTTTTCAAGTTTTTATTTTTATTTTGGTGTAATCTGTTTAATACATCAAACATTTTCTATCTACCCCTCCCAAACTTTTCAAATGACCCAGTTACTTATTGTTTTCCTTTAGATTTCTGTGCACCCACATCATATCCAGTTGTTGGGGTGACTGCCTGGTAAACTTCCTACACGTGAAACTTAGCATCCCTCCCCTGTACAGGCAGTCCTTTACCTTTTATCCCAAAACTGCATATACCCTGATGCAGGATCATTGGAATTGCTTGCTTATTCATATGGGGTTGGTGCAATGCATGCTAGCCACTGGCCTGATGTTTTTGTGTAATAGTAGGTTCATGATAGGGTCAAAATGGACAATTACATAGCTGTTGGGGCACATATTCTTATGGGGAGTGGTTTTCATTCTGAACATTTAGTTTTTGCCAGGAAAGACATTCTGAGCTTGTAACAGCTCATTTCCAGAAGCTTTCTAGGCAAGGGAGGGGAGAACAGTACAAAACATAAATATCATAAAGTGCATACAAAGAATGAACAAAAATAAAGAACAGAAGCACCTCTCTTAGTTGTTTTGTATATTCATCTGACCTGTTAATTAACTGTTGGTTATGATATGTGCCCCGGATTCTCAGCCTCTCAGCTGGGCCCCCATCTGCAGGGACCGCAAGCTCCCACGCTGAGCCACCTCAGTCACTGGACCGATGGCTTTTCACAAGCCACTGCCCAAGCTCTCTGCTCTGGATCCTCAGCCTCTCAGATGGGCCCCCCGCTGCAGGGACCGCAAGCTCCCACGCCAAGCCACTTCGGCCACTGGACCGACTGCTCTTTACAAGCCACCATCCGAGCTCTCTGCCCCAGATCCTCAGCCTCTCAGCTGGGCCTCCCTCTGTAGGGACTGCAAGCTCCCACACTGAGCACCTCAGCCACCAGACCAATGGCTCTTCACAAGCCACCTCCTGAGCTCTCTGGAGGCATGGCACTGTCGTGGCCAATGTCCCCACAGCCTTTTAAGGCTTGGCCCACTTTCCCCAATGCCATGGCATGCTGCTGCTGACACTAGTTCTGCCAGCATGCCACAACTTTGAAATGTTTCAGCCGCAGCAATCGAGGCCATCTCATCATTGCAGTGTCAGTCATTTGCTGCAATGAGGTAGCAACCTGTCATTGCTGGGCGGAATGTTAGTACTGTAATATTATTTGTGAACATGGCGGCGGCTTGCCACTGTGTTCACAAACATTCCTGAACCCCAGGGCTGAGGGGGTGCTCAATCCCCCTTGGCAGCATGTACCGCCTCAGAGTGTTTGTGTGCCAATGGGGGCACCAATCCTGTCGGCTTTAGTGCCCCTAATAAAACATTTATTTTGCTGATGGGGGAGCACACTCCCCGTTGGCATAACCCCCCCCAAGCACACAATGTAGTTGTGCTGAGGGGTGCCCAATCCCCCTCGGCTCTTGCTCCCCCACTTTTGTGCCGACGTGGGTGCCTAATCCCCCGGCTAGAGCTGCCCCCCACAAACAAACACTGTTGGCATGTTGACAGCCCACCTCAGTATGCCAAATAGCACTGTAAGAAAAGAAAACCTTCCCATGATTTTCTTTTTCATTTAACCTGTAAAGAAAGGAAATGGTCCCTCATGGTCTCCCTGGCCACAACCCGGGCCCACCCACTGCGCACCCTGCCTCCCCACCACACCCTCACCCCATATATACCTCTGGACCCTGGCACGATGATCTTCTGTGGACCGGGAACACGTCTGCACTCTTCAAAGCTGACCACGAACTGAGTAAATGCTGGTAAGCTGTATAATGGAATAAATAGGTTTTTTTCAACTTTGATGCATATTACAGGCATTTTGGGGAATTTTGACACCAAATTTTCAACATGGGGTTTTTGGGACCCCTCCTCATGATTTCTATCACTCTCATGGCGATAATCAGCCCTGAAAGGTGGTTTCGCGGTCACTGTGCGGAATTACCTTTTTGGACTGATTAATGAAACAACAGTGCCAGTGTTCATGAGGTGGGTTCTCAAAAAGTCTATGTTGCAAATTTGGTGGAAAAAATTCCCAAAATGACTTTTATTAGCGTGCATTGCGCAGTTGCTATGCATGCTCGTAACTTCGTGAATTTGCAATGGTGTCACACCAGATTTTCAACATTGGCATTTTTCCACACCTCCCGGTAAACAGTGCAGCTGTAATTTTTCACATCCTGGCCGAAATGTGTTTTCATAGTTCCGTCGCAGAATAGCACGGTCGCTGTGGGAATCAGTGTTTGGGACAGATTACGAAAATGACAGTGACACTGTTCATGAGCAGAGGCCCTAAACTGCCTATGTTGAAAATTTGGCGACAATACTCTATAAAATGACTGTGTTACGAGCGTCCATTGCGCAGTTTGCACACACACTTGTAAGTTCATGAATTTATAATAGTTTCACTCCAGATTTTCAACACTGCCATTGTTCTGCACCTCCTTATGAAAAGTACAGCTGTCACTTTTCACATTCTGGCCGAAATGTGTTTTCACAGTTCTGGGGCAGAATAGCGAGGTTGCTGTGGAAAATCCCTTTTTTGGGACACATTATGAAAATGACAGTGACACAGTTCAGTAGCAGAAGTCCTAAAATGTCAATGTTGAAAATTTGGTGATGAAAGTCCATAAAATGACTGTGTTATGAGCGTGTGTTGCCCAGTTACCACGCACGCTCATACCTTCACAACTTTGTAATATTTTCACTCCATATTTTCAACATTGCCATTTTTCCACACCTCCTTATGAACAGTACAGCTGTCATTTTTCACATCCTGGCTGAAATGTGTTTTCTCGTTTCTGGCACAGAATACCACAGTCACTGTCGGAAATCAGTGTTTGGAACAGATTAGGATTGAGCGAGTAAGAGAGGGGGGAGTGACCGAGCTCAACTGAGCTCTGTCGGGACTGCTGCAAATTTCCTTGTGGGAAGGAAAAGGCACCAACCCAGGCAGAAGCCCAGCACAAAAGGGTAGCCTGCAGCGCTGGGAGACACAGAAGAAGCAAGTGCGGGGGGGCAGTGAGTGAGCTCAATGGAGCTTTGTTGGGACTCCTGCGGATTTCTTTGTGGGCAGGAAAAGGCAGCAATGCATGCAGGGGCCCAGTACAAAAGGGCAGCCAGCAGCGGCAGGACAAAAAAGAACGAGCGACTGAGAGAGGGGGAGTGAGCGTGTGGGGAGTGAGTGAGCTCAATGGAGCTCTATCGTGACTGCTGCAGATTTCTTTGTGGGTAGAAAAGGGTGGCAACGCAGGCAAGAGTCCCGTGCAAAAGGGCAGCATGCAGCACCAGCAGAAACAGAATGAGCGAGCGAGAGAGGGGGAGTGAGAGAGGCAGGAGCCCAGTACAGAATGGCAGCCTGCAGTGCCAGGAGAAATCGAATGAGCGAGTGAGACAGGGGGAGTGAGCGACCTCAACGGAGCTCTGTAGGGACAGCTGCAGATATGTCTGTGGGCAGAAAAAGGTGCCAATGCAGGCAGGAGCCCAGTACAAAAGGGTAGCCTGCAACGCCAGGACAAACACAATGAGCAAGTGAGAATGGGGGAGTGAGTGAGCTCAACGGAGCTCTATCATGATTGCTGCAAATTTCTTTGTGAGCAGAAGAAGGCGGCAACTTACGCAGGAGCCCAGTACAAAAGGGCAGCCTGCAGCAGAGGGAGAAACAGAATGAGCGCGTGAGAGAGGGGGAGTGAGCAAGCTCAACAGAGCGCTATCGTGACTGCTGCAGATTTCTTTGTGGGCAGAAGAAGGCAGCAGTGCAGGCAGGAGCCCAGTACAAAAGAGCAGCCTGCAGCACTGGGAGAAAGAGAACGAGTGAGTGAGAGAGGGGGAGTGAGAAAACTCAAATGAGCTCTATCATGACTGCTGCAGATTTCTTTGTGGACAGAAGAAGGTGGTAACACAGGCAGGAGCCCAGTACAAAAGGGCAGCCTGCAGCACTGGCAGAAATGGAATAAGCGAGTGAGAGAAGGGGAGGGAGTGAGCGAGCTCAACAGAGCTCTGTCAGAACTGCTGCAGATTTCTTTGTGGGCAGAAAAAGGTGCCAACAGAGGCAGGAGCCCAGTCCAAAGGGCAGCCTGTAGCGCCAATAGAAACAGAATGAGCGAGTGAGATGGGGGAGGGAGTGACCTCAATGGAGCTCTATTTGGACAGCTGCAGATTTCTTTGTGGGCAGAAAAAGGTGCCAATGCAGGCAGGAGCCCAGTACAGAGTGCAGTCTGCAGCGCTGGGACAAATACAATGAGTGAATGAGTGAGGCGGAGTCAGCGAGCTCAATGGACCTCTATCATGACTGCTGCAGATTTCTTTGTGGGCAAACAAATCCAGCTACGCAGATGGGAGCACAGTACAAAAGGCCAGTATGCAGCGCTGGCAGAAGCAGCACAAGCAAGTGAGAGAGGGGGAGTGAGCAAGCTCAACGGACCTGTGTCAGGACAGCTGCAGATTTGTTTGTGGGCAGAAAACTGTGCCAATGCAGGCAGAAGCCCAGTACAAAAGGGCAGCCTGCAGCAGTGGGAGACATAGAACATGTGAGTGAGTGAGGGAGGGGGAGGGAGTGAGCTCAACGGAGCTCTGTTGGGACTGCTGTGGATTTCTTTGTGGGCAGAAAAAGGCAGCAATGCATCCACTGGCCCAGTACAGAAGGGCAGCCTGCAGCAGTGGGAGAAACTTAACGAGCGAGTGAGAGAGGGGGAGTGAGCGAGCTCAACGGAGCTCTATTGTGACTGCTGCAGATTTCTCTGTGGGCAGAAGAAGGTGGCAATGCAGGCAGGAGCCCAGTACAAAAGGACAGCCTGCAGCGCTGGCAGAAATGGAACGAGCAAGTGAGAGAGTGATCGAGCTCAATGGAGCTCTGTCAGGACTGCTGCAGATTTCTTGGTGGGCAGAAGAAGGCAGCAATGCAGGCAGGAGCCCAGTAGAAAAGCGCAGCCTGCAGTGCTGGGAGAAACAGAATGAGCGAGTGAGAGAAGGGGAGTAAGTGAGCTCAACGGAGCTCTTTTGGGACTGCTGCAGATTTCTTTGTGGGCAGAAAAAGGTAGCAATGCACACGGGGGCCCAGTACAAAAGTGCAGCCTGCAGTGCTGGGAGAAACAGAATGAGTGAGTGAGAGAGGGAGAGTGAGCAAGCTCAACAGAGCTCTATCGTGACTGCTGCAGATTTCTTTGCGGGCAGAAGAAGGCAGCAACGCAGGCAGGAGCCCAGTACAAAAGTGCAGCCTGCAGCGCTGGGAGAAACAGAACAAGTGAGTGATAGAGGGGGATGAGCAAGCTCAACAGAGCTCTATCAGGACTGCTGAAGATTTCTTTGTGGGCAGAAGAAGGCAGCAATGCAGGCAGGAGCCCAATACAAAAGGGCAGCCTGCAGCGCTGAGAAAAACAGAACGAGTGAGAGGGGGGGAGTGAGCAAGCTCAACAGAGCTCTATTGTGACTGCTGCAGATTTCTTTGTGGACAGAAGAAGGTGGTAACACAGGCAGGAGCCCAGTACAAAAGGGCAGCCTGCAGCGCTGGTAGAAACGGAATAAGGAAGTGAGAGAGAGGGAGTGAGCAAGCTCAATAGAGCTGTGTCAGGACTGCTGCAGATTTCTTTGTGGGCATAAAAAGGCACCAACAGAGGCAGGAGCCCAGTCCAAAGGGCAGCCTGCAGTGCCAATAGAAACAGAATTAGTGATTGAGACAGGGGGAGTGAGTGACCTCAACGGAGCCCTGTTTGGACAGCTGCAGATTTCTTTGTGGACAGAAAAAGGTGCCAATGCAGGCAGGAGCCCAGTACAGAAGTGCAGCCTGCAGCGCTGGGACAAACACAATGAGCGAGTGAGAGAGGGGGAGTGAGCGAGCTCAATGGGCCTCTGTCATGACTGCTGCAGATTTCTTTGTGGGCAAAAAAAGGCAGCTACGCATGCAGAAGCCCAGTACAAAAGGCCAGTATGCAGCGCCGGCAGAAACAGAACATGCAAGTGAGAGAGGGGTAATGAGCAAGCTCAACAGATCTGTGTCAGGACAGCTGCAGATTTGTTTGTGGGCAGAAAACTATGCCAACATAGGCAGGAGCCCAGTACAAAAGGGCAGCCTGCAGCAGTGGGAGACACAGAATGAGCGAGTGAGGGAGGGGGAGTGAGGGAGCTCAAATGAGCTCTGTTGGGACTGCTGTGGATTTCTTTGTGGGCAGAAAAAGGCAGCAATGCATACACTGGCCCAGTACAGAAGGGCAGCCTGCAGCAGTGGGAGAAACTTAATGAGTGAGTGAGAGATGGGGAGTGAGCAAGCTCAACGGAGCTCTATTGTGACTGCTACAGAGTTCTCTGTGGGCAGAAGAAGGCAGCAACACAGGCAGGAGCCCAGTACAAAAGGACAGCCTGCAACGCTGGCAGAAACAGAACGAGCAAGTGAAAGAGTGAGCAAGCTCAATGGAGCTCTGTCGGGGCTGCTGCAGATTTCTTTGTGGGCAGAAAAAGGCGTCAGCGCAGGTAGGAGCCCAGTACAAAAGGGCAGCCCGCAGCACCGGCAGAAATGGAATGAGCGAGTGACAGAGGGGGAGTAAGCAAGACCAACGGAGCTCTGTTGGGACTGCTGCAGATTTCTTTGTGGGCAGAAAAAGGCAGCAATGCATGTGGGGCTAAGTACAAAAGTGCAGCCTGCAGCACTGGGAGAAACATAATGAGTGAGTGAGACGGGGGAGTGAGCGACCTCAACGGAGCTCTGTCGGAACACCTGCAAATTTCTTTGTGGGCAGAAAAAGGTGCCAATGCAGACAGGAGCCCCGTACAAAAGGGCAGCCTGCAGCGCTGGCAGAAACAGAACGAGTGAGTGACAGAGGGAGAGTGAGCGAGCTCAACGGAGCTCTGTCAGGACTGCTGTATATCTCTTTGTGGGCAGAAAAAGCCACCAACAGAGGCAGGAGCCCAGTACAAAATGGCAGCCTGCAGCGCCAGGAGAAACAGAATGAGCGAGTGAGAGAGGGGGAGTGAGCCACCTCAACAGAACTCTGTCGGGAAGCTGCAGATTTCTTTGTGAACAGAAAAGGGTGCCAACGCAGGCAGGAGCCCAGTACAAACAGCAGCCTGCAGCACCGGGAGAAACAGAACGAGCGAGTGGCAGAGGGCCAGTGAGCGTGCTCAACAGACCAACGCAATCAACATTCGGTATTGACAAATGCTTGTTTTTTTTGTATCAGGCACTTCACATTCAAACAACATTATATAGTTACAGCATTTCCAGCTGAGTGGTACGTTTTGTTACAATTCATCAGTTTCCTTGTTTTGATTGTGCCGTTTCCATTCCTGATCCTTAATTTTTTTTCTTTTTGTAGTTTCTATTGCAGTCATATTTTCCTATTACAGCCTGTATGTCTTAAGTTTCCCGATGCATTGTGTTATTTTACTGCATACTTGTTTCTCCCCATCTCATTTTTCTTTTTTTATCATTCAATAAGCTTTATTTTACTTTATCTTTTATTTTTAAAACAGAGTCTTTACAAGAAGTTGGGTAACAAACGGGTAACCAGGAGGGTCACCCCCATAGCAAAGTGTACAGTAGCATAGGTTAAATATCAGTTTTATAATTTCCAGTTAACACAAGAATGTCAAGTAGTAGGTGCTGGAGGTAAAACTCTCAGCCCCTCCACCCACTCACTCTCCCAATTCCCTCCCTGATAAATCCTCCCTAGCCCACCCAACACCAAGTGTGATGTTACTCGATCATCCTAATCATAGTTACAAACAATAGTTGTCCAATTTAATCATCTAACATTTCCACACAGACAAAAAAGCGTCAAGTGATCCCCCACTTAGATTGATATGTGTTTAACCTATTGCCCATGGATGCAATATGTTTTTCCAATTGGAGTGCAAGTAGGGTTTCTTTACGCCATTCCAAGATAGAGTAAGGTGTACTAGCTTTCCAGTGTCTCAAGATAATTCACTTGACAGTGGCGGAAATCAATGCCAGGTGCGCTTTTCTAGTTCTAGGGGTACCTTGTGGAAAGTCATAGAGTAAGCAGGCTTCAGGAGTAAAAAGGGGTCAAGACCCAAGAGAGGATTTAGGGTTTGTCAAACAGTCTGCCAGTAATACTGTACTTTCAGGCAGGTCCACAGCATATAGTATAATGTTCCAGGGAGATTACCACACCGTGAGCAATCAGGCAAGGGTGTATGACCCAATTTATAGAGTTTGACTTGGGTAAAATAAAGGTTGTGCATAATGTTAAATTGAATTAATCATAATCTATCTTGCTTGATAAATTGATTATAGGGTTTTCTATATTTTCCTCCAGAAACCAACCTCACTAGTGACGGATAGTACCTGTGACCAGTAGTAACATATTCCTTGAGGCAGGTTGGGGTCAAGCGATTGTACTATCTTATAAACTTTAGAGACCCCATGAGGTTCCCTAGCCAGCTGTAGGATCAAAGAGTGATTATTTGTGGGCGGTGGAAACACCGAATCCTGGCGCAGATGAGCTGTAATGGCTTCCTTGAGTTGCCTGTATTTAAAGGGTGTTAAACCTAAGTTGGAATGTGGGGAAAGGAATCATTGTGCCATCTACAAACAAGTCAGAGACTTTTTTATAGAGTAAAAGGGGAGGAAATGAGGCAGGAATGGGCTTAAGGCCTGTTTTAAAATAAGGATTGCCCAGGACTGGTTGGTCCAAGGAGGAGTGTTCTCATTTTTTGATATTGGTATCTAATACTGTTACTGATGTGGTCTTGCTGTTTTTTCCTTTTCTGCAGCTCAAGTGTTAACTCCAAGTGGAATTTGTAGGACACACTAGCTGCAACTTAATTTTCCATTTCTGTTTCATGTGGTATTATGTTGAAAAGTGCTGGAAAGTGCTACTCTCTGTAAGGCAGGGCACTTGATCACTTAACTTGTTTTGGCTCATACTGTATATGACTGCAAATCTGCTCTGCAGTGAGCTGTGGTTTATTGATTTTTCTTTATTACCTTATATGTTATGTTATTTTTGCCTGTGCATCTACCTGAGATGCAGAGCAATTGAACACATCACCTGTTGCCACTGGAATAGCTCTGTATCCCCCCCTTCATTGTATTGCTACTTCTCTGCCATTCCACTTTGTTTTATTTTAATTAACTTCATTCCTCTCACTTAACTTATGTGTTATGTGGAATGACTCCCATTGTTATTATCTTTTTACAAACACTGTCAACTGTGCAGATGCATTTGTAAAATATGAATTATAAAAGTGAGACTTTTTGAAATGATATGTGACTTACCATACTCATGCTTGTGTAACCCGCCCCCCCCCACTACTTTACACAGTTAGCTACCCCTGTCACCCATAACTGGGCACAGACTTCAGAAACATTTAGACAACTGGTACCATCTATAGCTTTGGGAATGTACACCAGGCTCATTCTTCTAGAGGTAAAGGGGTGGGGGTGTACAAAAGCAATTTAAACTATTTGGTATTTAAAAAAAAACAGGTCCTGAGGAGAGAACTTTTTGCTAGGGCTAAGCTAGACCTATTTTCTTGAGGGGTACACAGTAACTCCACACAGGAAGCAATAACGTGACTGTCCAGACCATAGTTGGGGTTCTAGATTGTGACTTTATTCCAAAAGACATTATCTAACGCAAAGGTGGACCCCCAAGGTTTACACATCGTGGCACTAGGAACTTGCAGAACAACAAATCGACGGTATCTGACAGTAAACTGTTTGTATTCCCACCTCAGTAGGACACAGAACATCTTGCACTTGTATTCCCACATAGTGTAGGACATAGGACACTTCTTCAAGTGGCACTGGCCACAACTGAAAACACATTTGCTAACAGGACACTTGCACTTTGTTTCCCATGTCGTAGGGGATTGAACAACTTAGACTTAGATTCCCACATTTCGTAGGACACTGAACATTGTTTCCAATGGCACTGGCCACAACTGAACACGCATTTTGCTAAGAACTAGCACAACCCACTTCAGGGGGTAAAATTCTCTTCAGATATTGGTCATTTGTCTAAATTAACTAGGTGCCCTTACTGAACTTGTTAGTCCTGAACTGGTTACTCCAGATGGGGTCTGCCCACCCTTAGCTCAGCAATTCTTTCAGAGTTGCACCTTAAACATTCAGAAATACACTTTGTAAAATGCTTATTGAATGAAACTTTGGCATCCAGCATTTGAATCATTACACTCGTAGTGGAAAAAATAAGTCCCGAACAATGTGATATAGTCATACCTCTGGACATCACACACTTCAGCCAACTTTAAATTAGAACAGTCTCACACTTCTGAATTCACAGAAAAGTTGTGCCTTTCCCTTTTAGCCAGAGAAGACAACAACACAGGTACTTGCTTTCTTTAGCAGAAGTCAGATCCTACTCACTGTTAGACATTTCAGCAGCTTCAAAACATCCTGGATCAAAAAAGGGGTTGTCTCTTGAATCTATCCACTTGCAGTCCTTTCCACCCTCCTGAGATGAAAATCAGGAGATCCTGCTGTAGACAATGGTTTCCACCACTTCTCTTGGCAAACTGGAGAATTACCAGGACTAAGGTGAGAATGCAGGGCTCTCAACTCAGAACTCTTAGCTGAGCAGTTCTCACTCCTCCAACTTCAAAACTGCTACTTTCAATTACTGACACACTGACTCTCATCTCAACATTCTAAACTCCTGTCTTACAGCTGGCAAAGGCTTATGCTGTTGTGAGAGTTCCAAATGAGCTCATCACTTCAATCTCAGCTGAAGCCAAGTAAACAAAAGAGTAAGCAGGTGAAACCCCCATTTAACTAGGTAATCACCAGCTGCCTCTCTCTGCCTAGCACTGTAACTGAAGGGATTCTAGTAACCCCAGGGGACTGGGTGGTTACAGTTGTCTATCCACCTACTCAATCTCCTACTTGTTTCTGTCCTTGTGCTAACTAATTCCTGTTGCTTCCTATCAAGGGGTTGTTGATTTTCATATTGTGTGTATCTGGGGTGGAGCGGCAATAAAAGATAAAATATGCAATGCCCTCAGCAACACACCTACCCCAGTTTACTTTTACCTAACACCCATTTATTAGGCCTTGTACAGTAAGATCTTCCTTCAGGAGAACAATTTGTAATGAAATGTGTAAGATTTATTTTATTTTTTATGTTATTGAATCTCAGAGTTAAGATCTTTGAGCCAGGGGCTCTTTTATAAAGGATCCACGTCATCAAAGATTTGCATTGACATTTGGGTATATGCACTTTTATATAATACTAATTATGTGTCTGTGTGTACTGTCTGACAGTCTCTAAAAAATCAATTAAACACATCACGTCTTTGTAAACATGTCTCAACACTGTGTTTATCTTCCACCTTGTTACAACATATAGTTTTCTCAGCAGTGTTTGCAGTTAAGGTACAGTACCTTCATGTATGTGATGGCCTGGTTCTGTTGAGTTGATTGCTATAGCAGTGAATAGAATAAAATGTGAAACATATAGGTAACTGTAATACAGACAGTGACATTATTTTTTTTATCTGCCATTTCTCAATGTACTATACTTTGATTCAGTTAGTGTATGAAACAGCAATTCATGTATATGTTTAAGCCCATGAAGCACCCTTATCTAGTTAACGCAGGCAGTAGGCAGTATAGCGTAGTGGTTTAAGGCTCTGAGCTGCAAACCTGGAGACCAGGGTTTGAATCCCATAGCCCCCCACTTGCATACTGTGTGACCCTGAGCAAGTCATTTAACTTCCTTGTGCTCCCAGGTCACACCTGGAAACAAGCTTCGGCTCAGTGTGCCTTTCCTGGTTAAACAATTTCCCCTTTCCCTTTCCCTAATGCAGTTGCAGCCATAGTGAATCTGCCAGTATTTGTTTTTACTGTGAGCAATAGAGTGTGTGCAACAGATATGTCATATTTGTTTTTCTCAGGCATCCTTGTTAATCATTTTTTGTCTGTTGTCTGTGATTTCCCATATTATTTCTGTAGTTCAGTTTAGTGTGGTTAAGTGAAGTATTGTGTCAGTCTCTTTCAACAGCATATTAGTTCTAGTTATTTAATTCACTCCTTAAAGAGGCTGTGTTCTGTCCCTTACACAAATGTGTTAATTACCCCTGTTTTATGTGTCTTGTTAAACCGTTGTGTTAAAAAATAAAAATAATTTTTAGGATGGTTTTACTGTAGCTACTATTAGCTCAGTAATCTGTTTTGTTTAGATCAAACTGCTAATTCCGGGGCGTTGCCTACTGCTGCTATTTAAAGTAGTTGTACTGCAGGGTTTCTTTAAATTTATTTCCTCACAATATTACTGTAAATATATAAAATGACTGGGAAGTGATGCTTTACTAAAAAGAGAGGTGCCAGGGAGGTGGCAAATACGTGTGAAAGTTCTGTGTGGCAAAATGGTGTTGCAGCTAAAAAAACTACATCTGCAGCAGCATCATCTATGGGCTCCAGGACCTGTAGTAGTAGTAATGGAGTACAGTAGTTGGTGTCAGTGGTAGTAGAATTAGCATGGACAAATTGTTCTT
The DNA here is from genome assembly GCA_016271365.2 of Neoceratodus forsteri. Classification (NCBI taxonomy): domain Eukaryota; kingdom Metazoa; phylum Chordata; order Ceratodontiformes; family Ceratodontidae; genus Neoceratodus; species Neoceratodus forsteri. Next base: position 58,861,757 of record JADMNL010000027.1, on the reverse strand, counting down.
TGCTGCATCTGTGGTATTCATGATAGTGGGGGATGGATGAGGTGGCAACAACATGAGTAATACAAGAGGTAGCAAAAGCTCTGGCTAAGGCACAGTGGTAGAGGAGGAGGCTGGTGGTGTCCCTGTGACTCCTGGTGCTGGTGGCACAGAGACTGATCTTGATGATCATATCCAGTCCCAAATGAGAATGTGGAGCTTGACCACGAGTCAGAGCTTGAGGAGGAAGATCTGACTGTTGCACAGTCATAAATGACCAAATTTAAAAGACTCTGGTCCTTTTGCCATTTCCCTTAGGGGTGGGGTTTTGGGGATTAAAGACAGGCAACAAAAAACATTGCAAAAATCCAGCACTCTCTGCCACGCACTATGATCCCTGAGAGGGGGCATAGAGCACCGGATGGTCGGTACCACTGCCACCGAGCCCCACCAGTAGTGGGTGAAAAATGTGCCATAAAAAAACCCAAATTGTTTCCGACTAAGAACGATAAGATGGAGAGACCCTGGAGAAAGTGAAGATGATGAGGCCAGAGTTCAGGAGGAGGAGGAGGATATAAGTGGTGTGGGGATGACAATTTGTATCCCCTACTGGAATTGGAAAAGGAAAAGAGGAAGGGTGATGTTGCTGAACATGTGGGGCTTTGCACACCAGTATATCTACCTGAAGCACACCATTTTAGAGTCATGTCAATCCTGCTGAATTTTATTGTATACTATTGTATTGTATTTTAACATTTTTTTACTGTGTTTTTATATATGTTAGGTGCCCTGAGCCTCGAGGAATGAGTGCCATATAAATAAAATTGCCTTGTCTTGCCATCTCATAACTACCAAAGTACCCCCCAAACTACAACAGTGTTAAGCCCATTACACTGAGTCATGCAGCATCAAAGTGCATAAAGCGTACCAAAAAACATCCATTTCCACCCTCCCTCTGTCCCACTCCCACTGCTGTGCAAAATCAAGGGGTACCAAATCTCTAGTTTGAGATTCATATATATTGGACTCAGCTGAAGAAACAGTTGGTTTCTGTCAGCTGGGTCAAGCACACGTTAGTCAGGGAGAACAGGGCAGCCACCTAGGCACTTCTGGCCAACACACACACACACCTTAAGTCTGGGCACCTGTTTCACGGGCCTCACAGCCAAAATGAAGCAAGTGCAGAGGTTCTTCCTCTTATAATCTGCATTTGCCAAGGCAATCAGAAGCAGCAGGGAAATAATCCCAGTGGAGGGAGGGTTGACTGAGGAGGATTACTACATAGATGAGGAGGACTCTGTGTGGCTGATTAGTAGTGGTCCTAGCAGCAGTGGTGGGTCAAGCACTACCACTCAGAGGCAACAAACCACAGCAGAACACAGTGCAGAAAACACCCCAGATCACTGCTTTTATTTGAGCAGCACCCATGACTCCCCAGGAGTCAAATCCTACCACACCAGCCATCCTGCCACGCTAAGTCCAGCTGTTTGGTAGTCCAACTAAAAAAGAGTCAGTGTTTATTACTCTGTATTATTGCTTTTTCTTCCTTTTACTTTAACCTGTTTTACATTCGGCTGTTACTGTTATATACAGTATTTACTATGTTATTGTCTCCACCTATGCCCCCCATTTTTTTCTGCTAATCCACTACCCTTCTTACCCTCAGACTCCTAACATATACATCCCCAGCCCGTCTACTGTAGCAACCCTTCTAGAACAGCTACAGTCCTGTATCCCTCCCCTCCATTTCTGCCCCTTAAGTTTGTATATGTCCTGACCTGTGATATGCCGTGCTGTTTGAAAATGTTTTAATATGCTGGCTGTTTCAGAATGTTTTAATTCCCCTTCTCATACCATTCTCCCTAACCTTGTTAACCCTATACCTGAAATACTTGTTATTGCTCTGTGTATTATTTTTCTATTTCTGTATAATTATGTTTATTTACTATCTGTACATAAAAGTGTTATTCCTGATCTTGTGTAATGTAGGTCCACCTGTAAATGAGCCTGCTCAATGGTGTTCACCTGGATAGATAAAGACTTGATTGATTGATAAATAAAGACTTGATTGATTGGTTGATTGTTTCCCTTAGTTTGTTTATAAGTTAGAAATTCAATAAAGTATATTAAATCGCAAAAGAAAAGAGAAAGGTCCAGTGTATGCTATGTAGCATGTTTGCCAACTACCCACCCAGTCATGCTATTGCATGGAAACTGATTGTAACAACAGCTAAAATGCTGGTAATTGATCTATTGACATTCTCTTTTGTGGAATTTAGAAGGCTGATGGAGTGTGCCTGTCCCAAATGGCAGATTTTGACAAGAACTTACTTCTCCACATGTGCCACTCCTGAATTTTATGGGATGGTTCAATGAATGGTAACTTATTTCCTGTTGCATTCAGCATCACCATGCATACATCTCATTATAGATACTGTATGTTGACTAGTGACCAAACAGCTGTTAGCTCCTATTTGTACATTACAGCACATTGGGCACAGGTATCTGGGGTAGTACTTGACTCTGGTGGGGGTAAAATTGTACTAAGCCGATTCCAGTGGTAGCAGCACTCTGGGAATTCACCAGCGTGCCATGCTGGCAATGAAGAGTGTAACTGGGTAACACACAGGTCAGACAATATTAGAATTGCTTCTAACTGAGACTGATGAGTGGCTACACCTCCATTCACTCACTGAAAGCAGGTTTTGCTCTGAGCAGTAATGACTTGGATGTAGTGAAGTGCATCAGTGATGGGGGCTTGAATATAGTGAAATGCATCTATGAAGGAGGGGGGTTCAAGGTGCTATGCCTAACACACTGCCTAAATCTCATTGTGCAAGAATTTCTAGCATATCCTGATGTCAGTTTCATTCTGACTGTAATCCCTTGCATCTGTGTCCACTATGCTTATTCTGTAAAGGTTGTGACCATCTCAGACACCTACAGATCAAGAACATGCTGCCTGAGCACCATGCGAAGCTGGAAGTCATCACCAGATGGAATTCGACACTGTTCATGATCAAGCATTTGCACAAACAGTACAAAGGCATCTCTGAATATCTGCCACCGGATACAAGCCATAACAGTGCAGGAGTATCCGTGTCTCTAACAACAGACCAGTGGCACCTAATGGATGGCTTGATCATGATTCCAAGGCCATTTGAACATGCAACACAAGCAGGGAGTGAGGACTCTGCCTGTATCAGTCAAGTCATCCCACAAGTGTAAGAAGCAGGTGGAGATACAGGAAGCTGTGCCTTAATGGAACACTTGCTCCATATTTTAGACTGCAATACCCATATTTCCAGCAGTCTGCAGTCTGCAGACTTTGGGATTGTCACAATGACGGACCCATGTTATAAACATGGCCTGTCATCAATACTTGAAAGTGGGCATGATTAAGTCCAAAAAGTAACTGCTCTTCTATTAAGACAGATACATGGAGCACAGATGTTAAAGTCACAATTATGTAAGGCACAACATGAAACTGAACATAGACTAGGTGTTATTGCCATCTCACTTGGTAAACAGGTTGAGAACATGCAAGGTAACAGAAAAAATAACAGCAAATGCACTTTGGGATGTTTTATGCCAGGTGGGAATCTAAGATGTGGAGGAAAAGGAAGAAACTCATGAGGCTGCAAGATTGCAGGCATCGCAAAGCATAGTAGATATATATTTTGCGGTGATCAGGCACATTACCATTATGGTAGAGCCCTTGCTGTACTGGAGTAGCCTGGTCACCTACTGGCCAGCACTGACCTTAGTAGCAATCAAATACCTAAGTTGTCCACCCTCGAGTGTCAGTGTGGAGAGGGTATTAAGTTTGGCAGGGGCCATCCCTAACCAAAAAGTGTGGACTGACACTTGCTTACTTTTACCTTTTTCTTAAGATATAAATTCACCTTAAATTCACTTGAAATTGCATTTATTCCACATAAGTTCTAGTGGTGATTTCTCATCTTATGAGTGGCTTACTTTTGGCTGTATATGCAACAAAATATGCTAATTTTCAATCCTATTATTTTGGGCTGCAAAAAAAATGCAAAAAACTGCTTCTTTCGAATGGATTTATTTGTACTTATTTTTGGCTTTATTTGAAGGTAAATATGCAAATTTTTTTATCCCGTATTACTTTGGATTTTTAATAAATGTAAAATAAATGTCTTTTGTTTTAAGCCAAAAGAACTCCAAATGGATTACCAATGGCTTGTACTTGGCTGCATACGCAACAAAATCTGTAAATGAGCCGGTTTTACTTATACTTGGATTTTGTTTTAGAAATATTCTATTTACACTGTAAATGTATTATCCCTGGATTTAATGCATTGTCAGTATAAATAGAATCTTCCTATAAAGAAATTCAACTGTAACCAGAACCTGCTGATTTACATATTTCGCTGCATATGCAGCCAATTGTAAGGCATAAATACTCCATTATGATTTCTTTTGCCAAAAAACAAGCTTAGCCGTTTCTCTGAATGTCCCTTTTTTGTGTAGCAATACTCAACAATTTATTGTTTTTAAGGAATACCTAGCCATGTACTATCTCTGCTACCACATAACACTGTATCATTGTACTTGTTTATAAACGGACTGTAAATAACTCTGGGTTGCTCCTGAAAATGGGGCGCTAGTCTCAGTGAGCCAGCCCAGTCAACAAAGTTGTATAAATTGGTCAATGAGTAAATAAATAATTATGGGGACAACATTTGGTCAGCACCGTAAAACAGAACCAAAATTAGAAAATGTCTGTAAATGTGAGCAACGGTAAACATATAGATAGCAAAATATTGGCAGGTATGAGTGGGCATATCCCGAATAATAATTCCAAATATCACAAAATCCCAACTAGCATCCCAAGTATTTCTCACTATTCATGGTACTCATACAAGGGAATTAGTTTAAAAAAGACCCTGTCCTTTCTTAGGTGACAAAAGCTAGTCCCTAGGCCACACTTTCCACTTACACCACCACACCTTCCCTGTTCTGCCACACAGATAACAAAAAAACTGTATACCCTTGCCATTTTTAAAAGCGCCCTCCAGTCAACCCCCCACCCCCAGTTCATCATTATTTATATATGCTAGGTCCTCTACTGAACCACAAGCCATGATTTGGGGGCAACATGTAGCAAGATATCCAGGATAACCTGCCCCCCCAACCCACAGCACATTCAGCCACCAGCTCTTTCAGTCCACAAGCTGAATGACAGAGTGTAACAGCGTGCATGATTGGGAGGGAGGAGGCAGAGTGTGTGTAATTCATGAAGCTATGCATAAATCGACCTTAGTAGTATAAGTTCATATATCTCATCAAATGTTAAATTTCAGCCAATCAGCGCATGCCACGTCATTTGACAGGTGGGCGTGGCCTAAAATGGACCAATCAGAATTGCCCCTTGTTAAACCGGAAGTCCCTCCCTAAAATGCGCTAGCCCCGCCCCTTCTGGTGGAAATGACACACGTTCGACCCCGTGTCCCGTCCCTTGTGCAGGAAATGACACGCGTTCGAACCCGTGTCCCACCCCTTGCGCAGGAAATGACCCCCACTGAAACCCTGGAAGTGACCTAACACCACCATTTTGTAAGCGTCTTACACCCCTCATTCTCGTACACTCCTTGAACCCTGCCACCCACCATTTTGTAAGTGTCCTGCACCCCTCCTTCTCGTACACTCGATCCCCTGCCAGACCATCCTGGCTGGAACCCGAGTCCCACCATGCTAGCTTGAACTCCTGCATCCCTCCTTTCTTCTGCACCCCCACCAGCCTGGCTTGAACCCCTGTCCCTCTTCACCACCGTGCTCCTCCCACCCCAAAAAATCAGTTAGTGTTTATGTAGTGGTATGTGCCCCCTGTAGGCCTGGTGTATAACTGCAGGGACATGTGTGTGTTTTTTGATTAGGATATTTTCAGAAAGAAGTATCTAGGAGGGAACCTGATCGCAGAGGTTTCACAGATCTGTGTGGAGACCCCCCAAGGAAATTCATCTGCCTGTGTGAGTACCCCTTTTCTGCTTTTGTAACAATATACAAAATTATTTAACATGCATCTGCAGGACTGTGTCAAACTTGCATCAAAGGATAGCTTTATGTATACGCATGTAACATTTATAAGCTAAAACGGGGAACCTCTGTGTAAATAAGATGGTTCAGCAGTTTTCTGGATAGCATTGCAACAATCGCAAAAAACTAATTATTTATACTTTTGTCATGAATTAGAAAGAATAAAAATATATCAGAAAAAAGGAATACACATACCTATAGTTCACCCCCCTCAGCTCTGTGTAGTATCAAGGAGAAGGCTGAAATGAAATGTGTGTGTGATATTTATAATGTTTTGAAAAAATGATATATTACAAAGAAAAGACAGAATGTAAAATGATAATGTTTCTCTTTCAAAAATAATTTTAAAGCACACAGTCTTAAAATGTATCTACAGCTTTGCTTAGAGTCATTGCAAAAAAATACACACTGTGTGTGTGTGTGTGTGTGTGTGTGTGTGTGTGTGTGTGTGTGTGTGTCCTCATTAGACACGAGGAAAAGCAATGTCTTTTATGTATGTTTAAAATATAGAGGGGGTTTTGGAGCCTGGGGGCTCTGTGTGTGTATGTGTGTCCGTCCCTCATTAGGCACGTAGGAAAAGCAATGCCTTTTTTATGGATGTTTAAAATATAGATGGACTTTTTGGAGCTGACGGTCCTGTTGGCTGTGTGGTAGGGGTCTTTGTCTGTTAAGACATGACAAAACATCTGTTGTTCATTTACACAGCCATGGCTACAAAGGACTATTGATTCTCTTTGGAAACATGTGTGTCTCAAGATTTTTGGATTACAGGGTCTGTAAAATGTAGCTTTATGCTTTTGTTACAAAATAAATGTCTATAGTTACATTATCAAAAAATTTAAAAGTCATGTAGTACTAAATAGAAAAATAAATGATATGCTACAAAGAAAAGACAGAATGTAAAATGATAATGTTTCTCCTTCAGAATAATTTCAAAGCACACAGTCTTCTTAAAATGTATCTACAGTTTTGCTTAGAGTCGGTGCAAAAGAATACACACTTTGTGTGTGTGCTATGTTTTACTGAATTACTAATTTAAAGGACTCAGCTGCTTAAAAAGACAGAATTTCTGTTTTGACTTTTAAAAACATAACTTAAGCTGGCACTCAACTGCCGTTATTATAAACTGCCTCTTTGTGTTTGAAGATTGATAAAAAGCATCTGTTTTAATTAGACTGTGACCAACATATTAGCAGTATGGCATTTCTTTTTGAACTCTCCTACATTGTAAATGAGAAAAACTTGTGTTTCTCATGATTAACTTTTTAACAAAATAAGTTTTATCTTCTGATTAGTGGTATGCAAGCAGTTTTACCGAATTACTAATTTAAAGGACACAGCTGTTTAAAAAAGACAGAATTTCTGTTTTGACTTTTAAAAACATAACTTAAGCTGGCACTCAACTGCCGTTAATATAAACTCTGCCTCTTTGTGTTTTAAGATTGATAAAAAGCATCTGTTTTAACTAGACTGTGACCAACGTATTAGCAGTATGGCATTTCTTTTTGAACTCTCCTACATTGTAAATGAGAAAAACTTGTGTTTCTCATGATTAACTTTTTAACAAAATAAGTTTTATCTTCTGATTAGTGGTATGCAAGCAGTTTTACCGAATTACTAATTTAAAGGACACAGCTGTTTAAAAAAGACAGAATTTCTGTTTTGACTTTTAAAAACATAACTTAAGCTGGCACTCAACTGCCGTTAATATAAACTCTGCCTCTTTGTGTTTTAAGATTGATAAAAAGCATCTGTTTTAATTAGACTGTGACCAACGTATTAGCAGAAAGGCATTTCTTAATGCCTTCCAGCTGTCGCAGGAAGTGAGAAGCAAAAGCCTACATTGACTAGCTTAGGGACTTATATATCCCCTTGAGAATGGGGTGGTGGTCTGATGGACAGTACCAGATGTTTTTTCACTACTTGCCAGTACTTGGGGTGGGAGGGGAGGGGGAGGAGGAGGGGGTCTGAGTCATTTTTATATAAGCATTTCAAGATACTGGAAGCTCAAGTAGTAGTTGTGGCAGTCTCGCCTGTCCTTTTGTCTTGAGCTAAAAAATTAAAATATTCAACAAATAGCATGGAATCATGGACTCCTGATGAAGAGCTTATACAAACATTTACTCGCTTGGCTATTATACACAGTTGACCACTACAGAAGGTGTGTATTTTTTAACTAGAAATAGTAGATGCTGCATGTTTTAGAGTTTAAATTTTGTCTTATAAAAGTTTTAAAAATACTGAAAGTAGTGACAGGGGTGTATTTTTCTGTTTTAAAACAGCCATGCAGAGAAACCTGAGGGAGAGCAGGCATAATCCCAGATTACCACTACAGAAGGTGTGTATTTTAACTAGAAATAGTAGATGCTGCAGGTTTTAGAGTTTAAATGTTGTCTTATAAAAGTTTTAAAATACTGAGGTAGTGACAGGGGTTTATTTTCTGTTTTTAAACAGCCCCACAGACAAACCCTACAGGTGTGAGAGGGAAAAAGAGATCATTACATGAATGTGATGTTTTTCAAAGGCATGCAAGAGTTTCTGCTGGTGTCAGTGACCAGAATACGTATAGCATAACTAAACAAGATATACAGCCATCTAGGAGCAGTGGTTCAAGAGTCTCTGCAGTTGTAAATGAACCAAATGTGTCAATAAACATTGTACAGCCATCTAGGAGCAGCGGCTCAAGAGTCTCTGCAGCTGTAAATGAACCAAATGTGACAATAAACAATGTACAGCCATCTAGGAGCAGCAGCAGCACAAGAGTTTCTGCCCAAAGGTTTCAAGAAAGTGACATTGATATGATCAATATTGGGAAAGCCTATATTTTTAAAACAATTGATAGTTTGTTTAATGCCTTGGTAATTGAGGGCAGATTATCTAGTGAGGATTACGATCATCAGCTGCTTAAATCTGAGCTTTTTAAAAGTTTAGCTACTTTACTGAACAGTGTGCTTGGTTTAGTGCATGTATCTAAATTCTCATGCAAGGAAATGAAGATGATGCTCAGTGCAGCCCACATGTATGAAAAGTACAGGGCTTGGAGGAAAAAGTGGCCAAAAACAAAGAACAAATTACAAAGTGAAAGCACAGAAGCTCTCATAAACTGAGTACAAAGGGTTGCATCACTAACAAAATGAAAAGAAATAACAAATGGGGTCAAAAAAGAAAAATCTGGGTAAAAAATAAAACAATCCGAGAAAAGTTGATAAGAAAAGTAAAACATGCCAGGAAAATATTACAACATAGGTTGTTACAGCATGCTACAAATGGTCTGCAGTCTGAATTAGAAAACCATCATGATGATGATCAGGCTAACAGGGTGCCCCCTACAGTGTATTTAGAAGCTGTACAGGAATATGAACGCAGTTTAAAAAAATTTAATGCTACAGAATTTCATCAAAGATATAAGTTTATAAATCTAGATAAAATATAATCTTTTACAGAGGCTATTGCTGCAATGCACCAGGCTATAGAAAGTTTGTTAGACAGTGTGAAGAGAAAAACACAATATGGGGATTTTATACAGGTAAGATTAAATGCTGCTTCTTTGAATCACCCCTTGTTCTCAAGAAAGACAAGACCAAATGAACTAAATGCTGCAACCTTCTTAGATCAGATAGCTGATATGCTACAGAGCAATACTGAAGTAATTGCTGATTCCTCTATACATCTTATGATAACAACCATCAGGAACCACCAGGGTTCGGGGGTGGGGGGGAGATGGACACTGAGCTCCATCTTGTATAGCAGGATTTTACAAAAAAAGAGACGATACCTGATTGATTTAAATAACAGAGACAATAGTTTGTGTTTCGATGGCTCCATTCTCGCACTCTTAAATCCACATATGAGTGACAGTCAGTTGTTGAACAAGGCTAAAATATTGTATGCTGAGCTAGGTTTGTCAGACCAAAGCCCTGTCACTTTTAGTGATGTGTCACAGTTTGAACGCTTTTTAGGAGTCAAAATTAAGATTTTATATCATAATGAAGGAAACTGGCAAACATTTTCAACAGGTCCAGAAAGATTTCTTAAAACACTGTTTGTATTATTACATGAATCGCATTTTTATGGTATCACTAATGTAAAAAAATTCATAGGCGCACGGTACCTCTGCGAATATTGTGATGTAGCCTACAGCCATAAGGGAAATCATATCTGTGCACAACAGTGCAAAGTTTGTTTCACCTGTGTTGTCTCGAAAGGAAATTGGCACAGTATCTTGTCACAATGTAAGAAGATTTGTAGGTCTTCAGCGTGCCTAGAAAGACATTTAGCTAGAGCTGATGGGGATACAGGGTCTTGTAAATCCATGAAACTGTGTGAACAATGTTTTGTTTTTACAAGGGATCTCATACATGTAAATTGATTCAGTGTAGCAGATGTGGTTCTTTCATGACAGCAGACAAGCATCTGTGTTACATGTCACCACTCACAGACGTAAAAGCACTTCAAATATATAGTGTTTGATTTTGAAGCCACACAAGAAACGGGGTGCACATACCAAATTTTGTGTATGCTAAGCAATTAGATGGAAAGAGGTCCTGGGAATTGAGGTGAAGATTGCATAAAAGATTTTGTAGGACATTTTATTGATGCCCCATTTAGACACTACACATTTATAGCACACAATGCCAAAGGCTATGACAGTTACTTTATCATTAGCCAGCTAGTCAAGGAAAGAATTGATATTAAATTGCTCACACAAGGAGGAAAAGTACTCTGTGTCACAGTGACATCCCTACACATCAGATTTATTGACAGCCATTGTTTTTCCTTTAAACTAGCAAAATCCCTGCAGCCCTTGGATTTGAGAATGAGATTGCTGAAGGTTACTTCCCATTTTTTAACACCAAGGCTAATGAAAATTATGTAGGCCCCCTGCCCAATGCTCAGTTTTATGGTTCTGAATATATGTTGCCTGCAGAAAAGCAAGAGTTTTTGCAATGGTACCTAGCTAACAGACATAGAGAATTTAATCTGAAAAGAGAGCTTCGCTACTATTGTCAGTTAGATGTTGAAATTCTTCGAAAAGCCTGTGTCAGATTTAGAAATGAAGTACTGGAGATGACTACGAAAAGTATTTTAAAACAGTCAGATGGTGATACAGTGGAGTATGAAACAGTATCCTTAGACCCCTTCCAGTACGTCACCATAGCCTCAATTTCTATGGCTATGTACAGATTTCTGTTCTTGAAAGAATGCACTGTTGCTGTTCTCCCCCCAGACAACTACCACAGACAATTGAAGAGGTACTCACACCTGCTATTCAGTGGGTTATGTACATATCTGAGAAAGAAAACATTTCTATTCAGCATGCGCTAAGGGTGGTGAATTTAAGGTGGTCCAGATTTTTGGATGGCTATTCAGTCATAAATGGAATACCCACAGCATTTGAATTTAATGGTTGTTTTTTTCATGGCTGCAACATCTGTTACTGTGAGAAAGATAGAAACCACATGACAGGGACTAGTTTTGGACAGTTATTCAATAGGACCACTCACAAATTTCATTTTCTAAAAAGACAGGGTTTTGCAGTTAGAGTATTGTGGGAACATGAATGGAAAGCAATGCTGGCCACAGATCAGGGTTTGAATAATTTCTTGAGGGACAGGCAGCTACCACAGCCACTCGAACCTAGGCAGTCACTGTTTGGGGGGAGAACAAATGCCATTTGTCTGTACTATAAGACACAGCCTGATGAGAAAATACACTATTTTGATTTTACCAGCCTCTACCCTTTTGTTAACAAAACCAAACAGTATCCAGTCGGTCATCCTGACATCATTTATGACAATTTTGATGACCTCACTCGGTACTTTGGTTTAGCAAAAGTAAAAGTCTTACCCCCTAGAGGTCTTTTCTTTCCAGTGCTGCCATCCAGGATTGGTAAAAAGCTTGGGTTTACATTATGTCATGCATGCCCTGAAAATAGACTCTCAAACAACATCATGCGCATAGATGATGAGCAACGGTCACTACAGGTACCTACTGTACCGTAGAACTAAACCTGGCACTGGAAAAAGGCTACAAAATCATTAACATTTATGAAGTTTGGCATTTTAAAGAGTCATGCACAGAGCTTTTTGCAGATTACATCAAGCTGCATCTAAAAGGCAAGCAAGAGGCATCTGGTTTCCCTTCATGGGTCAAAACTGAAGAGGATAAAGTCAGGTACATACAACAGTATTTTGAAAGGGAAAATGTACATTTGAATCCTGCAGCCATAGCTGTTAACCCTGCAAGGAGACAGATATCTAAACTGTTTTTAAACTCTCTTTGGGGCAAATTTGGGCAGAGAGCTAATTTACCGACAACGAGCATAGTAACAGACCCACAGAAATTATTTCAATATGTTTTCGTCCCGTACCATGAAATCTCATCATGCTTTTTCATCGATGATGAAACAGCTTGTTTAAGCTGGAAATATACCAGCGATCATTACACAAATTCCAATAATATCAACATATTTATAGCTAGTTTTACAACAGCATATGCCAGAGTCGAACTCTACAACCTGCTAGATAGGTTACAGGACAGGTGCCTTTACCACGACACAGACTCTGTCATTTTTGTGTCCAGACCGGGTGACTGGGCCCCCCCTCTGGGCGATTATTTAGGAGAGCTGACCAGTGAAGTTCCTGCTGATGAACACATTACAGAGTTTGTTTCTGCAGGCCCAAAAACTTACGGTTACAGGCTGTCCAGTGGTGAGGTTGTTCTTAAAGTGAAAGGGTTTACCCTTAATGTAGCCAGCAGTAAAACATTAATTTTGAAAGTCTGAAGGACCTGGTCTTTGACTATACGGGTCACAGATCTCTAAAGAAATTACCGTGAGTCAGCCCAGCATTGTTAGGAATAAAAGCAGTGGTCCCTTGAAACAAAAAAACTGTCCAAGACCCAGAGAGTAGTTTATGACAAGCGAGTTTTACAAGACAATTTTAAAACACTTCCTTCACGGATACTGATTGTGAAAATGGATATCAGGTTGCAGCATCCCTTTACTTGTCTGTTGGCTGGCCCTCTAATAGTGGGAAGAGCTTTATAAAACAGTTGTTGGAACATGCTGATGCCACTTTTTCACACAAGCCTGAAAATATTGTCTGGTTCTACAGCTGTTGGCAACCTTTGTATAATGAATTGCTGTTAAAGTTCCCTCAGATTAAATTTGTGGAGGGGCTACCGATGTCACTAGCTGACAATGATCTCTTACCCCTGGAAAGGTAAATTTTGTCGTTATAGATGATTTGATGGACCTGCCTGTCAAAATAGTGAAGTGGAATATGGGTTTACCAAGTACAGTCATCATAAACAATTGACAATATTTTTAATTGTCCAGAATGTGTTCTGTCAAGGTAAAAAAAGCAGGACCATCACACTAAATGCCAAATACATGATTTTGTTTAAAAACCCCAGAGACAAGCTTCAGATCACAACACTAGCTAGACAAATGTATCCTGGTCAGACAAAATTTTTCTTAGAAGCTTTTGAAGATGCCACAAGAAAGCCTCATGGCTATTTACTGGTTGATTTAAGATCCAATACACCAGACGAATATAGACTGCGTAGTGGCGTGTTTCCTCCTGACTGGCCTGTGGCATATGTCATGAAAAAAACACATTCTGCTTCTAAAAATATTTGATACTGTATTGTCATTATGTCAAAAAGACTGCAGAAAAATCTGTCTGTTTTAAAGTTACTAGTAAAAGGGCCTCCGAGCTTAAGAAAAGCTATTTTATGTTCAGCCTCTGATGATCTGATATCAACTATAGCTGAGATAGCCTTAAACACTCTCAGAGGAAATATTCCACTGTCAGCAAAGCAGTTAGGTGTACTGAAAAAAATGGAGAGTCATTAAAACTTTAGCTATAAACAAATAACCTTAAAAAGGAAAAAGAAAATAGTTAATCAGACTGGTGGCTTTATAGGAACGCTGCTAGGAATTGCCATCCTTTGATCACAGGCTGCTGGCTAACAGATAATGGATTTTATGCAGAAAATGTATTTGGTACCTCAGCAACAGATGGATCACATTAAAACTAATTACCCTGATCAGGATATGAGAACAGTTGCAACTAACAGTTTGGACACTGACATGAGAGCTATACTGTCCCGGACTGATTTATCAGACTATGACAAAGCCAAAATGTACTCTGCTGTGTTACAGCGCTGTCTGACTTTGGTAAGACAAGGAGAACAAGCTAAAACCAGTTTGACATTACTCATGCCTGAAAATGAATCAATGTCTGACCCCCTGGTCATGGCAGAGACAGCTTCTGTACCTAGTACTATGGAAAAGACATTTTAAGTAGTGTTTCTCATCGGTCTAAACCAATGCTGAACTTTTGTTAAAGCATATGGCCAAGAACAAGGATATTGTGTTTTGGAGGATAAGGGTGAATTAATGCATAAAGGCACTGTTGTTTGGGTCACATGGTCGATGAGTAAGAGTGCTACAGCCACTCACGCAATCCCTGACCACAGAAAGCCAAAGGACTGGGATGTTTTGTCAAAGCAATGGCTGAGTCTAACATACCCACCTCAGTGTTTTCTCACTCAGCAAACAGGAGCTATGTGGAAAGGCTGAAATCGGTAGCTGGTGCAAAACAGCCACAGCCATCTCCAGTTAGCCAATGGTTAGTGACGCCCAAAAGACAAAAGTCTTTTAAGAAACCTGTGTGGCTCACTATGTAAACTTAAAATGCAATCTCTATGTATGAATGTTAGATACCTCAGTGACTGTTGTGTACAGCATATGTTGAACATTTTACCTCATATTGAATATGTAATCCTACCTCAGTGACTGTTGTGTACAGCATATGTTGAACATTTTACCTCATATTAAATATGTAATCCTACCTCAGTGACTGCTGTGTACAACCTATGTTAGCCATTTACCTCATACTGAATATGTAATCCTGTTTTTACAAAAAAGTGTTTATTTTGATGCATGTTAGCCTACTTCATAGTTAAATATGTTAACATGTTTTTAGAAAGATGTGCTTATAATTCTACCTCAGTGTTATGGCGTATATAGTGTGCGTTTTTTTAACAGAAGATGCTTTTGTTTTATTATATCTTATCTATGATGTCACCACTGATGCTTGTTGTATTTTATTGGCAGTTTTTTACAATAAATGCCTTTGTATTTTATATATTTGTCATTATTGAAGACATTGCATATCTTATCCATGATGTTACCACTGATTTATGTTGTATTTTATTGGCAGTTTTTACAATAAACACCTTTATATTTTATATATTTTGTCATTATTGAAGACATTGCATATCTGAAAACGTTAAACACAGCCCCCCACAGTTTAAACACATAAACAGAGACACACAATTATGAGTGTTTATATATGATTTTATAAGTGACTGGTTTTGAATAAAATTACAAGCTGCTGCATATTTTAAATTCATTACAAGACAAACAAGTCTGAACATGTTGCCACCTCACTGATACGTGCTCTGACATGTTTAGATGTCTGGAAAAGTGACGCATAAAACTAGTTACCATGGCATAATTTTCAGCAAATCATTAGAGTACATTTTAAAATCTGATCATAAGAAAGTCCTTTGCATCTGTGGTGTAAGAAAAATATGCAGTGAAATCCACAGGTGGTAGAAAGGTATCTTGTAACTGTGTGTTTTGGTACAAAATGTTGTTTGCATTTCTGTTTAAAAAAACAATAGTTTGTGCATGATTGTCAGGATGAAACCGTAGCTGTCAAAGAACTCCCCAGTCCCATTTTCTGAAATGTATACGGCTAACCAGTGCTGTCCAGGGAGGTCATGGGGGCCTGTAATGATGACTAGTGCTGCGGAAGGTTTCTCAGTCTCTCCTTGTAGCAGATCACAGGGAAACATGCCCAGAAAGCAGTCATGGATGTGGGTGTCATTGGTTACAATTTTTCCAGCTGCTTTGTGTTCATTTTATGGTTTATCACATATAATCAAAATGACATTTCTTCTCTGGTTTATCTCAATGACATTATCAAACACTGCATAGATAATGAGATTAACTGTTTGTGGAAGGGCTTCTGAAAATCTGATCTCAGCTCTGAGGTTCCCAGTTTTAATTAAAGAATAATGATCAGCACATTCTTGGTCCGAGTGAGATCAAAGGCAAACAGGGTGTACCCTTGGGTAAATTCCTGACGGTTAACTAAAGCGGCGATCTTTCATAGATTTCCCGCAGTACTAGATTAAAATATTCTCTCACAGCATTCCCATTTCTAAAATCTGGCTGCAGAGGTTTAGCGGAATTTGTTCACTGTCCAGATACAGAGCCACAAATTAATGTTATAATGCTTAAAGTTAGAGGGTTTTTAGTGTAGGAACCACTAAAAGCATCATTGTCAACAAATCCCATGACCATCATTTTTGTAACTGTCCCAAAACAAATTATCTTGTTGCAGACCCTGCTGCCTGCAGGAGGCTGAACACTTTCATACCCACTCTGTTTATAGGGTATTTAGCGTTGGAGGTGAGCAGGGCTTGAGTGTCCCAGACGGACTCCAGGGGTCACTTTAACCCTTTGACAAACAGAGAGGCGGCCACTACTTTTAGCTTATAAGGCTCAGCATCTCCACTCATCAGGCAAAAGCTGTCCCTGTTATGTGTCAGTTTAATTTTAATATCCACGCCATTCAGCATCAGTTTCTCTTGAAAAAGCAAGTCTGTGTGCAAGTGTCCCAGCAGTTCTACCCCTCTACTGAGATGTGTAAGGAGCTTTTTATTAAAACCTACATTATCACCATCTCTGTCTGTGATTTCATGTTTCCTGGGTGTCTTTGTAAAATAACCTCATGTAAATTGTGTAGAAAGGGTCTCTTCACTGAAGTTCAGCACAGATTCTATGACAGCCCTGTAGGGTAACAGTTATTGCTCTGACTGATGAGCCGATCACCGACAGTCACATCCAGCTGACTGAAAATGGTTGCCACTGGGTAGTTTATAAGGCACACTTTGGCCGCTGTAGGTATATCACTACCATCCGCTTCAGTGATTTTGCAAACCAGGTAAAGAAGCATGTTGTTTAGATCCAAATAGTCTTCACCAGTCCCTGCTATATAAAATTAAATCGGTGAGTTTTCTGAAAGGGCAGCCAGAGGGGGTATCTCTACATAAATGCTTTTTTCAATGCTTGTCTGTGTTACAGAAATGGCAAACAAGTCAAGTTCTGATTTTGTGCATTCTTCAGAACCACAGTGCACAAAAGCCATGTTTTTTAGAACAGGTCTCTGCTTTTTTTACGACCCCTCAGAGATCCTTTTGCCTTTGAGCGTTTTCTTTATGTGAAGTTTTGCATTTGAAACACCTCTTTAAAGTAGCCGGGGCTGATGAGAGCTAAGGGTGTACTCTGCGCTTTCTCTTTACCTTTCTTGAATACAATCAGCCCTGAGCCACCCTGAGTAGGCTTATCACCCCTGACATCTTTTGAGCGACAGCACTAGTCACATGCCCCACAACATCCTTTTGCAACATTTTTTAGTAGCTGTCTGTAGATGTGGTTTGCAATTTCAAACCCCTTCTTAAAATGGAACTGCTTTTCTGAACAGACTACGAAATATCCCTCCTATACCAGAACCATACATGGTAGGAAGTCCATGAAAGCCTGGCAGACCTAGATCCTGCCTGTGCCTTGTAATAGCTTCTGTACAAGGCAGGGTCCCCATAATGTCGAACAATCACCATCCTTGTTTAAATTTTAGAGCACTCTCTGGGGCGAAAATGCAACTTCACGATCACCTTTCCAAATCGAAATGGTACAGGTTCATTTTGATCATTCTTTATTTCAATAGTGACTGTATCGATCTGATGTTTACTGACTGTTTGATAATGGGGTTTATCGTAGGTCACGGTCACTATCTCATTGTCTTGGCCCCTGACGGGTACGCATCTCAGCAAAGGCACTAGACTGTCACCCACTATTTCATGTGTGATAATGTCAGTGTAGATATATAATGTGTAAAAACCCCCATTAATATCTGGAGGGTTCTTTGCTAGATTCTTTCCTACACCTACCTCGAGTCTGCTAAAACCCAAAAGGTACTGTAACTGCCCATGCATAAACAAAATACATTTGATGTCACTGTCAACGCTTATTTCTCTCCCAACGGTTTGTTGTTCCAAAACCACTGGCAGTTCATTTACTTCAAATATGCTTTTATTAATTTGAGCAATAACACCAGCCATGTTAGGATAATAGCCCGATGGGATTTTAAATGCTGCTGACTCAGTAAAGGGTCCAGTTGGTGGTGTTTTACTGTGGGCTACGTTTAGAGGCTGATAGAGCATACTGAACCTGTTTTTCTGTGCAGCCACATTGTCGCTGGTATGAGGGTACTGAATTTCTGCTAAGCCCACTTCCCATTCACCAGGTAGTTCAAGCATTTGTGGTAACTTTACAGTAAAAGTGGATATAGTATTGTTGGGGAAAATGTTGTGCGATGCATTGCTGGGCAGTATGATATAATATCCATTTTTGAGCATATTAAGCCTTATCTGCTTCTAATGTCCCGAACCTGTGTTGCCTCAACCCAGCTATTAAATTTATCGGGCCACCCTCTCCACTTTACCAGATACCAAGTTTTTCTGCCACGCTTTTTCTCCTTCAGGATTTTCTGCACCCTGTACACACGGTCCTCATCAGGTTCAATTTTTTGCAGCTCCTCTGAGTAGAAAGTACCTTTAATGTCTTCCCCCGATAGTCTTTTAGCTTATAGGTGGGACTCTGTGTCTTTAAGACCTCTGTCACAATAAATATCTCATCTGTGTACGTCTGTTCATATCCCTTTTCAAACACCCCTTTTAGCTTAGATAGTCTCATGTGATCATCTTTCTGAAGGGTACCCTTTTGTTTTTTGCCAAGAACAGAATTACTGTATAGGATCTTCCATACACCCAGGGCATTGAAGGGTTAACATCTACAGGTCTGTGTTTAATGCTTCTGTGATAAGTATGGTTATAGCTGTGCACCAGGTCTGACAACACATCTGTATATTTCCAAGTATTCTGGGCTGTAGTAACGCCACATGCTGACTTCAGTGTCCTATTAAATCTTTCTACAATGCTGGCCTTAACTTCATTATTCGTCACAAAATGGTGTATTTTATTTTGTTTTAATAGGTTCTTTATAGGAAGCATTTAGAAACTCTTTACCCTGATCAGTCTGCAACTTCTGAGGTGTGCGCCCACTTTAAAATAGTTTTAAAGGCTTGCATCACTGCCTTGCCTGATTTTTCTCTTAAAGTCACTACCCAGGCATACTTGGACAAGCACATCGATGCACGCCAGTATGTACTTAAACCCATTATTGTACTTTGCATATTGACTCATATCCACTAAATCAGCTTGCCATTGTCTGTCTATGTCAGAAACAATGACAGGATTTCTTAAATCAGACTCTGGCTGCTTTGTGTAATGAATAGGGCTCCTGCTTCGCAAGCCATTCTGCAACACCTTTCCTGGTGACCTCTTTATCAAGTTTTTGCAGCCTTATACAGCTGAGTCACCCTGTGAAACTAACCACTTTTTTGCATTAAAATATAATTCTGGAACAGGTGATCATTCATCTCCTTTCATCAACACCGACACATCTGCTAGCTAGCAAAACTCTTGTCACCAGTAAAATAAAGTATGTGCTCTTTTTGTTCTTTTAAAAACACTATGACAACCACAAAGTGCAATGCATGATTGTAGTTTATTTACAAATACACACGTCATAACAGTATTTGAATATTTCCTTTATAATACATAAACTAATGCATATAGGTTCTACATACAAAAGGCATAACACATGGTAAGCATGCAACAGATTATATAATAATTTTGTTTTTCTACTCTTCAATTTTTACATGCTTCACAATACCCTGAAACAGCAACTTTTGAGCTGCATGTTTTACACAAGCATTGGCATCGTCCACTTCCCCCTTAGTGATGAGGTATGCACAATACATACACACATATGCCATACACCACAAAATAACAAGGCTGATCTTGAAGACATTCTATTACATCTAAAATAACGTTCACCTGTGCTACTGCTTTACAGTTACTGTTTTCCATTACGCCAACATACAGTCTCCATACAAAAGGTGGCAACCTTTAATCAGAGTCAGTGTGTTTTCTGCCAGTGAAGCAGCAGCATCTTCAAGAGCAGACATTTAATGCAGGCTGCTTTCCAAGTATATAGGTTCCTTTAAAATGTCCTTTATCACACGGTACATTGTAGACATCAAGACTGTCTGGAATATTGGGAGCATGCCAGTACGTTCCATCTGAAAGTACATTATAATACACTATTTAGGAAAAGCATATGCTAAATCTGGTTTATGAAACACAACAAAAGCGATAAAAGAAGCAAAATTTATGATGTCAGACTCAGACCCCCCGTTCTGCAAACTAAACACTAAAAAGTCAACAGCGGTACAGATAAAACCACAAAAGTGTATTACATCATAAGGGTTATGCATAAACTCTATAGCAATTTTAAACATTGCTTCCTCAAGAGTAGCCCCCTCATCCTTAAAATAATCCACAGTTTCCTTTTGGGGTCCTCTGGAGACCATCAAAAGACCTTGGCATGTCTCTAAAAGTACAGACGGTGCTTGTCCTGTAGGTAGATTTAAACCAGGTTGTTTAGCTTTGTGTCTGACTAGTTGGTAAATAAGCCTCTAGATGCACTGACAGGGTGTTTCCCATCGTTGTATACTCTGGAAAAAAACATACATTTAGCAAGTGGTAAAAGCCAGGGTAACAATATGAACAATATTAAAATGGTAACAAGTAACAGTTTTTGGGTGGGGTGGGGGTAAATGTTTTAACAATGTAAACAGTGTTCCTGAATTTCCTTATATAATTTTTAAAGGGTCCTTTTTGACCAGTGGATCATTTCAGCAAGCAGAGAAGCCAGGTTAACAACCGCTCAATATCACAAGGTTTTCTGCTTTGCAGTACACACACACATGGCTATAATGACCATGATATAAAGTCCACAAAGACATTCATCGTCTTCCACGAATATATCGGCAATCACTTTAACATTTTCTACAAGTGGTAACACAGATTCATTTATATATTTATCTGTATCCTCCCATACTTCTGGAAGGGCAAACATCATCAGTTCATAGGCTGCATGTATCTCACAAAGGCAAATGTCATATTGAGGTGAACCAAACAGTGATGAATGACAGTAATAGCTTAGGATCAGATACATAAGCCTTTGGATTCTCTCTGTACTTGCATCCCGCATGAGTATCTGTAAAAATAAAATATGACACATTTTGGTATTGAAATGTTTCCATGCAGTAATTTGGGGGTGGGGTATTTTTTTTACAATATAAACAGGGTTCCTGAATTTCTTTTTAGAAATTTTTTAAAGGAACCTTTGCTGACCAGACGGCAGGCATCTTTTTTAATTTCACCATCTGTCTGCTGTAACATTTGCATAACTAACCACATGGGGTCATCGGATTTTCTCACATCATTTAAAACATGACTTATAGTTTCCAGGGTACAATTGGTCATATTTAACCCCTGATGCTTCATAGCGATTGCCAAGATCACGGGCATGAGCTGCCCTATATGTATGGCTTCAGAAACATTTCTGTATGCTTCTTTAGACCTTAAGTCATCAAGGACACATGAATGGTTTTTCTGACTCGGATCATCTATCTCACACCCAGGACAGGAATCGACCAATTCACAATGTATCACCCTCTGTATCACTGAAGCAATTAGCACGGATGGTATGATACATAATGTACTTACAATACATATCGTTGTCAGTTTTGGGGGGTTTACTACTGAGGCCTGGTTTTTCACGTGAGGTCCCCTGTCTAATCTCAGTAGAAGAAGAGGGTTGTGTAGTGATCACAGCCTGTTCTGTGACATTTTGAAACATTCTATCACTCTCTGTATTTCTAACATACTGGTTCTCACACATCTCATTAACAACCACATTTGTATCTTTCACACAGCAAAGACAGTCGAGCAGTAGATTTGTGGAAAGTCGAATCCATGCTGTCCGAATATGACTGCTGCTCCATCGCAAATCCTTCAGTCTATTAAAGTAAAACAGAAAACAGCATTGGTCCTCTGACTCATTATAGGTAAGATTTAGTTCTACTGCTAACTCATCTCCCTCAGTTACACCATGACACCACTCACATTTTTTAAATGTTAAAATGCATTACCTCATCAAGGCAACTCTTTTCTTCTTCTTCATTTTTCTCATCTTTCACTTTCTTAGCCTGGGCTTGACTGCTTGTGGCTGCATTATCATCATCACCCTCTTGGTCAGAGCCCTCTCTTGGCTGTGTCTTGCATTTCTTTTTCACAACTTTCTCTGATGCTTTTTTTGGCAGTGTCTCACTGACCATCTTCTCTGGCTCCCCCTTCTTGTCACTCTCTGTTTTTGGTTTCATAGTAACTTCTTTTTCTGCATCAGATTCACACCCCAGCAACTCTTCAAGGTCATGCAGTGGTGTCTCTTCAGAAGGACAGTCAGATTTAGGATTTTCTGATTCACCAAACTGTTTGGCTAGCTTCTTTTTTATGTCAGACACTCTTCCACTCAACAAGACTTGTGTGGGGCATTCGTTTTCACACCTCACATAGTACACATACGTTGGCTTGGGTTGAGGGGCCCCGACAGCTATCTTCTTGCTTGGCTTTTCATCTCCAGACTTTTCATTAGGTGGTGTGACAATCTGGCCTGTTACAGGGAGGTTGAATTTGTCATTAGGTGGTATGACAATCTGACCTGTTACAGGGATGTTGAAATGAGAAGCGCTTGCCATCTTCTTGCTTGATGTTTTTGATAATCTGCTCCAAGTCTATAAAACAGAATCTGAGAAATCTCTCAAAAGCTGTGCCTTCTGGCTTCAAATGCAGGGTTTATAAAACGCTTAGCAAGATGGACTGCCCCTTGGTAAAACCATCACCACACCCCATCATACTATACATGGTAACGTGTCAGAGGCACATCTGTTGTAGCCCCCAACCCCCTTTTTCAAAACATTATAAATATCACACACACATTTCATTTCAGCCTTCTCCTTGATACTACACAGAGCTGAGGGGGGTGAACTATAGGTATTTGTATTCCTTTTTTCTGATATATTTTTATTCTTTCTAATTCATGACAAAAGTATAAATAATTAGTTTTTTGCGATTGTTGCAATGCTATCCAGAGAAAACTGCTGAACCATCTTATTTACACAGAGGTCCCCCGTTTTAGCTTATAAATGTTACATGCGTATACATAAAGCTATCCTTTTGATGCAAGTTTGACACAGTCCTACAGATGCATGTTAAATAATTTTGTATATTGTTACAAAAACAGAAAAAGGGGTACTCACACAGGCAGATGAATTTCCGGGGGTCTCCACAAAGATCTGTGAAACCTCTGCACGATCAGGTTCCCTCCTAGATACTTCTTTCTGAAAATATCCTAATCAAAAAACACACACATGTCCCTGCAGTTATACACCAGGCCTACAGGGGGCACGTACCACTACATAAACACTAACTGATTTTTTGGGGTGGGAGGAGCACGGTGGTGGAGAGGGACAGGGGTTTGAGCCAGGCTGGTGGGGGTGAAGGAGAAAGGAGGGATGCAGGAGTTCAAGCTAGCATGGTGGGACTCGGGTTCCAGCCAGGATGGTGGGGGTGCAGGAGAAGGGGGACAGGGGTTCGAGTCAGGCTGGTGGGGGTGCAGGAGAAAGGAGGGATGCAGGAGTTCAAGCTAGCATGGTGGGACTCGGGTTCCAGCCAGGATGGTCTGGCAGGGGATCCAGGAGTGTATGAGAAGGAGGGGCAGAGGACGCTTACAAAATGGTGGGTGGCAGGGTTCGAGGGTGTACGAGAATGGGGCGTAAGATGCTTACAAAATGGTGGTGTTAGGTCACTTCAGGGTTTCAGTGGGGTCATTTCCTGTGCAAGGGGCGGGACACGGGTTGAGCATGTCATTTTCCTACTGAAATGGGACCGCGAAGTCGAGCGCGTATCGATTTCCGCCAGAAGGGGGCGGGGCTAGCGCATTTTAGGGAGGGACTTCCGGTTTAACAAGGGGCGATTCTGAGTGGTCCATTTTAGGCCACGCCCACCTGTCAAATGATGTGGCACACGCTGATTGGCTGAAATTTAACATTTGACGAGATATATGAACTTATACTACTGACCTTCCTAGCCTTATTAATGACACTCACCACTCTGGACACTCCCTCTCGCTCACTCATTGGCACCTTCCTGCTGTATTGAGCAACTCACTAGTAGAGTAGGTGGTCACATGCCGTGGGTTGGGGGGTGGTGACTGGGCCTGAATATCAATATAAAGCCAATTTCTGAAGTGGTTTCTCAAACCAGTAATCCACTTTTTAGGAATGTTCAGTGAAAATAATTCACCATTTAGAACATGAATTACTTCTCTGAACAGCTGCCCTAATCACACATGTTCCAGCAAACCAGACACAGGGCCTGGATTAGAACAGGTAACAGGCAAACCCTCTCAAGAGTGCACATTTCAAAACAGGAACCAGTAAAAATAACTTTCAAGTACTGGGTGCTGTTTTGAAATCAGCACTCATGAAAGTGTTTGCCTGTCACTTGCATGTTTTAGAAACAGTCTGCTGATATCATTACACATAGTGAACCAGTCTCCTTGCAGAATGCATTGGTAACCTTGCACCTTGTGAGGTTAGTGACATCATGAAGGCACTCAAGTCTCATGCTCATGATGTCACTAACCTCAGTCAGTGTAAGGTTAACAGTTTGTTCAGCATGGAGTGTGGTTCAGTATTCTCTATCTGTGCCTGCAGCCATACCACCTTGGAGCCTTCTACTATAAAATGTCATAAGTAATCAAGGCCGGATGGGTTTTGTAGAGATCTCCAACAAACACCAGGTAGGGAAAATGCTGAAAATAGATCTTTTCTCCAAGCCAAAAAATACATAAATCAAGTTGCTACACATTACAAAGGTGTGTTTACCTTATTATACGCTTCTCACCTTACAGGGTAGTTAGGTAATTAAATAGGACTTACCTGCCCAACAACTGCTTAATCTGGTTCAATGTCAGTTGGCATTCATCTGTATCCCCCTCCCCGGGGTCGTGCCTGAAAATAGGCAGGATTTGTCTAGTGCACTTACTTAGTTAACAAAAATGAAATAAGTAAAAAAAAAAGAAAAAGAGCCAGGAAATCCAGATTTGGGGTGTCCTCAGTTTGGGGAATTCTAGTAGGACCTGAAAGGGAAGAACAAAGAAGGTTGAGAAGACACAACAGGTCAGAGGTCCTAGAGGAGAGAGATGGGGGGGTGGTAGAATTAAATTAAGATACTTATCTGATTGATGTACAGTCTGTCCAGACCTGTAGAATTAAAGAGAAAAAACAGATTAGTACAGAGAACATATAGTAGCAAGGGACAGAACGGGTGCAGAGGGGCAGTGGGGTCTGAGGGCTTGGGTGGCCGCGACCAAAAAGTATACTAAATAAAAAAAATAAAATAAGGGGGTACAGTACAGCAATGGAGTAAAAGAATGGGAGTTTTATATTGGAGGCTCAACAAAACCCCTTAGTGCCCCATGTGGCCTGCTGGTGGCCAGCAGATTTAAGCAGTAGCTCTAATGGGCTAGTAGGGATGCTCCTGGGCTAGTGGTCCCTGCATTATTTAAAAAGGGAACACTTGTGATTGAGGGGTCTTGAGTTGTCCCAGGAGGCAAGTGTTGGTATAGCCCTGGTGATGCTGTAGGCCAACTGCCTCATGGCCAGTGGCAAAGATGTTTTTTTTTTTTTTGGTCATTTTGTTCAACCTTTCCCTGGTATCTAGTGTCTGGTGGGGGGGGTCCTGAGCCCAATATGTAGAAGGCAGGTAGGTTGGTCAGAAAACCGCTGACCAGAAACACTGTGGGTGTTGCTATGCAGCCAACAGTTTAGCGCTACTGTGGAACAGTGACAGTGTTGGCAGACACTTTCAACTCACAGCCCACACAGAGTTCAGCCTGTAGCCTGCTCCATGTGGGTGGTGAAGAAGATGGAGATTTTATGGAGGGGGAGAAGGTTGGGGCAAATATGCCCCCTCTACCGATTAGCCACAAAGTGGCTATGTAAAGAGCCCTCAAGGGGCTGGTTAAGAGGGCCCAGAGGGTAGGCAGTCAGCAGTAGGTGGCAGGAACCACCAGCTAAGTCACATGGTGGCAGACTGTAGGTGCCTAGAGGGGGCCTGGAAGAAATGGACTGAGAAAGCAAACACACAGGATAGGGGCCATAAAGGACAAGCTGCAGCTGAAGGCCAATGCCTGTAATGGACTTAAAAGTAGCTGTGGGTGGGAGGAAGGTGGGTGGGCTCCCTCGGGGGAGCATGGAAACAGCAAGCACTGCGTACAATTATGATGTCTGTTTTTGCTGGATTCTGCACTGACAGCTTCATTTTCAGCAGATCCTGGAGTCCTTTGAGGTGGGGAGATTGTCCTACAGTGCATGTTAAGAGTTTATATTGGCTCTCATCTTTGGTTTACTGGCCCCACTGAACTCCCTGGGCTAAGTTCTGTCACAGACTGACTTATCCTCTGGAGAAGAGCAGAAGTGGAAAACATCTGATAAGAGATTGTGTAGGCTCAAATGTGCACTGCAGGCTATTGGAACTTTTATTGCCTGTTGCCAGCTGAAGGGAGTTCTGGGACTGGTTGTGTCTGCGTATATCTGCCTAGAGATGATCACAGTTGGCCTGCTGCAGTGTGCAATGGATGGTAGTTGGAAATTCCAAATCGGTTGGGGGGGGACTTAGAGGAAGGATTAGGAAGTACTTCTTCACTGAGAGGGTGGTGGACAACTGGAATGGACTGCTGAGGGAAATGGTGGGAGGGTTCACGAGGGCATGGGATAAGCACAGAGGGCAACTGGCCCCGGGGGGACTACAGAAAAGGCCTAGTGGATATCTAGGCGAACTGGGCAGACTAGGTGGGCTTGCGGTTCCTTTCTGCCATCACATACCTGTGTTCCTATGTATTCTACAGGCAGATTGGGAAAAGAGAGGGGGGATTCACTACACCACCAGAGAAGCATTCATTGTGCCTTGAATATCTGTTCCTTGGTGTCTTTATTCTACCCTGTGTTGGTTGATGTGTGGAGCAACATGAAGACCTACCCCCCAAAAAGATCAGTTCTAGGGGCACGGGCAAGGAGTCCTCCTCCCCTCCCCCAACCATGACATCCCCTGAGTGACCGAGTCCATTTCCATTCTAAAAACCAGGTTGATGGTGTGGTACAGGTCTGGTATCTCCCCCCCAACCCACTTTTTTATTTTAACCTCTACAGAGCCTTCCCAACTGATCCAGCTGATCAGTATTTTTATTTTTCATACTGACCCATTTTCCCTTTTATATCTACAGATCTGACAGGACATTGACTGGGAGTAGGAGGACACTGACCATATGTATCAGATAAGTATTGTTTTTTTGTTTACCCTACATTGTTTGTCATATAATAGTTCATAACGAGCTGCAGAGCCTTTGTGAGCCCATTGCTGTTCTTGTTTTACAGGTACGAATGGCTGCTATGGGAGGCACTGGGTTGGAGCTGTACCTTGTGCTTTAGAAAGGAGGCTATGGGCTTGGGAGTATGGGATGGGCATCAAGGTTGGGAACTCCAGGGAACACCACACAACCAATTTGCCAAGACTCGTGAGGCTCAAACCCTGTTTTTCATTTTCTTGCTTTGTGTGCTTTGCATTCTAATGCCTGCATTAATGTAGTGTTTTTGTTTTGCAACAAGTACTGTCTCATATATGTGTGTGTGTGTGTTTGTGATAGATAACCCACTGTAGAGTGTGCGGTCACGCTCTGATATACGCACACCTTGGTGTGTGTTGTTGCACATGAGGCCGCAGGCCGAGTGCATCAACCACCCAAGCCGTGTGTATATCACTGCACTTCCACACACTACACAGTGGGTTATCTATCTTATGAAATGGCAAAATTGTTTTGGAGGGGAGTAAAAGTGCAGGTGTGTGGTTGCACTCCGATATACGTACAGTGACCTAATGGTGTTTGTCCAATGCGATTGATAATTCCATTATAGAGATAAATAGAGATAGATATATATATATATATATATATATATATATACACACACACACACACACACACACATATATACATATACACACACTTCACTTGAACAGCCCCTTGATACCAAAAATAATTTTCCACACCGTGCATGTGCTCCCAGTCCGAAGAGGCTCTCTTCTCCTTTTGAAGATAAACCTGGAAATACTGGTGAGGACCTGCATATCAGTGAGGCTCCCATACCATTTTCTGCATACCAGAACGATTATTGGTCATTCCCTTACCTAAATGTCCACCCCCTTCCTTGTGACTTTGAGTCAAACATGGGGTAACAGACTTTAGTACCTCCTATAGACATAGCCCCAAGATCTCCATCTTCTTTGGAATTCACAGATGACTTTCTCACTCAGGAACCCTTAAGCAAAGCTTCCTCTGCTGAGGTTGCAGATACTTGCAGATGAATACTGTTTTGTTTTTGTTGAATTTTATGCGACGCCATCTTTAATGCAGCCTAATACACTGAAACAGAACTACAACACTGCTGACAGGAGTGCTACTAAAATCACACTGCACACTGAAGTGCACTACAGGTGTTAATACAGTGCTAATTAACATAATTCACACACACTGAAAAAGCAATGCAACACTGCTTCAGGCAGTATTGAAAACACTGCTAATTGCAGTACTTTTGCAGTGTGATTACAGTGCTAATTAACATAATTCACACACACTGAAAAAGCAGTGCAAAACTGCTTAAGGCAGTGTTGGTGACAGAACACTGCTTCAGGCAGTGTTGATGACAAAACACTGCTAATTGCAGTACTTTTGCAGTGTGATTACAGTGCTAATTAACATAATTCGCACACACTGTATCAGCACTGCATGTACACCAAAAGAGACCTGAAGATGCACTGATTAAACACTGATGGACTGCATTATGAAATGAAGTGTGCAGGAAGTGTACACTGCTACTGTAACACTGAAATAACACCATATAGTGACTATTTGAACACTTCACTTCCCTCCGGGGAGCTACACAGCAGCTGATGTCAGAGCACCAGGAGCCAACTAAAGGATTGGGTGGATGGAGGAAAAGAACAGCATAAGGTCCAGGAGAGACCATAATTAAAAAAAACTAACAAACAAAAAAAAAACACAGCAGAAAACAGAGAGAGCCCCGACATGCTATAAATGCAAATACGTTTATGCAACAGGGGTAGACATAAATGTAGTGTGAGAAATCCCTTTATCTGTGTAACTGTGTGTATGAATGCATAATCGTACATTTATACACAGTTATTACTACGTTCTCCTCCAGTAATGTACATAGTAGACTGTCAGACAACCCCACCCCCTCTGTCTGGCACTACATACCAGTATCTCGCCTTTAGTTTTGTTTCTTGCAGTGTTCAGGTTGCTGACCCACGCCACCCATACCTCTCAACCTTTTGTCCCCCAAATGTGGAACATTGCCTCTCAGAACGTGGAACAAATGAGCAAAATGTGGAACACTTAATCAAAACTTTACCTAGGAAGCTCAGAACACTGTTAAAATGTTTGCATTTATGTTCAGAAAGTCTATCATTAATTGAATAATATATTTTTTGCATGATTTACTATTGATTTTTGCTTTAAAATTTTAATACTGAATGTGGAACAAGTCCTCACAATGTGGAACAGGGAGCTTTTGTGAAGTAAAATGAGGAACGTTCCTTGTACTGTGGTACAGTTTTTTTTTTTTTATTTACTGTATAATTGGAATTACAATCCTTTGAATCATAGACTCTTTTGCAAAGGCTCCACATCGTTTACAGGGGGTGGAGGGAGAACAAAGTACAAGGATGACAGCTGGAACGAGCAATTATATACAGGTTTCAGTACAGACAATATTTATACAATGGCTCCATGGTGGTTACAGGGGGTGGAGAGACACAAGTCAGTGTAAAACAATAAAAAGAAGCAAATTTTTATATACACTTAGATTATTTACTGGTTACAGAATTGACATGGTAGTTGAGATTCATTTTGATAGCATTAGGAGGCATACATGAGAGCCCAAGACAGAGCTAATGGGGAGGGCGGTTCGTAGGGTCTAGGAAGTCCCTGAGTCAGTAGAGGGGGTGAGGGAGGAGTATGAGCAGGCCTTATTGGCATTCACATTTAGCATTTTCAAAGAGGTGGGTTCGAAGACCGGTTTTGAAGAGTGAGATGCTGTGGGCCTGGGAGAGAGTAGGGGGAAGAGTGTTGAGCCATTTGGGGGCATGGTAGTGGAAGAATCTCTGCCCTAGGGACGTTCGACATGGGGGGACCATGAAGGATGAGGTAGTCGAGAGTCTGATAATCCGTCTGTGAGGGGCCGGGCTGACTATGGGGAGTAGACAGGCTGGAGTAAGCAGGAAGTGGATCTTTTTTGCTAGGTTGCAGGTTTGATATTTGAGTCTTTGATGGAAATTAAGCCAACCAGTTAGTGTGTACAGATCGCAGGTGTGGGTGAGTCTGTCACAGCCAGTAATGAGGCGGCAGGCTTTATTAAGCACTGTGATTATGCTACTTAGGGTGGAGTTGTCAACAGTGCCGTAGATAATCCCGTAATCGATAAGTGAGAGAATGGAAGAGGTGACAGCTATCTGCATGACTTGAGCAGGCAGGCTGTTTTTGATCCTGTAGAGGGTACCAATTCTGGAGTTGATCGCTGACAAAAGGAGGCGTACATGTCAGTGGTAGGAGAGGGAGGTATCTAAGGTGACGCGCAGGTATTTAAAATGAGTAACATGTTCCAGATGGGTACCATCCAAGTTTGTAATATGGAGTGCCATCTGGCTGTGTGGGCTTTGGCGATGTGCAAAGGTCATGGACTTTGTTTTGAAATAGTTAATGATCAGGCGGTGATCAGCGAGCCAGTTCTCCAGCTCCCTGAAAAACCCCTGGAGGGTATGTTGGAGGGTGTTTGGCTGTGGGTGTTGCCAGTAAAGAACAGCATCATCAGCATAAAGTAAGAGATGACCGCTGCAAGCTTTGGGGAGTGAGTTAAGGAAGAGTGTGAAAAGCAGCGGGCCCAAAATTGACCCCTGCAAAACGCCAGAGCAAACAAATTTGGGGGTGGAGATGGTGGAGCTGATTCTTACTTGCTGAGAGTGACCCAAGAGGTAGTCCTTGAACCAGGCCGAGGCCTCAGGGGCCACATTTAGTTGTGGCAGGACTTGGAGGAATAGATCGTTATTGACCGTGTCAAATGCCTTTGTTAAGTCTACATAGATGGCTCCTGCAATTGACCCTTGGTCCAGGGCCCCATGGATGAACGTTGTAAGTTCAGTGAGAGCCGTGATGGTGCTGTGGCCAGCTCGTAACCCATATTGTTCCTTACTTAGGAGGTTGTGTCTCGTAAGATGCTCTGTTAGCTGGTCTGAGACTATTTTTTCTAGTGCTTTGGAGAGAGGAGGGAGTATTGAGATTGGCCTATAATTATCGGTGCGGGTGGGGTCACCATTCTTTAAGATAGGAGTGATCAAGGCTTTTTTACAGGTAGAGGGGAACTGGCCGAGGCAGAGTGAAAGGTTAAGAATTTCTGTGAGATGGGGTAGTGTGACATCGAGGGTAAGCCTAATGAGTTTTAGGTCCAGGGAGTCACTGCTGTAGCGGGTGTTAGCGATAGCTTTGGAGATATAGCTTTTGGCCAGGTTGCAGAGAATGGTTTGGAGCTGGAAAGGGGGTGGGAGGTCTATACTCACTGAAAGAGGTGTGTTTTTTTTTTTGGGAGGGTGGAAGAAATTTGGTGGGAGGATATGTGAGAGGTCGGAGAAGGAGTCGTTGAGGGCTTCAGCGATTTTAACTGGGTCTTGGGTAATGTCCCTGTTCAAATTGAGTTGGGTAGGGGTGGGGGAGCAAGTTTTGCCACTGATTTCCTGTATGTTGCTTCAGAATTTTTTCCCGTCTCCCCAGGAGGTGGAGAGGGTATGCTGGTAGTATTCAGCTTTTGCCCGACGTGTGAGGTGCATTTATTTCGCGCCTCCCTATATAGCTGTCTGTCCCTGGCGCGCTTGGTGTCTATGGCCCTGTGCCAAAGGTTGTCCCTGTGTTGCATAAAGTTTATAAGGGAAGGTGTGATCCAGGGGGTAGTCCTGGTTTTCACCACCTGCTTTGTGAGAGGGGCAAATATATCACAGGCTTTGTTAAAAGTAGTTATAAAGTGGGTGAGGGCGGTATCCACTGACTGTACGTTGTATAAGGGTAGCCAGTTGCTAGTTGCAAGGTATTCTTTGAGGTGATTAAGGCCTCCTTTTTTGAGCTTTCGATGCCATGCAGTTGTAGGTGGTGCTGGGGGCAGTTTACCTGACCACCAGCAGATAACCAGGGAGTGGTCACTGATAGCGTCAGGGAGCACTGTGACCCGGGTGATGTTACGTGGTCTATTGGTAAAAATAAGGTCTAATAGTGTGGAGGTCCCGGTTCTTGTGTCACACCTTGTTGGGGAGGTAACAATTTGGGTGAGGTCCATAGCTTGTGCTGCGTCTTTGAAGGTGGAGAAGGATGGGGATAACCAATCAATGTTGAAGTCGCCCATTAATATGGTTTCATTAGTATTTGGGAGGTGAGAGATAGTGTGTAGGATGGATTCATACGCAAGTTTCTGGTTTCTCGGGGGGGTATAGGCTGAGATGATGTGGATAGTTTTAGAGCTCAGACTAATTTTGACTGTAAGTGTCTGTGCCCCATGTTCTGGGGGGGGGGTCCATGACTGTGGCACCGAGTGTTGATTTAACGACTATTGCGCAGCCACCCCCATGCTTATCTGATCTATCTGCCCTAAAAAGGTTATAGTTTCTTAGGGAGACTGCATCATTGGGGATTTTTTTGGATAGCCAGGTTTCTGAGAGGGCTAGAATGTCTGGGGCACGTTGGGCAATCCAACCTTGTAGTAGCGT
Source organism: Neoceratodus forsteri (assembly GCA_016271365.2). Lineage (NCBI taxonomy): Eukaryota > Metazoa > Chordata > Ceratodontiformes > Ceratodontidae > Neoceratodus > Neoceratodus forsteri. The sequence continues at coordinate 58,828,721 of JADMNL010000027.1, read as the reverse complement.
GTGTTTTTTAGGAAGGCTACAAATATTAATTGATGCTAGCAGCAGTCTTCCCTAAGGTTTGTTTGGGGAGGTTTTTGTGATGGGGGGTCCAGGGTTGGGGTGAATATTTCCAGATAGTAAGAGTAGGAGTAATGTGTGTCGTAGTAGAGAGAGCCTGCAGAGTTTGGGAGATGCAAGCTGGGAATGATAGGGTGACTGTTTTATTTTTTTGTTGTGGGCGGGTACTGATAGACAAGAGATGACACAGGGAAGCAGGGAGGTTGCAGAGGGGGGAACCAAAGTCGTGTCTTCGTGGGTGGAGGGGGGCTGTGGTGCAGGCTGGAGCAGGGCAGAGGTATAGTGTTGACCCATTTGTAGAGGGGGTGTTAGTGCGGGAGTATGCGAGAGAAGGTAAATTAGCACAAATTGACATTGGCGTCCGGCGCAGGGGTGTCTTTGCCAGCCAATGTCTGAGATAGGTGAAGTAATAGGGTAGGTGGTGAAGTCATGAGGTGGAGGAGCCATGGAGGGGGGGTGCAGAGCAAGGAGAGTGAGCCTGCTAGTCAGCAACGTTGTGATTAGGAGGAGATGCATAGTGAGTTTATTCCAAGAGAGAATGTGAAACAGTGGCCTCTAGGGTTGGAACTGTATAACCTGCAGCTGGAAGAGTGGGCTGATATGTTATTTCGCCCTGTCACCTGACTTGCACAGGGTATAAGTTCAGGAGCCGACCAAGGGTGGTGGTGGGGGCGGTGGGGAGCCGAACGCGTCACTTCTAACTATTCTCCCGACTATCATGCAGTAGTAATTTTTTTCTGTTAGTTTTTTGGGGGGTATATTTCTTTTTTTGCCTTTATCATCAAATCTTTGTTCAACTGGTTGTTCCAAACTGCTCCAGCTGTCATACTCATCTGCGTGCTGCACTCTGTCCTCTCTGCACCTCTTAATATACAAAGTAGACACCTTTTTTTTTTTTTATATAAACGTCTTCTTTGAAAACTGGATAAGTGAAAATCCCTCCTTGGTTTCCCAACCTTGCTACAACTGCCACCAGAGCCCCCAAACATATAGAAAACTGTCACGTGTTTTCAAAACTGCATGCTCAAACCCTGCTTGTGATGACCCCCTCGCTCCCTTTCTCACACTTCTGCTTTGGTTTCCCGATCTCACTACAACTGCCACCAGAGGCTCCTGTCAGCACACAGAACTGTCTAGTAACAAAAATGGACACAAACATTTATTCAAAAAGCTGCCTACTTACAAACTCCACAAGAACTCTGTTCCACTCGGGTTTCCCCCTAAGCTTCAACAACTGCCACTACTCCCCCCAGCACTCTGCTCTCTCTTCAACCGCCAGTAACTAAACTGTAAGAAACAAAAAACAGATCAATTATGTTATTTTAGAAGAAAAACAAAAAGAAAAACAATGACAGCTGTACAAAAAGCAGTGTTACTAACCTACAGAAACACGGAATCTGTCAGCAGAAAGAGAACCACTTGGCCCACTTAGTCTGCCCAGATGTTCCCTGTCAAGTCCTTCCCCGCAAACCCTAAATGGTCTTGTGACCCTCCCGCTTCCCTGCTTATTTACAGATATCCCCTGTGTCTATGCCACAAATGCTTTAAGCCCCCCCACTGTTTTTTCACCTCCTCTACTACTGCTGTCAGTCTGTTCCAAGTGTCTACTACCCTTTCATTGAAGAAGTAATTCCTCACATCCCTCTTACCCCCGTAGCTTCATCGATGCCCCCCCGATCCAGGTGGTCTTTCTCATTTGAAGGAAACCCCCTCCTTGCACCTGGTTTACCCTTGTTAGGTACTTGTGGGTCTCCTTCATGTCCCCTGTTGAGCTCCTCTTAGGGTGTACATGTTGAAAACCCACAGTCTATCCTCACGGGGCTTTTGGTGCAACCCATGCACCATTTTAGTTACTATTTGAACTGCCTCTTTCTGGGTCTTACTAACGAGTGATACACCTGCAACACCACCACCACCGCCACCTTCCTCCTCCTGCTAAAGGTATTGCTCCCTATGCACCCCCACAACCTGCTAATATTGCCCACTGCTTTGTAACACAACTCTGCAACTTTAAGATCATGTAATAACCCCAAGGTTCCTTTCCTGCCTAGTGACCATCAGTACCACCCCTCAACCCTATAAAGCAGCTTCTGGAGTCCTATGCCCTAGGTGCACAATTCTGAACTTTCTGGCATTGAACCCCAACTGGCATGATCTTGACCACTCCTCTAGTTTCTCCACGAGCCATGTGCATTCTTTCTCTGCTCCCTTCTTAATACCCACCTTACAAATTTTGGTATGGTTGTCTTCAAAAAGGCATTACCTTCTCTGCCAGTTTTTCTTCACTTATGAAGAGACTGAAGAAAACCAGTCCTAGTACCGAGCCACACTGCTCACTGATCCATCACTGCAATGGGAACCATCACCCTCTGCCACCTGTTAACCAGTTTTTCCCTCTCAGCTACTACTTTGTTTTTTCACCTGCATCTCTGATCGGCTCCCTTTTGCACCGCAGCACCATTACACTGGCATCTATCAGGACTTGCTTCACCGTAGAAGGAATCCAGTATGTGGAGGAGCTGCCTGGGTAGCCAGGATAGTCTCATATGTTCTTCCATCCCCTAGGACGTGAGCAGCAAGGGTGCACTAGCATGTGAACAGATGTGCATGGCGAAGCACAAGCCAACATCTTCCCACCCATAAGTTGCTCCTGACTGCACTACTAACTTGTGGTTACTCAGTTGACAGTACAACAGCAAAGCTGGCTGTCCTCCCTCCCTGGAGGAGAGCATCTCCTAGATCACTTGATCCTTCTCCTTCCCCCAGTGAACCCCCAACAATGTGAGCTTGTTCTTGAACTCAGGTAATCTGTGCCTTGGGCTGTAGCACTACCACTGAGCGGAAGGGCTGTCTCATTAAACCAGTTTCTATTAAATTCACCACTTTGGATCCCCCTAGGCTGCTCATTCCTTACTCGCTCTCCTGAAGGGCACTATATTGAAGGTATTACAGTCCAGATAGCAGCACACTGCTTCAAGGCAGCTCTCTCACAAACAGCCCACTGACAAATAGAAGTGCAGAGTGTCAGTTCTTTAGGATTCCCGTTGTTGTACCTCCCTAAAAACAAAGGTCATTTGCACATAGAGCTCCACTCTGGTTCAACTCCCTCAGTAATGAAATAACTGCAACCACTACTTTCGGCTCATTTAAGAAGAAGTTGCAGCAACATTTAGTTGCACTTGCTAATGCTAGCTGAGACTGCTTCTGCTAACCTTCCGTAACCTCTCCTCCCCACTGACTTACTGCACTTCATCCTCCAACAGCCCCACTACCTTCTCCCACTTCTCTTCTCACCTATGTGGCTCCCATCTCCCTCACACATCTCTCCCTGGCTCTCTGCCTACCCTCTGTACCTCCTCTGTCCCTACTCCTACTCACCCCTCACCACCTCCTTCTGCCTCCAATATTTCCACCACTTCCCCCTCATCTCCGTACATACCCCCCAAATGTCCACCCCTGTCTAATCTTTACTCATCTGCTACCTCTGCCTCCTTCCTTTCATTGCCCTGACAACCCACCCTCCGCTCCACCCTCAGTCACTCCCTCTCTTCTTCCCCTCCCTCCTACCCTGCTTACCGTTACAACAAAGTCCCCTGGGCTGATTCCCTACTCTCCTCCTTCACTGTCCCACCTGCTGACTAGGCCTACTGGCCCACCGAGCCATGTGGGTTTCTCTTCCCTCCTTACATATGTCCCTCCCTACTTACCCCACGCCTCCGATGTGTGCCACTATTGTCCATAAAGGAATTTTTGCTGTATGTTGCCATCTTTTTTTTAAACACATCTTTATTCATTTTGCAGACAAGAGACAAAAGAAACAAAAACCTGGGAACCCCAGGGCACACAATCCAAAACTGACTGTGTAAACTATTTACAATCCAACTATATACACACACAGAGGTGGCACCATCTCCTCCAACCAAAGTCTAAACCTATTTCTTCGATACACTAAAATAAACATAGCAGGACTGCATACAAATTAAGCCCCCTCCCATTAAACCCCATAATAAGCCCTTGCAGCTCGACAGATACTCTCTGACCCAGGCTCCTCTTTAGGTGCAATCTATTTAAGAGGTGGCACCCCTCTGTGCCCCCTGGAAAGAGAGAGAGAGAGAGAGTCCCCACCCCCCATGTTAGCCCGGCAGACCCCTAACCTCTTACTAGTAACCATGTCCAAGGACCCTACCTATTCGAATACAATCACATAACAAACACTTAGATCTCTCTAGTGTCCCAACTGTCTATTACTCATTCCAGCAAAAATTTCTCCCGCTAATCGCAGCCCGACAGACAGACCTGTGTCTGAGCATATGCACCCTGGTGGGAGTATATCGCCTCTAATGCCACCCATCTTTTAGCATATGACCCTTTTCTCCCCTCTGAGTATAAATGTCTCTTTATTCTACACAGGGCCCCCATGAGATCTCCTGCCCAGTGCTTATAAACATAAGCTTGGTCATCCTTCCAATGTTGTACTACAAATGATTTAATTACCGCAGCCATCAAGGACAGATGATATTTGGGTGTAACACCAGGGATTTGCGACAAATCACCTAGAACACATATCTCTGGTGTTATAAATTCTGAATAGTCTAGCATTGGGTCCATCTGTCTCTTTATTTCATCCCAGAGGGGTGATATTTTGCTACAATCCCACAGCACATGCAAGAGATCTCCTCTCTCCAATTCACACCCAAAACACGGGTCTGTCTGCCTAAGGCCTCTATCACATAGTTTCATAGGGGTAAAATATATATTAGAAACAATAAAAAAATGTATACTCCTGTACTTAGGTATAACTATGTACTTGCTGTTTTTCCATATGTTGACCCAGTCGTGGTTTCGAGGGGCCAACACATTGACCCAGTATTACACTGTTATGGGAGAGTTCGGACTAAGAAAATCCAGAAGTATTTTATATATTTGCAACAGGGATCTAGATTTCGGATCGGCCTCCTTTAGCATGGCCCACTTAAAAGAGCGGTCTGTGAGACCCCTGATCTCTTTAGCACCCCCTCCAGCATTCGTGTAAGCTGCAACCTGTGAAAGAAGGGCATCCCATCACACTGACTCGGGAGGATCACCCTATTGTCCTGGATAACATCCTTTAGTTTCAAGCCCAAAGCCTGCCTAGCCCACCTCCTCCTGATTACTTGACCCCCAATGACCAAGTTGGGATTGCCCACCAGTGGTTGTTCTTGGGCCCTCATTTGCTCCTTTTTCTGTGTCGGGGTCAGAAATGACCACCAAGCTTCTGCCGCCTTCAGAATTGGGCTCTCCCACCCCTTTTTAAAACATTTGCCTATATTGGCATACAGCGGTACTTCTGGGGACAGGCAAGCATCTTTCAACATTTGGATCTCTAGCTGCAACCAATCTGGAGTATAGGTCTCCCCCTCAGTACTTCTACCCCATCTAGTCATCAGACCCAGCTGTCCCGCAACCTAATATATATGGAGATCTGGCAGCTTGATCCCCCCCCCCAGCAAATATGGTAGTCGTAGATCATTATATTTTTTCCTAGGGGGCTTAGAGTTCCATAAAAAGTCTAAGAGTAGTTTCTTAATCGTTTAAACCATAATTTGGGAATACTATATGGGGCTAAGTACACCGGGTATAGCAGCCTAGGTAACAGATTCATCTTAATAAGCCCGAGTCTAGCCATAAAATTCAAGGGAAGCTTGTTCCATCTTACTAAATCACCCTTGATAGCTGATATAGTCCCTCCCATATTTGTTTCAGCCCCCATCTCAATATTCGCTGTGATCCAGATACCCAGATATTTGATCTTGTCTGTCACCCACTGGACACGCAGAGGAGCAAAATCTGCCCTGTATACATATGGCGTCAAGGGGAGAATTTGAGTTTTAGTCAAGTTTAGTTTGTAATTTGAGACTTTAGAAAATCGCCCTATTAAATCTCTTGTCTTCTCAAAACCAGCCGCTGGATCTTGTAAATGCAGGAGTACATCGTCTGCAAAAACTGAAAATTTTAACTCTCGTCCCACTATCTCAACTCCCTTTATATACCTGTCATTATTAATTGCCCTCAACAGGGGCTCTAGATAGATGTTAAATAATATCGGAGAAAGAGGACATCCCTGACGAGTCCCGTTCTCCAGCTGAATTTCCTGCAAAATATAGCCATTACATAAAACTCTAGCCATCGGGGCAGCATATAAATTCTTAATACCTCTAAGCAGGCCTTCGGGAAAGCCCATCCTCTCTGTATGTCGCCATCTTATGTGTGAAACAGTTGTTTGTAACTGGATGGTGCCTGGCCCTTTGCCTATCAGAACAGATTGCTTAATGTATTGCCCTATCACCTCCATTCATTGTAAATGTTGCTAGCAGTCTACCTCTCTGTAACTTCCTTGACATGGAACCTATGTAAAGAGCTTCTAGCTCAATTAGTGTCTTCCAAGATCTTTCAATAAAAAATACTGTTTATGTCAATTTAAAGCAAACAAATGGTAACCTATCTGTTGCTTTGGTATGCCATGTCTGGATTTATCTGTGGTTCAAGAAGAAGTGAACCTAAAAAAAGAGCATACATCATAAAATACTACTCAGACTCAAAGTTTATTTCAAATTCATGTAGCCACAGCAAGACTACTTTTGCTGTCCCTACTGCCACACAATTTACATGACAAATCTGTTCCTGTACACTTGGGTCAAATGGCAGAGGGGAATCAGCTATAAGTGTGGTTGGATCTTTTTTTTTTTAATAATTTCATTCCTCAGTAGCAGAGTGCAATGACCTGGCCATGGTGTTGAGAGGCAGAACTAGTAACATCAGTGGGTTGGAGCCAGTTGAAGTAGGTCAAGCCACAATAGACAGTTTGGGACAGATCCCCCTTCCCCCAACTTCTCAGAAGAATGACCATAGAAACATGCAAATTGATGCTAGATAAGGACCGGTGCTGTTCAGGTTCCCCACCACCCTCTGATCCCAGACCTTGGTAAAATTAAGGCTATCCCTGGTGCCTAATGCCCCCCTCCCACCCTCCAATCTCCAGCTCTGGTAGAAGTAAAAGATCAGGAGTTAATGGGAGGCCTGTGCCAGTCCTGGTTCCTAGCTGTCCAGAGTGCCATACACTACAGAAAAGGGGGGTGGGACAGGGTTGTCAGATGTGAATTAGAGGGTAGGAAGGGGACTGTTTGGGAGGAGCAGTGGACCAACAGGGTGTACTTTAGAAAAGGGCAATGGGAGAGAAGGGTGACTCAGTGGATGATCAGGATGTTATACAATGACAAGGACCAGGAGATTAGGGTGGATGGCTGCTGCCCCCCCAGCCTTTTGAAGGGCGCAGCTATGTACCGAATTAAGTGTAGGTTTTTGGCAACTGTAAACAACTTTGCTTAGGGAGTTGTTCAGTGCCACCAAAAATACTTCCCACTGCACAAGTATTCAAGAGTAGACAGCCTCATTTACATAGGAGCAGTGGTTTTGCAGCACCTTGGCTTAGAAGTGCACACGGGGCTCACAATGCCTGCAACAGGTGTACTGCCATTGTAGTCTTTTCTTTCCAGCTGTGAAAAGCTTCATTAGTTGATGGCTATAAAGAGAAAATATTGACCCTGATGGGTTAACAATAACCAACAATAGTTATGACTATTGGTATTCAATAGTTTGTCCAGAGGAGTCAAGATTTATCCATTATATACCCTAAAAATTCAGGTCTGACCACCATAGCCACCATCATTTGGTGCCTAGAGGGACAGCTCCATGGTGCTGGGGGTTGAAGCACTGGTACCACACCTTGCACTGTGTCAGTGATCCAGGTGGGGGAGGCCGAGGAGCAAGACTGAGCTGTGGCAAGGCAGCTCTCTCCTACTAGAAGGGACTGGAGGCTCCCTAGCCACTGGCCACCAACCGGTGGAGGACAGAAGGGGGCGCCGACCAGGAGATCCGGTGATGGCCATGAGGAGGGGTGGAAAGGGACTGAGCTGGCATCACGGAGCGTGTGTGCACCTCCATGCACATGACACCTGTGTGATGGGGCCCTAGAGAATGGGAGAAAATAGGCACAAAACCAGAAAAACTACAAGCAAAAAAAGAATCTGGTGCTTGGATGAGCCGCCACATCACATGGCTGACCACCCTCCCCACCACTGGATCACCCTTCCAGGAACCAGAGCAAGCTGTCCTCTCCAGCCCACAATCCTCCATGCAGCTTGAAACCCTTTCTGCCCTAGCTTTCCACAAGTTAGGCATACCCCCTTGAGCTACACCAACCTACAGCCCAGCCGCTTCTCTCAGGTGACCAGCCTTCCAGCATCCGGACAAGCATCCAGATTTGTTTCAATTCTGTTGAGCTACCAAGGTGACTACTGTGGTACCATGTGTCAGTGGTAGCATAACGGGGCACTTGCAGTGTTAATAAAATGGTCTTATGCCATGCCTTAAGCTGGTGGTACCACAATGGTCATGCAGAATGGTATCACAATGACCACATTTTAGGGGGAAAACCTGCCAGTGGAGGGATCCAAAAGAATAACTAAGAGACATCCAACAAGATCAGACGTCCACACATCTTTAATGTAGGTGCCATCCAACATCAGCCTATCACCAGCTGCACATTGGAAATCCCACCAAAGTTATCCATACACCAGTCATGCCCCTGTCTATCCTACACACTGTTTACCTAGCCTCACAACATGGTGCCGAAAGGCGTAACCTTAGTGCAGTAACCCTCCTTGTTCACATGGAAAGCACAAAGTGACCCTGTGGGACACTCTTTCTCCCTACAAAAATGAAAACAATAAAGTAAATAGCCCTGGTTCTACCTTTTCCCAGATGTAGGAGAAAGGTCTTCCTGGGAGTGCAGACAGTTTCTGTCAGTCCCGGCACTGACACTATGAGTTACTCCAGTGACATCTCCTTGAAACACAACTAACACAGCAGCTCAGTTGAGAAGTGACTTTCCTTTAGCATGGTATCCTCTACTTTGCTGCAGGTGGGACAAGAACTGTTATCGATCACAACCCCATGCCCCCCTTACACTGTCATATCCACCAACCCCATGCAAGTTGTCACGCCAATGGATCCTATAACGTCATGTACCCCGTCACACCTCACAATCCCATACCCCCATGAATGCTGTCCTTCCATGCCCCCATGAATACTATCACACCTCAGGATTCCATACCCTCATGCATGTACAGGAGATGGACATTAGAGAACCCCTGGGTGGGAGCGACCAGAGTACAGTGTTGTTCAGTATAGACATGGGTAAGGATGACATCCCCTGTAAGATCAGAGTGTTAGATTTCAGGAACGCAAACCTCAAAACAGTAGAGAAGAGACTAAGGAGGACCCGGGAGCATAGACGAGGGCATGGAGGTGGATAGAATATGGGGCACCATTAAGGAAGCCATTCAGAAGGCAACAAGCAGCTGCATAAAGATGAGGGACAAGACTGCCATGCTGATTTTATGGAGAAGTGGGCAGAGTAGTAAGGGATAAAAAGCAGCCTAGAAATAAAAAAAAATAAACACAGCAACGGGGAGGGGAATGAAGAAGAGTACCAGAGGCAAGCCAAGATAGTCAGAAGGGAAGTACCGCACACCAAAGCCCAGAAGGAGCTCCAAATAGCAGAGGAAATAAAGAAAAGTGAGAAGGCATTCTTTCTCTAAAATAATAATAATAATCTATTTCTATAATGCAATTCAATAATCAAAGCACTGTACAAAATTTATGAATAAAAATGCATTAAAACAAATAGAATAAAACAATCCAATTTCAGAATACATACCGATAAAATTAAGACAATGATATAGTATTCCCGAAAGCAAGGTGGAACAGATCGGTCTTTAAGATTGTCTTGAAGCTCCCCACGGTCAGGCGCTCACGAATCTGATGAGGTGGAGAATTCCACAGCATCAGGCAGCATACATAAAAGCTCAAAACCCAGAAGTCTTTAACCGTACCCTTGGAAACAAACAACCCCTCACCAGCTGAGAGTAGTGGATGGCTGGGGCAGTAAGGATCTACATAAAGGAAAACACGGACAAAAAGGATGGCATCATCTGACTTAAAAAAAAAAAGATGACTGATGGGTTACAGAAGACAGTACAAAAGCAGAGGTATTAAATGAATACTTTTGCACTGTATTTATAAAGGAAAGGGAGGGAGTAATACCACAAACCGGATAAGGGAGTGAGGGAATGGAGGGTACCCAATAGGACTCATAGGGACAGAAAGAGTGAAGGTGGGTAGACACATCCTTAGGTCCAGATGCAATACACCCCAGGATGCTAAAAGAGTTGGCAGAGGAGCTGGCAGCCCCACTGACAATTTCTTCAATAGGTCTCATGATAAATGGGAATAGTACCAGTAGAATGGAGAGCAGCACATGTAGTGCCACTCCACAAGAGTGGACCCAAGGAGGACCTGGGCAACTAAAGACTAGTCAGCCTGACCTTGACAGTATGCAAATTCATGGAGACATACTGAAGAAAGGGCTAGTCAGGTACTTAGAGTAGAATTGTCTGCAGGACAAGAAACAACAAGGGTTTGTTGCAGGCAGATATCAGATAAACTTGATAAGTTCTTCGATGGGGTCACAAAGGCAGTGGACAAATGCCAGGCAATACACCATTTACCTGAACTTTGGTAGGCCTTCGATTCTGTGCCACACAGAAGGTTGATAATGAAACTGAAGGACCTAGGGTTGGGGGAGAAACTGGTAAGATGGGCTGAAAATGGGTAAGTGGCCAAACACAGAGGGTAGTTGGGGGAGGGGGGAGTTCTCAAGCACTAAAAAAGGGCACAGTATGGTCACAAAAGGGTCAGTGTTGGGGCCAGTATTGTTTAACATCTTTATTAGAGACACTGAAGAAGGTATTCAAGGCAAGATGTGCCTGTTTGCAGATGACACCATACTCTGTGGGACAGTGGATCCCCAGGAGGGGATACAAGGGCTGAGGGAGGACTTAGCATGACTGGAGAGATGGTCAGGAATATGGCAGCTTGGGTTCAATGTGAAAAAGTGCAAAGTGATGCATATTGGGGCCAAAAACCCAAGGACAGAGTACTACATAGGGAAGGTTCAGGAAGCAGCTTCTGAAAAGGACCCGGCGGTGGTAATTACTAGTGACCCAAAACATTCCGCTCGATGCTGAAAGGCTGTGATGAAGGCAAATAGGATGCTTGGATGTAATGCAAGAGGTTTCAGTAGCAGGCAGAGTGAGGTTATTTTGCCATTGTACAGGGCATTGGTAAGACCACATCTAGAATACGGGATGAAGTATTGGCATCCATACCTTAAGAAGGACATTAACATGCTGGAGGGGATCCAGAGGAGAGCAACTCAAATGATCACAGGGCAACAGGACAGGTCATATGAGGAGAGGCTAGAAGCCCTGAAGATGTGCTCCCTGGAAGAGAGGAGGTAGAGGGGTGATATGATAGAGACCTTCAAGTACATGAAGGGAGGAAAGAGAGGGCCTCTTCAGTAGGAGAGACAATGCCATCACTATGGGACATATCCTAAATCTGATGGGAGTAGATTCAGAAAGGATGTAAGGAAGAATTTTTGTTGTTGTTGTTACAGAATGAGTGGTGTCTGCTTGAAATGAGCTGCCAGAACAGGTGGTGGAGACAAAGACTATGGGGTCTTTCAAGACAGCTTAGTACAAACGTAGAGTGAAGTAATGGGACCAAGACAGGGGAAAGGGAGGGGGGCTAGGTGGGCAGGAAGGGGGACAGGGTCACTAGTGTAAATACAAGACCAGGACCCTGCATCAATTCAAGTAGACTCAATAGACCAAGAGGTCTTCTTCTACTGGCTATTTTCATATGTTCTTATGCTGTCACATCCGTCTACGGACCATGCGCCTCCATTCACGCTGTCATACCCAATGACCACATATACTATCACACCCATCATCCACCATACACCCTGTCAAACTTACTGACCTATACCATCATGCACGCTATCACACCTCATGACCCCCATGCCTCCCCATACATGCTGTCACACCAACTGACCACATAACACCATACCCGCTATCACACCTCATGACTCTATACCCCTATGCATGCTGTCTCATCCACCAATCGCACGCATGCTGTCATACCCACTGACCACATGCACATGCTCTGCTGTAAATAAGTAGCATGCGTGAGCAGTGAGATCAGACCATATATTTTTAAGAGCTAGTAAGACCTACAAGTCAGGAAGTAGCTGGCACTTATGACTAGGGATCAAGGGTGCGCCAACAAATACAAATGAAGTAAATCCCATGCAAAGAACGAAAGTAGCGCAAACCTCAATGAATCCAAGTTCGAGACACAATGTTGATTTGCAAAACAAGAGCAGAGTGTTGCTTTATTTGATACAAAACCATGCAGCCAAGGGCAGTTGCTAGAGTTTGTTCGAGCAAATGCCCTTGACTCCATGATTTTGTATCAAATAAGGCAACACTCAGCACTTTTTGCAACCAAACTCTGTGTCTCGAACTTGGATTCATTGTGGTTTGCACTACTTTCATTCTTTGCATGGGATCATTTTAACCTACCTTGCCACATGGCAGATTACACAGAACTAGAAAGAAGACTAGAATGGCAATGCCCCGTAATGTTTCTAGGTGCAAGTACATTGAGCACGGTGCCATGGCGCCATGGTGTGGATGGCAATAAGAAACAATAGCGTTACTTATCTGTAGTATGACTGCTGTGAGCCCTTACATGGACTGGTTAAATTACATTTTTTTTTTTTTTAATGTTCTTTCTAGGTGTGTGGTCCTGCAGATGACAAGCTGATGTGTGGGTTGTGAATTCTGGATAAAGTCCATGAGACACCTGCTTGCTTGTCTCCCTCCCCAGGGCCACAGAGCAAGCTCCCTGCTTGAAAAGCTACAGCATATGCATATAGACACAAGGAGAATATTAAATATAATGATTATACTAAGGGTGTGCATTATTCCTTGCCCAACTGTTGTGATAATGCCACTTGGACTTCCTGCTGTATTTTCCTCACAGTCAGGGATACAGCAGCAGCCGACATCTCTCACTGAAAATACCTCCACTCTCTTGCTGCACCTGCCCCTCAGCCTCTCCCAATGTGCCTGGCATTCTTTAGGTTGAGACTGTTCTCCCAGATTCAACATAATCAACCCCTGCAAGCCAGCAACAGCTCTATTCCTCCCAATCCTGCCCTGCCCCCCCAAAGAGGCCAACCTATTTCCTGCTGGACAAATTCTGTATTGTTGCCTGGAACCAGCTGCCAGCCCAGGCTTGGCCCATAGCCAGCACACCCTCTCAGAGGTAGCATTCCAGCATAAACAAGGGGTCACTATCACCGTGTTACCCTACTCAACCCCCTCAGTGCACCTGTAGCAGCAACACCCAGCACTGTGTCTCAGCAACCTGGCATCATGCCATACTGTTCTTCAAACTGGTTACAGACAAAGCTTGCCTACTATCATGCCAATTGGGCAAACAGTATCCAGCGCAAGAGAGGTATCATTAGGGGTACCCCAGGGATCAATACTGGGGCCCCTACTCTTCAGCCTCTTCTTAAATGACCTTCCCACAGCCTGTGACACCAAACTCATACTATATGCAGACGATTCCGTGCTCCTGAGCAGCAGCACGTCTCAGGCTGCCCTACAATCTGAGCTGCCGAACTCCTCCTCTAAACTAGAGGACTGGTTCTGTAGTCATAAGTTGCTACTAAACTACAAGAAAACAAAGGCCATGCTTTTATCCAGCCACCACAACAAAAATAAGCACCAACCCTCATCATCTCCAACTCATGCAGTGAGCCACTTGTTCAAGTATCTGAGGGTCATAATAGATGATACCCTCACAGCTGTGCACCATGTTGACTCTCTGGTCAAGAGTCAATACCAAGATTTGTGTCTTGTACAGGAACAGACAATACCTCCCTTCCTCCAGGGGGCCTCCACCTCTCAGTCCACAGCTCCATCATATCTACTATTGACTATGGACTAGTGGTCTACGATGCGGCAATGGATACAGTGCTCAAGAGAGCTCAGACTGCGCTCAACAAAGCCTGCAGATTCATCCTGGATGCTGAGCATGGCACGCACCCCTGTACTCTGTACAAACACGTAAATTGGCTGTCATCAAGAAACAGAGTCAAATTCCAGACTTGCATCCTAGGGAAGAAGGCTCTATTGGGTAAAACATCGCCTTGTGTAGGCAATTTGATCAAGGCAGCCAACTCATTACAGATCACCAGGGGGAGGACTAGAGGGGTCTTGGCTATCCCCTTCCATCGCACCTCACTTGGGCAACATGCATTTGCCTACTGAGCCACCCTGTGGATGAATGATCTTCCTGGGCACCTCTTGGCCACCAATTGTCTGGCCCAATTCAAGACCTCAAACAGCACCTAATAACATTCTAAGTACACCTGCCCCTAAGTCCAGACACACTTGCTCTCTCTGCCTCCCCAGTAAGCACTAGGCAGGCCTCAGGTACCTTCTCCCACTTCTCATGCCTTGCCTCAGCAATCCGTTCACGTCATGCTCCTTTGGCACCCACCACCCCACCTTTTCCCCTCCTCCAACTCCCAGTCCTGTGAATTTCCCTAACAGTCACTACTAATGCAAGCTGCCTGACCATGCTCCCTCACACCCCACCATTTACTCTAGCATGTCTTCTCCGCTCAGCCTCCCCTCACCCTCCTATTTCTGCCCATGGTGGAAAATCAGCTTCTGCTGGCCTTCATCGCCCTTCTTCCCCTACCCTTCACCTCCACCACAGTACATACCTCTCTCTTGTACCTCCTTCCTTCACCCCACTGCCAGCTATCCCCATCCCTCTGAACTACTGACAAGGCACTTTGTGGCTGCTCATTCCCCCCACCCTCATAAAGTGTTTCTTAATATTTAACTTGTACCTATGTTTTGAGTTATTCTGTAAGTTCTGAATCTAAGCTGTATCGTTCATTGTGATATACCTTCGTTTTTTCCAACTGTACTTTGTTTTGCAATCTGTGATGTGGAACCTTTGTAAAAGAGCTTGCACTCAAGGGCCCAGATATTCAAAAGGGTTGCGCATGGCACAACAGTGTTGCACCAAGCACAACCCACTGATGCGCCCCAGCACGATATTCAAAAGGGAAAAGTGTGCCGCACAAATCCCGATGCCCCGGAGCTCATCAGTAATGTATGCAGGCACAGGTAGGGGGGCATGCCCATGCATAACCTGCAGAGCCTGATATTCAGCCCAGGATGTGCAGAGTCATGCATGCGCAACCCCTACCTGCGCCTGCACAAAAATTCGCCCCCCAAAAAAGGAACAAGTGATGCCCACCCACAGGTGAGCTGCCGCATTGCAGGGCGCATTATGCAGCTGCCACCTGTGGGTGGCCACCAATTCCTGCTGCACCTAGTGACGCCCCCATGCCCCATCGCTGGCATCACTATAGCCCCAAGTCCAATATTCCTGGTTATCTAGTGTACCCCACCCCACCCGCCCACCGAGTACCACCACCCTGCTCTCCCGTCAGCTGGCGGGTGGCAGCACCCCCACCTGTCGCCCGCTGCCTGCCGACTGACAGCTCGGTGGGGCTGCATGCCGATTGGTTCACAGCATGAGCCAATGGGCGTGCAGCCATACCGTACTACTAGGTCGAGATATGTGAATGATTCATTCACATATCACAGACTGAAATAGCTCACGGTATGGGCTGCGGCTAATATGCTGTGAACAGCCCGCGGCTGTCGGTGGAATTAGTGACAAAGATCGGTGAAGTACTAGATCCTGAGATATTGAACCCAGAAGACTATTCATGAAGCCAGCGATGGGGCTCAATGCGGTCCTGGACTACCAGGGATATTGGACATTTTTTATAGTACAGGAATGCCCGCGATCGGGCTGCAGGGGGCGTCGGTCCCCGATGGCTGCTGCCTGGCAGGGCGCCAGGTGCAAGTCGTTGGGTATCGGCGCACTTGCATGCTAATGGCATGCAAATGGGGCCATAATGAGATTCAAATGGCCCCCTGTGCGCCTTGCATATATTATGGCTTCATTTGCATGTCCCCTTTTCAATATTGCAGGTGCTGTGCATGGCGCAATGGCACTTGTGCCAGCGCATCTCCATGCTCCACTCTGGCCACTTGCACTGGCGCAGTGCCACTGCACCGTGCACAGTGGGGGTGGCCAGGGTGCAATATTCAAAGCTGCTGCACCATAGTGCAGCTCCGTTGAATATCACCCAGGCCACACCCCTGCGCAACAAAGTTCAGCTGCGCCCAGGCTTGCGTCCCAGCCTGGCGCAGTTTGAATATCCCGGCCTACGGTCTGTTCTGAATCACTAAATAAAATAAAATAAATAAATGTTTTACTCAAGGGGCTACCTCTGCCCATGGTGGAAAAATAAGCTTCTGCTGGCCTTCATCAATGAGAAATACCAGACCTTCTAAACCTTGGAAATAACCTAAACCTGGGAGGAAGGCGAAGACGTACCATCCTTAAAAATTCACTCAGGGCTGTCCCACAAATTTATGTTGGCACTGTGATGGAAAGCCCCTTAAACAGACAGATCTGTTTTAGTTCAAAACATTTCTTCCCGCAGAATTAGGAAATGCCGTGTGGTAACCTGAATGCACCCATATTCATTTTGTTGCATTCCTGCTGAATGCGGCATTCTGATTCCTAATGTTTCACTGCAAATGCATTAACCCGATATGTGAGTCATTGGTATAGGTAATGCAAAGGGTGCAGGAGACACGTAAGGCACTGTTATGGCTACATCATTATAGCTTGCCTACCTAGCAGAGAAAAGAGATCTCTTACCTTGGTACTGAGGAGCCTGGGATGGGTGTCTCGGAGTGATGTCCAATCATACCTGTAAAAAAAAGAAAGCCATGGGGTCACAAAGGATCCATAGTTCTTCAAGAACAAAATAGGACCAATAGGGAAGGATAAATATAAGCAATACTTATCAGGGTCAATATCTTCTCAGACCTGTAGAAATTAAAAGGTAAAAAAAGGATTAGTATAAGGAAAAAATAAAAGTAAGAGTAGAGACAAAGTTCCAGAGAGGTACAAGAGCTACAGGGAGAATATAAATATTACATACATGATCCCGGTGATCCCCTCTTCAAATCCCACCAAGGTCACTGGTTCAGGATATGATCTTGGGAATGTCACATGACCTCTCAGCTTTAAAACTTGGTTAAAAGGGCTGGCCCACTGGCACAGTAGTAGTGCTACTGCTTCCGACGCCAGCAACTCGGGTTCAGTAGCGAGCCTTGGCTGCTAGCAGGCTGGCTGAGGGAGAAGGATTGTGCGCCCCAAGGGCTGCTCTCCTCCTCTGGGGAGGGTGGGCTGCAGCCCTCACTGCTATTCAGCCACTTCGGTGACCATGGGTGGTGTCGCAGTTGAGGAAGCAGTAAAGACGGAAGGGCGGATGTCGGCTGAGGGCCTGAGTGAAGGCACATCTCAGCATGCCCTGGTCTCATTGGCTCTCCTCGAGCGTGGATGTCTGCAGGGGGCAGGGACCAGAAACACAGGAAAACACCCCATGGTCATGCCAGCAGACTGGCCTCGGCACCAGTGACTGGAGGAGCCTGAGAAGCAGCACCAAGTGTCTGTTCCCCGGAGATCAGGAGGGATTGGGGGAGTTTCCTCTCCCTCACCTGGGGGGGTTATCCAGTGCCAAGCATGGTTACTGGAGAGGAGCACTTAATGGGGGCAGGCGTTCTCGGGTCCTCCCAACACAGCCTGTGTGGTACACTGAGGACCCGACGGAAAAGGGCATAAAGAATAAGTAAACAAAACAAAAAAAAACTGGGTTAAAAGGGGTGTCATTGTGAACAGGTCAGTGGAGTAGCCAGGACTTAGCCTTAGAGTGTAGGCCTTCATTTTGATGTAATAATTTTAACATAATAGGCCTTCATTCTGCTGCACATGGATACCACCTGACCCACACAGCATGCATCAACAGTTGGGCCTTCAAGAGTGGTTGGATGAAAACAACTGATGCCACACATGCCCCAGCCTCCAGCCCAGGGCAAACAAGCAAAGGTACAGCAATGAACCAACAGCAGATATAGTTCCAGTGAAGTTGTCAGTGCACATGGCACCCAACACTGATAGCAGTAAAAGTGGCTCAGTGTGGAATTGGTGGTGCATGCGGCACAGCAAGTGGTGGCATTCTGCATATAAACAGCAAGCTGGAAACTGTGCAAGTGGTCCTGTGTGGTGATGACAGTATACATGGCACAGAGTTGGCAGTGAATGCAGCAATGCAGTGATGACAATACATGAGTCACTGCATGTTGTTGGGAGAGCACATGGCACAGCACAGAGTCAGCATGGCATATGGCACTGTACAGAGATGGTGATGCATGTGACAGTGCAGTGGCGGTAGTGTGTGTTGAACAGTGAGGTGGTGGCAGTGAACGTGACACAGGCTGGAGGCGGTCCAGAGGAGGGCAACAAAAATGGTGCAGGGTCTTCAACAGAAGCCATATAAAAGGAGAGACTAAGAGAACTTAAAGAGCCACCGACACCTCGAGAACTTTCCAAAACATAATAGTTGGACACAAAGCAGCCTATATATTTTTCATTGGCTGTGTATTTCTTATCCCCATTGCTTATTACTGAGTTAATTTGCCTCAAAAACATGATACTTGTTTCTTGAGGGTTTATTTGCTCCTATTGCTTCTTCCCAACCCAATGTCATAAAACTCTGCTTGTGACATCACAGTTATTCCCATGGCAACAGACTGTGATGCAACAACAGGGCATTATGATTTCAAGCTGGGAATAATCTATAGAGGCAGATGAACTCTGAGGCATAAATATCTTACTTTTTTGTGGTAATTTCTTCAGTAATAAATAATGAAGAGGAGAAATCTGTACAAGATATATGAATACAAACTGACTTGTGCCTAAATATGTTTTCTGAAGTTTTCCCAAAGGCGTCAGCTGCTCTTTAATACGTATACCCTTGAGGAAAGGAGGGGGGCATGACAGAAATTTTCAAATACCTCAAGGGAATCAACAAAGTCCAAGAAGGTACCATATTTCAGAAAAGAGATGTGCAAGAACAAGGGGACACAATTTAAAGATAGTGGGGGGGGGGAACGGCTCAGGGGCAGCACAAGGAAATTATATATATATATATTTGTTTTTGTTTTTGTTTTACAGAGAGAGTGGTGGACGTGTGGAACTGTCTTCCTGAGGAGGTTGTGGGGTCAAAAACAGTAGGGGAATTCAAGAATGCATGGGACAGCCATGCTGCTGGAGAGAGTCCAGAGGAGAGCGACCAGGATGATTCAGGGCATGGAGGGGAAGCCCTATGAGGAGAGATTGGAAGAGCTTGGGCTGTACACACTGGAGGAGAGGAGGGACAGGGGAGACATGATAGGGGTCTTCAAGTATGTAAAAGGAATAACCGAGAGTGGAACCAAGGAGCTGTTGAGGCTAAGAGGGGAGGGGCCAACTAGGGGGCATGAGTGGAAGCTGGAGGGGGAAATTACAGGGGGGAGCGTAGGAAGCATTATTTCACTGAGATGGTGGTGGAGCTGTGGAATGCACTGCCCGGGAGGCTGGTGCAGGACCATTAGGCCTATTCTGCTGGCTTTTAGTATGTTAGTATGTAGAAGGAAGTAGGCTGTTGGTAAACTAGAATCTGCAGCTTATCCAATAGGTAGGGAAATGGGCAGACTGGGTGGGCCAAGCAGTCCTCATCTGCCGTCAAAGTCTATGTTTCTATGTACAATATATACATACACACACACACACACACACATATATTTTTATAAATAATGGTGAGGGGAGTGCACATGGCACAGCACAAAGCCAACAGTACTAGCCTTATCAGTTGAGGGCTACAGAGGGGAAATATTTACACTATGGATGAACTGACAGACCGTTGTTTTGACTACTGGAAGTCAATAGTTCATCCTGAGAAGTCAAGTTTTCACATTACACTGTATTTCCTAAGAATTTCTATCCAACCCCCACCTCCACCATCCAATGCCCAGATCAGCCTCCTCCCACCAACAGCCAACCACCCTCCTCTCTGCTAGATCCCCCTTCCAGGCACCAGACCGCCCTCCATGCAGCGGGACAACCCTTCTAGCTCCAGCCTCTCCATGATGAAGAAGAATAATCAGCATTTATATAGCACTTTTCATACATGCATGGCAGCATGGCTTCACAAATGGTAGGTCATGCCAGACCAACTTAATAGAGAATTTTTTTTTTCATTTAGTACGCTTTTTCTTGCTGCTGGCCACCCAGTTCCTCGGCCCAGTCATGGACCCCCCACTTCTGCTCCCTAATCAGTTGCACCTCACCGATATCCCCTGGGTTACACCCCCCCCAGGGCAGGGTCATGGCACCGACCCTTAAGGTGCCGCAACGTCGAGATAGGTTGATGGGCGAATCTGGGAGTGATGGAAGCTGAGGGCAGGTTTCATTCGGGGTGGCTGGTGGCATTTTTTCCCCAGTGTATGGAGGCAGGGACTTGCAATGAGGACCAGCGTACACCCCGCCCCACTGAACACTTTGGCGTCAGCATGCACGGCACACCCAGCCTCCATGTGCCAAACACACTACCCCCTCCTCCGGAGAAGGAGAGCAGTCCTTGGATGCACAATCCTTCTCCCCCTGCTGGTCCTCTGACTTAATAGAATTTTTTTTTTGATTGGGTGAAGCAGGTGATTGACCAGGTGGTGCTGAGGATGTGGCCTATCTGAACTTCAGAAAGGCCTTCAACGCTGTCCCACATAGAAGGCTGGTAAATAAACTAGAAAGCTTAGGAGTGGGACAGAAAATAACTAGGTGGGTGGAAAACTGGTTGGTGCCATAAGTTGGTGGTAAATTCCATGGAGAAGAGAGTAATAAGCGAGGTGCCCTGGGCCATTCCTTTTCAATATGTGTGTATATATATAGTAAGGGGCTATGTGATGGTAAGGGGTTTGATATGTGTAATATCTCAACTAGTAGAAAGTGAGCTCAGGAAGGAGCCAGGAGTGATTTTTCCGAGCTCACTTACCTTGAGTTGTTACACATATCAAGCCCCTTACCATCACGTATCAGTTTTATACAATAGGTAGGGAAGGTTTAGAGAATACCTAATTAGGGAATATAGCAGCTTGCAGCTTCCACATGTCCCCTAGCATTTTGCCACAGCCCATTTTGTGCGACAAGGACCATTTGATGCTCGCAGCCTGCAGCTGACGCAGACTGCATTTGAGAATCTCCCCCAATGTATCTTTTGGTGCAAGGGACACTTTGTGCCATTCCCTCTGGTGCAAGCCCCTTGCACTATTCCAAGAGCTTTGAGAATCGGGATCACCATTTACTGAAGCTGTAAACCAGGCATCAATGCAATTATTTTTTATTGTACTCACATTCACAGAAAATTTTACAAATTAGATTCTGTCTTCAGTTATTACTACTTCATTCAAAGGAAACTTTACCTCCTGATGTATTGAGTTTTCAAGCACATTACCATACGGAAGTGTAAGCCCTATGATCCATGAAAGATCATTTTCTGTTTCTCCTGAGGGAATTGGATCACAAATCGGGCCAAGCTCAACACCAGCCGATCCCTTATACTTCCCCATCTGTCAGCAACACCCGTGTGCTCAGACATTTTATGGTGTATAACCAGGGAGAGCCTGGTGACATGACCCATTGAAATCTATATGGCTTGGTTTAAAAAAAAAAAAAAAAGGTTTGTTTTTTAAGTGATGAAACTATATCTGGTAGGTATGAAAGCAAACACTTAACTAATAAAGGGGCCAATTTGTTGCAGTGCCTTTCAGATGTACCAGAGGTTACTTTGTCATTTAAAAAAAAAGATTTGAAACTGAGACACATAGTATTCAATGGGGCAGGTCCGTGCACTCCTCCTGGTTGGACATCATAAAATGTCTGCCTGTTGGGGCGAACCAGGAACTAGAAGGGATCAGCTACTCACTGAGCTACCTGATTTACGATCCCTTCCAAGCTCACCTGATTTACAAACCCTTCCCAACAGGCATAATAGAAAATTATTTTTCATATATTAGGACTTGCGCTGTTGTAATGGGTTATAATGGCCAAAAGCCCATACCTACAGCTTGGAAATTCACTTTAAGAGAGCCATTATTGAGGGAGATTGTCAGTTTCTTAGCAGCAGCAATGTTTTACAATGCATAACAGTTAGAGTAAAGGCCATCTCCTGCTCAGCACAACAGATTTGTCAACTTGCAATGCTAGGTTACTCTCCTAATACTACTGTTCAGAGCTCAGAACAATAGTCCTATGAGCTCTGAGTGACACTATTATGGGACTTGAATGATACTGTTATGGGATTTCTAGTGTTATATTGTAGGATTTCTTCGACATAGCTTTTTCAGTAGTATTATTTTACTTATTCATATTTGACAAATAATACTGTATTATGTTATATGGAACTATCTGTACGGATAAGTTCCACAGGCATTTATGCTCATTGGCTACAAGTATAAAAAAATTAAAAGATAACATTTTCTTTTCAGTAATAGTTACAAGTAGAAAAGCAATAAAACACACAGTCTTTGGTTCAAATTTAGGTAAGAATACTTATCAATTGGTTGAGGACATGCTTATCCAATCCTCATAAGTTGTGACATTTTGCAGGAATTACTGCAGGGATGGTATTAAATATGTAAATCAGTTAGATAGGCCTAAAACTGCATTTGAACTGAAAAAGGAAATCTATTTTCGAGCCGTGTTTAATCTTACTTTTTTGAAACAAGTTTAGAAGCATTTTTAAATCCTGAATATATCTTCAGTGGTTCAGGGAAAAATCCTTTTCAGAAAAGAAGACAAGATTAATCCGCAAAAAATCAAAAAACAACATTAAGACAGAAGTAAGCTGAAAGCAATCCAAAAAATGGATTTCTTTTTTGTAAGGGATTCTGTGGGACAGGCATACAGATCAGTCCACTAGAAATGTTAGTATGCTAACATTTATAACAAGCATTTGTCAATGCCGAATGTTTGCTTGCTGGCATTGGCATTGGTAGTGTAGAAGTTACAGAGCTCCATAATAGAAATGGCAGTGAAGTATTGAACTGAAGCCAACCCCACCACCACGCTGCAGAGAGTGACAGGCATTGGGGTGTGCCTTTGGGTCGTCAGGCATAACGGCCACGCCATTTCACCACACCTTACCCTGCAGACACTGACAAGTGTCACGATGTGCCTTGGGGTCTTTGGCCCTTATGCACACCCCATTCCATCAGGAAATACGGTGAGATGGGTGCAGTATAGGAGAATGGGGTGAACTTTGGGGCCGAAGAGTCCAAGGCATACCTCAATGCCTCTCACTGGCTGCAGGATGTGGAATGGTATGAGCATTACAGGCAAGAATCCCAAGTCACACCCCTGATGCCGGTCATTCTCTACAGGGTGGGGTGTTATGGTTGGAAACCCTAACACCTCAGGCATTCATTGGTATTTTCACTCCAAATTTTCAACATGGTTTTTTTGTGACCCCCACCTCATGAACAGTGACAATATCAGTTTGTTAGCTGAAAGCTGCTTATGCACAGTGACTACGGCATTTAGCATCACAGGTGCAAAAACACATTCCAAACAGGATGTGAAAAATGACAGCTGTACTGTTCATGGGGAGGTGTAAAAAATGGCAATGTTGCAAATCTGCAGTCAAAATATTAAAGAAACTGGTGAAGTCAGGAGCGTGCATAGAAACTGTGCAACGCACACCCGTAATGTAATTAGGTTGGGGATTTTTTACAGCAGATTGTCAACACAGGCATTTTGGGACCTCCGATCATGAACAGTGTCTGAACTGAACTGTGATTTTCTTTATCTGTCCCGAACAATGATTTCCCACACGACCGCGTATCTCTGCGCTGAAAGTGTGAAAACACATTTCGGCTATGTTGTGAAAAATGACAGCTGTACTGTTCATAAGGAAGTGTGGAAAAATGCCACTGGTGAAATTCTGGACTGAAAATATTACAAAGTCATGAACTTACGATGGTGCATGGAAACTGCACAATGCTCACTCGTAACGCAGTCATTTTATGGACTTTTGTCACCAAATTTTCAACATAGCCATTTTAAGACCTCTGCTTATGTACAGTGTAACTGTGATTTCCTTAATCTGTCCCAAACATTGCTTTCACACACCGACTGCACCATTGTGCGCTACATGTACAGAAACACATTTGGGGCGACATGTGAAAAATGGCAGCTGTACTGTTCATAAGGAAGTGTAATAAAATGGCAATGTGGAAAATCTGGAGTGAAAATATAGAAAATACGCAAACTTACGTGCGTACGTAGGAACTGCGTAACGCACGCTCATAAAACAGTCATTTTTTAAGAATTATTTTACCGAATTTTCAACATAGCCATTTTAAGACCTCTGCTCATGAACAGTGTCATTGTGATTTTCTTAATGTGTCCCATACATTGATTTCGCACACGGACTGCGTCATTGTGCGTTACATGGGCGAAAACACATTTTGGGCAAGATGTGAAAAATGACAGTTGTACTGCTCATAAGGAAGTGTAATAAAATGACAATGTTGAAAATCTGGAGTGAAAATATTGAAAATTGCAAACTTCTGACGTGCGTGGAACTGCGCAATGCATGCTCGTAAAACAGTCATTTTTAGGAATTTTCCCACCAAATTTTCAAATAGGCTTTTTGAGAGCCTACCTTATGAACAGTGGCAGTGTCATTTCATTACTCAGTCCTGAAAGGTGATTTTGTGCAGTGACTGCGAAATCACCCTTCAGGCCCGGTGAATGCCATGACAGTGAGATCATTCATGGGAAGGGGTCCAAAAACCCCATGTTGAAAATTTGGTGCAAAAATTCAAAAAAATGGCTGAGATATGCAGCAAAGTTGAAAAAACCCTATTCATTACATTATACAGCTTACCGGCATTTCCTCAGTTCGCGGTCGGCTTTGAAGAGTGCAGAGCGTGTTCCCAGTCCACGAAGATCGTCGCGCCCGGAGTCCAGAGGTAAGTATGGGGTGAGGGTGTGGGAGGCAGGGTGCACAGTGGGTGGGTGCGGGTTGTGGGAGGGAGGGCAGGAGAACAGCCGAGGACAGTTTTGATTTGCAGGTTTTTCTTTAGGTGACGACGCGGGGCGTTTGCCATGCTGGGGTGGGCTCCCAGCATGGCACAAGGACGCGGGGTGTGTGGAGCCAACGGGGATTGGGCACCCGTGCCAGCAACAGTATCTGTTGCCATGCTGGGGTGGGCTCAGCATGGCACCCCTGTACTGGGGACAGTGAGCCGACGGGGATTGGGCACCCCTGTCACGCTATATTATCGTGCAGCCACGCTTGGGGTGGGCACCCAGCGTGGCATATATAACTCTGCTGGGGGGCACAGCACAGCCAACGGGGGATCAGGCACCCCCGTCGGCTACACAGTGTGCGCGTGGGGGGGGCCGAACACGCAGCGTGCCTGTCTGTGTGTGTGTATAGGGGGATCGTGCATGAGCAGGCGATATCTGATCACTGCTCACTGAAGCGTAGCTCCCCCTTTCAACTGTACTCCACTGCATTTTGAAGCTGTCATAGACAGCTCCAGCAGGCATTGGAGAACTGCGGCCATGCCTGCAAACACACTGACTGAATTGGAAGAGGGCTGCCACACCTCCGAAAACTCGGATGATGGCACTATGTTTCTTGCACATGCGTGCAAGCAAACATAAAAAGGGCAGGTAGTACTGATGGGAGACTTCAATCTGCAGGATACAGATTGCAGTCTTCCAACTGCAGCTTCAGCTAGAAGTGGGTACATCCTGGGATCCCTGCAGGAGGCATTCCTCAGGCAGTTACTCACAGACCCACTGATGATAGGGTAATACTGGACTGGGTGCTCACTAACAGGGACAGTATTGCAGATACCAAAGTGGGAAGCCACCTGAGAACCAGAAATCACTCTACAATGTGGTTCAGCATTAGGATGGCAGTGGAATTGAACCACACAAGGGCAAGTGCCCTGGACTTTGGGAGGGCAGCTTTTAAAACAAGCATTTGTCAATGCTGAATGTTGATTGCACTGGTCCATTGAATTCACTCACTGGCCCTCTGTCACTCACTCATTCTGTTTCTCCCAGTGCTGCAGGCTGCTGTTTTGTACTGGGCTCCTGCCAGTGTTGGGACCCTTTTCTGTCCACAAAGAAATCAGCAGCTGGCCCGACAGAGCTCCGTTTAGGTGGGTCACTCCCCCTCTCTGACTCATTCATTCTGGTTCTCCTGGAGCTGCAGGCTGGTCTTTTGTACTGGGCTCATGCCTCTGTTGGTGGCTTTTTCGGCCCACAAAGAAATCTGCAGCACTCCCGACACTGCTCCGTTGAGCTCGCTCACTCCCCCTCTCTCACTTGCTCATTCCTTTTCTGCCGGTGCTGCAGGCTGGCCTTTTGTACTGGACTCCTGCCTGCGATGCTGCCTTTTACTGCCCACAAAGAAATCTGCAGCAGTCACGATAGAACTCCATTGAGGTTGCTCACTCCCCCTGTCTCACTGGCTCATTCTGTTTCTCCTGGCGCTGCAGGCTGCTGTTTTGTAGTTGGCTCCTGCCTCTGTTGGCGCCTTTTTCTGCCCACAAAGAAATCTGCAGTAGTCCCGACAGAGCTCTGTTGAGCTTGCTTACTCCCCCTCTCTCACTCACTCATTCTGTTTCTGCCGGCGCTGCAGGCTGCCCTTTTGTACTGGGCTCCTGCCTGCATTGCCGCCTTCTTCTGCCCACAAAGAAATCTGCAGCAGTCAAGATAGAGCTCCATTGAGCTTGCTCACTCACTCCCCCTCTCTCACTCATTCATTCTGTTTCTCCCACCGCTGCAGGCTGCCCTTTTGTACTGGGTCCCTGCGTGCATTACTGCCTTTTTCTGGCCACAAAGAAATCCGCAGCAGTCCCAGCAGAGCTCCAGTGAGTTCACTCACTCCTCCTCCCTCACTTGCTCTTTCTGTGTCTCCCGCTGCTGCAGGCTTCCCTTTTGTACTGGGTTCCTGCCAGCGTTGGTGTCTTTTTCTGCCCACAAAGAGATCTGCAACTGTCCTGGCACAGCTTCGTTGAAGCAGCTCACTCCCCCTCTGTCATTCACTCATTCCATTTCTGCAGGCGTTGCAGGCTGGCCTTTTATACTGGGCTCCTGCCTGCATTGCTGCCTTTTCCTGCACACAAAGAAATCCGCAGCAGTCACGATAGACCTCCGTTGAGCTCTCTCACTCTCCCTCCCACACTCATGCATTCTGTTTCTGCCGGTGTTGCTGGCTGGCCTTTTGTACTGGGCTCCAGCCTGCATTGTCACCTTTTGCTGCTCACAAAGAAATCCACAGCAGTCACAATAGAGCTCCATTGAGGACACTCACTCCCTCTGTCCACTCGCTCATTCTCTTTCTCCTGGTGCTGCAGGCTGCCCTTTTGTAGTGGGCTCCTGCCTCTGTCGGTGCCTTTTTCTGCCCACACAGAAATCTGCAGCAGTCCCAACAGAGCTCCGTTGAGCTCACTCATTCCCCGCTGTCACTCGCTCATCCCATTTCCACCACTGCTCCAGGCTGCCCTTTTGTACTGGGCTCCTGCCTGCATTGCCACCTTCTTTTGCCAACAAAGAAATCTGCAGCAGTCACGATAGAGCTCTGTTGAGCTCACTCAGTCTCCCTCTCTCACTTGCTTATTCTGTTTCTCCCACTGTTGCAGGCTGTCCTTTTGTGCTGGGCCCCTGCATGCATTGCTGCCTTTTTCTGCCCACAAAGAAATCTGCAGCAGTCATGATAGAGCTCTGATGAGCTTGCTCACTCCCCCCCCACTCGCTCATTGTATTTCTTCTGGCACTGTAGGCTGCCCTTTTGTACAGGGCTTCTCCCTGTGTTGGCAACTTTTTCTGGCCACAAAGAAATCCGCAGGTGTCCAGACAGAGCTTTGCTGAGGTCACTCACTCCACCTGTCTAATGCACTCATTCCATTTCTCCTGGCAGTGCAGGCTGCCCTTTTGTAGTGGGTTCCTGCCTCTGCTGGCAACTTTTTCTGCCCACAAAGAAATCTGCAGCACTCCCGACAGACCTCTGTTGACCTCACTCACTCACTCCCCCTTTCTCACTCACTCATTCCATTTCTGCCGGTGTTGCAGGCTGCCCTTTTGTATGGGGCTTCTGCTTGCATTGCCGCCCTTTTCTGCCCACAAAGAAATCCACAGCAGTCATGATAGAGCTCCGTTGAGCTCGCTCACTCCCCCTCTCTCAGTCACTTGTTCTGTTTCCTCCACCGCTGCAGGCTGCCCTTTTGTACTGGGCCCCTGCGTGCACTGCTGCCTTTTTCTGCCCACAAAGAAATACCCAGCAGTGCCAACAGGGATCCGTTGAGCTGACTCACTCCCTCCCTCTCCCTCACTTGTTCGGTCTGTGACTCCCGGCGCTGCAGGCTGCCCTTTTGTACTGGGCTCCTGCCTGCATTGGCACCTTTTCCTGACCACAAAGAAATCTGCAGCAGCACCGACAGAGCTCTGCTGAGCTCGGTCACTCCCCCACCACTCACTCCATCTTAATCTGTCCCAAACACTGATTTCCGACAGCAACTGCGGTATTCTGTGCCAGAAGCGTGAAAACACATTTCAGCCAGGATGTGAAAAATGACAACTGTACTATTCATAAGGAGGTGTGGAAAAATGCCAGTGCTGAAAATGTGGGGTGAAAATTTTACTAATTTGTTATGGTACAAGGGTGCATGGAAACTGCACAACGCATGCTCATAACACAGCCATTTTATGGAGTTTCATCACAAAATTTTCAACATAGGCATTTTAGCACCTCTGCTCATGAACAGTGTCAGTGTGATTTTCTTAATGTGTTCCAAACACTGATTTCCTACAACAACCGCACAATTGTGCGCCAGAAGAGCGAAAACACATTTTGGCCAGGATGTGAAAAATGACAGCTGCACTGTTCATAAGGAGATGTGGAAAAATGGCGATACTGAAAATCTGGAGTAAAAATATTGCAAAGTTGCGAAGGTACGAGCATGCATGGAAACTGCGCAACGCACTCTCATAGCACATTCATTTTATGGACTTTCGTCACCAAATTTTCAACATAGGCATTTTAGGACCTCTGCTAATGAACAGTGTCACTGTCATTTTCCAAAAAATGACTGAGATATGCATCAAAGTTGAAAAAAAACTATTTATTCCATTATACAGCTTACCGGCATTTCCTCAGTTCACTGTCGCCTTTGAAGAGTACAGGACGTGTTCCCGGTCCACTGAAGATCATTGTGCCAAACTCTGGAGGTAAGTATGGGGGTGTAGGAGCAGTGTGCAGTGATTGGGTGTGGGTTGTGGGAGGGCAGGGAGACGACGAAGGGACCGTTTCCTTTTTTCACAGGGGAAAAATAAAAGCATCGCAGGACCATTTTTTTGTCAGGGAATGTGGCATGCTGGGGTGGGCTCCCAGCATGCCAATGGACTCTTTTTTTTTTGGGTGGGGCCACCTGTAGCCGAAGGGAGATTGGGCACCCCATCGGCGCACAACAAAAGGGGGGCCACATCATGCTGACAGGGATTGGGCACCCCCATCAGCATACAACAAAAGTGGGGGGGACATCGGCGAGGGGGATTGGGCACCCTCTCAGCACACAAAAAGTTGTGGGGGAGGACATGCCGATGGGGATTGAGCACCCCCATCGGCAAAAAAAACAGGGGAGGGGACATGATGCTGAGGGGGATTGGACACCCCCTTGGCAAACAGGCAGGGAATACAAGGGAGCCCTGCAATGAGGGGTCTCTCCCTCATTGCAGCTGATGATGCTGCAATGACGAGGCAGCCCCTGATTGCAGCGGCTAAAACTTCTCAAGGTTGTAGCACACTGGCTGAACTAGGGTCAGCAGCAGTGTGCCATGCCATTGTGGAAAGTGGGCTAAGCCTTTAAAGGCTGTGGTGGCATTGGCCACAACAGTGCCGTGCCTCCACAGCCTGCTTCTGGCAACCTGCTGCAATATGTTTCTTGCACATGCGTGCAATCAACATAAAAATGACTGAATGCCTCAGGGATAACCTGGCAGAGAGATAAAATGGGTGGGGTGGAGTAACAGTGGGCAAAGCTAAAGGACGGCATAATGAAGGCAACAGAACTCTGTACAAAGCAAGTGAGCAAAAGCAAGAGGAAAAAGAGATTGTTTTGGTTTCTCGAAAGAAGTGGCTAAAAAGGTATAGACTAAAAGGATAGCATTAAGAAGGTACAAGGGGATGAAGAGAGGAGGATAGAGAGGTGTATCAGAAGAAAAAGAGGGAGGCAGGGAAAGCAGTAAGGAATGTGAAGGCACAAACTGAGGAGAGAATAGCCTAAGGGGGTATGTGCAGAGGAGGACGAGGAAAAGACAGCTATCCTGAACAAATACTTTTGTTCAATGTGCACTGAGGAAAGAGAAGGGGGTGCACACAGAAGAAACAGGAATATTGGAGAAAGGGAGGTCGACACTAGTCATTTTTCAGAGGAACAAGTCCTGAAGAGATGTGCAGACCTGAAAATGGACAAATGATGGTGCCAAACAGGGTGCATCCATGGGTATGGAGGTTGCTCAGGAAGGTACTGGCTGCACCTCTGACAGTCCATTCTAACAACTCACTGAAACAAGAGTGGTTCTGGAGGACTGGAGGAAGGCAGGGGGAGTCCCACTCCACAAAAGTGGTAGCAGGGAGGAGGCTGGCAACTCTAGGTCAATAAGCCTAACATCGGTGATGGGAAAGTTAACGGAGACACTGTTGAAGGGAATGATTGTGTACACTGTGGAACAAGCTCCCCTGTCATCTCCAAGAAGCCCCCTCTTTAGCGATTTTTCAGACGGGACTATGTGCTCACCTCCTGAATCTCAGCTATTGCATCTGTCCTGAAGGCTAGCTAAATCATGCCCCCTGTTGACTGTCCATGGATGACCTAATTGCCCTTACTGGCATCTAGCTGCCACTGTTAATCTTGTGTACTTGCCCTGTAAATAGTTGCCCTCTTCTATGAAAACCTGTCATTCACAATGTAGTTTAGTTTTTGTAGTTTAGTTTATTGTTGTAGGAATTACTACCTTTGAGCCAGAGGCTCTTTTACAAAGGTTCCACGTCAATTAGGTACAGTACAAAAGGTTACATAGATAACACAACAATTTGTGTTGTGTCAAGAGCAAGAAAACATATACAAATACATATCAAGTCACTTGTGCAAAAGGACATGAGATATCAATAATCACATTATTATTACAAGAAAGAGGTCATGCCAGATTAGGAGAAACAAATAGGGAAAAAGTCCAGAACAGAGAGGGTAAGTGAATGGTGTGGGGAGCAGACAATATCAGGAGAAAAGGCTTCCCAAACATGTCTTTATCAAATAACGGAACAGGGTGGGTAGTGAGAAAATAGGAGGTTTAATCAGGGCAGTCACAGGAGCTGGAGGTGGCAAGGTGAGAGAAAAGTCTTGATTTGAAAATACCTAGAGAGGTGGAGGCAGTAATATGAGTGCTGAGGGCATTTAGCCAGCTGGGGGCACGATAGGCAAATGATCTTTGTCCCTGAGAAGTCCGGCATCGGGGGACTTGGAGAGGCTGGTGTTCTGATCTTCTGGTAAAATGGGTGTTAGCGCTCGGGCATAACAGGTCTTGGATACAGGGTGGAGTGAGGCCCAGAGTGGATGTTTTCGCCATCAGGCAGGTAAGGTACTTTATCTGGTTTGAGAGTTGCAACCAACCTGAGTCAGCATAGAGTTCACATGTGTGGGTATGTCAATGTGCACCAGTGAGCAGCCGACAGGCCTTATTTAGGGATGTTGTAATGCGACTAAGTGCTGTAGTAGTGGCAGATCTGTATATAACTAAGCCATAGTCAATGACTGAGATGATAGAAGATTGGATGGCAATCCTCAGTGCAGAATGGGTAAGAAGCTGTCGGTTCCGATACAGAATCCCAATTCACTGATTAATAGTTTTTGCTGTACTATCAATGTAAGTTGCAAAGGTTAGGCCTTGATCAAAGTTGATTCCAAGATATTTGAAAATTGGCACTTGTTCAAGGGTATTTCCCAGGTATGTATTAATGGTGAGTGGGACTTGCCGTTTCTTGTTTCTTGAGTTAGAGAAAGCATGGATTTAGTTTTTTTTGTGGTTTAGAACCAGCTTATGTTCAAGGAACCACATCTCAACTTTGGAAAAAGCATGCTGAAGGTTGAAGCGTAAGAGGTTCGGATCTTTATGAGTGGCAAGAATCACGGCATCATCGGCATAGAGGATTATTTGTTCAGGGCAGGATTTGGGGAGGGAGTTTAGGAAAAGGCTGAAAAGGAGGGGGCCCAGGATGGATCCCTGGGGAACTCCTGAGTGAACCGGTTTTGAGTCTGAGAGAACTCCAGCTACTTTTACAGATTGACACGCTTGAGCAAGGTAATTTTACCCAGTCACCAGGACCCTCAGAAGCCCTAGGGATAGAAGTTGTTTGATAAGTAGGCCATGGTGAACTGTATCAAATGCCTTGGTTAAGTCAATGTAGACTGCTCCAGTTAGGTTTCCTTTGTCCATGGCATTGTGGATTGCTCCTGAGAATTCAAGTAGGGCAGTCGATGTGCTGTGCCCTTTCCTAAATCCATGCTGTTGAGTGCATAGGATGTTGTGCTTTTCCAGGTAGTCTGAAAGTTGGTCCGCCACCAAGCGGATGTAACCCTGTACCTTTTAGTCTTATACTGCATTGCTTGTATATTTTATTGTTCTACCTGCCCTAAGTCTGATAGCTGCTGCTGTTGTTGTGTTGTATGTTTGATTATTGTACAATGTCATCATACTCCTGTAAGCAATGTCCTACTCTGTATTTCTTGATTGTACTTGCTCAGCTCTATTTAACTAACTCCGGGTCGCCCCAAAAAAGGGACCATTGAGGCCCATTGGCTTACCTGGTTAACAAAATTTAATAAATAGATAATATCTTGATTCCAATGGGTTACAAGATCCATGGCAACATGAATACACAGGGTAGGGGAGGTCTCATCAAATGGATCTGATGGATTTCTTTGATTGGGTGACCAGTAAATTAGATCAGGGTGGAACAGTGGATGTGGCCTACCTAGATTTCATTAAGGCTTTCAACACCATTCCATATGGGAGACTCATGAGGATGTTTGGCAGCTCAGGGGTAGGTCCAAAGGTGGTAAATGGATAAGAAATTGGGTAAGGGATAGGTGATGAGGGGGTGGTAAACTGAGTTCACCCCAGAGAAGATAGGGTGACCAGCAGAGTGCTACAGGGATCAGTACTGGAACTGATCCTCTTTAATGTCTTTATAAGTAACATTGCAGAGGAGCTGGAAGCGTAGCTCTGCCTCTTTGCGGATGGCACCAAAATCTGCAATAGAGTGGACACTCTGGGGGCGAATGCGCAGGGGCCTGAGAAAACTCGAGGACTGATCAAGGGTATGGCAGCTGGCTTTCAATGAGAAAAATTGTAAAATCATGCACATATGGCACAGAAACTCAGGGACTAAGTACAAAATGGGAGTAGAGGCAGTGATAACCACCATACAGGAAGGAGACCTAGGCTAATCATATCTGATGACCTAAAGATGGCCAGGCAGAGTGACATGGCAGTTAGGAGGTCCAGTGGGATGCTGGGGTATAATGGGAGAGGTATCACCAGCAAAGGGTGGGAGGTGGTGTTGCTTCTGTTTAGACTGCTGGTGAGACCCCCGCCTAGAGTAATGTGTCCAGTTCTGGAGACCACATCTCTGAAAGGACATAAACAGAGTGGATGCTGTCCAGAGGATGGCAACTGAAATGGTGCAGGGTTGGCATCAGAGGTCTTATGAGGAAAGACCTAAGGGACCTCAATGTGCACATCCTGGAAAAGAGGAGAGAGAGGGGGGTATGACAGAGACCTTTAAATACCTCACTGGAATAAATAGGGTATGAGAGAGGAGTATTTTACAGAAAACAAAATATCAAAGGGACATGCAATGAAGCTGGAGGGAGTAAATTCAGGAGAGATGTAAGGAAGTATTTCTTCACGGAAAGAGTGGTGGTTGCCTGGAATAGTCTTCCAGTGGAGATGGTGAGGGTGAAAACAGTAGTGGGGTTCAAGAAGGCATAGGTTAGGCATAAGGGAATCTTAATTGAAAATAAGGGTGGGGAAGAACCACAGATCAAGGATGGTCTACAGTGGCACTGTAGGTCAGGAAAAATGAGCAGACTGGGTGGGCCAAGTGGTCCTTATCTGCCACCAAATTCTTAAACTGAATTTGGGGCACATTTCATGCAAAACACGTATGTTGGTGTTCCTACTACATGAAGGTGGTAGTAGTGAAGCTGAGCCTGAAGAACCTGAGGTTGTTGGCATTCGGAAATTCTCTTCTACTGAAGTAGATGAAGCATGGATGGAGAAAGAATTCCCTTGTGGGGACAACTCCAGTCTGGAAGACTGTGAGGGCTGCTTCCTTGAT
The DNA here is from genome assembly GCA_016271365.2 of Neoceratodus forsteri. Classification (NCBI taxonomy): domain Eukaryota; kingdom Metazoa; phylum Chordata; order Ceratodontiformes; family Ceratodontidae; genus Neoceratodus; species Neoceratodus forsteri. The sequence goes on along the minus strand of JADMNL010000027.1, from coordinate 58,794,247 downwards.
GAGGATGAAGCATAAAAAGAAATGTATTTTATCCATTATTTCATCCTCATCAGTTGAATCCTTTTCTTTATGATTCAGATTTTTCCCCAAGTTGTGGTGCTGTTCCCCACATCTATCCAATTACCTGCCTCCACCCTCTGCTATGTGATGCCTGCAGACAAATTAGAAAATCAGTTGGGTCACGTGATGGCTTGCTAAAGAGCAGAAGCTCCATACACAGCTCCAGGTAGCTTTTGTGAGCAACTATTTTTCTGCCTATTTTTCACTGTTCTAGTGAATCTTCATAACTCCCCCTGCTTTCATCTAGGTGCTATTTACCATTTGGCAGCTTTTGGCATAGCTATAGCAGCTGAGCTGCAAGTAATGGAGGTTGCAACTTCATTGGAGGCTCTCCCGCAATGTCCACCACCAGCTAAATGCACTAAAGAGGATGCCTCCCAACCTCAATCCCCGGCACTGGAGGCTGAAGCGCCTACGCTAGAAAGTCTCTCTCAAGATCTCACCACCATAAAGTCAGCTCTTTTTGAACTACTTTCCAAACTTAAGTTGGTAAAACCTACATTAGAGTTATTAAATCAAAGACTTAGAAATTCAGAAGCTAGAATATGTTCTCTGGAGGATCAGGCCGACCGTACGGAGCCTGAGTTAGTGGATTTGCATCAAAAGGTCCACCGGCTGGAAGAAAGATTGGATGATCAAGATGTCCAAAGCAGGCATAATAACAGAATTATCTCTGGCTTGCCCAAATGGGTAGAGGGATCGGACTATATTTTGTTTGTGCAAACTTTGTTGGAAAAATTGGCTGGACCATCTCTCTTTGGACCCACTTATATTATAGAGCGGGTACATAGGTCACTGAAGCCGATTCCCAACCCAAGGGATACACCTTGCATCATTACTTTCAGGCTGCTCAATTTTAGAGATAAACTTCACATCTTATCTAAAATATGAGAGCAGAGGCAGATCTGATGGGAAAGCACCCATATTGCTATCTCCAGTGATCTCAGCCCCAGTATTTGGACAAAGCAGCAAGCGTACAGAGAGACTGAAAACAAATTATATGCTGCCGGGATTCATTATAAGCTTCACTATCCAGCTACCTTGCCGGTGGTTACCTCAAATCGAGAGAAGCAGTTTCAGTCGGCAGGGGATGCACTAAGGGAACTGCCGAAGTATTTCCCAAATCTTTTCCATGAGCAATGTTCAGCTGTGCGCTGATTTCTTTGGGATAGACCTTTCTGTCAAAAGCCTAAGGGCAATTTTCTGCAGAAGCTATAAGTTACTTAATGAAACAATTTAACTTTCACAGAGAGCGATCAGCTGTTTTACTATTTCATCTTCGGCTACTCTGAACTGTGTTTGACTGTCAGCAATATCTTTCGATTTTGCTTTTGTGGTTGCAAGTTATGTGCTTTATTCATTTCTCCATGGACTGTATGCCAGACTGATGTTTTTCCCCAGAATGCCTCTACATATAATTACTTTCACTTGTGGCTGTACTGCTTGAAGAAATCAGCCCAGTTACACTACTATAATTATGCACTAGTCCCTGCTGGCAATCTTTCTAAAATATGCCTCAAAAACTACTATATCTCTGATCCTTCATTTTGTTTCCTTTTCTGTCTCTTTTTTTTTTCTTACAGGTGCAGGTCCTGATCAGAGGGGGACACAGAAGCGCTCTGGTGCAGAGGCAGGCTACTACCATTCTGCTGGCTTTGCTGCATTGGAATGTTCTTTATCCTCAGCTAGTTTTTATGGCTGTGGGTGGAGATTGTAGCCATTTTGGGATCAATCATAACTTACAAAATGGCCGATCGTGGAACCTTCCATTGGACTTTTAGAGTATCCTTCTGAAAGTACAATGGAGCTTGAAACACTCCGCCATGATTGGCCACTACAGAATAACAGCCGCACTATTTTGGCTGTTACTTCTACATTCCGGGGCAAGAACTATGTATGCATGACTTGCGCGTATGTGTAGTCCCACTGGCACCGCCATGTTGTGAATGGCAAAACACAATTAACAGCAACTACGTATGCATGAGTGCCGCGCATGTGCAGTCACGTCACCACAGCCAGCACTGGTAGGAAAGAAAACCCTCCTACTGCTGCTGTCCTCCCCGCTCCCTATCCCTGACTGACATTGGGGTCCCCAATCCCCATGTCGGCATAATGTAGACCCCCAACTCATATGGCACACTGGAAGCCCACCCCAGTGTGCCCAAATGTATTTATTTATTTGCCCTGTGCTGACATCGGGGTGCCTGATCCCCGTGTTGGCATTATGTGCCCCCCAACTCAAGTGGCACACTGGGAGCTCACATCAGTGTGCTTAAATGTTTGTTTGTTCTTCCCCCCCACCAACATCAAGGTGTCCAGTCCCCCTTGTTGGCATCATGTGCCCAGAGTGCCCAAATGTATGTTTTTTAAATTTTCTTGTAAATAAAGAAAACCTCCCTCGATGTGTTTTTTTTTACTTGTAAAACAGAAAATGGTCCCTCTTCATTGCCCCAGTCCCCTCCCCATCCCCACCCACCCACTGAGCACCCATCTCCCTTACCCCTTACCCCATACTTACCTATGGAGGTTGGCGCTGTCATGTTCTCTGGACCAGGATACGTCTGCACTCTTCAAAGCCAAACCGCAAACTGAAGAATTGAAGGTAAGCATGCTATAATGACATTTAATAGGGGGTTTAACTTAAATTGATAAATCAGCCATTTTATGGAATTTGGGCCACACATTTTCAACATGGGGTTCTTAGGCTCCACCTTGTGAACAGTGTCACTGTCATTTTGTTACTTGGTCCCGAAAGGTGATTTTGCAGTCGCTGCATGGAATCATCTTTTGGGACCTATTAATGAAATGACAGTGCCATTAGTCATGAAGTGGGGTCCCAAAAAGCCCATGTTGCAAATTTGGTGACAAAATTCCAAAAAAATGACTGTATTATGAGCGTGCATTGTGCAGTTTCTACTCAAGCTCCTAACTTCACCACTTTTTAATATTTTCACTCCAGATTTTCAGCATTGCCATTTTTACACACTTCCTTTTTAACAGTACGGCTGTCACTTTTCACATCCTGCCCAAAATGTGTTTTTGCACCTGTGGCACAGAATGGTGTGGTCGCTCTGCAAAATCACCTTTCGGAAGAAGTGAACAAAATGACATTGGCATTCTTCATGAGGAGGGGCCCAAAAAGGCCATGTTGAAAATTTGGTGCAACGCCTCCAAAAAATGGCCAAATTACACCCGGGTGTTCAATCATTTCTACGCACATGTGTAACTTTGGTCACTTGGCAGCTCATCACAGCTGTATTGGCTCTGGCTAGAGTTTGTTTCTATAGTAGTAGTTTGGAGTTTTTCCAGATTGCTGCCTTTTTTCCCCATACTCCGGTTCACTTTTTTTGTAGCTGTCTTTCAGCATGTTTCTTGTGCAGCATTGATTTCTGTTTTGATATTGATCTGGTACAACTGTTGAACTGCTGCACCTTCGTTCAGGACTACGTTATCCCATTGCAATGGATGTAGGATTACTGCTTCACTACTTAATTTGTTATGGGCTTTATTGAATTAATCATGCCTCTTACTTACTACATGTACAGTATTTGTGTTGTAATAATTTATATAGCTATAGCCTACCCTGTTTAAGTCTGTTTTATCTGCAGCTTAGATCAGTGCATATGGTAATGGAATAATTTCTTGGACTGTATTTGTTGCTCTAATTTTAACTCTATTGGCATTAGTACTGTGTCCTTTATTCCCTTTCTAGACCCTATCATGGGGCTCTATTTTTATACAGCAGTGCTGGGCTTTTATTTACTTCCTATGGTTTTACACTAAGTTGCCCCATTTATGCCCTAGTTTTAAATGTTTGTTTAAAGTTATACCATATTATTATTTTGGCTGGTTGCTCTTTTAGGTAGTCAAGTTTTCATTATAACTGTATATGGTTGTATATTGCAATACCGGGGTGGATGGAGAGCCCCTCTGTTATCCCAACATGGACTTGAATGCAGAAGTGCAGTCTAGGGACCAGGGGATGGATTGGGTGCAGGCAGCCCGATATTTGTTTTTCTTGGTACTGATTTTTCTTGTTTATTGAGATACTGTTGTTTGAGGGGATTTGTTAAGTGTGAATAATGTTGCTTAGACCCTTACATTTTAGTTTTTTATCTCAATAATGGGTACTCTGTATCCTTATTGAGTGTTTTTTTTTGTGTGTGTTTTAAGACATGTCAGGCAATTTGAAAATTTGCCACCTGGAATGTTAAGGGGGCTAGAGATAAGAACAAGCAATACCAAATAATTAAACATTTGGCACACCTGGACATTCAAGTTGCATACAGTACCTACAAGAAACCCACTTATTACCCTCTGAGTGTTTATTGTGGTGAAGAGACTATATCAGACAAGTTTACAGTGCAGGGGATAGCACTAGACAGCAAGAGGTGGCAATATTGTTTGCCAGGATAGTCCCTTTTACATTTATTTCTAGTATTTAGGATCCTGAGGGCAGATACGTTTTCTTGCAGGGTAGGTTGGGTCAAAGAGTGGTACTTCTGAGATGTGTTTATGGCCCAAATATAGATTCCCCTCCTTTATTTATGTCTTTGGCCACAATTCTCGCCTCTTTTGCCCATTTATCAACTTTCTTAGGGGGGATTGGAATATCACATTAACATGTGACCTAGATAGAACTTGGAAACCGAGTGGCAAGAGGGCTACAGGGCTGCTCCGCTCCCCCGCCACCCTCACAATGCCTGTGCATTATTTGGTTTTACCTCACTCAATTCTGTTTTCATTTTTAGCTAATGAATGAAACTAATGCTAATTGTGGTATCTTGACCGACACAGCATTGTTTTTTTGTGTTCTGACATCTTAGACTGAATGTTTCATTGCTGATAACTGGTGTTCAGTGTTTGGCATTCACGTAGTAAAAGTTTTTTATTTCAGAACAGAATGTGAGCTTTTATATGACCACCTGGAGAATATACCCGGAATGTCCAAATTGTTCTGTATAAAGATGATGGAAAGGAGCTGAGTTTATAAGGAGCTTTCCTGAAGTATCTCAGACTAAGGATGCTTTTGATCCGAGGACTGGATGCTTGGAAACTGAGGCACTTCACTGTCGATAGGCTTGTTTGGCCTTGCAAATGGTATGCCAGCATTACCTAGGGGCTGGGGATACAGTGCTTATTTTATTATTTTAAATTTACTGTGCTTAGTGGAGTGCTTTTATTGTCATTCTACAGATGTCTTCTCCATCAGACTTAAGGATGGGAAAGTGAAGAGGTGCTCTCAGCATAGAGGAAAGGAGCCAGGAAAAGTAGCATGGATTCCCAGAGCAGGGAACTGGAACTACATTCTTTGGAAACTGATTGAAACTGCATTCCCATAAAAAGCAGATGCCATTGTTCATGACCAGCAGAGAGTGGCCGAGGGGCTAAATTCTCCCAAGAGGTACTGCAAGAGATATTGTTTTTTATTTTGCTCTGGCTGATAAAGTGATGGTCGTCTCTTACTCACACTCAAACAAAGAACTAATGCTAGCAGAACTTATGGACTCCTCGGCTGGGAGCATGCAGTTATGCTGGTAATTATGCTACCAACATGATTTGAATTTGCTGTTTATGTTAACTGGGAAACGGTAAGGAAATATCAATATGGACAGAGACACCAATTCAGTAAAGGATTCCTTGTTTGGAGCCTATCACTATACTTTTAAAAATCTCCATAGCTAAATCAGCCTTAATAAATATTAATTGTACATGCTGTCACTATATTTAATTTCAGCAAAACTTAAATTGCTCGAGGAAGCATTGATTTGATCTCCAGCAACCCTCATTGTCTTATTGAAAAGATGCTGTTCTGGTGTTATAGGAAGGACATGTGAAGGAAGAAAATGTAGAGTCCCTTAAAAGAGTGTACTAGCTATGGAAATCCTGGGGACTCCATGAACTTGATGTGGGAGACATGGTTTTAAGACTGTTTAAAAATGGATTTTGTTAAATGCTGTTAGGTCTGTGAATATTTATTTATGTGTTACGTTTTATGTTTCATCTTATGAGTCTATTACTTTGGGGATGGGGTGCAGTTTTCTGGTTAATTAATCTGCAGCCCCTGCTGTTGATTGATTTATTCGTTTATTGGTTTATGAAGGATGACTTTGTCTGAAATACTCTTCATGTTTTATGCATAGCCCGTCATGAAGGGGCCTTGGTGCAGGGAAGCTATTGAATAAGGAGAGTCACCCCTGTGGAATACTGTCCACCTCTAATTATGTGTTTGCTCTGGAAATTATGTGGGTTATGCACAACATCTTGGGAGCTGTTAAGTGCACACTGGATCAGACTCAGAGCTATTCCTGTTCTATGCTAGCACAAAGAGTTGCTTTTGGTACTGCCATGGTGGGTGTGTAACGTTATATGGCTAATGGAAGGTTAGCCCATACTTTTTAGTTAGGGCAGACTTGTACGATGGCATCAGGAGGTACCTTACTACCTAAATGGAATTAGAGGTACCTTAGTGCAGTGTATGTACTAGCATGTTATGAGTTAATAGGGTTGTTACAGCCTCAGTATCACACAGGTCACTCCTTAGCAACAGTGCACCTACAAAGCTATGCTGAAAAGTAACCATTATTATGGGGAAGGAATTGTTCTAATAGGAGTACTCACCTAAACAGTGGGCATTCTGCTCTATGGGTCTCGATATCTGAGGAGTCTGTGATTATTAACTGATGAGTGTTTCTCCCTTAAATCCCCTGAATAACCTAAATGAGATGATATTACAAAAGAACAATCCAGGGCTTGAAACAATATATTATTGTTTACATCCTTAAAAGCTAAAGGATTTAGAGCAAGGAACCATGTCAATATGAATTGCAGCCGGTCAGTACCTGATTGATATAAATTATGGCAAATCAACACCAGTCATAAATACTCAAATTTGTATCTGATGTAGTAACTGGCTTAGGGAAGGTAGCAATGATATGTTTATTGGCTATCTATTCCTTTACTAGAGAGCAGTGTATATAATTTTATATGTATTTATTATAACTATTACTATGTATGATTGTATGTTTGTATGTATTTATTTTACCCTTGTATGTTATATAAGGAAAACATCTGGGAAATTGCCTATGATCTGAATTATAAATCGGATGGGGATATAATTCTCCAGAATAGTCTAGCAAAGACTTGGAATGAATCACCATTTCAAATTACTGTGATTTCTGATTTGCACATATTTAAACTTAAATTGCACGATTACCTGAATGTTTGTTGTAACTGTTTTTAGACTGTATGTAATTTTTGCTCTGTATGTACCTATTTATTACTTTGTTTTTTGTTATTGTAATTATGTGCCACAGGAATTTGTTGTAAATGGGGATTTTATTCTCCAGCAAATTAACCTGTATAAAAATAAACTTTAAACAAACAAACAATATGTGAATAGTTTTTTTAAGCGCAACAATAAAAGACTGATTGGATTAAAAAAACAACAACTCAGAAACCATCAGTAGGCCTTCTCCTGCACAGAGGTCTCATTTAGACTTAATAGATTAACTAGGCCTCTGTGACCCGTGGATGCTTCTTCACCCCGGAGTTAAACAGGTTACTTTCTTTTCTTCTGCCCATAAGTCTTATTCTAGGATTGATTTTTTTTTTTAGTTAGCTATAATACTTTGATAGGTCTACAGGCTATGGCTATTGCCCAGAGAATTTTATCCGACCACTCTCTCTTGTATGGCTAAAATACTCTATATACCCAGCCGATGAGAAAGAGTCCACGTAGAAGCTCAATAACCAATTAATGAGAGACCCTTTCACTTTTAAGCTAATTAAGCAGTACTTAACTTTTCTCCTAAAAGAGAATTGGAGCACAGTGTCCTGTAGGGATACAGAGTGGCAGCATGTAAGGCTTCTCTTTGAAGGGAATTTATCTGGCTAGCTGCCAAAAATAAAAGCAACACCCGGAAAAACAGTCTAACCTTCTTAACCAAATCAGAGCTCTAGAGAAATCTTTGAGCCCCTCTTCCCTTTTGTCCCTCCGGACAGACTTAGTAATAGCATGTGATCAATATGCTGTATTGTTAAGAGAAAAGGCTGAGTATGCAATTTTAAGACTAGGGTAATGTATATAGACCGAGGGGGCCAAAGCTGGAAAATTGATGGCTTTGCGGCTACGTAAACAGGAGATGTCAAGGATTATCCCCTCCCTCCGTTCCCTAACAGATGACTCTCAAACTCCTCCCAAGAGACATTGTTTTAGAATTCTATAATTATTACAGATCCCTATATGGCCCAGTGCCTGACTCAGTAACTGCAGAAGCAGTGAGGGGAATCTTTTCTAGAAATAGGGAGGCGGTCCTGTCCCTCTACAAGTCACTGGTCAGGCTGCACCTGGAATATTGCATGCAGTACTGGCACCCATTTTTGAAGAAGGACATCAGATTGTTGGAAGGTGTACAGCAGAGGGTGACAAAAATGATCCAGGGGTTAGAGGGATACACCTATGAGGAAAGGCTGGGTGAGCTGAACATGTATTCCCTGGAGGAGAGGAGGGATGGGGGAACATGATAGAAACTTTTAAATACTTGAAGGGAATTAACAGGGCTAGTAAAGAAGGGATTTTCCAGATTAGAAGGGGGAGGGTCATGAGGGGACACCATATGAGATTGGAGGGGGGGACGATTCAGGAGGGAAGTCAGGAGACATTATTCCATTGAGAGGCTGGTGGATAAGTGGAATACTCTGCTGGAGGACATGGTAGCCTGTATCATGATAGACGGTTTTAAGAGGGGAAGGGACAGAGTGAGAGGGGATATTTGTGAGGAGGGGAGGGGTGGGTAGAGCAGCTGCAAGTTGAGGGGCTAACTACATAATCAAGCAGACTCGATAGACCATGAAGCCTGTTTCTGCTGGCATTTTTGTATGTTATTATGTATGTAAATGTTACATACCTATTTAGATTCAATTCCTTTGCCAGTCCTATCTAATATTCAAAAAGATTACCTAGTTTGTCCTATCTCCCTATCAGAAGTCCAGTCAGCTATAGCCTCTCTTATCCTTGATAAAGCCCTGGGTCTGGGTGGCTTCACTACAAATGTTTATAAGATCTTTGTCCAGGACCTGGCCCCTATTTTAGTGCAAGTTTTTATGGATATTTTGGATAATGGCTTCTCAGACCCCTCCTTGGCAGAAGCTTTGATTGTTCTTTTGCCTTAGCCTGGGTGGGATCCTGAACAGTCACCAACTACTGTCCAATATCTTTAATTAACCAGGACCTAAAGATTTTGGCCCAGATATTCAAACTGCGCCATTCTGAGGCGCAAGCCCCTGCACTGCTCAAAATAGTTGTGCAGGGGTGTGGCCTGGGTGATATTCAAAGGAGTTGCATTATTAAGCAGCTCCTTTGAATATCACCCAACCACAACGCCGCGCGATGGAGTAGTGGAATAACCACCTAAAGCAGTTGCCAGAGTTGAGCATTAAACTTGCGGTGGCGCAAGTACCATTGCGCCATGCTCAAATTTCCGATATTTAAAGGTGACATGCAAATGGGGCCATAATTTATGCAAGCGGCGGGGGGCATTTGCATCTATTTATGTCCATTTGCGTGCCATTATGTAGATGCGCTGATCCCGAGGACTTGCGCCTGGCCGCCCTGCCAGGCAGCAGCCATCGGACGACGCACCCCTGCAGTGCAGTGCGGGCATACAGTAACATGCCCCCACCCACACACACATCTCGAGAGCCCGATCGCGGGCAATGCCCAGTAACATGAACCCCCAGCCACACATCTCCCGAAGCCCGATCGCGGGCAATACAGTAACATAGACCCCCCCCGCACGTCTCCCGCAGCCCGATGGCAACGGCCAGTAACATGAACCCCCATTGCCCGGTCGGCGGGCAGAATGTAAACCCCAACCCGAATATCTCCTGGTGGTCCAGTGGACCGTAAAGCCGATCGCGGGCAGAATGTCAGTTACAACCCCCAAACATCTCCCTGGTGTCTAGTGTCCCCCACCCACCCACAAGCCCTCCACCCGCTCCCCGCCGGCGGGCGGCAGCATCCACCTGCCGCCCGCCGCCCGCCGACTGACTGTCGGTAGGGCTGCACCCATTGGTGCAGAGCTACAGCCAATGGCGTGCAGCCCATACTGCTCACGACAGTCCAGATTTGTGAATGATGTTCATTCCCGTCTGGACTATCGTAATGCGACATGGGCTGCCAGCCCGTTAACTTCAGCAACTGCGCCAGCTGGCGGACCATCAATCAGCGGCGAGGCAACAGGCGGAGTGAAATGCTACACCCGCCCCGGCTGAGCGCGTAGAAAAGCCGTGAGTGAGTCGAAAACAGTGGTGAGACACTGGGCACGAGAAAGATATTTGAAAGTGCTACGACATTCTCGCAATCGCTGCGGTCACTGAATCACCAGGGAAACCGGGGCGAAATTGTCTGCCAGCGGTGGGGAAACACTGAGGGTTGATCCGATCTGCCTGCGATCGGGCTTGGCGGGATGTGTGGGCGGGGTTCATGTTCCTGTATTGCCGATCGCTTGTGAATAATGTGATGAGGGTTCATGCCACTGTATTGCCAGCGATCAGGCTGTGAAAGATGTGTGTGGAGGGCATGTTCTTATGCCAGCGATCGGCTGGTGAGGGGCACAGGGACGAGTTGGGGGCCAGCCAGGGTGGCAGCTGCTGTGTTGCGCCCTGCAATACAGCAGCTCACCTGTGGGTGGCCCTCAACTTGATCCTTTTTTTTTTGGCTCAAAGTTGTGCAGGCGCAGGTTGGGGGTTGTGCCTGCACAACTCTGCACAGCCCAACTGAATATCGGGTTGTGCAGTTTATGCATGGTTCCTCCCCCTCATGTTGAGCATGCATTCATTTGCATTGCGCTGTTGCTCAGCCTGTTTTCAGTGGCGCAGCTGCCTCCTGCTGAATATTGCAGAATGGCACAATGTAGGACTTGCGCATGCGCAACCCTGTTGCGCATGGAGCAACCCTTTTGAATATCTGGGCCTTTGTGTAAGATCTTGGCTGTCTGGATCAATGAAGTGTGGCAGACATTGATTGGCCCGGAACAGGTAGGATTCATGCCTTCCAGATCTTCGGCTGATCATCTGCATAAGATAGCTCAAATGTTTGCTGTGACTCAGGATCTGGGGAGGCCAGCAGCCCTGGTCTCCTTAGATGTGAAAAAAGCATTCGATAGGGTTGCATGACTATTATTTGCAGTTTTTGGTATATTTGGCTTCCCCTCTAAATTTATAAAGTGGCTCCAAGTAATCTATTCCTGCCCAAAAGCTAGAATATATTGTAATGGAGTTTTTCCCCTTTATATACTGTACCCTATACTGTGGGACTCGTCAAGGTTGTCCATTATCCCCTTTGTTATTTAATTTATATTTAGAACTCTTTTGTAGAAACTCAAAAATAATCTCTCTATCCTGTGAATCCCTATTGGCTCTTCTAATTACCAACTGTCTGCTTACGCAAACTATTTTTTACTGCATACAGTATTATAGATCCTGCTACAACAATTCCAGTTATTTTTGATACTATCGAACAATTCGGTAGATTATCAAATTATAAGTTAAATACTGATAAAACTTATGCCTCAATGTTTTAGTTACGCAAGCTGATGATTCCCACTTTGATCTAGTTTGGACACCACACACTCTCAAATATTTGGGAATCCATTTAACTGCTGACACATCCCAATTTAAAAAGCTGAACTCAGATGCTTTAATTAATGTTATTAAAACAGATCATGATCATTGGATAGTGATGACCTTCACTTTGTTGGGTAGAAACAACATTTTAAAGATGAATATTCTCCCACATCTTTTTATCCCCTTCACATGATGCAGGTATTTCTTCTCTTAACGTGGTTCAAAACAGTTCACTCCATGATTTCATCTTTTATATTGGCCCGTAAATCCCCTAGTAGGGCATAGAATAAACTTACTCACCCTAAGACCTTTGGTGGCTTCCAGCTTCCAGACTCTTGTTTATACTATTGGACCTCATATATGAGTAAATAATTATCAATGGTTTCCACATATGTCACCTGATGTTTACTCTCACTATAGTCCACTATGGCTTAAAATTGATGGTCAGTCCACTTATCAATCATAAATGCAAAATATACTTCACTCTCCTATATGCTGCGTAAATATGTGGTGGGATCTTTATGTTAGTCCATAAGGAAATGTTTAGAGCACTTACCTTGGGCTTCACTAAAGATCCTGATCAACCGATTTTTAATGATGCTAATATTAAGATTGTTGGTAAGTCCATTCCACTTAGTTGGTTCCCTGAACTAGGCAAACTTTCTGTGGCTGCTCTTTCACGGGATGGACAATTTTTAAAATTCACTCTAGCCGCAGACATTTTTAATTTACCCACTGTTTCTGCTTTTAAGTTTATGCAGTTGACACACACTGTTGTCTCTTATATGTGTTCCCCACCATGGACTGGGAAGTGTAGCTCCTTTTCCTCCTTGGTTCAGAGCCTGGTACTCTTTCCCCATGCTATCTCTAAACTATATCAAGCTCTTTTATCTTAGATTACCAAAGGCCAAGATGGCACTTGTCAACTCTGGCACACTATTTTCCCAAATACTCCATTTAATTGGACTAAGATATGGCAAAATCGTTTTCAATATCTCACTCAGGACTAACTTCATTTAACCCAGTTTTTTTTATTCTCCATAATTTATACTGTATCCCACTTGCTGATTATTGCTGATTATTTTACCCGCGAGATATGTATTACTGGGGATCTTTGTACCTTTTTATCCACGGAACAAAGATATCAGGTGGCATTAATCTCAATGTCAGTTAAAAGACTGGTTCTCTGTCACTGAAAGGACCAGGTAGTACTTTCCTAGTTGGAATGGCTGAATGAGTTACTTAATAATCTCCAAGTTGAAAAATGATAGCTAGTACCCATAACACCATGTCAGTCTATGAGAGGAGATGGGCTAAACTACATGCCCTTATTCCACTCCCCCTACCTCTTAAAGTTATCCTTGTTACTTTTCTAAGCCCTTTTCTTAGCCTTCCTTCCTTAATCTATAACCTAATCTATGCATATCTGTTTATCAGCTGTAGTTTTAATCCTTTCAGGGTGCCCTAATCTTTTTTTTATATTGTGAGTCGGTTTTGTTAGATTGTTGGTTGGATGGTTCACACTATCTGGAAATTTGTACATAATTATTATTTTGTTGGAGTTTTATTGGTTGTAGGGTTACTTATGTTTGAATTATTGTATATTGTTATAACTTAAAACTTAATAAAGTTTCTTCACTTTAAAAAAAATAGAAAATCAGTTAATATTGCATTATTAAATGCCAAGTTTGCTAACAATAACATTGGCTGCCACTACCTACACTGCATGCATCCAGACAGAGAAACCAGACTCTTAAGCCAGCATAAAAATGTCCCTGCCAGCCATGCAGACCATGAATCATCCAGCAATCAAAGCACCACCTTCTTCTCCTCCTCTGGCCTTCCTGTGTTCTCCACATCCACCAACAATATGGGCACCACCACCTACACCCATACATCAAGACTAAGAGACCCGGACTATTAAACCAGCATAATGCTGTTGCCAGGCAGACCTCCAGCCAGCCCTCAAGCTGAGCCTCTAGCAAGCCCATCAAGACAGTAAGACCTCAAGTCCAGTAAGGCCCACCTTTTCCTGCTGTGATCGTAAGTTCCTTTCATTGCTGTTTGCACTCCTCATCCTTGCTTTTGGTGGTGACTCTGACAGTAGGGGATTCTAGCTTACTTGCAAGACATTAAAATGCATTTCATGCTTTCCCTTTGTCTCCCTCTCACCGCAGATTTGATAATTCACTAGGATAACTGGCAAGCCAATTGCAAACCCAGACAGCCCGCAAGGCCCAGACTTAAGTTGCTACTTCCTCCAACCCCCTGTCTGTGGCACTATTGTGCCAGTACATGGCATGACCTTCACTAATTTGACAGTAAGTATCATTCCATGATTTATTTTTTTTAATTTATGTTTTCCTTTCACAGGCACACAGTGAAACAGTGGTTAAGTGAGGCTAAATAATTTGTCTTTTTTGTTCACAAGTGAGAGATATAGTAAGACTAGGAGTGGACAGCGGATATACTGTGCAGCTACCATGGTAGCCAAGTGAGGCTAAATACTTTTTCTTTCTTCTTCACAGGTGACAAGTATAGTAGGACTGGAAGTGGACAACAGATACTATATACCATGTGGCCACCATAGTACACAAGTGAAGCTAAACCATTTCTCTTTTTTATTCACAGGTGAAAGGTATAGTAAGTCTGGCACTCAAAGTGGACAATGGATAGGCCATCTGTGCAGTCATCTACAGTGGTTGAGTAGAGTCGAAATAATTCTCTAATGTCTTCATAGGACTTCTGTCCTGCTGCCTTCTCATCTAGCAAGCTAGATTTCTCCTCCTCCACCTACTCTGTCTGGGGCACCTTCATGTCATTTTTATAGGAGATAGGAAATGTTTTTTATACATTTGACTACCCTCCCATCTTCCATTCCATGGCAGTTATGTACTCTAATTTTCTATGACCAATTTTGTATGAATAAATAATCTAACTTTGGGTGCCTTCAGATCTACATAGACAGCCACTCTCCTCAGTAGCTACTGCTCTTTCTTTTCACATTTCTAAGACATTCTATGACATCAATAACACTAATTCATGCTGTTCATCTGAATGGCCTGGAATTGTGTTATTGATGTAATTGAATGTTTAGGCAGTATGACATGAGAGAACAGCAACTGCTAAGGAGAAAGGGATTCGGGATAAACTTAAGAAAGGTCACAAACATATAAGAATATTGGATGTACAGTAGAAGGACAACAGGAAACATTGAAACATAGAAATATAGACTTTGACAGCAGATAAGGACAGCTTGGCCCACCCAGTCTGCCCATTTCCTTACCTATTGGATAAGCTGTAGATTCTAGTTAACCAACAGCCTACTTCCTCCTACCCCCCACTATACTTGCCTTATGGCTGTCCCATGCATTCTTGAATTCCCCCATTGTTTTTGACCCCACAACCTCCTCAGGAAGGCAGTTCCATGCATCCTCCTCTCTCTCCATGAAAAAAATATTTCCTCACGTTGACCCCTAAGCCGTCCCCCCCCTCTATTTTTAAAGTGTGCCCCCTTGTTCTTGCACATCTCTTTTTCTGAAAGGTGCTCCCCTCTTGGACTTTGTTGATTTCCTTGAGGAACTTGAAAGTTTCTATCATGTACCCACTCTCCCTCCTTTCCTTAAGGGTATACATATTAAGCTCTCTTAGTCTCTCTTCATATGGCTTCTATTGCACCATTTTAGTTGCCTTCCTCTGGACTGCCTCCATCCTGTCTATGTCCTTGTGGAGATGCAGTCTCCAGAACTGCATGCAGTACTCCAGATGAGGTCTCACCAACTGTCTGTACAGAGGGATAACAACTTCTTGTTTTCTACTGGTGATGCCTCTCCCTATGCATCCCAGTATCCTCCCAGCTCTCTTTACTGCTTTCTCACATTGTTTGCCTACCTTAAGATCATCTGCTATGACTACCCCCAGGTCCCTTTCCATTTTTGTTGTTGTTAGTACCCCCCCATTATGTACTCTTCATCTGGGTTTTTGTTTCCCAGGTGCATTACTTTGCATTTCTTTGCACTGAATCTAAGCTACTATACTTTTAACCATTCCTCCAACCATGTCAAGTCCCTTCTCATCCTTTCCACCCCACCTTGTGTATCAACTCTGTTGCAGATCTTTGTGTCATCTGCAAAGAGGAATATTTTTCCTTCCAGACCCTCTGCAACATCTCCTATAAAGACATTAAAGAGGATGTCCCAGTACTTAACCCTGCAGTGCCCCACTAGTAACCCCTCTTTCTTCAGAGTGAATTCCATTTACTATTACATTCTACTTCCTGTTGTGAAGCCAATTTGTTATCCAGGCTACCACTCTGGGACCCTCTCCCAGGCTGGCTAACTTGCTTAGCAATCTTTTGTGTGGGACTCTGTCAAATGCCTTGCTAAAGTCTAGGTAGACCATATCCACAGGCCCTCCCTGGTCTACTACTTTGGTCACTAAGTCAAAGAAATTGATTAGATTTGTCTGACTTGGCCTTTCCTCTGTGAATCCATGCTGCCTTGGGTCCTGTGCCCTGCTGGCCTCTAGGTACTCAGCAATTCTTTCTTTCTTTCAGAAGTGATTCCATCATTTTTCCTACCACTAAGGTCAAACTAATAGGTCTATAGTTTCCTGCCTCTGCCTTGCTCCCACTTTTGTGAAGGGGAATCACATCTGCCCTCCTTCAGTCCTCAGGTAGCACTCCCCATCCTTCCATGATTTGTTAAAAAGGATAGTCAGAGGTGTCACTAGGTCTCCCCTTAGTTCTTTTTGAATTCTGGGGAGACATCCCATCAGGCCCCATTGCTTTGTCCACTTTGAGTTTTAGGAGTTCTTTTAGGAACCTTTCTTCTGTGAATGTACTAGTGATGACCCCCTATCCAGAGTGCTTCTACTGTTTGATTTAGGTACCTTCTCTTCATCTTCTTTTATGGATGCTGAGCAAAAGTATTTGTTCAGTATCTCTACTTTTACACTGTCACCCTCTGTCTACCTCCCCTCCACTTTATTAAGCCTCAGTATCCCTCCCTTGGTCTTCCTTCAATCCCTGATGTACCTATAAAAGGTTTTATCCAACTTTTTAACTGAGTTGGCTATCTTTTCCTTGGTATGGGCCTTCACTATTCTGACTGCCTTCCCCACTTCCTTCTGCTTTAACTGATGCAGTTCTCAGTCCTGCTCTTTCTGTGATTCCTTATACTTCCTGAATGCTATTTTTTTCTCCCTAACCTTCCTCAACACATCTTTTGAGAATCATATTGGATTTTTACTCCATTTTGTTTTCTTTATTTGCTCTACACAAAAGCTTGTTGCCTCTATGATGGCAGTTTTGATTTTTCTCCATTGTTCTTCTACTCCTCCTTTCTGCCCATTTGCTAGTGCATTCCTTAGGTACTGACCCATTTTGCCAAAGTCAGCCCTTCTAAGGTCCAGTATCCTCATTTTTGTATGGCTTGACTCCATGGTTGTGTTTATCGTGAACCACACTATGTGGTGGTCAATTGTTCCCAGATGGCTACCCATTTCCAAATCTGTGATCCTCTCTCCATTTGAGGGTACCATGTCTAAGATTGCTCTTTCCTGAGTGGGTTCCAACATTAGCTGTCTAAGGCATGCCCCCTGTAGGGCATTGAAATTGACCCTGCTCTTGGATGTGGCTGCAGTAAATGTGTTCCAGTCAACATCTGGCTTATTCAGGTCCCCCATCAACAATATCTCCCCTTTTTCTGCCATTCTGAGAATGCCTTCTATAATTTTCTTGTCCATTTCCTCCCTCTGAAATGGGGGTCTGTATACAACCCCTGTGTGGATTGTGGTGCCACTACCTCTCTCCAAGGTGACCCACAGTGCCTCCTCTCCTCCCCATTTACTGTTTAGTTCTGTTTCTTTGATTCCTTCTCTTATGTAGAGAGCTACTGCTCCTCCTCTTTTACCTGCTCTGTCTCTTCTGTAGATTGTGTACTCCGGTATGTTAAAATCCCAATCATGGTTCTTTGTACACTATGTTTCTTCCATCAGGGCCACTAGCTCAGGAAGCTTGTTACCCAGACTATGGACATTGGTACTCATTGCCCTTCATTTAATGTTGGTGTTACACTTTTTTGCACCATCCCTGTCCTTATTGCCTTTGTCTTTTTTTCCATTTACCCCTGTCTGCCCCCTGTCAAACTCTGTACCTTGGTGTTTGCCTTACTAACTACCTTGTTTTGTGGGGGGAGGCTTGGAATTTCATGCTTGCTATCAGCACCTCCCCCCTTGGCTAGTTTAAAAGTTTGCCAATTAAACATTTAAACCTATCACATAGGAGCTTGGTTACCTTCCTAGACAGATGAAGACCAAGGAGGGCATCTAGAGGTGTAAACAAATATTTCCTTTCACCTTTAAGGCATGGTCATCACCATGTGATAGCAAGTATTCTTTCCAGAAGTTATTTTGGGTCACACTTTTCAGTTTCAGGCAATCATTAATTACATGCACAATGTGTAATTACACTGCAGTAACATGTTTGTTGCATGTAACTATATTGCAATTGCAATGCAATTTTTATTCATTTTTTGTTTCCTTTCATAGGTGCAATACAATGGGGAGTGTACTATACTCTAATTTATATATTGTACTTTATTCACAGGTCTCTTCCCATTTAGTTATGAATGTCTCCTCCTCCTGCAAGCAAGCCATCACTATCTTCTTATCAAATTGTTGATGTGATCAGCATTGCATACTCATATTTAGACCTCCTCCTCCTCGTCCAGCTTCTCCACCACTATGTGTAGTCTTATTAAAGTCAACCCATCCTCTAATTTCAGCATCATTACCAATCTTCAACTTAATACTGCCACTCGATTCTCCATTATCACACAGCTGAAAAATACCTGAACAGAGAGAAGCAGGAGCATAAAACAGAGTGACATATGAATAACATTCGAGAATTTAAAAACAAAATGGGAAATAAATTAAATACTTAACTTCCCTGGCAGGAAACACTGCTAAATTAAATAACCAGATCTGGGCTGGACCCATGCAGCATAGGATTTTATCACCCTGGTGATAAATACCTAAAAAAAGAAACAAGAATAAATGATGGTTAAAAAGACACTGTTCCCACTACCCTATCCATAGCCAAAAAATTAAAAATAAATGCTTACTTTTGCTTGTAGGACACACAGTGATACCTGAAGATCATCATCTGTATCAATACTCAAACAGGCCATAACATTTAAGAAGAAATATTCCATAATTTCGGGGTAAAAAATTTCATCAAGACAGGTGCTGTGATGGGAGACTCACACAGCAAAAGCAGCATATACTTTCAGGGAGCCCATTTCCTTCTGTTTCCTTGTGCAAAAATTTCCAGACATGAGAGTTTATTAGGCTGAGAATTTCTGGGCCCTCAAGTTCATCCTCTAAAGTGCATTACAAGAACTGTGGCTGTGGGGTACTTACACACAGCGTAGTACCAGGTAGCAGCACATAGCAGACAAGCATAATTTTTGTTATAAAATGGGCAAGGAAAATCCTGTCCTGATTGATCGTTAGGTGTGCATTAGGGGTGTCTAATGCATGACTAAAAACAAATGCTGGCAACAAGGACTTAACACAGAAATGAAATTAGTGTGTACAGTAGAACATTTAGTGTGCTCTGAATTTTAACAACTGCCTTTTTTTCTAACATGAACAGTATCACTCACAAAAAACATGTGTCCTACACATCGTTACTGCTCTCCTACAGCTTTTGAATACATGCGATGAACTGCTTGCCATAAAACATTCAATTGTGAAACAACTCTTTCACATCGGTGACACCCTGCCAACCCGTGGCACTACCACCACCTCCTGCATACTTGCTTGTTCGTTTCTCAGTACCGAAAAAAAGTTGAAGTCTCAATTTGATCCTCCAGCAACCAATGCTTCCTGTTACAAATCAAGTAAATTAAAAACAGCCCTCCCTCAAAGATCTCTGCTAATAATGTCATTCCTTCTGATTTTATTTTCTATGCCTCTTTCCCAAAACAGCTCTCTGTTTGCAGATCTGAAAAAACTGCTTTACCCATTTCATGTCCAAATATCCAAGCAGTCATCAGTAAAACTGAAAAAAATATATACTCACAGTTCATTCTTACTGTATAAAACACAAGAATAATTAAAAGTCTTCCTCTTCTGTCCTTAATGTTTTACTCTGCTGTACGGCCACCACTGTTCTTCCTGTCAGTCATATGGAAATCTGAGGTTTCACACGCCGTGGCATCATGACAAAAAAAATAGAAAAATCTAAATAAGTAAAATCAATGTAAGAAAAAGAATATGTGTTTGTGTGTGTGTGTGTGTGTGTGTGTGTGTGTGTGTGTCTGTCAGCGCGTGTGACCAGCGAACAGTTTGCCTCTGCTCACACTTATCTCTGCCAGTAAAAAAAAGTTGCTGTTTAAACTGTTGCCATTTTTTGCCATTTCTCGCCATTTGGTATCCCACATTTATTAGTGCTCTCATCTATCAAAACTATAACAATGAAATTTAAAACTAATTTTGAGGTGTCACTCATGAAAGCACAGATAACAATCTTCACTGAGGAAAAGCAGAGCATTTAAAAGGAAGATGGGAGTGTTCAGCAACGGGAGACTGATCAGCCAGATGAGAGTGTACACTATAGTGGCCAAAGTGAAAGCAGCAGCATCATTAATTTGGGGTGCCAGAAAGCCAGCTTCCAGGCAGGACATATTTTCCCTCAGGTCCTCATTACATCTCCTAAATAGTCTCAATTTGTAAGAACCAAAAGCTATTGAGCAGAAAATCTTTGACAGTATCAAATTCTGCACATCTCAAGCTTTCAGGAGATACCTTTTTTGTGATGGAACACACAAAATTAATCAGAATCCAGCATCGGGAAGAATAAGGCCTACCTCCTCTCAGACACCAGCAGGACCAATAGTAGAAATACCTAAAGACCCAGCAACAGAGCCTCCCTGGAAGGCCATCCTTGAGTCAGTTCAGGCTATGGATGCAAAAATAGAAAAAACTCTGAATCGCTTAGAAGCCCACGATGCAGCCCTCATCTTTCTAAAGGACACTGCAGCAGAAACAGACAAGCGCTTGTTGTCAGCGCAAGCTAGGGTGGCATTGCTTATGAAGGAAAACCAGCAACTGAGAGGACATTTGGAGGCCGTAGAGAACGGCCAGAGAGCATGGAATATTCAAATAGTAGAATTGCCAGAAGGAGTGGAGGGAGCCTATCTTTTAGATTACCTAAAAGACTGGATGGCAGAAACATTACATTTACTTAGGGCTTCCTGTGGTTGATATCCGCCACTTGCAGCTAGTGCAGAACGCTGCTGCTTGACTGTTGACCTAGGGCATCTTGGAGGTCACATATCACTCCTGTGCTGCGCAATCTGCACTGGCTGTCGATTCAGTGGTGGATCACCTTTAAAGTAGGTTTATTAACTTACAAAGCCCTACACAGACTTGGTCCTGACTACTTGAAAGAGCTTCTGATTCCCTACACCCCTTGTGACAGCTCCATTTGGCTAACAAGGGTTTGCTGGAGATTCCAAGGGTAACCTTGAAACCTTCTGGGGCCCATGCATTTATGTTTGTGGCTCCTACCCTCTGGAATTCTCTACCCCGTCAGCTTCAGGAATGTATGACCATGGGGTGTTTTAAGCAGGCACTTAAAACTTTTCTATGGGGTCAGGCTTACTAGTGAACTGTTGGTATTTGTAACTGTTGTATTATATATTTTTGTAATAGTTTTTACAGAATTATGTTTATTATTGTAAAGCACCTTGGTATTTGAAAGATGCTTAAAAATAAAGTTTATTATTATTATTATTATCATTATTATCCTTACCAGATGGGTTTAACTGGATGAGCTTACGGCAAGCTTATCTCATAAATTCCAGGGCCCGACCTGCTGATCCCTCTCAATCCTTGACTGTGCTGACTCGGATGGTGGGGCCAGAGATCCGAGACATGCTCATCTGTGCTGCCAGGGCAGTGTACCTGGTACAGGTTCAGGGACATGATGTGAAACTATTCCCTAATTTATCATTTCAAACTCGGCCAGATGCAAACAATTTGATGCAACCAGATAGAAGCTCAGATCCCTGGGAATTGTTCACTCTTTTCTTCTCCCAGCTCACTTACACATCATCTATGGAGGGAAAAGTTGGCAGTTCACTGACTTGAAAGATGTTGGCAGATGGCTCGAGAAGACTGAGGCAGAATTTCAGGGGAAAAAAGTTCTTGAAAATGCCTTGGGGGATTCTGATTCTGATGCAGGATGATTACTTTTAGACTCTATATTGCAGTGTTCTGATTTTCAGATGTTTCTCCCAGGACTATACATGGACATGTTTTATTGGTGGAATAAAAGTTTTGCCTGTATAAGGATCTTGTTTAAGGGCTTTTTACTGTTAAAATATCCTTCTGTTGAAGTTTTACTTACTAAGTACTTGAAATAGTGTTCCATGTTTTAGGGTCCTGGGGACTGGTTAAAGGTTTAAGGAATTCGCTTAATGGGTTTATAGAGGTAATAATTATAATGCTTTATGGAGATGGGGAGGAGATTGGGGGGAATTATATATAGCTCATTATACATTTTTAGAGAAAATAGGTTTGTTAGCGCTACTGGTTTAGTGCATATGTCTAAGTTTGGTATATCCCTATGAATCTTTACCTATGCCTCTGAAGTGGCTGGTAACTTGGGACATTAACTTTGAGAATTTTAAGGACTTTGTGTGCCTTTCTAAGTTTCGTATAACCCCTACATCCTACTGTACCAGATTGTGTGAGGGAATATGTGTAACCCCAATATTGTATGGCAATGGTCTTCTTTGACTGTTTAATTTTCTGTACCTCTTACATGAGTATTACTATTGTATTGTATCATTTAAAGCAACAAACAAATAGTACAAAAAAAAGAAAAGATCAGTGATGTGAGTAATGCATCAGCAAGCTAAACAAGCCCGTATTTCTGTAGTTTGGCACCTGATCAATTAAATAAGCTGGAAGACAGCCATAATGAAATAAATACTATGAAATGTACCAGCTGGGCAATGGGGTATTCTCTCAATGGGCCAATGCAAACAAAATTTCTGTTGACTGGCATAATGCCACTAAAGCCAAATCAATGACGTGTTCTGAAAGCATTTTTTTGCAGTTAAAGTTTTTATTGAAGGTTTCAGTTTTACACACAACAACAGACGGAGTCTGTCAGATGGAGGTTGCTGGTTACACTTACAACCTTACATTGTTTTTTTTAACAATAGAGCTTGAACATGAAGGATATCACTCACCTACATAAACATCTCATTACTTCTTAGTGCAGGGGCTGGAGGTGCAAGGCTGCAGTGCTCAAAGACATGGGTGAAGTGTCGTTAAGGGATTGGTGTTGTTACAATGCAACCTTCACCCTACAATAAAAGTAAATACAAAGAACCACTGTTCTTGCTATATACTACTATCAACAACAAATTATTTACATTCAGGGTTATACATGCATCTTTGTGAGGCCGTGTGACATTGGACATTCTCAATTAGTTATGTGAACCAAAAGGTGTGTGTTGCTCCCTGTATCTAATGCTGGTTACTCATGTTATTCTCATTTTGGGGTGGCATATCGGAAGAAGGGCATCCAGCATTCTAGATACACTGCCAGTGTGCCCCCCACCATGTGGGTAAGTCTGTCCATGACTGCTATTTGTAACAAGGAGGCAGTGACCTCCCGGGTCGAGGGTACCTCAGTGGTTACATAGAAACATAGACTTTTATGGCAGATAAGGACTACTTGGCACACACAGTCCGCCCATTTCTCTTCCTATTGGATAAGCTGCAGATTCTAGTTAACCACCAGCTTACTTCCTGCAACCCCCCACTACAATTGCCTTATGTCTGTCCCATGCATGTCTGAATTCCCCCACTGTTTTAGACTGAACAATCTACCCAGGAAGGCGGTTCCATGCATCCACCACTCTCTCCGTGAAAACAAATTTCCTCACATTACCCCTGAGCCGTCCCCCCTCTATCTTTAAATTGTGCCACCTTGTTCTTACACATCTCTTTTTCTGAAAGATGCTACTCTCCTGGACTTTGCTGATTCCCTTGAGGTACTTGAAAGTTTCTATCATGTCCCCCCGTGCCTCCTTTCATCAAGGGTATACATATTACGCTCTCTCAGTCTCTCTTGATATGGTTTCTGATGTAGACCCTGCACCATTTTAGTTGCCCTCCTCTGGACTGCTTCCATCCTGTCTATGTCCTTCCATAAATGGGGTCTCCAAAACTGTACACATTATTCCAGATGGGGTCTCACCAGCTGTCTGTACAGAGGGATAACCACTTCCCTTTTTATGTTTGCTTGCGCGCATGCACAAGGAACATTTTGGAAGAGTAGCGCACTTTGGAAGTGTGCCTCTCCCTTTCAATCCACTGCTCCATTGAGCAGGCATGACGGTCCTGCACCAATGGGTGTGGGAGCTATGTATGACAGTGGTGGTCTTCACTTCAAAGAAAACCACCGCTATCATACACAGCGCTGGTAGGCATCACGCCCCCCCCCAAAAGCTTTGGTGCCATGCTGGGAGCCCACCCCAGCGTGGTAAATGTCCTGTGTTGTTTGCTGATGGGGGTGCCCAATCCCCTGTCGGCTCCACGGCCCCCCCAAGCCATCCTTCTGCCATGCTGGGAGCCCACCCCAGCGTGGTAGACGTCCCATGTAGTTTGCCGACGGGGGTGCCCAATCCCCCCTCGGCTCCTCAGCCCCCCCAGCCATCCTTCTGCCACGCTGGGAGCCCACCCCAGCATGGCAAATGTCCCACATAGTCTTTTTTTTTTCACCTGTAAAGCAAAAACGGTCCCACGGCACTTCTCCCAGTCCCCCCACAACCCGCACCCACCCACTGCGCACCCAGCCTCCCACACCCTCACCCCATACTTACCTCCGGTGCTCGGCGCGATGATCTTTGGTGGACCGGGAACACGTCTGCACTCTTCAAAGCCGACCGCGAACTGAGGAAATGCCGGTAAGCTGTATAATGGGCTAGATGGGGGTTTTCAACTTTATTGCATATCTCAGGTATTTTGTGGAATTTTTGCCAAATTTTCAACATGGGTTTGGGACCCCTTCTCCGAATGATGTCACTGTCATGGCGTTGTGCCGGTCGAAGGGTGATTTCGCAGTCACTGTGAGAAATCACCCTTCAGGCCCAAATAATGCCATGACAGTAACATCATTCATGAGAAGGCCATTAAACATGATGGAAAATTGAAATTCAAAAATACTGTTTTACGAGCGTCATTGCGCAGTTCCTACGCAGGCTTCGTAAGTTTCGAATTTTTCAATATTTTCACTCCAGATTTTCAACATTGCCATTTTACCACACCTCCTTATGAGCAGTACAGCTGTCATCTTTCAAATCCTGCCCAAAATGTGTTTCTGCCCATGTAGCACACAATGGTGCAGTTGGTGTGTGAAATCAATGTATGGGATGCATTAAGAAAATCACAGTGACACTGTTCATTAGCAGAGGTCTTAAAATGGTTATGTTGAAAATTTGGTGAAAACATTCCTAAAAATGACTGTTTTACGAGCGTGCGTTGCGCAGTTCTCATAGCTGTAGGTTTGCTTAATTTTCAATATTTCCACTCCAGATTTTCAACATTGCCATTTTACCACACCTTCTTATGAGTAGTACAGCTGTCAATTTTCACATCTCACCCAAAACGTGTTTCCGCCCATGTAGCGCACAATGGCGCAGTCGGTGTGTGAAATCAATGTATGGGACACATTAAGAAAATCATAGTGACACTGTTCATGAGCAAAGGTCTTAAAATGGCTGTGTTGAAAATTTGGTGAAAAAATTCCCAAAAATTACTGTTTTACGACCGTGCATCGCGCAGTTTCTAAGCACGCTAGTACGTTTGCGAATTTTCAATATTTGCATTCCACATTTTCAACTTTGCCATTTTACCACACCTCCTTATGAGCAGTGCAGCTGTCATTTTTCACATATTGCCCAAAATGTGTTTCCGCCCATGTAGCACACAATGGCACAGTCGCTGTGCGAACTCAGTGTATGGGACACATTAAGAAAATCACAGTGACACTTTTCATGAGCAGAGATCTTAAAATGGCTATGTTGAAAATTTGGTGAAAAAATTCCTACAAATAACTGTTTTACGAGCGTGCGTTGTACAGTTCCTACGCACGCTCGTAAGTTTGCGAATTTTCAATATTTTCACTCCAGATTTTCAACATTGCCATTTTACCACACCTCCTTATGAGCAGTACAGCTGTCATTTTTCACATCTTGCCCAAAATGGTTTCCGCCCATGTAGTGCACAATGGCTAGTCGGTTAAAGTGTAAATCATGTATGGGACACAGTAAGAAAATCACAGTGACACTGTTCATTAGCAGAGGTTTTAAAATGGCAATGTTGAAAATTTGGTGAAAAAATTCCTAAAAATGACTGTTTTACGAGCGTGCGTTGCACAGTTCCCATGCACACTCGTAGGTTTGCGAATTTTCAATATTTCCACTCCAGATTTTCAACATTGGCATTTCACCACACCTCCTCATGAGCAGTACAGCTGTCATTTTTCACATCCTGCCCAAAACGTGTTTCCGCCCATGTAGCGCATAATGGCGCAGTTGGTGTGCGAAATCAATGTATGGGACACATTAAGAAAATCACAGTGACACTGATCATGAGCAGAGGTCTTAAAATGGCTGTGTTGAAAATTTGGTGAAAAATTTCCTAAAAATGACTGCTTTATGAGTGTGCGTTGCGCAGTTCCTACACACGTTCGTAAGTTTGCGAATTTTCAATATTTTCACTCCAGATTTTCAACATTGCAATTTTACCACACCTCCTCATGAACAGTACAGCTGTCATTTTTCACATCCTGCCCAAAATGTGTTTCCGCCCATGTAGCGCACAATGGTGCAGTCGGTGTGCGAACTCAATGTATGAGACACATTAAGAAAATCACAGTGACACTGTTCATGAGCAGAGGTCTTAAAATGGCTGTGTTGAAAATTTAGTGACAAAATTTCTAAAAATGACTGTTTTACGAGTGTTCATTGCGCAGTTCCTATGCACGCTCGTAAGTTTGCAAATTTTCAATATTTTCACTCCAGATTTTCAACATTGCCATTTTACCACACCTCCTTATGAGCAGTACAGCTGTCATTTTTCACATCCTGCCCAAAACGTGTTTCTGCCCATGTAGTGCACAATGGCGCAGTCGGTGGGCGAAATCAATGTATGGGACACAGTAAGAAAATCACAGTGACACTGTTCATTAGCAGGGTTTTAAAATGCCAATGTTGAAAATTTGGTGAAAAAATTCCTAACAATGACTGTTTTCTGACGTGCATTGCACAGTTCCCACGCTTGCACTTGTAGGTGTAATTTTCAACTATTTCCTCCAGATTTTCAACATTGCCATTTTACCACATTTCCTTATGAGCAGTACAGCTGTCATTTTTCACATCCTGCCCAAAACGTGTTTCCGCCTATGTAGCGCACAATGGGGGTAACAAAAAGGTCATGCTGAAAATTTATTGTGCAAATACCAGCAATCGCACAGGGCATTAGGGTAAAGCACCATGCGTGCCAAACACCACTACAAATACCTGCAAGCGAGTGTTCGGCATTGACAAATGCTTGTTCTACTTGCGACGCCCCTTCCTATGCATCCCAGTATCTCTGCCTTTTCACTGTCTCCCTCTGCTCACCTCCCCTCTCCTTTATTAATTTTCACAATTCCTCTCTTAAACTTTCTATGCTCCCTAATGTACCTATAAAAGGTTTTATCCCCCTTCTTAACTGAGTTGGCTATTTTTTCCTCAGTTTGGGTCTTTGCTATTCTGACTGCCTTCCTCACTTCTTTCTGTTTCAATTGATACAATTCCCTGTTGTGCTCCTTCTGTGATTCCTTGTACTTTTTAAATGCAGCCTTTTTCTCCTTACCCTTCCCTGCCACCTCTTTTGAGAACTATAGTTTTTTTTTACTCCTCTTTGTTTTCTTTATTTGTTTCACACAAAGGCTTGTTGCCTCTATGATAGCAGTTTAGATTTTTCTCCATTGTACTTCCACCCCTCCTTTTTGGCCATTTGCTAGTGCATTCATAGAAACATAGACTTTGACGGCAGATAAGGACTACTTGGCCCACACAGTCTGCCCATTTCCCTTCCTATTGGATAAGCTGCAGATTCTAGTTAACCAACAGCCTACTTCCCGCAACCCCCCCACTACAATTGCCTTATGTCTGTCCCATGCATGTTTGAATTCCCCCACCGTTTTAGACCCAACAACCTCCCCTGGAAGGTGGTTCCATGCATCCACCACTCCCTCCATGAAAAAAAATGTCCTCACATTACTCCTGAGCCGTCCCCCCTCTATCTTTAAATTGTGCCCCCTTGTTCTTACACATCTCTTTTTCTGAAATATGCTGCTCTCCTGGACTTTGTTGATTCCCTTGAGGTACTTAAAAGTTTCTATCATGTCCCCCCATCCCTCCTTTCATCAAAGGTATACATATTAAGCTCTCTCAGTCTCTCTTCATATGATTTCTGATGCAGACCCTGCACCATTTCAATTGCCCTCCTCTGGACTGCTTCCATCCTGTCTATGTCCTTGCGTAGATGGGGTCTCCAAAACTGCACACAGTATTCCAGATGGGGTCTCACCAACTGTCTGTACAGAGGGATAACCACTTCTCTTTTTCTACTTGTGATGCCCCATCCTATGCATCCCAGTATCCCCCTGGCTCTTCTTACTGACTTCTCACATTGCTTACCCACCTTTAGGTCATCTGATATGACTACCCCCAAGTCCCTTTCCATTTTTGTTGTTGTTAGTACCTCCCCTGCTATTGTGTACTCTTCTCCTGGGTTTTTGTTTCCCAGGTGCATTACTTTGCACTTCTTTACATTGAATCTAAGTTGCCATATGTCTGACCATTCCTCCAACTTTGCCAAGTCTCTTCTCATCCTTTCTACCCCCCTGCTTGTGTATCAACTCTGTTACAGATCTTTGTGTCATCTGTAAAGAGCATACCTTTCCCTCCAGACCCTCTGCAGTGTCACCTATCAAGATGTTAAAGAGGACTGGACCCGGTACTGAGTCCTGAGGTACTCCACTAGTAACCCCCCTTTCTTCGGAATGTGTTCCATTCACTATTACCTTCTGTGTCCTGTTGTGCAGCCAGTTTGCTACCCAGGCTACCACCCTGGAACCCACTCCCAGGCTGGCTAATTTGACTATCAGTCTTTTGTGCAGGACTGTGTCAAATGCCTTGCTAAAGTCTAGGTAGGCCATATCCACAGCCCCTCCCTGGTCTGTTACTTTGGTCACCCAGTCAAAGAAATCAATTAGATTCATCTGACATGGCCATCCTGCTGTAAATCCATGCTGTTTTGGGTCCTGTACCCCACTGGCCTCTAGGTACTCAACAATTCTTTCTTTCAGAAGTGATTCTATCATTTTCCTTACCACTGAGGTCAAACTTACAGGTCTGTAGTTTCCTGCTTCTGCCTTGCTCCCACTTTTGTAAAGGGGAATCACATCTGCCCTCCTCCAGTCCTCAGGTACCACCCCATCCTGCCATGATTTGTTAAAAAGTGTGGTCAGTGGTGTCACTAGGTCCCCCCTTAGTTCTTTTAGGATTCTGGGGTGAATCCCATCAGGCCCCATTGCTTTGTCCACCTTGAGTTTTAGGAGTTCTTTCAGGACTCTTTCTTCAGTAAATGGACTGGTGTCAACCCCCCTACCCAGAGTGCTTCTATTGTCTGGTTTAGGTAACTCCTTCTCATCTTCTTTTGTGAATACTGAGCAAAAGTATTCATTCAGTATTTCGGCCTTTTCACTGTCTCCCTCTGCTCACCTCCCATCTCCTTTATTAATTTCCCTGGTGTCCTGGCCAAATTTCCCTCATTCACTAAAAATACCACCAACAGCTTTAATCTGGTTCAAGTTCAGTTGGCATTCATCTGTGTCCCCCTCCCCCGGGTCGTGCCTGAAAATAGGCAGGATTTGTCTAGTGCACTTACCCGGTCAACAAAAACTAAATAAATAAATAAATTCCTCCCTTAACCTTTCTATGCTCCCTAATGTACCTACAGAAGGTTTTATCCCCCTTCTTAACTGAGTTGGCTATTTTTTCCTCAGTTTGGGTCTTTGCTATTCTGACTGCCTTCCCCTCTTCTTTTTGCTTTAATGGATACAATTCCCTGTCGTGCTCCTTCTGTGATTCCTTATACTTTTTGAATGCAGCCTTTTTCTCCTCAACCTTCCTTGCCACCTCTTTTGAGAACCATAGTGTTTTTTTACTCCGTTTTGTTTTCTTTATTTGTTTCACACAAAGGCTTGTTGTCTCTATGATAGCAATTTTGATTTTTCTCCATTGTTCTTCCACCCCTCCTTTTTGGCCATCTGCTAGTGCATTCCTCGGGTATTCACCCATTTTGCCAAAGTTGGCCCTTCTAAAGTACACTATCCTTGTTTTTGTATGGCTTGTCTCCGTGGTTGTGCTTATTGTGAAGCACACTGTGCAGTGGTCACTTGTTTCCAGATGTCTACTGATGTCTAAATTTGTGATCCTCTCTCCATTTGAGAGTACCAGGTCTAGTATTGCTCCCTCCTGAGTGGGTTCCAACACTAGCTGTCTAAGGTCTGCCCCCTGCAGGGCATCAGGAATGACCCTGCTCTTGGATGTGGCTGCAGTACATGTCATCCAGTTAACATCTGGCATATTCAGGTCCCCCATCAACAGTATCTCCCCTTTTCAGCCATTTTGAGAATGTACTCCATCATTTTGTTGTCCGTTTCCTCCCCTTGAGACGGGGGTCTGTATACAACCCCTGTGTGGATTGTGATGCCATTCCCTGTCTCCAAGGTGACCCAGAGTGCCTCTTGTCCTCCCCCTTTACTTTTTAGTTCTGTAGCATTGATCTCTTCCCTTACGTATAGAGCTACTCTACCTCCTCTTTTACCCTCCCTGTCCCTTCTGTAGGCTGTGTACCCCAGTATGTTGACATCCCAGTCATGGTTCTCCATGTACCATGTTTCCGTGACTGCCACAATATCCAATTTTTCATCTTCCATCAGGACTACTAGCTCAGGAAGCTTGTTTCCCAGACTAAGGTCATTACCCTCCATTTAATGTTGGCTTTATCTTTTTTCCCCCATCCCTGTTCTTATTGCCCTTGTCTATTTTTCCATTTACCCCTGTCCTGCCCTCTGTTCTGGTTCTCCATTTATACAGGATGAGCCTCTTTGCTTGTATGGATAGAAGTGCCAACCACCTGTGCTCAGGTCCTTTCAAATGTGTGGCCACTGATTTCATTCCTAGGAGGAGCAGTGGGATGGACCTGGGTATTGTTTTGTCTAGCACCTTGGACCCTAATTCACAGACATGGTCGCAGACCCCTTGTATCTTGAAACATTCCCAGAGAATGTGTAAGAGATCCCTTTCCATTTCTTGACATCTCCAACAGAGATTGGAGTTTAGTACCCCAGCCCTGTGAAGTACCAGCCGGGTTCAGTACCCGGAATGTAGGATTTTATTTTGAATTAGTCTACTTTTTGCATCCACACAGTTCTTATGTGCTCCTATCCAACACTTCTTCCATTGCCGGTCACTGATACCTATCTGGATGGCTTCTTCCTTCTCTCTCTCTCTCTCTCTCCGGATTTCTCAGACTGGCTGGGGAGGGTATCAAGAAGTGCAGTATACAGCTTGCTGGCCCCACCCTTAGGAGTGGCTAGCCAAGCAGGGAGTACTGTAGTGGTCGACCCTGGGGATCTGGTCCTACTATAGGCCTGGATTGTGCCCCAGATCTGAGGATACTTCCAGAAATCTGAGGTGGAGAGATCCCAGCATGCCTGAAAGTTGGCAAATGTGTCTATTTCTGTGGTTGCTGGGGCTAGCATGTTTGCCATCTGCCCCAGGCCCTTACCCTCCCTGTCCTTCCAGTGTATTGTCCACCTGTCTATTCAGATTTTCTTATTTCTCCAGAGATGAGCACATTTAAATGGGGTTAGATTTGTCACTAGACACCTCTGTACCTTGTTCCATACCTGTAGGGTAGGCCCAATGGTTGGGTGCAACTTCACCTGGGTGGGGGGGTATTGTAAAGTAACAGTGGGAGGTGTAACTTTTTACTTACCTCCATCTCTATGTTCACCCACTGGAGGAAGGGGGGTCTGTTTCTGGGACAGAACCATTGGAGCATCTGCGTCATCTGAAATGGCCATTTGTACCTCTTGAACCATGGGAGGTTCCACCCCCCAATCTTCACTGGGACCTCATCTTATTCTGGCTGTATCTTGGGGGTCTGCCTTCCCATGGGAAGATGCCCACTAGTTTGTCTATTTTTAATGCCCATTTAGGGAGAGCAGCAGTGGTATATTAGCCAGTTTATAAAAAATCTTGGGTGCTAAGACCATTTTGACTGCCGCTACCTACCCTGCTAAGGTAAGATGGAGATTGTTCCACTTGTTCATGTCCTCCCTTATTTCATCTACCAAGGGCTGGAGATTATGTTCCCAAAGTCTGGAAACTGAGGCTGAGAATGTCATCCCGGTGGAGCGGAGGGGGTTAAGTGGGAGTACCTCTGTTTTTGTCTATTTTATATGGAGTCCAGACAGGCCATGGAATGCCTGAAGTGTCTCTAACAGGGGAGGGAGGACCTTAGGTATGTCCGAGACTGTCACTAGCAGGTTGTCCACGTACATGAGGGTGGAGTATTCCTCACATTCTACTGTCAGACCTGAGATCTCTTTGTGTTGTCTTATTCTGGCTGCCAAGGGCTCCACCACTAGTACAAACAGGAGGGAAGATGGGGGCACCCCTGTCTCGTTCCTGTCCTGAGCTGAAAGAGATGTGACAGTGTGGGGTTAATAAGTAGCTGGGCAGTGGGGGAGTTGTACAGGGATGCAATCCAAGTCCTGGAAAGGGAGCCAAACCCCAGATGTTTTAGGACTGTATGGAGGTAGTCCCACTCCAGCAAATCAAATGCCTTCTCTAAATCAATTACTACTCCCACTGCTGGGTTAGGAAGGCATCTGGCCACATGGGTCAAATTAACCAACATCCAAATATGATCTGCACTGTTATGGCCTGGAAAAAAAATCCCATCTGGGAAGGGTGGATCAGTTGGGGAAAACGTGGGTTAAGCCTGAGGGCTATTGCTTTGGTATAAATTTTACTGTCAACATTTATCAATGAGATGGGGTGATAGCTGCCAGGAGATGTTTGGTCTTTCCCCTTTTTAGGGAGGACAGTAATTACTGTCTCACACATTGTAGGAGGGAATAGCCCCATTGACTCTGCTTCCTGATATAGCTGTTGCAGGACTGGGGATATTGTGTCTGCTAGGGCCTGCTAAAACTCTATCGTGTAGCTATCCCCCTCTGTGGTCTTCCCTGGCTTCAGTGATAGCAGTGCCACCTGTATCTCCTCTGTGGTCAACTACTAGTCTAATATCTCTGCTTGCTGTTGTGAGAGAGATGAGAGGTGGACCGAGTCAAGGAAGGCTTGGAATTCCTGGGGGTTCACCACCCTCTAGAAGGTGTACAAGGATGTGTAGAAGGATTCCATCACCTTGTTCATTCCTGTGTTAGCTGTGTAGATTTTCCCATCCTTATCCTTGAGACCAGCTATATGTCTCTCCATTTGTTGTCTCCTCAACCTCAGCACTTTCTCCTCTTTTACCCCATCTTCCCAATATTTCTGTTTTAATCTAAGGATGGAGACTTCAGCTTTCCAGGATAGTAAGTCTTTGATCTTCATCCTGAGGCCTAATATCTTTCATGCCAGAGGTTATGGTAGTCGGGCCTTGCCTGTTTCTTATGTTCACACTCCGCTAGTTGAAGTTCCCCTTCCAATTTCCCCAGCTGTTCCTTCTGCTTCTGTCTGCTGGCTACCGCATATACTATAATTGTACCTCTCATGGAGGCCTTAAGAGCCTCCCATGTGTTTCCCACTGTGGTGCCCCTAATGGGGTTCTCCTGAAAGAAAACCTTGGCTTCTCTCTGGGCCCACACCACAAAAGTGGGGTCCCTCATTAACACAGGGTCCAGTCTCCAGGTGTGGGCATTCGGGGGGGATGGGCCCCACATCATGAAGAGCTGTATTGGGACATGGTCTGAGATAATTATTGGGAGAATCTGTGGCTTTGGCTGCTTGTGTGATCTGGGGGGAAGTGTGCAAAAAGTCCAGGTGACTATGTGTCCCATGTACCTGAATGTAAAAAGAGCAATCCCTTCCTCTGGGGTGCAATGCTCTCCATATGTTCATGAGGCCTTGGTCCCTCAACAAGTTCTGCAGTGCAGTGTGGCTCTTCTCATGGGTGTCTTCCATCGCTAAGTTCTTACCAACCAGCGGATCCAAAACCAAATTAAAGTGACCCCCTATCATGGTGGGGATTCCTCCAGTGCTCATGCTAAGTATGTTTTGGGCCGCCTGGTGAAAGAAGTCTGAGTCTTCATTATTTGGGGCATACATGTTCCCAGTAAGGGTGGGGCAAGTGGGAGTTTGGAATGTAGTGTAAATCCACCTACCCTGGGGGTCTGTTTTAATCTTGATGAGAGACCAATGTAGTTGCTTAGGGATGAGTGTAGCCACCCCTCTTTTCCTAGTAGGAGCCGAGGCATGAATTACCTGGCCCACTCAATCTCTTTTTAGGAGACTGTGGTCCCTTTTGTTGCAGCAAAGCCACCTGCATTTTTTGGTTTTCTAAATATAGCACCTTTTTTCTCTTTATGGGTGTATTTAAATTTTTCACATTCCATGTGATACTGATTAAGTCAGCCATGATCATCATTAAACACAGGGCTATTGTAAAGGACACAGCTGTACATATTACAAGAGGAAAAAGGGTATAGTTCTAAGCAGTGCTCACGCCGTGTACCTATCTCCAGTGTGCTACATTTAAGGGACTCTTGTTTTCCTCCCCATTGTCCAGGGTGAACCTGTTCTTATCTTGCCCTGGGGTACCCTCTTAATGGGATGTAAGCCCATCAAGTGTCCATCTTAGGGTGTGCCCTGACCCACAACCTGTGTTTCAACTCCACTCCTGGGGGACATTCATTTTTGTCCCCGGTCCTTTTGGTTTGGGAGCATATGATTTGTGCTGGTCTGTCTGTGGGGGACTGAGCCATCTGAGATCTTCATAAGCCATCTCAGCATTTTTTTGCACTTACTCGGAATAACTATTTACAGTGCACACGCCCATGCCATATTGATGGCATCTGATGTCTGTGGTCAAACTGCCTACAGGGGCAGTGCAAGACCCACCTGGCACTTCTTGGGGGGATCTTGAGATGGGTTATGTTGAATGGCCAGCCATCCTTTCGCATCTGACTCCTTAACTTAGTTTCAGCAGCTGGCTCTGTATGAGGTGGCCTTTCGCGGTGGTATGTTAAACTTGCCCAGATACTAAACTTGGTCTAGGAACCTGGGGGGGGGTTGCTGCCCTGTGCTAGTTGGGGTGAGGGGTACCAGGGTGGGGATATATTGGGTTTATGCCCCTTGCTGCCTATCTGCCTCATCCCCCTTTTCCTCTCTCTTCCAACTTACTTGCATCCAGGTTACCAGTGTACTCAGGTCATATACTGGAGGAGGAGTCGAGAGAGAAAATACCCATGGTGGGGAAGGAAGCAGCTGCCTGCCAGCTGTTTCCTCTCTGTGAGCCAGGAAAACTTCATAACTGTTGTCAAGGCATTTTGGCTCTCCTCAAAATACCCACTGTGTTTGCTGGCATATTGTTTGCACTTTCATACATCCTTCCCCTTCCCACTTCATAGCCTCTCCACAGTTGTATTCCTCTTTGTTGTAATTTTTTCTGGGTGTATGAAGCCCCTTACTGTCCCAGCATCTAGACACTCCCCTCCCACCCCTCTAAACACAGATCATTTGCTCATTAAGAAGCGTTTCCTCCCTCTGTATTTCCTGTGTACTGTCTAGCTTACCAGTCGGGAGGTTAGGGGCATGTGGTACTCTTAGACCTGTGGCCTATCTGCCTCTGGCACAGCAGTGAGAGATAGGCCTGATGCTATAGCAGAAGGCAAGTGTGAGATGAGCACGTGCTGTGTAGGCCACATACCCCGATCCCCTTCCCAACCCTCCCCAAATAAGACTTATGGACAGGAATGTACTTATTTAATTGGTCCAGTCCAGGACATTAGTGGTGGCCCTATATTGGCTCCTCTGCTCCAGTAATGGGTTTGATCCATCTTCTTCTGTTGCCAGTTCCCTTGTCGTCGGTCCGATGGCCTGGACATTTTCTTGCAGCTGTCGTTCCTCTCCCACTTCTTCTTTATTTGGTGCACCTCCTGTCGGCTGCTGCGACTAGCCTGAGTTGCTCATTTGTGGTATGTCCTGAGTCTCTGGCATGCCAGGCCGCAGCAAACCTGTTCTCGGTCATATATCTGACCAGAGCTGCTAATTCTGCTCTTTACATTTCTTGGGTTTCATAGTTATAGTTTATTGTTCTAGGAATTACTACCTTTGAGCCAGAGGCTCTTTTACAAAGGTTCCACGTCAGTTAGGTACAGTACAAAAAAGGTTACATAGATAACACGACAATTTGTGCTGTGTCAAGGGCGAGAAAACATATACAAATACATATCAAATCATTTGTGCAAAAGGATATGAGATATCAATAATCACATTATTATTACAAGAAAGAGGTCATGCCAGATTAGGAGAAACAAATAGGGAAAAAGTCCAGAACAGAGAGGGTAAGTGAAAGGTGTGGGGAGCAGACAATAGCAGAAGAAAAGGTTTCCCAAACATGTCTTTGTCAAATAACGGAACAGGGTGGGTAGGGAGAAAATAGGAGGTTTTAATCAGGGCAGTCACAGGAGCTGGAGGTAGCAAGGTGAGAGAACAGCCTTGAATTGAAAATACCTAGAGAGGTGGAGGCAGTAATATGAGTGCTGAGGGCATTTAGCCAGCTGGGGGCACGATAGGCAAATGATTATTGTCCCTGAGAAGTCCGGCATCGGGGGACTTGGAGAGGCTGGTGTTCTGATCTTCTGGTAAAAAGGGTGCTAGTGCTCAGGCATAACAGGTCTTGGATACAAGGTGGAGTGAGGCCCAGAGTGGATTTTTTCGCCATCAGGCAGGTAAGGTACTTTATCCGGTTTGAGAGTTACAACCAACCTGAGTCAGCATAGAGTTCACGTGTGTGGGTACGTCGATGTGCACCAGTGAGCAGCCGACAGGCCTTATTTAGGGATGTTGTAATGCGACTAAGTGCTGTAGTAGTGGCAGATCCGTATATTTTTTTTTTTTCTTTTTTTTTTATTTAGTTGTTTAACCAGGTATAGCACACTAAGCTGAAAGCTTTTTTACAGGAGCAACCTGGGAGCACAGGGAGGTTAAGTGACTTGCTCAGGGTCATACAGTATGCAAGTGGAAGCTGTGGGATTCAAACCCAGGTCTGGTCTGCTGGATGTCACCAGATTTGCAGCTCAGAGCCTTAGACCACTGCGCTATACTGCCTCCTATATAACTAAGCCATAGTCAATGACTGAGATGATAGAGGATTGGATGGCAATCCTCAGTGCAAAATGGGTAAGGAGCTGTCGGTTCCGATACAGAATCCCAATTCGCTGATTAATAGTTTTTGCTGTACTATCAATGTGAGTTGCAAAGGTTAGGCCGTGATCAAAGTTGATTCCAAGATATTTGAAAATTGGCACTTGTTCAAGGGTATTTCCCAGGTATGTATTAATGGTGAGTGGGACTTGCCGTTTCTTGTTTTTGGGTTAGAAGAGCATGGATTTAGTTTTTTGTGGTTTAGAACCAGCTTAGGTTCAAGGAACCACATCTCAACTTTGGAAAAAGCATGCTGAAGGTTGAGGCGTAAGAGGTTCGGATCTTTATGAGTGGCAAGAATCACAGCATCATCGGCAATGAGGATTATTTGTTCAGGGCAGGATTTGGGGAGGGAGTTTAGGAAAAGGCTGAAAAGGAGGGGGTTCAGGATGGATCCCTGGGGAACTCCTGAGCGAACCAGTTTTGAGTCTGAGAGAACTCCAGCTACTTTTACAGATTGAGAGCGCTGAGCAAGGTAATTTTTTACCCAGTCACCAGGACCCTGCGAGAGCCCTAGGGATAGTAGTTGTTTGATAAGTAGGCCATGGTGTACTGTATCAAATGCCTTGGTTAAGTCAATGTAGACTGCTCCAGTTAGGTTTCCTTTGTCCATGGCATTGTGGATTGCTCCTGAGAATTCAAGTAGGGCAGTTGATGTGCTGTGCCCTTTCCTAAATCCATGCTGCTGAGTGCATAGGACGTTGTGCTTTTCCAGGTAGTCTGAAAGTTGGTCCGCCACCAAGCGTTCAAGGGCCTTAGAGAGGTGGTAGTATTGATATCGGGCAATAGTTACCAGGCAGTGACTTATCACCACTTTTGTGCACGGAGTGACAACTGCAGCCTTCCATTTCCTAGGGAATTGGCTGTAGCAGAGGAGAGATTGAAAATTTTGTGAGGGGAAGCAGTACTTCCTCCAGAGTGAGGGACAGAAGTTTAAGGTCAATAGTGTCACTGCTTGCTCGGGACATAGAAATGGCCTTCTTTACATATTTATAGACTTCATGTGCCTTTACTAGTTTGAAATGGAAAGGTGGTTTGGTTGGAGAGGCAGTAGTAGAAGTAGAAATTGGAGGGTCAGCATCAGTGAAGAAATCAGATGAGAGGACACCACTAAGGTCCGTGAAGGTATCATTTAGGGTGTTTGCAATGATCTCTGGGTCTAATGTAATGGTTCCATCCACATTCATTATTGTAGGAGAGGATTTGGACTGCTGACCCATGATATTTCTTATGTTGTCCCAGAAGGATTTCCCTTCACCCCAGGAGTTGGAGAGGGCATTCTTGAAGTAGGAGCTCTTCATCAAGCGGATCTGTTTAGTACAGTGGTTGCAAGCCTGTTTATATTTTGGATGTCCGACAGAGTGCCAGTAGCTCTTGCAGTGGCCCAGGAGATCCCTACTTTTGAGTTGTGCCAATAGCTTTGCCGTGAGCCAGGGATTTGTGAGTGCTTTGATTTTCGCTTTTTACTGGTGCATAGGTGTCACAGGCAGTGTTGAAAGTAGTAATAAAGTAATCAAGGGCTAGGTCAACCTCTTGAGTTTTGTAAATCAGGACCAGTCTATCTACCTAAGACAGGTCTCGAGATGAGTAAGGTTGCCATAAGTGGGACTCTGCTATAGATGGTTTTGAGGCGGCTTACGAAACTTATTTGTCCAGGTACATATTATTGGAAGTGATCACTGGCGAGTCAGGAGAACACTTAAATTGAGTTATCTGGTGGGGTGGCTGGTAAGGATCCAGTCAATGAGGGTGCTGGTCCCTGATTTGTAGTTTTCCTGGTAGGGAGTTTACCACTTGTGTTAAATTTGCTGCTGGATAGCATCTTTGTTTGACCCTGCATCAGGAGCAAGCCAATTTATATTAAAGTCCCCAAGGAGAAGTAGTTCGATGTCAGAAGGTTGTGTACTACGAACTCGAGGACAGCCTGTAGGCGGAATCAGGATCTTTTGGTGGGATATAGACAGCAGCAATTGTGAGGACTTTGTTTTGGGCACCAAGTAGTATCTTGATAGGGAGGAGTTGCACTGAGGTTTCTGTGGTGGGGTAAGAACCAGGGAGACAGGTGAGGTAGTCCTTTATGTAGATTGCACACCCACCATCCCTTTTCAAGGTCCTATCCAGCCTGAATATCTTGTAGCCTTGTATAGAGATGGCATGATCTGGAGTATTAGGTGTCAGCCAAGTTTTGACGATGGCAAGGATATCCGGGTTGTGTTGGCTGGCAAAGATTTGAAGGGAGGCCAGTTTTGGGAGGAGACTGCAGATGTTTAAGGTAGCAATTTTGAGCCCCCCCTCCATTTTTGCAGGCTTTGTTGTACTGTAGGAGACAGGGCCAGGATTTGAGTGGACAGTTCCTGATATCAAGAGGAGGAGGAGTAGGAGTTTAAGAGACAGTTGCTGTACTTTGTAGTCAATAGAATTACACTTCTGAGGCTTATGCGGCTTTGACCAGTGCAGGCGTCTAGGGTCCCAGAGCAAGGAGGTTGTTAGTAATAGAGGACGATATGCCCATTTATCCTTGTTGTAGTTTGTCAGTTGCACCCAGTCGCTTGCAGATAGGTACCTGGTGGTTAAGTCAAAGCCAAAGAATGATCAACAGCTGAGGTCCAGAGTCACTGAAATGTTAAAATTCCTGAAGGTGATTAACTGTGCCTGCACATATGCAGGATGTGAAATCCTTTGTCTGTATGCTTCTTTGTCATTCAAACAGGTTGCTGAAAAGCCCACATACAGATCATGGAGCAGGTCAGACGAAATGTGGATTCAGCAGGACCCAGAGTCACGAGTTTGTCAGATGTAGTTGCTTCACTTATGTTTTGCTTGGGATGGCTTCCAAAAAGTTGATTTTAAAATGAAAATAAAGATACCTGATGATGATTTTTTGCAGAAATCCAGTCCAGGAGACTTTCACGGATGTAGTGAGCAAGAATGGTATAGTTACCACAAGCAGAAAAACATGTAAATCCACTAAAACTAAGCTACAGACACAGACAAACACAAGCAGCCACCACACAGACCCAGGGGGCGTGGTCGTGGTCTTGGGTGTGTCGGATGTCATGGCGATCTTCGGTCCTCAGCACAGGGTGATCTCTTCTTTGGTGTGAAGCTTTAGTAGTTCTCTCCCTATTTCTCCCCAGTAGGGTCAATTATTTCTCCATCTGTCACCGCTCCTCGACCTCCATGTCTTCCGGGCCCCGGTCTGGGGTTGTTGCTACCTGAGCATAGGTCCGGGAGCTCCACTGCA
This sequence comes from Neoceratodus forsteri, assembly GCA_016271365.2. Classification (NCBI taxonomy): domain Eukaryota; kingdom Metazoa; phylum Chordata; order Ceratodontiformes; family Ceratodontidae; genus Neoceratodus; species Neoceratodus forsteri. The sequence continues at coordinate 58,753,732 of JADMNL010000027.1, read as the reverse complement.
TTTCTGAATTGTGCCGAGGGTCTCTGTTGTCTTTTGACCAGTTATTTTCTAGAAATTCCTCCAAGGCATCCAGTGAGTCAAAAATTGCGGGGTCCCATTATGAAGCACCCTCACTGTAGTGGGGTACCTGAGTGAATATTGTAGGCCCAGAGCTTGCATTCTGTGGTGGATCTCCATAAATTCCCTCTGTCTGGATGACAGCTCTTTTGAAAAGTCTTGGTAAACTGAGACTGGGTGCCCTTGCAAAGTGAGGTGGCCCATCTCTCTAGCTCTTGCTAGGATTAGCTGCTGCACATTGTAACTGAGCAGTTTTATGAGTAGGGGCTGAGGCTTCTCTCCTCTTTTTGGTGCTGGGGCTAAAGTTCTGTGGGCCCAATCGATGTCCAGGTGGAACCCTTGTGCCAGGCTGAGCATTCCCGAGAGGACTTGCTGTAGGAATTAAGCTGTGTCTCTATTTTCAGCTCCCTCTGGGAACCCCAGCAGATGCAGTTTGTTTCACCTGCTGCAGTTCTCCAGGTCGTCCACCTTTTGGAGAAAGAAGCATATTGTGTCCTGTTGTTCTCTGAAGGTTGCCAGGACCTCCATTATGGCCGTTCTATGCATCACCAGTTGTCATTCAGTATTTTTTAGACAATCTTCGAGATTTTGGATTGCTGTTGTGGTTTGTTGGGAGGGCGAGTGTGACTGCATCCATTTTTTGGATGAGATGATTGAACATCCTCTTGATCTCCTGAGGGTCCATCTGGGCCTCCCCCGATATCACCATGCTGTCAGTCCCTTGAGCTGGAGACATGTCTCTGAGGTCAGAATTATGGCTGATGGATTCTGAAAAGGTATGTAGAGTTTGCCAAGCTACTACCAGCTCCAAGTATGCACTGAGCAGCTTCAGCAGTCTCCATGCAGCACTAAACCACTACCTCGCCTCTGCAGCCATAGGCCTCCTGATGAACATCATAACAGATCCTGTATTCAAGACATCAAATAATGTCTTCAGAGCTAAAATGAAACAGTACAGGTGTAAAAACAAGGACACATCTAAGCACCATGATCCAATCGCTGCTGCTGACCTCAAAAAGTTACTTAACTCCCCTGCCCTGTCTCCTAACACCACCCCTGGCCTTGTATGAATGGTCTGGTTAGATCAGCAGCTATACATGGCCAAACTTGACAGGAAGGGGCTCTGTCAGCTGAAACATATAATGTCTGTATCAGAAAAGATGAGAATGGACTTGAATATGTTACCATGACATTTAATGAACACACCAAGAACCATAACATCCCACTGGAAACCTGAAATCAGTCTCACAGATGTTACATCTTTGCTTTGCTTGATAACCCATTGTGCCCAATACAGTCTTTTACGGAGTATTTATCCAAATTGCAAGAAAGAGCAAAGGCACTATTTCTGCATCCAAAAAGGCTTCCTCAAAACACATTAGATATGATAGGACGAGGATGTATGGTACACTAATGAGCCCATGGGAGTGAACTTTTTGTCCTCTGCGATGAGCACATTAAGCACAGAGGCAAAGCTGAGTGTAAGATAGACAAATCACTCCATTCATGCTGCTGCCATTCAACTATTATCTGATGCATGTCTCCAGAGCCGTGAGATCATGGCAGTTACAGGACACTGTAATGAATGTAGACTGAAGAGTTATTGGAGAGCCAGCAGTCAGGACAGACTAACCTGGAGCAGCATCCTGGCGGTACAGCCCAAACTGACACCCAATGCATCAGAACAGTCAGGTAGCACAGCTCCCAATGAAGTAGTACAGCATACAGTGACACCGCTCAGCAACACCAAAGTTTTTTTGTTTTTTTTCATTTTAGTTTTTGTTGACCGGGTAAGTGCACTAGACAAATTCTGCCTATTTTCAGGCACGACCCGGGGGAGGGGGATACAGATGAATGCCAACTGACTTTGAACCAGATTAAGCTGTTGGTGGTATTTATAGTGAATGAGGGAAATTTGGCCAGGACACTGAGGAAATTCCCCTGCTGCTTTGCCAGTAGTGGGACTTGCTGACCGTCGAGATGGAAAACTCAGTAGCTAAGCAGACTTTGTTGCAGCAGGACGTGCTGCAGGCCAGGGGGCCGGTTTTAGCTTCTACGAGTGAAACCACTGATTCGGATGTCTTTTTTGAAGCTTCTATGGAACCAGACACTAATAACGACCTTGCAATTTCTATGCATACTTCGACTGAGAGGAAGCAGCTTGTTTCAACTTTACCTTCTACTTTGACAGTATCTACTGAACGGCTTACTGAGTTCGCTTTTGGAGCTCTGGTACAGCCTTTGCTTCCAATTCAGTGGCGGAATGCGGAACTACCATTTGGAACTACTCTAACAGCTGAGCAAACGCTGTTTGACAGCGAGGTTGCTGCGCAGCAGGTATTCAAAGTTGACCTGCAAGTTTCTACAACTCCGACTGAAACACCAACTACCTTTTTCTCTGCACCACCTACCTCAGGTACTGTTTACATTTCTTCAGTTTTGGATCAGCAAAATGCTACTATTTTTTCTTTTGGTGCGAAACAACGGACTTTCAAACCCATTACAAAAAAAGTTTCTACTGACCAAAAACGCTCCTGGGCTGACCAGGTTGATGACGCAGATACTCCTTGGTCAGTTTCCAAGACCCTGACTTCTGCGAGCTGGGCACAGCTCCCAGAATCTGGTAAATGGATTTCAGGCTTCTCCCCTATCATAATTCCTGGGGTGAATATGACAGACTCTAGTGTCTCTCCTTCACGATCTTTTGGACTTACGGTTCCCAAAATCTCTAAAACTGCCACCGAAGAAACTCTGACAACATTAAGGATTCTCCCTTAGCCCTTCCTCCTGAACTATCCTTTACTCAGAATCCAGTTCTTGACTTTCACCCACAGGGAGATGTTCCACTACTCCCTTCCTCGGAAGACCGTATCAATGACCACAATACCTTGGACGACCCAGTAGGCCTTTCACCAAGCACTGTGCCTACTTTAGGACAACCTACAACAAGCTCTTATGCCTCTCTTTTTCATTCCCCGACTTACTGGGCTAAGAGACATAATGCAGTTCATTTTATTTATAAAGGAGGGATAGATGTCTTTCCTGATAGGTCATTTGTGGCAAAAAAATTGCTTAATGAGAACTTGCAATTTACTTCAGATGAAATGTACGCTCTGATACATGTATCTGGAGAAAAAAATTTTGATGTTAGTTTTAAATTTCATACTGGTTTAGAAAAATTTTGGGCTAAATATCGTATAGTAAGGCAGACCCCTTTGTGGTCCCCCTTTGATGTTGTCCCCCTTACTAAACCAGCTCATAAGACAGTTACTGTTCTCTTTCGAAATGAGAGTGTCAGTGTTGTAGATCTGGTTTATTGGCTGAAACAGTGGTGCACGGTATTGGGGCATCCTGAGGCAATTTTCAATTCAGAAGATATTTGGACTGGGGGATGGCGTAGTAGGGTTATCCTACGTTCCTCAGAAGACGGGTTGCAGCATCTTCCTAACTGTATATTTTTGGGACAAGATAGAGGGGTCCTTTTCTACGCAGGACTACCTAAATCCTGTTATAGGTATGGGAAGCCTGGTCACATTAGCAGTGCTTGTGACCGCCTTCGATGTACTCTGTGTAATTCCTTGGGTCGTGTGCGGGAACACTGTAGGAATATAGCTGTGTGTTCCTTATGTGCTGCCCCCGGACACTTTTACGCTACTTGCCCTGTGGCGACTCACCAACACTCAGAAGCTCAAACATCTGAAGACCAAAGACAGTTAATTTAAACTGCACAATGCTCCAGAACCACTCTCTCTATGGCTCCTGCTGCACCTGTTGTTCCTAATACCTTGGTTTCCCCAGATTTGACATTTTCTGTCCCATGAATCTCCCCTAGCCCCCTTTGGCTTTGGCGCAGACACACCTCTGCCTGACCTCCAGCCTCAGGGTTCCATTTCTCTAGACAAACAATCTATGCCTCCCCCCCGCTCCCTCAGGTACTACCTTTTCTTTCTAGAGAAACACGGAGTAAGACCCATCATATCCAACCTGCTTCCAAAGTACCAAAATTACTAAATACCCCTATGACTAACCGTTTTCATGCCCTTCTTCTTGCACAAGATGTATCAGATGCTGACTCTGAATCTTCCCAGTCCGGAATGGACCCCATGGGAAAATCTGTGGAAGTAGACTCAGAGGGTGTTCCTCTTCCAACCCTTCCTCTGAAATCTAACTCAACGGTTGTTAAAAAAGGGAAAAAAAATAAATGTAAACCGCCATGAGTTTCATGCCTACTTAAATGGTTTCCTCTTTAACTTTCTGTTCTCTTAATGTAAACAGCATCAAAAACCGGATAAGGCAATCTGCATTTTTATCCCTTTTAAATACCCTACGCTGTAATATATTTGTTTTACAGGACACGCATTTACACACTATTGCTGAATTAACTGGTGCTGCAAAACGTTGGCACATGGGGGCCTCATATAGATAGATGTCCTGGGGTTGCAATACTCTTTACATTGGCTGTGAAAGTCCTAAAATTAATAGATTTGGTTCCTGGTAGGGCATTACTTGTGGATATTGTACACCAGGGGGCGTGTTATAGGTTACTCAATGTCTATGCACCTCAAATGAAAGCAACCAGGGTGGATCTTTTCCAACTTTTACAACCATATCTTCACACTTCCTTTAATGTAATCTGGGGTGGTGATTTTAATTGTGGATTTTCTAACAAGGATAGGGGCATGGGAGCAAAGACTACCAAAGTTTTTGTGACATGTCTTGTTTGGCTAAGGTGGTCCACACCACAAGTTTGATTGATGCATATGCCCAGTCACATACATCTACAACACCTACTTTTCATAAAGGTGCCTTTCCTACTAGAATAGATTTTTTCTTTATTAATAGGAATTTACCTTTATAGTCTGCGTGGGTTACCCCTGTGGAATTTTCCGATCATTGTGCATTGTGCATTACGGTTGGGTCTATGGAAGCTTTCTCCTTTGGTAGGGGCCTCTGGAGGCTAAATTCCCAATTGTTACTACAGCAGGACATTTTGCAACACATGAATTATTTTATAATAGAAGAAAATCTCTATACTGAGATGTATGAAATCCACTTTTATGGTGGATGGATGCAAATTGGATGTTATTTCTCTGTTGAAACAGTTTGGGAAATTTCAATGCTCTGCTGCATATTTTTCTTATTTGCAACTTCGTGCACAATTACAAAAGGTAATGTCTATGGCCCAGACTACTACACATGACTTTTCCTCCCAAATAAAACATCTTAAGGAGAAAATGGTACCATTTCATAAACACCAATCAAAAGTTTTACATTTTCAACAACAATTTGGTACTCGTGGCAGTTTTGCCACTATCTGTCCCTTTCTTGGTACCAAGGAAAGGGTTGAGAAAAAAGTTTTCATCAGTTTACTGGGGTGTGATGGTCAGGAAAAATGTACACAAGCTGAGCTGATGTCAGAGGTGACGTCATACACAGCAGCACTCTTTAAAGCTCAGCCTGCAGATTTAGATTCTTCTTGGGCTTATCTCAGTGGAATTGAGATTCCTTTCTGTTCTCCTTTATTATTATCTGAGTTGGTTAATCCCATCACATCGCAGGAAGTTCTCACAGTTATACATACCCTTTCAAGCAATAAAGCACCTGGTCTGGATGGTCTAACTGCTGATTTTATAAATTAATAGGGACCAAATTATCTCAGAAACTTGCAGATGTTTATTCTGATTTGTTAACTAGTTCTGATTGTCCTTTAGAAATGATGAGGGTTTTTTTTTAATTTTTTGCATAAAAAAGGTGATAGAAAGCTTCTTTCAAACTGGAGACCTATTAGTTTATTAAATGTTGATTTAAAAATTCTAATGAAAATTTTAAATACAAGACTTTTGACTGTGTCTTCCTATTTACTTTCTTCTGCACAGTTTTGTACACTCCCTCATAGATCTATAATTGACCAGTTACTTTTTTTGCGTGAAATTTTTGACAGATCCACTATTATTGGCTTACTTGGATTTGTCCTGTCTTTAGACCAAAAAGGGGCTTTTGATTCAGTAAACCACAATTTTTTATGGCTCACATTAAAGCATTATGGTATTCCATCCCTTTTTATTTCTTGGTTACAGACACTTTATAAATCTTCAACTGTGTCTCCTTTGGTGAATGGGCACCTAGGACCTATGCTTCCGGTGCAGCAGGGAGTTTGACAGGGTTGTCCGATCAGTCCATTATTATATGTGTATAGTATTGATCCATTGTTACGTACCCTGAATAACTTGATACCCCCTATTTCAGTTCCTGGAGTGTTGATACCCTTCTCCACCGTTGCTTATGCGGATGATATTTGCATATGCACCCCTCCTGTTTCTTCTGTTCACTCTGCTGTGGATATGTGCCAATTTTTTGGATCTTTTTCTGGTACAGCTTTAAATCTGTCCAAATGTCTCAGATATGCCTTGAATGGTACACTACCTGAACAGACGATTATGTGTAACATCAAATTCACATCCCACCCCATAAGGATTTTGGGTATATTTTTTGGTTCACCTACACCTGCTATTTATAACTGGGATATTCTTTTGAACAAGGGTAGGATTATGGTACAAAACTGGAATAGATAGCAATTTTCTAAGCTGAAACGTATTCATTTGATACGAACAAATTTGGTGCCTTTATTTTTATTTTTAAGTAACATTTTTCCTCCACCTAAGCAAAGGGAAGCAACTTTATTTAGCAACTTTTTTCAAGCTGTTTGGGGTAGCCGTCTTAACCCTATTAAGCGTAATATTCTGTATTTGCCTGTATCCCGAGGAGGTTTGAATATGATAAATCCTCTCCTTTTCTTTTATTGTCAGTTTCTTTTTTCTAATTTTTTTCCGTTATTGACAAATCTTCCTAAATTATGGACCAGTCTTTTTTAACAGACCATAGGGTTATGGTATAATGAGTGGGTGGATGGCAGAGTAAGGCGTCTGAGTACACTTGCCAATGTGCAACCTTATCACCGTGAAGTTTTTCTTAAACTGCGACAATGAAAAATTCCCAGTGGCTGGATACTTTCTAAAAAATTAAAAATTCTTATACAAGTCTGTTCTAGATTCATGTTTTTCAGAGCCTGTTATATTCCCAAAATGTCCGGGTGAGTTGCGTTTGTCCCTGCAGGGTTTAATATCTCATAACCGTATTCCTCCCAAATTCTGGGATGTCACTTGGTTATGTGGTCATGAAAAACTTAATGTTAAGGGAAATCAATTTCATAAACAGTTACAAGATCATAACTGTTCCCGTCCTGGTTGCTTTCAAACTTTTGAGACGATGCAACATTTATATTTTTTATGTCCGTATATATCTCACTTTTGGAGTTATGTTGCTGCTGTTTGAAAAGAACCAGCATTTAAACATGTAAATTACAATGTTTTGATTTATGGTTCCTATACTCCCAACTGGAACAAATGGGATTATGGTACATTGCATGTTATTTTTGCTGTTTTTAAATGGTTTATTTGGCAAAACAGGTGTCTTTTTACTTTACAGCAGAAAGATTTCTCTTATACAGAACTTTTACAGAAAATGTATTCTGAATTGTTAAATATTTATAAATATGAAGCAGGAAGATATAGTTGTGTTCAATTAAGGTCGAACTGGAGGAATTTACCTTGGGTAACAGATAATGATTTTCCAATCACATGAATTTTGTAATGTGCTTTCTGAACTTGGGTTTGTTTTCCTTTTACCATTTTCAAATATTTCCTTTTTCCTTTTTTTATTATTATTACTCCTCCTTGTTTGTTTGAGTTCCTGTTATTTATTGTTGTTTTCGGTACTATTGTGAATTAACATTGTATTCTGATTTTTTTTTTTGAAGTTCTGTTAATAAAACATTCCCCTACTCTTTTCAATAAGTGCCATAGGATCTTTAACATCCACCTGAACTACCACCAATCCAGGCAGATGGGACCTCGGTTTAACGTCTCATCCAAAAGACGGCACCTCAGAAGTACAGCACCCCTCTAATGCTGCACTACAGTGTCAGTACTGGGATATTAACCCAAGTGCCAGATGTGAGAACTGAACCCACAGCCCTCTGATCTCCCAGCCTCAGAGGTGAGTGTGCTACCTACTGAGCCACTGACACTGCTAAGTTGTAGCCAAATACTTCAGTATGCAGAACTGTACTGTCAGTTTCAACAGCTGCTTGCATTTTGGGCAATGATTTTTTTATTTTATTTTCCTCATTATCAAGACACAGTGCAACCCATGGTTAAGTTGCATTTATTTATTTTTTTTGCTTACTCACCTAAAAAATGAGGGAATATATTTCCTGGTGGAATGATATTTAATAAATAATTTCACATTTATTCAAACTTGCAAGTTTTTTGTTTGTCTTTTATTTTATAAATGTTACATCTCCATTTTATAGACACTCTGTGGATGTACATTAGACATTTCTAATGCATGGCCAGGGGTTGAAAGCATTTAACCACACTTGGCCATGTGTTAGACATGTCTAATGCAAATCCCCACATCTCTTATTGCATACTAATTATTGGGAAAATTCTGGGAGCACAGAATTTATTTATATTGTGATTTTTCACTATGTGTCCTAAGGTGCATTACATAGAGGATAATGGCTGTAGAGCGGGTGATAACCACACTGTAATCATCTCGAGTGGTTGCTAGGGCAACATGGTAAACCTCGAGAGTGCAGCTCGAGAGGTTTACTGTAACTAACAACCGAAATTTCAGTAATAAGGTTCGCTCTAACCATCATCTTTATAGTGTATGGTCAAAAAACACTGTTTGCATTCTGTGTGAGGAATTATGGAACTCTGGTGCATTCTTTTTTCTTATGCTACTGTTTGGAAGTTCCGAAGTGTGGCTAACAACTTTTAAAATTCTAAACAGTGCACAACAAAGCTGTGTAACTGCCGATTATGGTGGTTAATAGACACTTACCGTACATTATAAGAACTATGTCAGTGGTACTGACACACAGAATGGACTGTGTAGTAGCATGCAGCAGCCTGTACATATTTATGTTGGTCGTTTAGAAAAATAGTGAGAGAAGAAGATAGTGATAGTGTAAAGACTGCAGTTGCACAAGAAAGTGAACAATGGAGAGGAAATCAGATTTGTTTTACTTTGTTAAGCTAGAGGCAGACAGCTGACAACAGAATTTATATAGAATGAAGCAGTAGCAGAAATTACAACAGAGAAATTAAGATGTACAAAATGTTTGTGTGTTTTTCATTTTTTTAAATTTATTTGTAACTTTTTAATTTTTTTACAACAGGTGAAGAATAAAGGGGACATTATGGTAAATGACATTTGACTATGTGTTTTGAATCAAGGAGTGCTTAGAGGCTAGGGCTATGGCCTGGAGACTGAGGTTTCCCTGCCACCACTGAGTTCAACCAGCCCATCAAGCGTGGACTGTTGGTTTTGAATCAACACCTCCAAAGTTTCTTTTATGGCCACAACTTGGCAGAGTAGCTCACCTATCTCCGCATACGGCTTCCCCACTTCAATACAAATGGATGTGGGAGGAGGGTCTGAGGCTGGTATCTCATATGACCCCTGCATTACTAAAGTCTAGCTGTAGCTCTCTCTCTCCTAGTGCCCTTCTCACCCTCCATGTCCCCATCTGGGAAATATGCACCATATGATGACCCACTGTGTCACCCCTTCTTGTCCTGCCCACTCTGCAGCACAGAAGGAGCACTAGGGTTGCCACCACATCCACCCCATTCAGCTGTCTTGGTCTGTCTCCTTCTCACATGTTTCTGCTACTCCTTGTGGAGCTTCACATTGAGGTGGATTTGCTGCCCACCTGTTCCTAAATGGCTTCCCCAATCCCCATGCCAAACAATAGTATAGGTGCATGTTACCACAGTGTTTTCAACAGAGTCAATCACAAAACAATATTTTACTGCTGTTGAGGGGAGGAGCCAGATGGTTGTGTGCAGCTCTTCTCCTGCTCATGGGGCCCAGGTGGTGGCAAAACCACCAAGCTGGCCACAGAGGCATGTGTTGCAGCAGGTAGAGGATGTACCACAGTGGGGTCAACAGGTCATGGTGGTAGTGATGCCAGTGCATAGTGCTGCTGATGCTGTGCTTGGGAGGGGGGCAGGTACTAACTGTTCTAATTTCTGGTGCTCTTGGTGTGAAAGCTGGCATCTTCAGATGGCCCATCCATAAACTGAATGCCCCTCACCTTGCTGTGACTGGACCCAGTCCCAATCCTTCCAGTATCCTCTTTTCCAGTCCCACTCATTTTAAGTTGAAAAAAAAATAACAGAGTAAAGAAAAAGACAGTAAAAGCAAGAAAAATAGAACAAACAAAAGTGGGGAATATATAGAAAAATACACCTAAATAATAACTAAATGAATCCTCAGAAACTGTTAAGAAAAAATAAGATGACAAGAAAAACAAAAACAAAAAAAAAGCTGTAAGTTGTTTTTTGGTTGGTTTTTAAAGCCTGAGAAAGCAGAGAATGTGACCTCTTCCTCTAAGTCCCTGAGACTGCAATATGCAGCTAAGGCTAAGTCTGTACATAGGGAAGTAGTATGAGATGTACAGGAGCAGTTTCCATGTGATCTACAGGCACTTGATTACCAAAATCCTCGATCTGAACAAACTTTGTCCAAATGCACCCCAAAGGTGAAATTGTCAGTGAAGTTGCCAGATGAAGTTTATAAAAGGTGAATTTCCCAGTAAGCAGCAAAAATGTAGGAAATGCTCCACAAAGGCAAATTTAGTGACTTTGCCAGAACTTCACAATCAAATTAAAACTTCGCAACATCACTATTTGCAGATTTTTGAAAGGTACATACTGTTGAGAAACATATCCAATAAGCAATAAAAATATATAAAAAAAAATTCAAAAGAAGCTTAAATGCCCACAGCATGGAAAGTGGTCTTGTGTGGGGCATACAGAGGGAGAAAAACATGTTTCCCTTTCATCTTTGCCATGTGTGGTAAAAAACTCCCTGACAAGTCTATAATCCCCACTAGAAAAGGTGTAATGGGCAACACATACCTCTACAAATCTGCTACAAATTTCTGCACAGTTAGCAGATGGGAAAAGAAAAAACTCAGTGACAGTCATATACAGAAAAAACAGTCCACACGGCTCTGATTTGTTCACCTAGAATTCTGACTGGAGTGAAAGAACCCATATACAGGGAATATAAAATGTATCCCAAAATTTAGTATGTGTGCTGCTTGGGAGTTTTGAATATAAGATAATAAGATGATCTGATTCCAAGATGACACCATGAGCAGCAAGGCGGTCTCTCTGCTCCTGTGGTTACAACTGGTTGCATTTATTTTACTTCTCTTCCATGTATGTCAGCCTTCTTGGTGCTTAAACAATAATATTAATACATTTTATTTATAAGGCACCTTATCCATAACCAAGGCGCCTAACAATTTTAAAAACAACTCAAACATCAATACAACTAACATTAAAATAACAGTATACCATTCATCAAAAAGGAAGATCAGTCACTGAATGCCTGGTGCCACAAAAAAGTTTTTAAAGCTTGCTTGAATCCCTCCACAGTTGTACACTCCCATAACCAATGGGGTAGAGAATTCCAAAGGGTAGGGGCTGCATACATAAATGCTTTCACCCCAGAAGATTTCAGACACACCCTTGGAATCTCTGGCAACCCCTCATTGGCTGAGCGGAGCGATCACCCAGGGCAGTAAGGAACCAGGAGCTCTTTCAGGTAATCCGGACAAGCTATTTGTTTTATAGTTTGAGAGTTTTAGAGTCAAGCTTCTGAGTTATGTGCATATTTCCAACTGTTTTATCAACAACTTCTGCTTATTACTGACTTCTCAACACATGCTATGTACAAAATTGTCTAATGAATTATTCATGAGCTAAACTAGCTTATGGCTTTGCTGCTGTGCCAGTCTAAAATCTCTTAGAAATGTCTGGCACGGTAGTCACACAGCCAATCATGCACTGTACGCTCTTGTTGCCAAACCACTTTACTGTCAGAAGTTTCCTAAATAAAATGAAAAAAATGGAACAGTTCTGCATTCCTGCAAATTATTATTTCAGAAATCCTTTTAGCATAGTAAGCCTAAACCCCTGCATGACACCATCGGTAGTAGTGACAGCATGTCACCTCCTGGTGTCAGCTCCACACATTACCACAGAGAGCAACTGACAGCACGTGGCAGTGTCAGCGGGTGCTGGCATAAAAAAAAGAAAAATCTGTTAAAAACCTGTTATTAGTGTGATTAGACTTATAATCGCAATGATGACCTCACAGCTATTCATTTCCTGGGGACTAATGAACGGGCGGGGGGGTAGGCCCTCAGCACAGCCTCAGGCCACTCTCCCCCGGCCGGTCATTAATCACCAGGAAATGAAAGGCTGTTGGTCATTACTGCTTAACTCAATCCTGTTTCTGCTGAACCTAAGAGCTGTGTGCAATGTGGAATTCTGCATGCGGAATTTGATGTGGAATGGCAATTCTGCTTCCAAAAGGCTTTTCGGAATTTATTTTTTTAATTCTGTGGAACTCCAAAAAGCATTTTTATGTAAACTGCAGAATAATATCTTGTGTATTACATTATCCATGGAGTATTATTCTGCAGCATGTGGAAAATGAATCAGCAGTTTACATATATGATTCAGCATTTAACATTATACTTCTCATGGAATTCTGCAGAATTCGACAGCATTTCTGAACTTCTGCTGAATTCCTGCAGAAGTGGAATTTGAAAATTCGAATAGCTCTTCCCGTGTATTCAGGTGCTGCTGGTGACATCAATAGTCACTCAGTGAGGTGATGACTGTGCAGTTTTGTGCTTGGAATCTATACCATTTTCTGCCTGGTTTGCATTTTGCCAGACTTTCTTTGGTAAACAGTCCATTTCCCCAGTGACTGTATGAAGATATTGTACTGAGAGAGTAGTCCTCCTCAGTGGCTGATTTATTTTCTTTTCATTGCTTAGTGGTTGGGAGATGATCTTCCAGCAGCTGTGTTAAGTATTTGGTTTCGGAGAGGACCTCCCTGGTGGCTGTCTGTTCTGCTTCCTTAGATCCATTTCTGGGGACTGGGTCACCCACAATTGCCTCATTATCTTTATTGGTAGGGAGTAGGGCTACACAGTGACAGGTTGGGGGGGGGGGTTGTTTGAATTTGCCCTCTCCTGCAGCTGGATCCTACTCTCCTCAAGTAAGTCTATACTCATTTCATTTTACATTTAAAACTTTGGAGCAAACTTCACTTGTGACAATTTTAAGCCTTTTTCTGTGGTGGACCCCGTTAGCTGGATATGAACTTTTATTTGAATCATTATGCTATTACAGTGCTTACTACACCCTTATATCTTGTAAATTTTATTTTTTTTCCTTGTCATCAGAAAACTGTTTTCCTGTAGCTGTTGGGGATATATTTGTTTCCTTTAGTTTATTTTCACTGTTCATGCTAGTTCCTGTAACTGTCCTGGGGCTCTCCAGTTTATGGTGTTAAAATCTCATTGTCCATAGGAGCTAAATTAGCTTATGAGAACACCATTTCACAGTGCCCATTTATGCCATGTGTATCTATGCTGTAAGTACAAATATCCTGAAAAAGCTCTCTGTAAACACACAAATGGTAATTTAAAGGGAGAAACTCTGCACTGCAGCATAGACAGTTTGCAAAGCTAAGTAAAGTAAATGTGATATTTCACACTGTTGTAGAGGTATAAGTCAGGAAGTATAAGTAAACCAGGAAGAGTTATACAATTCACAAGTAGCATTTTATTATTATTAACAACAATAACATAAAAAGTACAAATTGTACAGGATAGTTCTTCATACAGGCAGTTCAAACAAAGTCCTATATCTGACAGTCTCTCTTTAAAATCTCAATCTCCCTCTATCCCTAAGCAAAAACATTGGTCTCTTTTTATAAGATGTCTTTTCCAACAGTTTAAATTCTGCATCCTGTTGGTGTAATTTAATCTCCTGTTGTTCAAAAATTGCCTCAGAACTTTGTCAATTTCTTTTCTGAGGCCAGCTTGCAGGTGCAACAAAATAGAATATTCTGTCCTATGGCTGGTCTCCTGTTAACAATTTTGTAAGCAAGTTTGTGTTCCAGACTGATACAATTTCTATGTGTGTGTGTCCAGAATATATCTTTGGAGAAGACACAAGTTTAGCCTGGCCCAATGGACTGTGTCTACTAATGCCACCTGCAGACCCAGAATATGTATGCAGTAGTGGTGTAAAAAATTGGAAAAATTTGTGCCACCCAAAAAATCAGCAAATTTTGGCAAATGAATTAAGCTGACGACCACAATTCACATTGTTATTCTCCAGGCAACATACTCAAATTTGTGTGATGAATGGACATAAATGGCCAATTCTTGGCCAGTTCCTGGGCAAATCTCATTATGAATTGCTTGCTACACCACCCTGATGATACATAGATTCCTTACCCCCTTCCATCCCACCCACTAACAGTGCACCCTCTTCCCTACTTACCCTGGTGAATTGCAGTGCTGCTACTCCTCCCCCCTTGTTCCAGTAATTGCAGTGCTGCTGTATCCTGCATGATGCACAGAGTACATCCAAAAAATGCAATTCCTTCCCCCACCCATGTGACGAATGCACTCCCCTACCTCTACCCACCTGAGTCCCACTGTCACACAATGTGCACTCAGCCCACCACCCAACCCCACTGTGCTCCACACCACCCTCCTTCCCCCACCACCACCCACAAATATCAACCTGCGATTAACAAAATGGGCCCAGGTGCAGAGCATCTGTTCCGTTCAGTGTCCATATTATAATGACATCTGGAATGAATGAATGGTAATGTCTTTGCACCTAGTAAAACCTGACTAATTGAATTTTCAGCCAGTCAGGTTTTACTGTGAGCAAGGATGTCATCATTAATTCATTCACACCATTGCAAGATGTACAGATGATAATTGCTTATATTCCACCAATGACTGCACAGCATGGAGTGTGTTATTGCACTGATAAAATGTATTCATGTAAAAATTAGGGATGGGCAAATTTGGGGTGGATTTGGATTTGGTTTTGCATTTGCCAATTCCAGTCTGACTTTGAATTTGGATTTGCCAGATTTGGCCTTTATGTATAATTGAAGGGGAAAATGGTTTATCAAGACAGAAGCACCAGAAAATGTCAGTGAAGTGGCAGTGGTAGTGAAAAGGGGTCCACTGCCTAAGATGCACTGCATCCTACTGTTTAAAAAGTGTTAGCTTCTGACCAATTGCAAACTCCAAAAGTGTAGCACTCAAAAACCAAACATAGGACCATTAAGTGAGCTTCAAAATAAAGTGCTTTAATTTGTGTTTAAAATAAAGTATTTGCAATTCAGCATCAGATATGCTCAGTTTCTGACCAACCTACAGTACATAGGAAACAACCATATTTGGAACCCACCCACCCTTATGAAGTCAGTGTACATTTAATGCCAATTAAAAAATGTAGCAAGGCAAGCAAATTCTTTAGATTGTTTTAAATTTCTAACATCTATAGTCTATAGTTAAGACCTAAGTGGATATTTTGGCAGCTGGGCAGACTGGTGGGCCTGGTGGTCCTTTTCCGCCATCACATTCCTGTGTTCCTAATATTATAGATAGAATCCAGTGTTTATTTATGTTTGCCAATACAAGAGACTAAAGAAGAGTTAATGGAATTGGATTAGATTTTTTAGTGAGGCTCAGACAGCCACAACTATATAGTTACAAAATGTCTCTAAACTGTTGCAAGAATTAGTACCCACACTGGCTCATTGCAGATTATGAGTTTGGCAAGCCACATTGGAATACTTCTGACTCAACGGTCCAACACTGGTTCTGTATGGAATCTGCACTGTTGGTTGTTATTATCCATGTTCTTGCTTTTATAATGGATTTTGTATAGCTTACTCTGGCTGAATACTATATGGTGTTATTTTGCTGAAAGCAAATAACATTTTTCATGATAAAAAATAAATGAAACTTCTGTAAATGAACTGTTTGTGTTTGGTATTAGTAACATTTTTTAGTCAGATAACTACGAAAAAAATTGCTATGTGCATTTTGTGCAACAATGCATATGGGGTAAGTTGGTAAGCTAGCAAGGATTTATGTTTTGCCTTTGTGTTGCACACTGTGGGGGGGGGTTGTCAGCACATTCACATAATTTAAGATTGAAGAAGAAGACGAATTGATCCTTGGCATTTATAATTGCACATAATTTAAGACTGAAGAAGAAGAAGATGAATTGACATTTGGCATTTATAATTGCATGTAATTCAAAATTGAAGAAGAAGACAAATATACATTTGGTATTTACAAATTTGCACAGAATGCAAGATTGAAGAAGAAGACAAATTGATATTTGGCATTTATAATTGCACATCATTTAAGATTTATAAAGAAGACAAATTAACATTTGGCATTTGTAATTGCACTGCCACTAAATGAAAGTATTAATTTTGTGCAATTATAAATGTCAAATGTAAATTTCTCTTCTTCTTCAATCTTGTTACTTGTGTGTGCTTATGACTTGCCTCCCAGTGTGCAAGACAAAGGCAAAACAATAAACATATAAATCCAGCTGGCTGACCAACCTGGTCCTATATGCATTGTTGTATAAAATGCATGCATATACCCATAGTATACCCTTTTTACACAGTATTGATTTAATACTGTACAATAAGGGTATACTATGTGCATCTGCTTGCCTTCTTCATGATTTTATATTGGCCTTAATTTTAGCTTGTCATAGCTCACATGGGTGTGTCTACCAACATCCAAATCCCCCTACTTGATGTTATTACGGTTTCATTCCAGACACATTCTGATACAGGTTGCTCCCTCTTCCCCACACACATACAGAAGAAGAGAAGGGACCCAATTTTAAAAGCCCCAAATATGGCACAAGGTGCCTGCACCAAAAGGATTTGATGCAAGTGGCACCTTGTGCCAGAGTTTTTAGCAATCCTGATTTTTGAATGCAGGCTGTATTAAAAATTGGGATGTCCTGCACCAGAAGTGCTGGTGCAGCAGGTTGCAAGGGGGCTTGCATACAGTGGGGCTGCATCATCCCCTTATTTGGGATTTTGGAAGCCCTGCCATGGACTCAGCGTGGTGCTGAGGTTAGACCAGCCATGAGCTGGTCTAACAGCCCTCGCGATGGGTAACTGGCTTAATCTGCTTTGGAGGGAAACAGGCTGCATGGAACAGTGCAACAGGACTGGTGGGGGTGCCAGTGCTGGGCAGAATGGGCATGGTGGGGTGTGAGAGGGAACACTGGTGGCACATGGGCATGCATGCCCTGGACAGTGACACACAGCCATCAAGTGTCCATGGGCAGTATGCTGCCACTGATTGTGTCTCAGACCCCTAATGCTGCCACCCCTGCCAACTGACCCACAGTGTACACATGTCCCAACATGCTGACTGCCAGACTTCTGGATGGCATCTGCTGCCTGTGGTACCCATCCCACCTGCCATCACTCTTCTGGTACCTGTGGCTGTGCGTCAGAACAGGTGGCTCTACCTGGGGTGCATTCTCCACCATGTGCACCCCCTCATCCTCTGCTGCCATGCTCAGTAACCTGCTGTTGGAGTGGTAGCATGATGCAGGCAGCTGGCAAGAGCTGGTGACATCAGGGGTCCGGAACATGGCTTGTGGTAGCATACTGCCCACTGCACTCTGTGACTGTTTCCCATCCAGGGCATCCCTGTTCTAGTGCCACCAGAGTACCCCTACACAGCCTGGCATGCCTCTGCTGCCACTACTGGCATCCCCACTGGTCCAGCTGCTGTGCACCATGCAGCCTGTTCCCCCCTACATCATGTCTTTGGGCCAGGGTTTCACCAGGCTGGGGGGGGGGGGATTGACAACAGGACCCTCTGTCAAACTTGTCTGGTGCACAAAAGATTTGATGCAAGACTGAGACTGTGGCACCTCCAAGGACTTTGATGCAGGGACCTCATTTTTTCTAAAATACAGTGCAGGGTCCCTGAGGCACCCAGAGGTTGCTGCAGCCATGGATTGGTGCACCATGTGTCGATGTAGCGGCCCTTTGAAAATCAGGCCCTAGATGTTTTACTTAAAATTTGTGCAATAAAAAAGAAGATCAGCATTGATGTGGCTGTGTGTTCTGTTTTTCTTTCAGTCATACTTAAGGATACTGGTATAATTTTCTACAGTATTTTTACCCTATGACCTTAGAGATAGCAGCAGCAGCCAAACACCTACATGACACAATGGCCTATTAATCGTCATTATTAATGCATACTGGCTCCTCTTCATCACTGCTAGGATAAGTGTGATGTCTTACAGAAGAAGTGCATCCACTGAAAAGATGTAGACTGAACTTCAGAAATGTTAGTGTCCAACATTTTCTGGTAACAAGCGGTTGCACAAGTCAGAAGCAACACTACCAGCTATGCTAAAGATTGTCTCTGAGTAGACACTGGTGGGAGGGCAACTCAAGTAAAACATGTCAGTTTTGTACAATGCTGGCCAGATTTTTCTCTTACTCTGCCAATATTTCAGGAGGTCATCCCTTAAAGATAGTTTACTAGGGTATTTTAGATAGTCTTCCACCATATTGTCAGCAGTATGTCCTTGGAAAACACTGGAACAAGTACTGTTTTATCAATATCTTGCAGCTTTGACTAAATGCCATCTTCTTTATCTTGATCTTTCACAGTGGATGCATCTGTTGCTGGTAGTGAGGTTTGGGAGTCTGTATGCTTAACAGGTTGTTGTGATGAAGTAGCATCCTCCATTTCATTTGACACTTTTTCAATGAGTAAGTCTCTATATCTTCTGATGTCAGTGTTGCTGGAGAGGAGGGAAGAGGCCAGGATAGACTTAAATTGAAAATCTAACATGCTGGTCAGAATATACTGTTCAGATTGTAACATTTCAAGGGACATACTCATGTTTTCTACATGTGAGATCACAGTACCTTTCTTCAGGAATTTTGCCGTCTGCTTTTCCAGTTTTTTCTTAAGTAGGCATATCAGGGGGTTAACCTGACACAGACCAGAATTGTCTGCACTCATTTTGCTAGTGGGTTCCTCAAAGGGCTGAAGAACCTGGTGCAATTGTGCCTTCAGGTTACACTGGGTGGAACTGAGGCACACATCCCGTTTCCCTATGTAGTGATCCATCATGTACTGATGTACTGCTCTACGCTGCTCAAGGAGTCATTGCACCATATAAAAGGTGACATTCCACCTGGTAACTACCTCCTGCTTTAGTTGATGTTATGGAAGGTTATTGTCCTTTTACAGGTGCCGTAATATTTTGCATGCTTTGGCAGAATGGCTGAAATGTCCACAGATCTTGCACACAACACTAATGGCATTATAAATGCTTCTGTCATCCTGGAGAAAATCATGTACTATGAGACTGAGTGTGTGAGTGAAGCAAGGTGTGTGCATATACCCACCATCCTTCACAGTACGTATGATGTTAGCCCCATTATCAGATATATCAAATCCTGGAGAAAGACCAGGAGGAGTGAGCCATTCAGCAAAGTGTCTTCTTATCTCCTGCAAGAGGTCCACTGCAGTATGATTCTGTGACTTGAAACTAGTAAAACACAAGGCAGCCTGCTTTTTAAATGTCCTGGTTGAGTGTGAGACAGAGGATGCGGCAGAGGAATCATGTAAGGAGGCCTGGTGAGCAGTGATGGTCATTTACTCTATGGTTTGGTAGCTACTCCACATGTTAGTTATAGTATGGATTTGTGGCACTGCTGCAGCTTCAAGCCCTGCATCACTTTCCCACACAATTCACAATACAAATTTGGTACTACTTTTGTGGCAAAGTATTTCCTGGATTATATTTGATATTGTGGCTCTACATTAGTTGCTTAAAACCAACAAACTCAAAAAAGAGAAGGGGTACAGGTCTAGTGCTATCATTTCTGCTATGGCCTTATTTAATTTTTGGGCAGCTGGATGATTGGGTTCATACAGTATTTACACACCTTTTGACATGACTCTTGCATGGTTAATTGTTTTGATTTTGGGCCTTTTCTGCCCTGAAAAGAGAGGACCAAATTAAATGAAGGGGAACTGTCAGATGCTAGAGTGCCTAATGGTGATGGTGAATTATGTGCTTGGGTTTTTTGGATGAGGAGTGATGAAAAATAATTGACAGTGCCACCTGGTTTGGTTATGGAAGAAGAATGGTCTAAGTCGCTGACATCCAATTCCTCATCCTCTGTCTCACACAGAGTCATTGTATCTTTTCTGCATACCATCAGATACATTCTCTTTAAGTGTCTTATCAATGTAGATGTGCCAAGGTGGTTCTCTGGTCTCCCCCAGCTGACACCAATTTTACAAATAGTGCATACTGCACAACAAATATTTTGGGAGTCAGTACAATAGTAGTGCCAGACCCAGGAGGTAGCCTTTTCAGTTTTACCTCCAGGCATAAGTACCTGTTCTGTAGCACTAGTAGCAGCGTTTATATCATGAGTCCAGTCATCATCATTGTTTTCTGTCTGTAAAATAACAGTGTCAGCAGGGAAACAGGAGCATCTTCCTTGTCACCCTCTCTTTTTTGGTTGATCCCACCCAATGACCCATCTTCAGAACTTCTTCGAATTCTCTCCCACGCTACATCACTAGTATCAGAGTTGGATGACTCAGATCCTGTTGACTAGGCACAAGGTTGCTGCCACTGCTGTTATGGTCCATGCTAGAGTCTGACTTGTGAGATGATAATTGGGAGAATGGTGCATTAAATGCACAAATACTCATCCTTTCAGTGCCTCTCCTGATGATGCCACCAACTACTTTTTTTTTAATAATAGTGCCTTTACTATTATGCCCCTTACTCCTCTTGCACAGTGCAGTAGCACCCATGGTTCTCTTTTTGATACTATCGTGATGTGATGTACCAGTACCAGCACCTGGGAATGGATCACTTGTAGGGCTAGGGAAAGGGGATGTGCCACTTGTTGTCTCACTCACAGACTCTGATTCTTTTGGGTTGTTTTCCAACAAGGATTGCTCTGAGCCACTTTTGGGACTGGAAGGCCTATTAGTTGCATCTTGCCCACTCCTGTTGTCTTTTCTTTTAAACAATTCAGACAATTTCCTTACATTTATTTGTTTAGTTTTTTCATGGTTTGTAAACAGGGAATGGCCAAGAAAACTGGTAAAATGAAATGCAAACAATGCCAGGTGAGTCAAAGTAAACACACACACACACTGTTCAGGTAAGGGTGTTGATCAATAGGAACAGGTAGCTCAAACAGTTTAAAAAGTGCACCACTAATCACCAAGCTGTGACACATAGTCAAGCAGCAGCAAAATCAGGATCACAGCAGCCCCAGCACCACAAGCAGCAGCACAGCAATCACCAGGGAGCCCAATGTAATAATTGATAACTGATTATTTTCTTCTACTATGGTCAGGGTGCTTCTGTATACTGCATTCATAGAAACATAGAAACACAGAATCTGATTGCAGATAAGGACCGCTTGGCCCACCTAGTCTGCTCATTTTCCTACCTAACGGATAAGCTGCAGATCCTAGTTAACCAACTGCCTACTTCCTCCTACCCCCCACTAGAATTGCCTTATGTCTGTCCCATGCATTCTTGAATTCCCCCCCTGTTTTTGACTCTATGACCTCCTCAGAAAGGCTGTTCCATGTGTCTACAACCCTCTCTGTGAAGAAATACTTCCTCACATTACCTCTGAGCCATCCCCCCTCTATCTTCAAATTGTGCCCCCTTGTTCTTGCACATCTCTTCTTCTGAAAGATGCTATCCTCTTGGACTTTGTTAATTCCCTTGAGGTATTTGAAAGTTTCTATTATGTCCCACCTCTCCCTCCTTTTCTCGAGGCTATACATCTTAAGATCCTTTAGTCTTTCTTCATATGTCTTCTGGTGCAGACCCTGCGCCATTTTGGTTGCCCTCCTCTGGACAGCCTCCACCCTGTCTATGTCTGCGGAGATGGGGTCTCCAGAACTGCACACAGTACTCCAGATGTGGTCTTACCAACTGTCTGTACAAAGGGCCAACAACTTCCTGTTTTCTACTGGTGATGCCTCTCCCTATGCATCCCAGTATCCCCCCAGCCCTTCTTACTGCCTTCTCACATTGCTTGCCCACCTTTAGGTCATCTGACACGACTACCCTCAGGTCCCTTTCCATTTTTGTTGTTGTCTGTACGTCACCCCCCCATTGTGTTCTCTTCCTCTGGGTTTTTGTTTCCCAGGTGCATTACTTTGCACTTCTTTGCATTGAATCTAAGCTGCCATGCATTTGACCATTCCTCCAACCTTGCCAAGTCCCTTTTCATCCTTTCCACCCCATCTTGTGTATCAACCCTGTTGCAGATCTTTGTGTCATCTGCAAAGAGACATACTTTTCCTTCCATTACCTCTGCAATGTCACTTATAAAGGCATTAAAAAGGGCCATCCCCAGTACTGAACCCTGCGGTACCCCACTAGTAACCCCCCTTTCTTCACTGTGGACTCCATTTACTATTACCCTCTGTGTCCTGTTGTCCAGCTAGTGTTTTATCCAGGCTACCGCTCTGGGACCCACTCCCAGGCTGGCTAATTTGTTTATTAATCTTTTGTGTGGGACTGTGTCAAATGTCTTGCTAGAGTCTAGGTAGGCCATGTTCACAGCCCCTCCCTGGTCTACTACTTTGGTCACCCAGTCAAAGAAACCAATTAGATTTGTCTGACATGACCTTCCTGCTGTGAATCCATGCTGCCTTGGGTCCTTTGCCCCACTGGCCTCTAGGTACTCAACAATTCTTTCCTTCAGAAGTGATTCCATCATTTTCCCTACCACTGAGGTCAAACTGACAGGTCTGTAGTTTCCTGCCTCTGTCTTGCTCCACTTTCATGAAGGGGAATCACATCCACCCTCCTCCAGTCCTCAGGTGCCACACCACCCTCCCATGATTTATTAAAAAGGGTAGTCAGTGGTGTTACTAGTTCTTCCCTTAGTTCTTTTAGAATTCTGGGGTGAATCAGATCAGGCCCCATGCTTTATCCACCTTCAGTTTTTAGAGTTCTTTCAGAACCCTTTCATCTGTGAAAGGACTAATATCAACCCCCCTATCCAGAGAGCTTCTATTAACTGAATTAGATATCTCCCCCTGCTCTTTCATTGTGAATACTGAGCAGAAGTATTCGTTCAGTAGCCCTGCTTTTTCACTGTTGCTCTCTGCCCAACCACCTTCCTCTTTATTCAGCCTCAGTATCCCTGCCTTAGTCTTTCTTTGCTCCTTAATGTACCTATATAAGGTTTTATCCCCCTTGTTAACCGAGTTGGCTATCTTTTTCTTGGTTTGGGCCTTTGCTATTTTGACTGCCCTCCCCGCTTCTTTCTGCTTTAACTGGTACAGTTCTCTGTCCTGCTCCTTCTGTGTATCCTTATACTTCCTGAATGCTATCTTTTCTTCCCTAACCTTCCCCACCACTTCTTTTGAGAACCATAGTGTTTTTTTCTTTTGTTTTGATTTGCTTATTTGTTTCACACAAAGGTTTGTTGCCTCTGTGATGGCGGTGTTGATGTTTCCCCATTGTTGCTCCACCCCACGTTCTTGCCTGTTTGCTAGTGCTTTTCTGAGGCACTCTCCCATTTTGACAAAATCAGCCCTCCTGACATCCAATACCTTCACTTTTGTATGGCTTGACTCTCAAGCTAAGTTTTTCATGAACCACACTGTTGGGTGGTCACTTGTTCCCAGATGGCTGCCCACTTCAAGATCAGAGATCCTCTCTCCATTCCCATTTGAGAGTACCAGGTCTAAGATTGCTCCCTCATGAGTGGATTTCAAAACTAGTTGTCTGAAGCATGCCCCCTGTATGTCATCGAGAATGGCCCTGCTCTTGGATGTGGCTGCAGCAATGGTGTTCCAGTTAACATCTGGCATATTCAGGTCCCCCATCAACAATATCTCCCCTTTCTCTGCCATCTTAAGGATGCCTTCTATCATTTCCTTGTCCATTTCCTCCCCCTGAGATGGGGGTCTGTATCTGTATATAACCCCTGTGTGAACTGTGGTGCCATTTCCAGTCTCCAGGGTGACCCACAGTGCCTCCTCTCTTCTCTGTTTACCCTTTAGTTCTGTTGCTTTGATCCCTTCCCTTACATAGAGAGCTACTCCTCCTCCTCTTCTTCCCTCCCTGTCCCTCCTGTAGATTGTGTACCCTGGTATGTTGACATCCCAGTCATGGTTCTCTGTGTACCATGTTTCTGTGACTATCATGATATCCGAGCATCCTTCTTCCATCAAGGCCTCCATTTCGGGAGCCTTTTACCTAGACTATGGGCACTGGTACTTATTACCCTCCACTTTTTTATGGCTTTATTTCTTTTTGCCCCATCCCTGTCCTTATTGCCTTTGTCTTTTTCTCAATTTACCCCTGCCCTTCCCTCTATTGACTGCTCTATCTTGGTGTTTAACTAACTACCCTGATTTTTTGGGGAGGGCTAGAATGTCCCTTCTCTTTTTCAGTGCCTCCCCCCCCTTGGCTAGTTTAAATGCTTGCCAATGAAGCATTTAAACCTATTACCTAGGATCCTGGTTCCCCTCTTGAATAGATGCAGACCATCACACCAGTATAGGCCTGCATCCCTCCAGGTGGAGCCCCAGTCCCCAATGAATCCAAATCCCTGAGCTCTGCACCAGTTTTTCAACCAGTCATTGAATTCCATGGTGTAGAGTACCCTAGCCACATCCATGCCATAGACAGATAGCACTTCCGAGAAAGTTACTGTGTGCACGATACTTGTCTAAGGCCCCTCCCCAACTCCACAAACTCCTGTTGCACTGTTCAGATCCTATTTTCAGCCAGGTCATTTGTCCCTAGTTGGATAATGACATCCAGCTCAAACCCCCTTGCAGCTGCTCCCATGATCCTGAAGATTTATTTCCTGTCCCTCCAAGCCATGGCACTGGGCAGGCACCTTACCTCCATTTCCCCTCCCTCCCCCAGTTCTACCCCCTAACAATTGAGTCCCCCACCAGGAGTTGTTTCCTTCCCCTGTGGGGTCCCGTGCCACCCTTCTGTGGGTCTCCATTGTGGAGGTTCCCAGCATCCTCCTTGGTCTCCACTGTGGGTGCCTCCATAGAGGAACCATGCTCCACCAAAGTGGTGAATGAATTGTGGAGAGGCACAACTGGAGGGATGTGCCTCTATTCCACCACCCTCACCCTCCCTGAGCCCACTGTGGTCCAACCACTCCTCTTTCTTGGCAACCTCTGAGGTAGTGGCAGTGGCCTGGGTGGTCCCTGGGTGGGGGAGCAGGTTTCCTGAATCCTTGCCAGGTCAGCATGGAGACGAACAACCTCCTCCCTCAGACCAGAGAGGTGCCTGAAAATAGAGCAGCAACGCAGTCTCCAGAATGTCTCCTGGAAGACTGATGCTACACAGCCAGTTCATTACACCACTCCCCACATGTGTCTGTGTCCCTTCCTGTTACAGATGCTTTTCTTTTTTCCTTTTTGTTCTTGTTTTAGTGTGTACAAGCTTGTGCATGTCTCTACCCCCTTTTCAGTGTGCTTTGCCTTTAATTATATGAACAGGTGTATGTTGTTAGCAGTTTTGAGGAAGTGATGCCAGAACCCCTGCTATAAAGGAAGTTATGCACTTGGGCGGGTGAGGTGAGGGGCAGGGTGGGCGGGAGTAAACCTGTGCCCTCCAGAAACAATAAATTATAACTCTGACCCTCCACCCTGGGGAGTGCCTTCCTTCCTTTCAGACACCTATTTCACAGAGGTTAAGTAACAGGTCTAGTCACAAATGACTGCAAATATCTCCCAGCTATAGTTCCTCCCTGGCAAATAAAAGTTAAACTAAGAAAAGTCAACCCCAAAAACAGAGAATCAATACTAGTTACTTACACAGGTCCTAAAAGTAATAATTCAATTCTGTGTAGTCTAGTAAACAACCTCCTTGATTTAAGGAAGCTTTGGCTGCTTTCTCTCTCTCTCTTTCTCTCTCTCTCAACAGCATTCACTTGTGTAGTGTCCCTTTTCTGCTGTATTACCATCAATTGCTCCTGCTGTTGGTTTGTGTTTGTAGGTAGTAAATTGGGACACCAAATAACTCTCCTGCTCCCTGCTACTTCATTAGATAACATCTCCTTATCCCTAGCTAGCCCAGATGGCTTATGGCAAGCCCCCGCCCAGTGGGCGTGGACACTGGGTGCTCTGGAATGGAGATAATTTACAGCTACAGGATGACACTGGATGATGGAACTGGAGGCACTGCATGTAAGCACCAGTCTGGAGTTCCCCAGCCCCAACACACACACGTTCACTAGTTGATTATGCTTTCTTGTTGTTCTTTCTTTCCTACTTTATTTCTCCTTTTCTGACTCTGGTGGAGTTACTCTGTTCTTTCTTTTTATTTATTTATTTATTTTTTTTATCAAGCAAGAAGACACAGCAGCAGGAGAGCTAAGGAGACAGGCCTGTACCAACCCAACCCAACCCAAACCACCCACTCAGCCCTCCCTTTTCTTTTTTCTGTTTTCTTTTTTTCAATTTTGTTTTTAAGTTTTGGTCTGACTCCTCCGACTCGAAGTTTTGGTCTGACTCCTCCAATTCCCTGTGGAGAAGCCTACCACTCACCCAGAAGTAATAATGAAGTTAACCCCCCCCCACACACACACACAATCATGGACTGGACTTTGCTTTCTTGTTGTTCTTTTCTTTCACTTTTCTTTTTTCAGCTGCGAGGGTACAGCCATACAGACGTCTTGTTTTTACTTGAGGGAAAAAAGCCCTTCAGACTCCTTCCGAAGCACATGTTGGAAATAATATACAATACTTCCACTACCTGAAATCACTACACTGGGATAGAGGGAGAAAGAGTTCCTTTCCTACATGTAGCATTCTCATGCCAGCTCAAATTACAATCAGTGGATATGCTTAGTGTTAACAGCACTTAAACAGCACATACAGCTTGTTTTAGTCTTAAAGGACACCTAAACCATCTTTTTACATATTTTTATCTAAACAATGCCTTGTTGGCAAGGGTGTATTTTTTTATGTCATTCTCAAGGCAGCAGTGTTAAATCAGCATCTTAACAGTCTCTGAAGCAGCGGTGTAACGGGACTTTGTTTATAGCATCTCTGCTGATTTGCTTCACAGACTTTATTGGAGAACAAGATGTTTTGTTTCAGCTGGTTGTAGTGGGATCACTGGGCTGTGACCAGCAGACAGATATTGTGATTATTCTTCAATTAAGTAAAACAGGCAGTTTCATTTTTTAGTAAATATGTTTGTTTGCTAAGTTAAAATTACTTTCCCTACTAAAGTAAGTAAAGATCCTGTAAACCTCCGTCCAGTTTTTGTACTGACAATCCTGTTGAAAAATGTAGATGGTTACACTTTATTTGCATTCTTCAGAAGTTTATTTGGAAATATTGCTTGATTGATTATAAAGTGACAGTTTTATTGGTGCCTGAGTCTGATGGCTATCTTTCCTCTTTGATATGCACAGATTGACTTGACTGGTCAAGTCAGAGAATGATGACTAACACACAGTACAA
Source organism: Neoceratodus forsteri (assembly GCA_016271365.2). Lineage (NCBI taxonomy): Eukaryota > Metazoa > Chordata > Ceratodontiformes > Ceratodontidae > Neoceratodus > Neoceratodus forsteri. The sequence goes on along the minus strand of JADMNL010000027.1, from coordinate 58,726,182 downwards.
CTCAAAAACTAAGTGTTTACTGAAAACAAAAGTTTTGACAAAAAAGCACCACCAGGTTATAACTAATTCAACATTTTAGGAATGGATGAGCATCAAAGTCCTATCCTTGCAGGGAATGGGTATAATGAAGTCCCGCAAGAGCTGTACCTTGTATAGAAAATGACCTGTAACATTCTTAAGGTCAAGACAAAACAGAAATCAAAAAACATGAAAGCTGAATTAACATTTATCCTGCAGTGCAATATTACATAATGCTTTATGCATAAAAAACAGTGTGACAGGCAGACTTCATACACCCTCAATTTTTTTCTGCCTCTTTCAGTGTGCCATAGAAAAGTGGAACAGTGCAATTTAAAGCAGTTGTCATCCTTTATGCATTGTTGTCACAACCTGGATCAGTTTTGAACAAGTGACCTAGAGGTGAAATACTACTGCTATCCATTTTTATTCAAGTGGTGGGAATGGGGAAAAAAATCCCCACAGGGCCCTGAACTTTTGTGCAGAAAATAAAATCCAGCGCACAGGTTTTAGAACAAGGAGATAACAGTTCAAATTGTACCAGAACTACTTACTTGCTGTGTGACCCTAAGAAAGTCACTTAACCTCTCAGTGCTTCAGTTCACTAAGCTATTACAATGGACACATCTAGGGCCCACTGAAAATGAGATATTGTATCTCAACTTGGCGGTCCCAGCTAAATGAACTACATTTAAAAATCACTAGTGGTTATGAGGTCACGATAATAATAGTTTGCCCTTTTACATCAACAGAAACATGCGATATACTGTAGTTATTTTTATACTACTTTCACATGAGCATATCAGTTCCCCTCTGACCTCTGTGACCTCCCAGTGTGAGGAGACTGTGAGGTTGTGAATTATGCAGCTCATATTAACACACGGCACTACAAGCTGTAGTGGTAGAGATCAGAGAGAATGAATGCTGGACTAAGTCAGTCCATGGTAGCAAAGCAAGTCTAAAACAGAGTGGTGTGTGTGTGTGCGTGTGTGTGTGCATGCGTGCACGTGTGTGCGTGTGTGTTAAAACCTAGGAGGAAACAACATAGCAGTGATTGATTGAGCACAGCACTATTGACCCTTACTGCCTAAAGACAGAACTGGGATGTTATGTAAAGAATTCCTAGCTACAGTGTTTTTATGCTTTCATTAAAGGACTCCTGGAGAAACCTGGAGACATGGGTTTGAATCCCACAGCCACCATTTGTATACTGTGTGACCCTGAGCAAGTCACTTAACTTCATAATGCTCCCAGATGATCTGGGAATGAGTTTCAGCTCAATGTATCTTTCCTGGCCAAACAATTTGTAAAATAAAGGTTAAATAAATAAATAAGGACTTGTAACCTGACTCCTGCAGCTGAGCCCTTATTTATCTGAGTTCTGGAGTGAGGGCTGGATCAGGGGGGGAGGGTCTGATTTAAAAGAATTATCTGCACACCTTGCACCCTCAATCAACCATCCTGTAGTTCTCTTGAATATTCCTGATAGTCTAGTGGTCTCCCCCCTCCACTTAAAGACATCTAATCCTCTGTCAACCCTCCTACTCAATACCCTCCTTCCCACAACCCCCCCCCTCACTCAGGTTACCTAAGCTGAAGTGCAGAAATAGTGACAGTGACCTGCACAGCCCTCGGGTCACCACCTTGGCCTGCCACCATCTGATTGTCAGTGAGTGATCATGAGTACAGTAGACACAGGTGTTTGTACAATACTTACGTTTGCTCAGAGCCTGTCAGATGGAAATCAGTTGAGGTGGTGAGCAGAGGGCTATGCCAGTTATCACTATTGCTGTAGTTTGCACTATGTGACCAGGGCTGGTGAGGTGCCTGAGAGGTTGAGTTGGAAGGGGGTCAGATGCCCTTATTGGAGGGACCAGTAGATCACCAAGAATAAACGAGACAGCTACAAGATTGGTGATATAGATGCTTTTACAAGGTATTTCTCCTGGAGAGATCAGCTTACGTGCAACATTTGCTTTTCAGTAGGGTTCTGCTCTAGAACCCTGCTTTTACAGTTTTACAATATATTTACACAGGATAGCCCAGCTGAGCTGTCATATCTTGTTTGCAGTGGAGTTCTGTTTGACCAAGCTTTTACATTGTATTTACCCATGATAGCACAGCAGAGATGTAAGATCTTTTTTTTCAGTGGGTCTTCCTTTTGCCCATTTTTATAATGCATTTACCCAGGATATCCCAAGTGAGAGGCACGCTCTCAATTTCTGTGGGGTCCAGGTTTCACTATGTATTTTTCCATGCTAGAGCAGAATAGTGGACTTATTTATTTAATTAACTTTTTCAGTGTGGCAAAGCAATAGCGTATGTGTAAATCTCTTCTAAATGAAGGATTAGTAACTTAATAACCTGGCAGTGATAGCTTTCTTCTCATCTTGAAGTTTGTACTTTTTGTTCATATGAAAGATAAATCTGCAATATAGGGAATGTCCTGCAGAAATCCTCTAAACAAGCGAGCAGTTAACTGTACCTGTGTGACTGGAGGTGTGGCTGGTACTGTGCAGAGTGCAAGTGGGGAGCTGCTGACTAGTCGTGCTGTGTGAGCCTGTAGGGATTAATTCTCACAAGCCAGGAGTCAGGACATGGCCAGGACCGAGTGAGTTAGATGGTCGGTGCCAACAAAACAATATGAATTAATAACCAGCCTGGCTTTATCATAAAAGGAGCAGTGAGGTAAGTGTGCTGTTTTGTATTAATAATTTTGTTTGTACTAGATGGTCTTATCTGATGGTGAGGGTCTGGGATGCGTTCAGTGACTCGAATGATCTCCATTTCCCCCCAGCTTGCTCCTTGCCACCAGCCTCCCATCCCCCCGCTGTGAGCAAGCATGGAACTCATGAAGTGAAGCTCACATGCATCTGATGGTGGATGACACTTCTTCAGTATTAAAGCCTGTGCTGCATTGGGGTGAAGCATTAGGTAATTGTTTTTTGGCTTTGGTGTCTAGGATGACTTCAGAGTGGGTGTTTAGGGTGGGATGAGCCTACCACCGGCATTGCCCCACCCTTGCCATGTGACTGGGCTGTCTACATGCCACAGGACGTGCTTGGCATTAAGTCATCATCTGTTACAGTTAGCTGTGCACCCCTACAGGTTGGCTGTCATGTGTGGGTTGTGCTGGAGTGCTTGATGGTGTTGTGGTTCCAGTGTATGACATATAGAGATTTGGGGGTTGGCTGCCTTTACTGGATATGAATTGGAAACATCATCCTGCTATAGAGCAGTGACAGTTATGGTCATGCCATTTTATGAGATCTCACACAAGTTGCAGAACCATTGCTGTAAAGTCTGTGGGCTGTGATGTCATTGTATATGCCCTGTATTTGAACCCTCCTTGCTCCAACTGTCTCAGCTCAGGGTACATGCAGATAAAGCAGTCATGATCTGGTATACATCCTGGCCCAGATATTCAGACTACACCAGGCTGTGGCGCAAGCCTGGGCTCAGCGCAACTGGGCTGCGCAGTGGCGTTGACAGGGTGATATTCAACGGAGCTGCGCCATGGCACAGCATAGTTGAATATCGCACCCTGGCAACCTGCAATGTGCATGGCACAGTGGCACTGCACTAGCACAAGTGGCCAGAGTGGAGCAGGGGGATGCGCTAGCACAAGTTCCATTGTGCTATGCTCAACAACTGCGATATTCAAAAGTGCACATGCAAATGGGGCCATAATGCATGCAAGGCAAAAAAGAGGCCATTTGCATGTCATTGTAACAATTGCATGCAGGTGCACCGGTCTATTGGCTTGCACCTGGCACCCTGCGAGCTGCGGCGGAAATCGGGACCAACCCTCTGCACATCACAGAAAAGTGCCCCACTGCCCGATAGTGGGCATATGTAGAACATTTTAAACATCCAATATCCCTGGTGGTCCAGAGGGCCGCTTCACACACGATCGCGGGCTTAAAGTATAAAAATAATCATCCAACATCCCTAGTGGTCCAATGGACTGTTCGCAGCCTGATCGTGGGCTTAAGTATAGAAATAATCGTCCAATATCCCTGGTGGTCCAGTGGACCACTCGCAGCCCGATCAAGGGCTTAAGTATAAATATTAATTGTCCTATATCCCTGGTGGTCCAGTGGACCGCTTCACGCCTGATCACAGGCTCAAGTATAAAAATAATCATCCAATATCCCTGGTGGTCCAGTGGACCGCTCGCAGCCCAATCATGGGCTTAAGTATAAATATTAATTGTCCAGTATCCCTGGTGATCCAGTGGACCGCTTCACGCCCGATCACAAGCTTAAGTATAAAAATAATCATCCAATATCCCTGGTGGTCCAGTGGACCGATTGCGGGCTAAAGTATAAAAATCAGTTGTCCAATATCCCTGGTGGTCCAGTGGACTGCTCACAGCCTGATCGTGGGCGTCAGTAAAACATTAATGCCACAAACCCAACCAGGTGGTCTAAGCGGTACCCCCCTCCCACCGCCCACTGGCCCTGCCCTCTCCTCAGTCAGCGGCAGACAGCAGCTCCCCACCCACTTGCGCCCCACCTCCCACTGACTAACATCATATGGTAAGGCTGTATCCCCATTGGTCCTGGCGTGGGCCAATGGGCATGCAGCTGCTATGCTACACAGTCCAGATATGTGAATTGAATCCATTTGTGTCAGTCGGTGGGTGGCAGGGCAGCAAGCGGGTGGGAGCTGCTGCCCGCCGTGACCGGGGCAGTGGGGCCCAGTGGGTGGGTGGGGAGGGGAGGCCGCTAGACCACCAGGGTTGGGGCTGCCGTGGCATTAATGTTTTACTGATGCCCACGATTGGGCTGAGAGCGGTCCACTGGATCACCAGGGGATATTGGTCGATTATTTTTATACTTAAGCCCGTGATCGGGCGTGAAGCGGTCCATTGGACCACCAGGGATATTGGATGATTAATATTTATACTTAAGCCTTGATTGGGCTGTGAGCGGTCCACTGGACCACCAGGGTTATTGGACTTTTAAATTAAAACATATGCCCGCGATCGGGCTGCGAGCGGTCCACTAGACCACCAGGGATATTGGACGATTGATTTTTATACTTAAGCCCGCGATCGGGCATGGGCGCTGCCATGAAGGTGCAGCCGACTCGGTGGCCACCCACAGGTGGCAGCTGCCATGTTGCGCCCCTGCACACGGCAGCTCACCTGTGGGTGGCCAGCTGTTACTCCTTTTCTTTTTTTGGCTCACCTGTGTGCAGCGCAAGTAGGGGTTGTGCAAGCATGGGCTCAGCACATCCAGAGCTGAATATCGGGATGTGCGGTGTATGCATGGGCACTCCCCCCCACCTGCACCGCAAACATTACTGATGTGCTCCAGTGCATCGGGATTTGTGCCAGGCTCAATCCCCATTTGAATATTGTGCTGGGGCGCATCAGTAGGTTGCGCATGGTGCAACCCTTCTGAATATCCGGGCCCCTGTGTCAATGTTGGGCCTTGAGGGACCCTCCAATGGATCCTGTGTATTAGTTCCATTCTCTCTCATAGATGGTCTCTGTAAGTTTCTGCTGTGTGGCAGACAGATGCACATCCAGGCTGGTGTTTTGTGTGCACTTCTCACTGCCTTGTATATCTGACTGTATTGTGCACTGTTGTGGGGTAGAATCTGCCATTCAGGTTGTACGGTAGCAAGTGCAATGCCTGCTGCAGTGATAGCTGCCTGTACTCAAGAGAAGTGGTATACAGTTGGGTGTTTGAAGGGTGGCTGGAGTTGGATTTTTTGCTTTAGTTTTGACAATTTTTGTTTAAGAAAATAAAAAGTAATTTCGATAGTGATATTGGTTGGTTGTAACAAGTCAATAAAGGCTTTAAAAGCAGCCAAATTGTGTCACAATTACCCTCATAATGCACCAGAATGCATTTAAAACCTGAATGCTTCTGGGGGCCTAAGCAGCTTCCAGACCCCCCACCTGTGGGGGACTGGGGAAATCATTGTTCATGAAGACCCCACAGTTCTAAATTTACCACTACACTACCGACTGTTCAACAGAACTGAGCTTGTAATTAGACTGCATTGGTTCAACAGAGATTCAAATTATACTTCTCTGTCTCCCAGGAGTGTGTGTGTGTAAATTTGTGTGTGGGGGGGGGGGCACTGTACATAGAGAATACTGGATGGACAACCATGTTCCACCATTCATAGAAACATAGAAAGTGATGGTAGATAAGGACCGCTAGGTCATCTAGTCTGCCCAAAACCCCACCTACTGCAAAAGCCGCAGACCCTACTTGAGCTCCGGCTTTAACGCCTCATTCCTATTGCTAGGGTTCCCCTATGCCAGTCACATGCATGCTTGAATCCCTCCACTGTGTTTGCCCCCACCACCTCTGCTGGGAGTCTATTCCATTCATCCTCCACCCTTTCTGTGAAGAAATACTTCCTAATGCTACCCCTTAGTCTACCCCCTTCCAAGCTCATGTCATGCCTCCTCATTCCTGGACATGTCCTTTTCTGAAAGATGCTGCCCTCCGGTACACTATTTATGCCTTTTTGAAATTTGTAGATTTCTATCATATCTCCCCTGTCTCTTCTCTCCTCCATGGTATACATGTTGAGGCCTCCCAGTCTCTCCTAACATTAGTTTTGGTGCAGGCCCTGCACCATCTTTGTTGCCCTTCTTTGAACTGCCTCTACCCTGTCTACATCCTTATGGAGATGCAGCCTCCACAACTGGACACTATAATCCAAATGAGGCCTCACTAATAATCTGTACAGTGGCATCACCACCTCCTTCCTTCTGCTGGTGATACTTCTCCCTATGCAACACAGTATCCCACTGGCTCTCCCCACAGCCTCGGCACAATGTTTGACCACCTTTAGGTCATCAGATATGGTTACCCCCAAATCTCTTTGCTGTTTGGTGATAATCAGTTCCCCCCAACCCCATCATGTAATCCTCCCCTGGGTTCTTGTGCCCAAATGCATGATTTTGCTCTTTTTCACATTAAATCTCAGCAGCCACACTTTGGACCATTCCTTCAGTTTATATAGATCCCTCCTCAGTTTTTCCACTCCTCCCGGAGTATCCACCCTGTTGCAGATCTTAGTGTAATCTGCAAAGAGGCACACCTTCCCGTCCAGCCCCTCTATAATGTCACTTATGAAGGCATTAAACAGAACTGGACCCATGACTGATCCCTGTGGCACCCCGCTGGTCACCCTCCTTTCCTCAGATTGAGCACCATTATTCCTCTTCTCTCTCTCTCTCTGAACCAGACTTATACAGGGAAATGCTGAAAAGTGAAGCTGACCTAATGTGTTAACCTACTCAACCTTTTTAAATTATTTCCCAACCTTTTACTAATAAATCTTACTATGTACACTGAATGGAGGCTGATGGCTTGGATAAAAAAATATGTATTTCTGAAATCACTGACTGTAACCTACAGAATATGTATATAATTACTGGTGACCGTAAATATCAGCCAGATTACTGTTTTATTAAAAATGCATATTGACCGGATTTCAAGTTATTATGCCCCAAAGGCAATAATAACCTAAAATCTGGTTGATATGACACTTCATAATAACTCAAAATCTGGTCGATATGACATTCCCCAAAGAAACTGCTGCATTCCATTGTTTCACAAAAAGTATTTCAACTGCAGTATTTTCAACTGTGTTTTATTCATGTATATTTCAATTTCTTCAAAAATAAAACTGCACTCTAGCTAAAAAAACATATTTTTCTTTCACACTGCTAGAAATACAGTCTAAACCTCCACACCAGTAATTATAAAAAATAATGAATAGGTAAGTTTGATTTAATGGATTTTTTTCACACACCCTTGGTGTGTGATGACCACATAAACCTCTCAAGCTTCACTCTCGAGGTTTAGGGGTCATCACACACCTCGGGAGTATGAAAAAAAAACATAACTCACACTTACCTATCCATTATTCTCTATGTAATGTTCATCACTGATGAGCTTAATGGAATGCATAGCAATATACGGCCCAGGTATTTCATTTGTTTTGTTTTTTTGTTTTGTTTGATCTGCAAGCCTACATCTCATTAACTCTCCCCCCCAACAACCACCACACACATTTGTATCTAAACTTGCTCTGTGTGTGCTAAACTAGAACAGCTGGGTGCCTTATCCGTTTGAATCACATAATCTGTCATACATAGAAATGCAGCCCTCCTTCACCATGTGTAGGGGTATGAGTGGAATATGTCAGTGGGAAGGGGGCACCCACAGCAGCAGAAACACTTTCAGTGGCCACATTACGCAGGCCCAGATGTCACACACAGGGTCCCATTTCCTCACTGGTGCTGGATGAAAACAGCAGGTTAATGCATATTAAACAGTTCCTTTCCATAAGGGAATGTCCACACAGAACTTGAAGAAACAACAGGGAACCCAAATTCATTAAACATATTCACACATAGCTCTGGGGAGCATCAGTTAATTCATGGGGAACACATTCAGCTTTCACATGGCCGGTATGGCCATAATAGCAGTTTTTACCTGGACTGCGGAGGTCACACAATCTTTAGGGCAACATTAACTTGGGAATGCTATGGTCACAAAAATCTGAAGGCAGCACAAGTCCCAGAACAGTTCACAGTGCCTAACAGCTCATTACTCTTCACAGGCACCCAAACTCTCAATGATCCCCCCCTCTCTCTCTCTCTCTCTCTCTCTCTCTCTCTCTCCATACTGATTTGGCAGGTCTCCCTAGGAACATGTAATCCTCACGGCTTGGGGATTTGTGAGTTCCCCCATGACCCCTGTATCCTTTCCCAGGAATGGCAGCAAACTGTCCCCGAATTGAGAAGGGGGATACATCCCACAGAGCTCCAAATCAGCTCGCTGTCTGGACTCTACACTCCCTGCCGCATTCTTGTCCACAGGATCCCTACACTAATCAGCACAGGCTGACAGGGCACTCTGCGACTTGCAGCTGCTGGCTTTCCTCTCGACTTTAGCTGCCCTCCAAGATACTATGAATCTTGTGGCTACTGCCTCCAATTTTTTTCTCTGTGTTCCCCCAAGTGCCACTGGCAGGGGGCCGTAGTGGGCATCGACCCGCCCAACCCTGACTCACTGTCACTCCCTCGCTGCTGACTCCTCCGATTGTAACTCCCCCTCCTGCCTAAACTGATGGGCTTTATCCCCCCCATGCACCCATGCTGACCTCCCGACCTGTGGGAGGCTCCACTCAAGTGCTGAGAAGAATTAACCCTCTTTTCTACTGGGCTGAATTAGGCCATAAAAACCCAGGGAGGGTCAAATAGAACTATTAATTTCCCAATGGGGGTTACATAAACATAGAAACTGATGGCAGATAATGACCACTGGGTCCATCTAGTCTGCCCATTTGTAATTATGATCACATTTTCTGCAGACCCAACTTGCCCTACAGCACTATCTCTTCCACCCAACTCCTTCCTCCTAGGATTCCTTTGTGCATGTCCCAGGCATTCTTGAAACCCATCACTGGTTTCACCCCCACTGTCTCCCATGAAAGGCTGTTCCTGGAATCCACCACCCTTTCTGTGAAGAACTACTTCCTCACATCTCTCCTGAATCTACCTCCTTCCAGCTTCATATCAAGACTCCTTTTTCTACAGCACCTTTTTCTCTGAAACATATCTCCCACCTGTACCCTATTAACCCCCAAGAGGTATTTTGAAGTCTCCATAATATCCCTACTCTCCCTCCTCTCCTCCAGGGTATAAATATTGAACTATTTAAGTCTCTTCTCATAGGGCTTCTAATACAGACCTTGCACCATTTTGACAGCCATCACCTCTCTTCTTGCTGCTTTCTCTTTTTTCTAACTGTTCCCCCTTCCACACCTTTCTCCTTTGAGTGCTCCTTTCCATCTTTCATCCTTTGCTAACCCCCTGCTTCCTTGAATAACTTGCATTCTGATGGGACTCTTTCCCCTTGGGATCTCCCTACTCTCTATCTCAGCTTGTGGTGGCCCACCTTCTGCCTCCCATATTTCTTCTGTCACTCCCCCCCCCCTCGGCTACATTAAATGCCCATAGAAGTAACATTTGAATCATCCACTGAGGACTGTGATTGTCTCCTGAAAGCAGACCATCACCTGGATATAGGTTCTTATCCTTCCAGACTGACCCACAGTCCCCAGTGTAGACATACCTCTCCTTCCTACACCATTCTTTTTACCATTACTTGAAGGCCTTGGTATGGAGCTCCCTCTCCTTCCGCATACAGTATAACACACTCACCACTCACATTTTACAGGATCAACCAGATAAATGATCTACCTTTAGCAAACATTATGTTTACAGATGGGGATGACTACTGTACGGCAATTCATCTTTATGTTTCAGGTCATAAAACACCCTTATCAAGTTAACATATTAACAGTCATAGTGGCTCTGAACAGATCTTTTTTATTTAAGCTTGAACACAGGAGAGTGGTAGGACTAGGAGAGCTAAAGGCCCACCCTGTGCCAGCCCACCCCATAGCCATCAACCCAGTTCCCCATGTTTGTTTCTTGTTTGCTTGTTTTTTGTTTTTTTTAAGTCTTGCTCTGGAGGCATGGTCTGACCTGAAGAGTCCTTGACTGAAGCTTCACATGCGTCAGCAGACCACCACCCACCCAGCTCTCCCCAGACACCCTTTTGTTTCAATTTATTTTAATTCCAAACATGACGTTCTCCTGGCATGGAAACATAGAAGCATAGAAACATAGAATTTGATGGCAGATAAGGACCACTTGGCCCACCTAGTCTGCCCATTTTCCTACCTAACAGATAAGCTGCAGATCCTAGTTAACCAACAGCTTACTTCCTCCTACCCCCCACTAGGACTGCCTTATGCCTGCCCCATGCATTCTTGAATTCCCCCACTGTTCTTGACTGCACGATCTCCTCAGGGAAGCTGTTCCATGCATTCACAACCCTCTCTTTGAAAAAATACTTCCTCACATTACCTCTGAGCCATCCCCCCTCTATCTTCAAATTGTGACCCCTTGTTCTTGCACATCTCTTTTTCTGAAAGATGCTACCCTCTTGGACTTTGTTGATTCCCTTGAGGTACAGTACTTGAAAGTTTCTATCATGTCCCCTCTCTCCCTTCTTTCATCAAGGGTATACATATTAAGCTCCTTTAGTCTTTCTTCTTTTGTCTTCTGGTGCAGACCCTGCACCATTTTGGTTGCCCTCCTCTGGACAGCCTCCACTCTGTCTATGTCTTTGCGGAGATGGGGTCTCCAGAACTGCACACAGTACTCCAGATGGGGTCTCACCAACTGTCTGTACAGAGGGATAACAACTTCCTGTTTTCTACTATTGATGCCTCTTCCTATGCATCCCAGTATCCCCCCAGCCTTCCTTACTGCCTTCTCACATTGCTTGCCCACCTTTAGGTCATCTGATATAATTATCCCCAGGTCCCTTTCCATTTTTACTGTTGTCAGTATCTCACCCCCCATTGTGTACGCTTCCTGTGAGTTTTTGTTTCCCATGTGCATTACCTTGCACTTCTTTGCAATTAATCTGAGCTGCCATACATTTGACCATTCCTCCAATCTTGTCAAGTCCCTTCTAATCCTTTCCACTCCATCTTGTGTATCAACCCTGTTGCAGATCTTTGTGTCATCTGCACAGAGACATACTTTTCCTTCCAGTTCCTCTGCAATGTCACTTATAAAGACCAGTCCCAGTACTGAACCCTGCGGTACCCTGCTAGTAACCCTCCTTTCTTCACTGTGTACTCCATTTACTATTACCCTTTGCGTTCTGTTGTCTAGCCAATTTTTTATCCAGGCTACCACCTTGGGACCAACCCCAAGGCTGGCTAACTTGTGTATTAATCTTTTGTGTGGGACTGTATCAAATGCCTTGCTAAAATCTAGGTAGGCTATGTCCACAGCCCCTCCCTGGTCTACTACTTTGGTCGCCCAGTCAAAGAAATCTATTAGATTCATCTGACATAACCTTCCCATCGTGAATTCATGCTGCCTTGGGTCTGTGCCCCACTGGCCTCTTGGCACTCAACAATTCTTTCCTTCAGAAGTGATTCCATCATTTTCCTTACCACTGAGGTCAAACTAACTGGTCTGTAGTTTCCTGCCTCTGTCCTGCTCCCACTTTTGTGAAGAGGAATCACATCTGCCCTCCTCCAGTCCTCGGGTACCACCCCATCCTCCCATGATTTGTTAAAGAAAGTAGTCAGCGGTGTCACTAGTTCTACCCTTAGTTCTTTTAGAATTCTTGGGTGAATCCCATCAGGCCTCATTGCTTTCACCTTCAATTTTATTAGTTCTTTCAGAACCCTTTCTTTTTGTAAAATTGACTGGTATCGACCCCGTCTTCAGAGTGTTTCTCTTGTTTGGTTTAGGTACCTCCCCTCTTCTTCCTTTGTGAATACTGAGCAGAAATATTCGTTCAGTATCTCTGCTTTTCACTTTCACCCTCTACCACATTCCTCCCTTTATTAAGCCTCAGTATCCCTCCTTTGGTCTTTCTTCGCTCCTAATGTACCTATAAAGGTCTTATCCCCTTCTTAACAGAATTGGCTATCCTTTCCTCGGTTTGGGCCTTTGCTATTCTGACTGCCTTCCAGCCTCTTTCTGCTTTAACTGATAAAATTCTCTGTCCTGCTCCTTCTGTGTTTCCTTATATTTCCTGAATGCTATCCTTTTCTCCTTAACCTTCCCTGCCACCTCTTTTGAGAACCATAGCAGTTTTTCCTTCATTGTGTTTTATTGATTTGCTTTACACAAAAGCTTGTTGCCTCTGTGATGGCTGTTTGATTACTCCCATTATTCCTCCACCCCTCCTTCTTGCCTGTTTGGTAGTGCTTTTCTGAGGCAGTCTCTCATTTTCCCAAAGTCAGCCCTCCTAAAGTCCAATACTCTTGCTTTTGTATGGCTTGATTGTATGGCTGTGTTTATTGTGAACCACACTGTTTGGTGGTCGCTTGTTCCCAGATGGCTACCCACTTCTAAATCTGAGATTCTTTCTCCATCCCCATTTGAGAGTACCATGTCTAAGATTGCTCCCTCCTGAGTGGGTTCCAATACTAGCCGTCTGAGGCATGCCCCCTGTAGGGCATCAAGAATGACCCTGCTCTTGGATGTGCCTGCAGCAAAGGTGCTCCAGTTAGCATCTGGCATATTCAGGTCCCCCATCAACAATATCTCCCCTTTTTCTGCCATTCTAAGAAAGCCTTCTATCATTTCCTTGTCCATTCCCTCCCCCTAAGATGGGGGTCTGTATACAACCCCCATGCGGATTGTGGTGCCATTTCCTGTCTCCAGGGTGACCCAGAGTGCCTCATCTGCACCCTGTTTACTCTTTAGTTCTTTTGCTTTGATTCCTTCCTTTACATAGAGAGCTCCTTCTCCTCCTCTTTTGCCCTCCCTGTCCCTCCTGTAGATTGTATATCCTGGTATGCTGGCATCCCAGTCATGGTTCTCTGTGTACCATGTTTCTGTGACTGCCACAATATCCAGGCAACCCTCTTCCATCAAGGCCACTAGTTCAGGGAGCTTGTTACACAGACTATGGGCATAATTCTCCCTCTGAGTCCCCCTTCCTCAATCACACTGTGTAAGTTCAAGTTTATTGCAGGATGAACTCCATTGAGCAAGCTCATTCACAAGGAGGTCCTAGTTTACATAATAATTAATAAAAAACATACATAAGCAGTACGAATATAGGTAGCTTGAGTAAACAGGTGGTACAATGGAGTAAGGTTACAATAAGGTAATACATTTGTGGTTTGAAGGCTATGAGACCACAGGGTATGAGGGCAATGTTCACATAGGGTGGATACTTCTAAGGGGTATCATAATAAGAGAAAAAAATTTAATTGATACAAACAGTTTCTAGAACAAAGACAGAAGCATTGGTGACACCAGAAAAGTGCTGACAGTAGTGTCAGTCTGTCAATGCAGCTAGTTAAGTGCAGTACATGTAAAAAAGTAACATGACTCAGAGCAATACATACACTGGTATCAAAGTAAAAGATGATAGAAGTTAGCAGCATGAATGGTGGCAGACAGTGTAACAAGGCATAGATCAGGTTATAACTGTCAGCATGTAGGAGGCTTGCAGATGAGATGAAATGAGCAGAAAACACTGAAGTCACTAAGCACCTCAACACACACACAGCCACAGAGTAGACTTTCCAATCTTTGCTTTCTTGGTGTTCTTTTCTTTCATTCCTAAGCTGAAAAACAACAGGAGGGCAGCAGGACTAGGACAAGTAAGGCCCACCCTGTACCACCAGGCCCCCACCCCATAACCACCCACCCAGTTCCCCCTGTTGGTTTTTGTAGTGTTTGTTATTTTCTTTTATTGTTTAAGTTTTAACTTTTGCTTTGGAAGAAGGGTCTACCGTCTGATCAGTGACCTGGCTGAAGACAAGTCCTTGAACCCCATGTATGCCACAGCAGACCACCATCCACCCAGCTCTCCCAGAACCCCTAGGTTATTGTTTCACTGAGGAGTCCTCTTGTAATCGTCCCTCCGACTCCCCTTACCTCAGTCTTAATGAAGTCAATAATCCCCTTCAACACACACACACACAGTCACAGAGTGGACTTTCAATCTTTGGCTGCTTTGTTTCTTGTTGTGCTTTTCTTTTACTCTTAAACTGCAAAAAACCAAAGGAGGGAAGCAGGACTAGGAGAGCTAAGGCCTGTCCTCATGTATCACCAACCCACCCCACAACCGCCCACCCAGTTCCCCGTTTTTTTTTTTTTTTTTTTTTGTGTGTTTTTAAAATTTTTTTTTTAAGTTTTAACTTTTGCTCTGGAGGAATGGTTTACCATCTGACCAGCAACCTGGCTGAAGACAAATCCTTGAGCCCCACATGCACCGCAGAAGCTCACACCCACCCAGCTCTCCCAGTCTCCCTAGGTTTTTTTCCATTTAATTCAGGTGTCCTCTGGTAATCCTCCCTCTGACTCGCCCTCCCTCAGTCACAATGAAGTCATTAATCCCCCCCAGCATACACAGTCACAGAGTGGACTTTCAGACTTTGGCTGCTTTGTTTCTTGTTGTTCTTTTCTTTCACTCAAGCTGCAAAAAACAACAGGAGGGCAGCAGGCCAAGACTAGGAGGGCTAAGGCCTGTCCTCATGTATCATGAGCCCTCCCCACAACCACACAACCAGTTCCCCCTGTTTTTTTGTGTGCTTTATTTTTTAAGTTTTTTTGTTTTTTTTTTGTAATTTGCTGACTCTGGATTGGAAGAATTGTCTACCCTCTGTCTTACCTAGCTAAGCCTGACAAGTTCTTAAGCCCCACATGCACCACAGCAGCCCACCACCCACTCGGCTCTCCCAGACCCCCTATGTTTTTCAGTTAACTTGGATAGGAGTCCCATTCTGCAGTCTATAATCCTCCAGCTCTGAGTCTCCTTCCCACCCACTCTGAAAACCACTACCGCCACTCCGAGTCCATCCACGCCATTCAAGCACTCTTCTTTCACAATTTTGCTCTGCACTCCAGCTCACTCCTATCTGAAATGGTGCCAAAACAGCATTTTACGAGCCTGTCTATACCGGTTTCACCCATGTGCATGCTGAGTGCATGAGCATGCACACATGTACTGTGAGCTGCTCCTCAGCCCTGCATGCATGTCACATGACACGCATGCAAGCAGGGAGGTGGGGGGAGGAAAAAAACACATGCAAGATCCGAACCAAGCCGGCAGTGTTCGGTTTGGCTCTCACATAAACCGAGCTACCGCAGTTCGCCGGGGTTTGGTTTAGATGGTAGAGATTTGGCCCATCCCAAGTAAAATTGAAAAAAAAAATGAAAGGGAAATTTTTAAATTGAAACAACAAGACAAAACGAATGATGTAAAGTTACTTTATTAGTAAAAATGAATTCCTTAAAAGAGTGAAGTTTCATATTATTTTGCCATGGGTTGTCAATGGAGTGCAATACCTTTCTCTGGAATAGCGATAAAGGGATATACATTGTCATAATGTTTATGCTGAATGTACTAGTTGTAACTGTGCAGTTGTGGAAAATGTTCAGCTACCTACTAACCACTCAGATTACAGGACTTTCATAGGTTTAGTTTTAAAAAGTGTAGTTAGAGCCACAAGTGAGCAAGAGGTAGGAGACAGAGTTTTTCATTTTCAGCGTTAGTTTAAAGTCTGTCATACGTTGGTGCCATTTTGGTGTTTGTGGCTCACTTGGTTTTTCATTTAAAGTACACTTTCACTTTTGTGACATGCTTCCTTTGGCAAACCACTCAAGTGGTTGATGATGTTTTTTTGGGCCTCACCTGAGTATTCCATTTCCTTCTAGTTGACAAAAAGTTAATATTACATATTGATGGGATTAGCCCACTGGATGCAAGGAGATTGGGGAGTCCTGCTATTTCTGAGGGTACTTTCTAACACTTCGAGCATAAAAACATAGAAACTTTGAATTTGTTGGCAGAAAAGGACCACTTGGCCCACCCAGTCTGTCCTGATGTTTCCTTCCTAATCTGTCTCTGCAGACCTTAACTGATCTCTGGCAACCCTCCCCCATCATGCCTATTTACTAGTGCTGTATGGAATTTTAAAATTCTAGCAGAACAAAATTCTGTGGAATTCTCAAAATTCTGCTGAAATTCCACCGAATTTCGTCACAAACAGAATGGTGAAATTCCACGGTAGAAAATAGTTGCAGAATGATTTTCTGTGGAAAAAATGCTGTTCTGCGGAATATTATTCTGTAGAACTCAACATTTTTTGCGGAAATTGTTGTGGAATAATTTTCTGTGGAAAAATAGCAATATTCCATGGATTATAGTATGTGGAATTCCGCTGAAGAACCAGTGAAATTCTGTCGAAAATACCACCGGCGGAATTGCCATTCCACGCTAATTCTGCCAGCAAAATTCCACATTCCACGCAGCACAACTATTTATTAATATTCATCTATGTTTATCCCACACGTGATTGAAGACCCCCACTGTTTATGCCTCCACCATTTCTGCTGGTAGTCTGTTCCAGGTATCTTCTGCCCTTTCAGTGAAGTAGCACTTCCTCATATCCCTCTTAACCCCCCCAGCTTTATCTCATGCCCCACTATTCTGGTGCTCTTCCTCATTTGAAAGAGGCTCCCCTCCTGCTTCCTGTTCACACCAGTGAAGTGTTTGTAGGTCTGCATCATGGTCCTCTATCACTCTCCTCCCTTCCAGAGTGCGCATGTTGAAATCCCACAGCTTCTCCTCATATGGCTTCTCATACAACCCTTGCTCACTTTTAGTTGCCCTCCTTACCACTGCCTCCACACTGTCTATGTCCTGTCTGAGGTGTGGCCTCCAAATGTGGGCACAGTACTCAAGGGGAGGGGTGTCTCACCAGTGAGCTATACAGTGCAAACACCATCTCCTTCTTCCTGCTGGAGATGCCCCTCCCTATGCACCCCAGCATCCCACTAGCCCTACTTACTGGTTTTTCACACTGCTCTGTCACACTGAGGTCATCAGTTATGATAACCTCAAGGTGTCTTTCCTGCTTAGTGACTGTAAGTGCCCCTCCCTCCATCCTATACTCGTCGCCTGGGTTCCTATACCCTAGGTGCATGATTTTGCACTTTTTGGCATTGAATCTCAACTGCCATACTTTAGACAACTCCTCAAGTTTTCCAAGATCCTTGAACATTCTCTTCACTCTCTCCTGAGTATCCACCCTATTGCAGATTTATGTATCATCTGCAAAAAGGCATACTTTTCTTCCTCTTCCTTGACAGTGTCGCTTACAGTATGAAGACATTGAAGTGGACTGGTCCCAATACTGAGCCCTGTGACACCACCCTAGTCACTTCTCCATCATTCGAGTGAGTGTCATTTACCACCCTCTGTCTCCTGTCTGTTAACCAGTTTCTAACCCAGTTCAGCAGTTTGGATCCCAGCCCCAGGCCACTCAGTTCCTTTATTTGCCTCATGAGCAGCACAGTGTCAAAGGCCTTTCTGAAGTCCAGATAGGCCACACCCACTGTCATCCCCTGATCTATTTCCCTGGTCACCCAGACAAAGAAAGTCCATCAGATTGGCTTGGCATGACCTCTTCCACGTTAATTCATGCTGCCTGTGGTCTTACAGCCAGCTGGATTCAAGATACTTTACCAGTCTTTCCTTTAGAAGGGTTTCTATTTATTAATCAATTTGTTAATGCAAAAAAGCTTTCCAAGGAAGTACTTGTATATACTTATATTGGTTATCTAATGCATATGGAACAATTAACTTAGCTGTAAAATGTTTAGGAAAGAAATTGTATGAGGTAATGAGTGTGTCTTTCATGTATATTTAAATGGTTCCATGTTATTATAGCGACCGCAAAAGGGCAATGACTGAAAACAGCACTGGCAAAAAAACAGTGTGACCACATATGCGGGCACTTTTTTTGTGGGGGGCTTTGCCCCCCCCCCACTCCCCCAGTGAGGATCTTTGCCCCCCACATTCCCCTTACTATAGATACCAGCTCTGGGGGAGATGCAACTTGGGGAGGGGGAATCCTTTGGTCGCCAAAATGGCAAGCGCTCTTTTGCTGTGGCTGTTTCTGCCTTGCCCTTTTGCATTGGCTGTCTTCACGAGATACCTATTTAAACAGATAACAATCGGGATTGAGACAACAGGTTCACGGTCTTAAATTTGTAACCTGGTGGGGCATTTTAACAGGTTTTCTAATTAGTGGGTTGTGGATTGTTAGATAGTACTTGATGTTAGAGAACTGATTCGTCTGATTAACTGATATATAAGGGCACATCAATATGACATAATGACCCCAATGATATTTTTTTGAGTAAGTGTTATTAGCTTTTGAAAAAGCTCCCGAGGTAGGAGCAAAACACCGTTGGGCGCATTGGTGGTGGTCTGCAGGGGATGATAATCACTGGCTCTTTTATATTTTATGTATGTGGCTAAATGAAACAAATATTTGTTCTTTTGCACATATTGCAGCTTTGAGCTCCTTTTTTGATGGGGCGGTGAGTTTGCGATGCTTTTTTTCCTGTTTTATGATTTTCTATTTAGCCTTATGCAACTCATACCAGTGGGTGATTTCTTTCTGCTGCCAAGATTTCTGTTAATTTCCCCATCACTGAAGTAAGACTGACTGACCTATAGTTGCTAGATCAATACTTTGCAAGCAACCTGTCCTTCAAGTAAAGGTAAAGAAATTATCTGTTTATTGAAACAGTGTGCTGCCTCCCCAAAGGGGGCAGCAGGGTGCTGGTATAGGCTCATTAGGGATGCTCGACCTGATCCAACTGAGTTAATTAAGTTGGAGTGAGAAAACCTGTTGTGCTCCCCCATCTCAGAAGGGATTTGGTACTCCTGTCTAATGCAAGCCCATACAGTAAATAGAGATGTCAAGAAAAGACTAATACAGTACAGGATCCATCACAGGTGGTACTGCAACACACAGAAACTGAAGGATGATAGAGTGCTACAGAATGCATAGGGTTGCAGAAGTACTTTGCAAAGGGCACACTCATGAACATATTGTGAAAATGCACTAAGGATTGTTCTCATATCCTCTACATCTGTATAAACCCCCTCCTAGCCTAGTATTGCTTGGGGACACCTCTCTTTTTGAAGGGTTGCCCAGTACCCCCTCTTTTAATGGAAGTGGCCCCAATATGGCATCCTTCTACTTTACCCTCTGCATACGGCCGGTCAAGTAACTCTCAAACCACTTTAGAGCATTGCTTTCTAGACCTATGTTGCTCAGTTTTGCTAGAAGAAGGTAGTGGTTAACCAGGTTGAAGGCCTTGGAAAGGTCTACAAAGACCGCACTGGTGGGGGTACCCTTGTCCAAGTCTCGTAGTACATCTGTTGTAAATTTGGTCAGTGCAGTATCTGTCCCATGCCTGGTTCTGAAGCCGTGTTGGGAGGGTGCCAGAATTTTGTGGACCTCCAGGTATTTGTGGAGTTGTCCATAGATCAGCTTCTCCTGGGATTTTTGACAGGATGCAGAGCAGGGAGATTGGTCTGTAGTTGCCGATAGACTCCTGGCAGCCGCCCTTGTGGACTGGGACTACATGGGCCTGCTTCCACTGTTCAGGGACTGCGCCCTCCTTCAAAGAGCAGTTGATAAGCCAGGTTAGGGGTCTGACAAGGGCCGGGGCCCCATCCTTCAACAACCTGGGGTGAGTCCCGTCGGGTCCCCCAGAGCCTGAGGTTTTCAGAGTTCTCAGTAATGAGTGAACCTCCGTGGGCTTGACTAGCCATAGATGAAAGGATGGGTGGTCGAGATCATGGGGAGCCCTCATGCTAGGGTCTGTGTTGAAGGGAGGTAGGCCAGCCTTGTACACGTCAAGGTTAGTGAAGTGATGGGTTAGTGAGGAGGCAATTAGGGTATACTCATGTATTAGTTGTCCGTTGACCTCTATGGGGCCGGGTTCAAACTTGCCTTTCCCTTTCATCAACTCATTAATGTGGCCCAGAAAAGTCTGGGGTTCCCAAGGTTGTTTTTCTGAAGGCTCATAACATACTCCCTCTTGGCTATTTTTATGGCCACTTTGCACTTGTTCCTAAGAGTTTTGGAATTCACGAGGTCAGCTGGTTGGGAGGAGTGCTTGAACTTTTTCCAAGCCTTGTCACAGAGCATCATCAGGGTCTTTAGTGGCAGGGTTATCCATTTGTAGCAGCCCCTCTTGGTGTGAAATTTCTTCATGGGGGCAAAGAGGTTAACTGCCATGTTTAACGTCCTCTGTAAGTAGGCCACTGCCTCTTCCAGAGTAGGAAGGAGTTTGATCGGGCTCCAGTCAAGGCTGCTTAGATAGCTGGTGAATTGGGAGGGAGTATAGTGGATGTAATCCCTCACAGTCAGGATACGTTGATTGTACTCTGAGCGCCCTATTCTTCCAAATGCAAAAGATGGGAGAATGGTCTCTCAGAGCCCCAGACAGTATGCCAGCAGTCTGGATGTTACAGAGGTTTCTCACCAGAGCCCAGTCGAGGGTAGAGTGATTCCCTGTTTTGTGGTTCAGTCTGATGGGTTTGGAGATAACCTGAACAAGGTTTGCATCATGAATCAGGCCAAATAGAGACTGGTTGGTTTCTTCGGCCCAGTTCAGGTTGAAATCTCCCAAGATAAGGAGTTCAGAGGAGACGTCTTTGGCTATATCCTTTAAAATTGACTCCAAGGATTGGAGGGTGTTCTTAGGAGGGTTATATACCACCCAATTGAGAGGTGCTTGCAGAGGCCCAGGGTAATGCGAACGAAGATGGATTTACTGTCAGTGCTAGTGCTGCACTGCAGGTTGACCTCAACTGAGTTTAGGGTATCTTTTACATAGATTAGAACCCTTCCCCCTCTTTTATTGGCTCCATCTTTCCTAAAGGCATGGTACCCAAGGGCAGTGACCTCGTGTGAGAGGATGTGGGATTTTAGCCAGGTCTCTGACACGGTCAAGACATACAGATTGTAGAGGTCCAGCCATGCTTGCACTTCTTGCATCTTAGGTTGCAGGCTGCACGTATTCATGTGCACAATCCGCAGGCCCTTAGAGGCCAACCACTGTGGATCCTGCGGGGAGGATATCAGAATGTTGCCACGGAGGGGTTCAGGGTTTGGTTGTATATCTCCTGCCCGGAGCAGGAGGGCTCCTATGAGGCACAGTGAGATGGGGTTAAGGAATGAGAATAATCCTCTTGTGCTTGACCTATTGACATAGAGGATGGTTGAATACCAGACGCCTTTTTTGGTGAGCTTGAAGGCTGTCAGTATGGCATGGAACCTGCCTTAGGAGGGGAATTGATAGCGAGAATGTGGAAGGGTGTCAGGCTTCTGTGGTTTGTGTGGGTCAGGGATGCCTGAGCCAATGAGCCCATCCACCCAGAGAAGTGACAGGATATACATTGTGGCCACTAGCAATCCTCTATTGGGCCGATAATGACAGGGTATACCTTTTTTTACAGACATGTCCATGTATAGTGTGGACCCTTGTGGTAGAGAGGAGGATGTTCTGGGTATCCCCAGTCACCTGTCAATAAACACCTAGTAGCTATGCTTGGCTGTCACTTAATCACTTTATATCCCTTGTAAGGAATGACTCAGGAATGACAGTTTTAACATGGAACATCGAGGTGCTGTCAATTTATTACTTTATGGCCCTTATAGGGATGGCACAAGAAGGACAGTATTAATCACTCTCTGACCCTTCTTGAAATGGCTCAAGAATGACAGCAATTACATAAGCCAACAGGGTTACCACCATCAAGCGAGTACTTGGGCCATTGCTTCCCCTGTGACACTAAGAGCAAATCACGAGCTACACAATTATGTTCAGGTGTGGGAGCATGCATTAGTTACTATACTGAATAGTGCAATAGCTACTTTCAGGCAGATTCAGATGAAAATTATTTTAAATTGAGATCAGGACTAATAATAGGCATATATTGACAGTTACAAAAAGTGGCGTTTGTGAATGAGTAGGCGATCAGGTACAATTTCTAAGGGATACCTATGCATATGCATTTAACCACTTGTCACCTGTCTCCCTGATAATCATATGAGGTGCTACTTGCATAATTTGAGGTCTGGTGCATTAGTTGTAGCCAGTTACCAAGCCTGAGTGGTCACCGGCTATGAGGGGGTGTGGAGACTGGGCATTTAATGAGAGGAAGGACTGGGGTGGGAGGAGGGACTGGGGTTGGTGGGCGGAAATTTTCCTACAGCAGCACCTTCTGCTGCGGTCATCCCTGTGCTGCTGTACTCCGTTTCTCACCACTGCTTTCCATTTTGTTGGGGAGGTCTGCCCAGCTTTGTACAGATTGCGGCACCTCAACCTCAGGTGCTCATGCCCGGCCAGTATGTGGCAGGAGGAATGACCCAGACAGCCACCCGAGGTCCCAAACTGCAGTTATCCCCATGCTCGGTCTCATCCTTTTGTCCAGGCTGCTCGAGCTTCAGACTTTCTGGGGACCAATGAGGTGCTGGTGCCTTTTTTGAATTTGGCGCTTTGGCGCCTGAAGTCATCTGCTGAGTCTCTGGTGAACAGCAAAATTATTATTCCAGCTTTTCCTATAGCAGCACCTTCTGCTGCCAGTCATCTCTCTGTTGCTGTGCCCTGTTTTCTCTATGCCACTTTCCAGTATCGACAGGGGAGGTCCTCCTGGCTTTTGTGCAGATTGCTGGCGCCTCAACCCAAGGTGCTCTGCTAACAGCCAGTCTGTGGTGGGGGGAATGACCCAAAACAGCCGCCCTCCCCTCCCCTGAGGTCCCAAAGTTAAAGTAATTTCACAAAAACTTTAGGAAATATCTGGAGATGTCAGTGGTTGAAGTTGTAGTTGACCTTACATCTATGTCCCATACCATCCATACTGGGAGCGAACCCTCAAAGTGCTCACAGTACTGCTCCCACCAGTGTAGGCAGGTTTTGACTTACTAGTTATACAGTACTTCTTTTTGGCAAAGAACTCTCTTTCCAAACCATCATATAAATATAACATTATTTGATAAACAAAGGAAGATCAATAAGATTAAGAGGACAGTCCATGTGGAAAAAATGCATACCCTTAAAATTCAGAATAGACATGGAGTACGAACATTGAATTAACAGGCTTCAAAATATTGGAACAATTTGCCATATATAATTTATACTTCACCTTCATTAGGAACATTTATCCAGAGGATAAATGAAATAAATCAGTTTAGATGTACATGTAGGTAGATGGTAGCACTTTAATACCTGTATGAAATATATAAAACTTGTGGATTGCCTTTTTTTGATTTTGTATTGTGTACATTATATTTGGCAATTCCTATTGATGTGTATTGTTAATCTTGGGGGATGTATAATTGTTTGATTGTGTTTGTGTATGTGTTACTTGTATATGATTTCCTTTCTGTCAAACAATAACAGGAGTTTTACTGCTACTTTACTACTACTATGGGCCCTATGCTCTAAAGTGCATAACATATGCAGGAAAGTGTCAGAAAAGTAGCGCTCAATTATGCGGAGTGCAAGGCAACCACAGAACGTGATATTCACTAATGGACTCATAGGATCTATGGACCCTGGAGGCGAGACCACAGGGAATGTACAACACCCCGTGCAGCCCACCCCGGGTGGCCAAGGGTACACAAACCTTCCCCTTGATCCTACCATATAAGGGTACGGATACCCCCCCAGATGTGCAGAAGTAAATAGTGTGAAGGAACCCAACTCATTGGCAATGAAGGAGAGTGCCAGAGACATGCAGGACCCAACACCACAACCTGAGATGCTCCACATGGCAGCCTACAGGGGTGAACCACACTGTGGTCATGTCTGTACCTGAGGTGGTGCACATCCCCATGCATTGAATGTCACTGGTGGCCAGATGGCGGCAGTGGTCAGTGACATCAGAGCCCAGTATGCCAGTCTGTACAGGGCACATTCCCTTTTAATGGCCCCAGAGCTCAAGGCCAGCCTGTGACTGGACATACAGACCAGTGTGAATACCGCCAGGCCACAGGCACGGACACTGGCAACAATCAAACAGAAGTGGTGTGAGCTGTATATGGCAGTGAAAACAAAGACACTGCAGGCACACGGGCACGCCAGGGCATGGCTGCTGGTCCACCCAACAGCACTCTGACACTGACCCCAATTGAGAAGAATGGTCACAGACACCCTCACAGAGGTCAATATCCACAGAAAGGTGGAAGGCGTAGACACCCTGGATGGTACGTAGGCACAGGCAGGGACAGGACCCCTGATGGCATGTACCCCAAGCATGTTCCAACAGCTGTGTAGTGCCATCCACAGACCCCGGTACAGAGGAATGCACAGCCACAGGTGCACCACTCCTCCAGCCAGGATCACATGGCACAGTGTGTCAGATGCATCAACAACCAGGAGGATGAGGATGCCACAGGTGGGATGCTGGTGTGCATGCATAACTGCAACAAGCAGCCACAAAGGCCCTGGCACAGCTAGCAGAGCAGCCCCATGTTACCCACAGGTGCCAAGCAGAAGACCAAGACATAGTTGGGAACAGAAATGGATCTGGAGAGCACCCAGGTGGGGCCATATGAGGGGGCAGGGGAGCTGGATGAGGAGGTGGATGAAGGGAGTAGCAGCCAAGTGAGACAGCAAACCCCACACTGACAGGCACACTCCACAGAGAACAGGCTAGTGGGCATGCATGACGGAAGTAGCACAGATCGTGCATGTCAGAGCACCATGGCCACAGGCAGGATGATGGCAGGAAGCCCTGGGGATAGTGGTGATGAGAGCCCATCAACACAGACTGCAGACTGGCCTTGGACACCATGCAATAAAGGGCTGATGACCTCATACTACATAGAGGTGCAGCAGCTGGATCAGGACAGTGTGGAGGCACAGCACCAAAATACAGAGGTGCTGCTGGGCCTGACTGAGGAGGTGCGGGCCATATGGCATAGATTTGACAGGCTGGGTGACCCCCTGGAGAGACTAGTGGACCACCTGGTGGCAGGGGCCTACATTTTGCCACATACAGTGCTGCTGTACACTCACCTAGCAGCCATCCAGCAATGCGACCAATACTGAGCAGGGCACTGAGATGTGACCCATCCAGTATGTATATACCATGGTGGGAGCCAGTATACTTGGCACACATGATGGTGAATATGCCATCTGCAGTTCACACGACCTGACAGTGCATACTGTGGATCCTCTTTTTGTTCCAGTATGCTGCCCCATTCCAGATGGTGACACAGTCCACGTATTGGTGCAATCTATCACACTGGTTACATTTGGAATGCCGTGCATGGCATAGAATGCCTGTTTACTAACATGTACATTGTCCTTGGGCATGGGGAACAGAATGTGCACCTGCACATGGTCCAGCAGGGCATCCACCACCAGTGCCAGTGCCCGGGACATAGAGGACTGACTGACACAGATGATATCGCTAGACACCCTCTGGAATGACCCTGTGGCATACCATGACAGTGTACATAGCACCTTGGTCACCACTGTCATTGCCCTGGAACACCTGGTCTGTAGTGCAACATTGCCGTTGACGATGTTGCACACCTGTGGTAGTGTGCCCTCGTCAACCCTGATGCGCTCTATGCAAAGCATGTCCTGCATTGTCCTTGTGTCCAGTCATGGATAACATACAGTGGTCATGGCCCCTGCAGTCCCACCACTCCTGCTCTGCATCCCACAGGTGCACATTCCTTAGGAAGCCAGGACACATCCTAACTAACCTTGGGATAGATGTCTACCTGTATGTGTCCTGATGATGGCGCTTTATGTGAGCCAGACCCCTTGTATGTTCCTTTAAGAGTGCTTGCGGGGGCCCCATGTGCTCACTGATGGTATCTGTTTGGGTGTCATGTGCACACACCAACAGGTGAGATGGTAAAGTTGGCAGCTGCTGTGACTCCTATGTACCTTAGTGTGCTACAGGTTGGGCAACAGGAGATGTACCCCAAAAAGCTGTGGCACATGTCAGACAACTGCTACCTGGATGGACCCAGAGGGGACAACCTGTGGCATCTTGATGTATTTGTCCAGGTATGTACCATGCCTACAGTGTGGGGGGTGGGGCATTGCTGTACCTTTGGTATCCAAGGTACTGACTGCTGTGTTGTTTTGTGTGTCACACAGAATCACCTTGGACTACCCGACCAGATCGTGCTAACAAGAATGGAGCAACTAGATGGGGCCACCTGTGAGGTGTAGACTCCCCAGGGATGTAGGCAATGTGACAACCCATACTTCCTCTCATTTCAGGTTGGGTGAGAGGACAAATATTGTAGGTCCTACAATGGGGAGAAGTGGCATGTGGATGAGTCATGCAAGGTAGGTGTATAGTCATGTGGCATACCTGTGCCCGTTCATATTGCCTGTTGCTCCCATCATATTCCTCCTGCTCATGACAGCACTCCCTTTGTGTTCTTCTCCTTGCAGCACCACAGGGGCCCACTGAGGTTTATGGTGCCTGTGCCATGTCCATGGACAGCCACAACATCACCTGGATCCAGCAGGGACTGCCAGGAAGAGGAGGATGCTTAGAACATTGCCACCACCCTGTCACAGCCCATCCGGAATGCCTGATTCCATGCCTGTGATACCTGTATTTCTTGTGTGGCATTTGTTGTTCACCCATATGTGTGGTCACCCATTAGCCAGTCAACATACTTGTACCATGGAGGTATCATGTTGTGTTTTAAATAAAGGGTTTATTTTCATAATCCTGTGCCATTCACTGTCTCCAGCACAGCAGTACCTCCACCGCTGTGGGGGAGCCTGAGGAATGTGTGCAGGGCACCATGTGGGCAGGGTGGTGTGTGTGATGTGCACTGGTGGGAACATATGTTGGGGGCCAATCTCTGTGGCATGTGTGGGGTTGGAGATGTTCCCATGGTGGTGACTGTGTCACCAGGGGTGTGTCCATACCTGGGTGCATCTCACCTGTGCTGGGGACTGTGCCATACCGTTTGGCCATACAACTGTGTGCCTGTGTTCCTGCTGTGGTTCCCAGTGTTGTGGCTGCTTGCATGTTCCATGTATTTGTCCATGGTGGTGTCCATCCCTCACGTCCACCTGCCTCATACCTCGGGGCATGGTGTGCACCTCTCGTTGGGGGGGATCATGGTCAAGGACATAGCATCGACATTGGTGGTATACATTATGGCGGCAGGTTGGCTATGGGGCATACCGACTACCATCTTGTGTATGGCAGTCCACAGTCCATGGCTGTCCAACTGGATGCACCTTTGCTCCATTGCCCAGTGGTGCATCACTGCCCTGTCCTATATAGGGCAGCAGGGTGTTCTCTTGGGGTGATGTCAGGGTTATCAGTGCCACACTGGGACAGGTGTGGGGTATGGCGGTCCCTGTTACAGTGTTTCCCTGTCCTTTCCTCACTCACATCCCATGCCATCTGGGAGCCACTGCCCACCTCTGTGCACTGCAGCTTACAGCATCCCTCCACCTGCTGTAGCTATATGCGCCTCCTGCAACATGCCTGGTTGTCTTACCAGGCATCACACATGCATATTCGGGGTTGCAGTGCACACCATTATGTGGCCATACACCAGCCATGCCTCTGCATGTGGGCCGCCAACGCATGCTTTTGTGCGCACTTTGTTCATGTCTCTTCGGGTGTGCCATGTGCATTGATCATGCGTATACCCTTACACTCATGTGTTGCTCACCTGCGCACACACCACACAAGCTTTGTGCATACAGCCCAATATTATTTAAATTAAGAGAGCATTCTCTCAGCTGGCCTCTGGGGTTACAGTAGATATTTCCCTATTCAGCAGGGTTAAAGGTTGTAATGACTGTACTGTGTTGAGTAGAGATGGTAGAATTTGTGCAGAATGGCAATTCCACTTCAGAAATACTTTTCAGAATGCTACAGAATTCCAACAAGCATTTATATTTTAATTGTGTAATAATTTTCTACAGACCATGTAAACAGCAGAATAATTCTCTGCAGAGTGCAAAAAAAAGAATCCGTGGTTTATATGAATTGTGGATTGCTAATCCATTAAAACCGTTCGGCTTTTGAAATGTTTAAATTCTGCTACATGCACAATTTTGCAGAATAAGGGGCCAGTCCTCTTCAATATCTTCATCAGTGACATTGCAGATGGACTGGAGGGTAAGGTTTGTCTGTTTGCAGATGACACCAAGATCTGCAACAGAGTAGATGATCCAGATGGGGTGGGCAGAATGAGAAGAGATCTGGATAAACTAGCAAAATGGTTGGAAGAGTGGCAACTGGGGTTTAATGCAAAGAAGTGCAAGATCATGCACATGGGAAAGAGAAAACCTGAATCCACCTATAGGCTGGGAGGGGAGCTGCTGGCAGTCACAAGGGAAGAAAGAGACTTGGGCGTCATCATCACCGATGATCTGAAATCATCCCAGCAGACCACTAAAGCAGTACGTAAGGCTAGGGGGATGTTAGGGTGTATTAGTAGGGGTATCACAAGTCGGAAGAGGGAGGTAATGATCCCTCTTTACAAGACAATGGTTAGGCCCCATCTGGAGTACTGTGTGCAGTACTGGAGGTCACACTTTCACAAGGACATTAACCAAATTGAGACAGTCCAGAGAAGGGCAACCAAAATGGTGCAGGGACTGTATCAAGCGTATGAGGACAGATTAACGGAGCTCAATATGTATACCCTAGAGCAAAGGAGGGAGAGAGGTGATATGATCGAAACATTCAAACACCTTAAGGGCATTAACAAGGTGAAAGAGTCTAACATGTTTCAATATAAGAACAAGCATTTGTCAATGCCGAATGTTGACTGCTTTGCTCCATCGAGCTCGCTCACTCCCCCTCTGTCACTCACTCATTCTGTTTCTCTTGGCACTGCAGGCTGCCCTTTTGTACTGGGCTCCTGCCTCTGTTGGCGCCTTTTTCTGCCCACAAAGAAATCTGCAGCAGTCCCGACAGAGCTCCGTTGAGCTCGTTCACTCCCTCTCTCTCACTCGCTCATTCTGTTTCTGCCGGCGCTGCAGGCTGCCCTTTTGTACTGGGCTCCTGCCTGCGCTGCTGCCTTTTTCTGCCCACAAAGAAATCTGTGGCAGCCATGATAGAGCTCAGTTGAGCTCGCTCACTCCCCCTCTCTCAGTCGCTCATTCTGTTTCTCCCGCCACTGCAGGCTGCCTTTTATGCTGGGCCCCTGCCTGCACTGACACCTTTTCTGCCCACAAAGAAATCCGCAGCAATCCCGACAGAGCTCTGTTGAGTTTGCTCACTCCCCCTCCCTCACTTGCTCTCTTGTTCTGTTTCTCTCAGCGCTGCAGGCTGCCCTTTTGTACTGGGCTCCTGTGTTGGAGCCTTTTTCTGCCCACAAACAAATCCGCAGCAGTCCTGACAGAGCTGAGTTGAGCTCAGACACTCCCCCCTCTCACTCACTCGATCTTAATCTGTTCCAAACACTGATTTCCCACAGTGACCGTGCTATTCTGTGGCAGGAGTGCAAAAACATATTTTGGCCAGGATGTGAAAAATGAAAGCTGTACTGTTCATAAGGAGGTGTGAAAAAATGCCAGTGTTGAAAATGTGGCGTGAAAATATTACAAATTTGCAAAGTTACAACGATGTGTGGAAACAGTTCAATGCACGATTGTAACACTGTAATTTTATGGAGTTTCATCACCAAATTTTCAACATATGCATTTTAGGACCTCTGCTCATGAACAATATCACTGTCATGTTCTTAATCTGTCCTGAACACTGATTTCTCACAGCGACCGAGCTATTCTGCGCTGGAAGTGCGAAAACACATTTTGGCTAGGATGTGAAAAATGACAGCTATACTGTTCACAAGAAGGCATGAAAAAATTTCAATATTGAAAATCTGGCATGAAAATATTATAAATTCACGAAGTTATGAGCTTGTGTACCAACTGCACAATGCACGCTCGCAAAACAGTCATTTTTTGGATTTTTTCCACCAAATTTGCAACATAGGCTTTTTGAGAGCCCTCCTCATGAACACTAGCACTGTCGATTCGTTAATTGGTACCAAAAGGTGATTCCGCAGAGTAACCACAAAATCACCTTTCGGGGCAGAATAATGCCATGACAGTGACAGAATTCATGAGGAGGGGTCCCAAAAACCCCATGTTGAAAATTTGGTGCCAAAATTCCAAAAAATGCCTGAGATATGCACCAAAGTTGGAAAAAAAACTATTTATGCCATTATACAGCATACCGACATTTCTTCAGTTCGCGGTCGGCTTTGAAGAGGGCAGACGTGTTCCAGGTCCACTGAAGATCATTGCACCAGACTCCGCAGGTAAGTATGGGCTGGGGGGTGTGGAGAAACAGGGTGTGCAGAGGGTTGGTGCGGGTTGTGGGAGAGGGCAGGGAGACCGCAAGGGACTGTTTTCTTTTTTGACAGGTTAAAAAAAAAAAAAACATCGCGGGACAGTTTTTTTTTTTACAGGACCATTTGGCACACTGGGTTGGGCTCCCAGCATGCCAACAGAGTGTTTTTGGGGACAGCTCTGGCTGGCGAGGGATTAGGCACCCCGTTGTATAAAAGGGAGTGCAAGAGCCGAGGATTACATTCCCTTGGCACAACTGTTCTGCGTGTTTGGGGAATTATGCAGACGGGAGTGGCCCCCATAGGCAAATGAAACTGGAGGGGGACATAATGCTGATGGGCAGGGCTCCCCGTCAGCAACATGAACATCAGGGCACTGAAGCCGGCGGGGATTGGGGCCCTCGGGCGCAAACAAACATGATGGGGGGGCACATGCTGCCGAGGAGGATTGGGCACCCCCTCAGCAGTGGGGGTGCTTAATATTGTTTGTGAACATGGCAGCAAGCTGCCGCCATGTTCACAAACAACATCACAGTAACAAGATTCTGCCCTGCAATGACGGGTCACTCCCTCATTGCAGCATGGCTGACGCTGCAATGACGAGGCAGCCCCTGATTTCAGTGGCTGAAACCTTACAAGTTTGTGGCATGCTGGCTGAATTAGTGTCAGCAGCAGCGTGCCACCCCATTGGGGAAAGCGGCCCAAGCCTCCAAAGGCTGTGGGGGCATTGGCCGCAACAGTGCCGCCCCTCCACAACCTGCTTCTGTAGCAAGCTGCTGCAATATGTTTCTTGTGCATGCACGCAATCAACATAAGAATAGGAGGACAAGAGGACACAGCATGAGATTAGAGGGAGGCCAATTAAGGGGTAATGTGAGGAAGTTCTTTTTCACAGAAAGGGTGGTGGATGCACGGAACAGCCTACCTCAGGAAGTGGTGGATAAGAGTAAAGTGCAGGGTTTCAAACAGACATGGGATAGGCATAAGGATGCAATACAGACGAATATGAATAGATAGGCCATTGACAGTGCAAAGGCTGATGGCACATTTATAAGGTAGAAAAACAAATGGGCAGACTGGCTTGGCCTTGTGGTCCTTATCTGCCATCAACTTCTATGTTTCTATGTTTCTATGAATTTTCTGACATTCTGCAGAATTTCATTCTGTTAGTATTCGAAAATTCCACACAGTGCTAGTGATGAGTATCACTTTGCTATACAATGAAAAATCTCAATAGAGAATACTGTTTTAGAAATTAGTTTTTAAAATACAGTTTTCCTGTTTCTTGGTCTGGGTGGGGAAATAAGAGTTAAAGATGTCAGATTTCCTTGAGTAATAGGTTGGGTCTGCAGTATCTGAGAGATGCTGTGCCACTGTTATCCACATACTGTATGTTGGCTTCAACTGAAGAAACAAATGCTTGCCAAATGTACTGGCTAAAACATTATGGCATTTAGGAGGTCAGTTTTCTATCAGTTCAGCTCTCTGAACTCAGAAACAGCAAGCAGTTTCTCTTGTGGAATCCTGCTACTGCTGTTCTCAAAAGAACAGTGCTTGCAAAGTAGCACAATTATACTGTACCTTTGAGAAATGTCTCAGTGCTGCTTAGATCTACTGTTCCCTTGCTTGCATGACTGGCAACTATACGCCACATAAATATTTAAACAACATTATAGAAAGAAAATGCAGTAAGGTAATTCATGACAAAAATGTGTTGGCATAGTCTAAACTGCAGTGCATTTGTACAGTACGGTTCAAAAGCCAAGCCATATAGTGCTTAAATGCTCACATTCATAAACACATGCTTTTCTAAAGTCAAAGTGGTTTTTTTTGAAGAGCCTAAGTGCTGAGAATTCAGTGGTTCCCTACCACTGAATTATCCATGGCCAGACATAACTGGAGTGTGCACAATTTGTTATTACTACCAGGCTGTATAATTAAAGCATTTCATCTCTAATCATAAGGTAACGCTCTTATAATGGAGCTGAGACCCCTATGTTATTCTAGAAGACATGAAGAATGTGACAGTTTGACATCAAATAGGAGGCAGTATAGTGCAGTGGTTTAAGACTCTGAGCTGCAAACCTGGAGACCTGGGTTTGAATTACACAGCCCCCACTTGCATACTCTGTGACCCAGAGCAAGTCACTTAACTTCCTTGTGCTGCCAGGTCACACCTGTAAACAAGCTTCAGCTTAGTGTGTCTCTCCTGGCTAAAAAAACAACAAAAAAACATCAAAGTCTTAATTGGTACTGTAAAAGAAGATATAGTACTCCCCAAGTGGTCCTTATCTTTGATAAGCATAACACTAAATGGGCTCTCTAGACATGGGAAGGACATAAAAAAAACATATACAAAGGAATAAATACTACGGGTAGGATATTCAAAGGAGTTGCACACCATGCGCAACACACAGTTGCGCCCCGGCACGATATTCAAAAGGGGATGTTGCACCACGCAGATCCCAATGTGCCAGGGTGCACCAGTAATGTATGTTGCGCAAGTGCGGGAGGTGTGCTCATGCATATTCCGCACATTCTGATATTCAGCCTGGGATGAGCGGCGTATATGCTGGTGCAACCCCAACTTGCGCTGCACAATGGTGCTCAAAGTTGAGCCACAAAGAAATAGGAGCAAGGGCCACCCACAGATGAGCTGTCATATTGCAGGGCGCAACATGGCAGCCGCCAGCTGTGGGTGGCCACCCAAGCTCCGGAGCCAGGGTCTGTCGGCGTAGTGCCACCGCACGCTCGATTGCGGGGATTGTACTAGAAACGATATCCCTGGTGGTCCAGTGGCCCGCTTCCAGCCTGATTGCGGGCATAAGTATTAAATAAATGAAGTCCAATATCCCTGGTGGTCCAGTGGACCGCTTCCAGCCCGATCACGGGCATAAGTATACTAAAAACAGTTTAAATTAACCCTGGTGGTCCAGTAGTACCCCCCCTCCCCATCCACCCACTGATCCCTGCCACCCCGCTCCCCCCGGTCAGCAGCAGGAGGCAGCTCCCCACCCACAAGTCGCCCGCCAACTGACTGCATACAGTATGACTGTATGCCCATTGGTCCACAGCGTGGGCCAATGGGCATGCAGACCATACTGTACTACACAGTCCTGATATGTGAATGGATCCATTCACATATCTGACTGTGTATGTGGTATGCTCTGCACGCTGTGGACCAATGGGCATACAGCCATACTGTACGCAGTCAGTTGGCGGGCGGCTTGGCGGGTGGGGAACTGCCGCCCACGCTTACCAGAGGGAGGGGAGGTGGGGGGCGGCTCAGTGGGGGTGGGGAGGGGGTTCCACTGGACCACCAGGGTTCATTTAAACTGTTTTAGTATACTTATGCCCGCGATCAGGCTGGAAGCAGTCCACTGGACCACCAAGGATATTGGATTTGATTTAGTTTATACTTATGCCCACGATCGGGCATTGGGGCACTTTGCCATGCTGTGCAGGGGGCATCGGTCCCTGACAGCTGCAGACTGGCAGGGCACCAGGCGCAAGTCGACAGGGATCGGCGCACCTGCATGCAAATGGAGCCATAATGACATGCTAATGGCCCCAGTTGCACCTTGCAAGCATTATGGCCCCATTTGCATATCCACCGCTGAATATCGCGATTCCTGCACCTAACGCAACCGCACTTGCGCTGTCGCATCCCCCTGCTCCTCTCTTGCCACTTGCGCTGGCGCAGTGCCACTGTGCCATGCACAATGCAGGAGGCCGCATTGCCATATTCAACAGTGCTGAGTCATGGTGCAGCACCGTTGAATATCGCCCAGCACACTCCCTGGTGCATCCCAGATGCGCTGCACCCGGCTTGTGCCCCTGCCTGGCGCATTTCTGAATATCCCACCCCATATAGATATATATATATATATATATATATATATATATAAAATAGATAACCTACTCTTAGGTGTGTGGGTGAGCTCTGATATACACACACCTTGGTGTGTGTTGTATGCACGAGGCCATAGGCCGAGTGCATCAATCACCCATGGCATGCATATATCAGAGTGCGACAGCACACCGTAAAGTGGGTTACCTATCTTATAAAATGGCAAAACTGTTTTGGAGGGGGGTAAAAGTGCATTTGTGTGGTCGTGCTCTGATATACGCATGGTCATCTGATGTATATCAACCAACCAGTGGATTCCTTTTTTCTTACCCATTTTAGTAATATATATTCATATATGTGTGTGTGTGTGTGTGTGTGTGTGTGTGTATGTACATATATATATATATATATCTATATGTGAAGCAATCTACAGGTGCGATTGTCCCAGCTAGGCACTACACATGTTGTAATCCTCGCCTCCCCCTGTCATCTGACCCTAGCGTCCCTCACTTTCCCCTGCCCCCCCATGCTTGACAAAGTCAGTGTTATGTCCCAGTACTGGCTGCTCCTTTACCTACCCTCCTCTAGCCTCTCATGGTCTGGACAAAGTCAGGGTTCCTGACTGCACTTTTGATGCACCTGCCTGTCATTTTTTAATTTTTCTGGAATCCTGAAGTGTTTATATATACCTGTAACCCTCATGATTCCTTCAAATAACACTTTTCCTGTAATTAACTGTCTACTTTATGTATTGTTTCTAATGTGGCTTTGACATGGAACCTTTGCAAAAGAGCCCCTGGCTCAAAGGTCTTTGTAATCCAAGAGATAAATAAATTAATAAATAAATAAATAAATATTTGCAAAAAAACTTTGTTAATGCATCAGTTAGGGTTAAAGTGCCAAATTAGGGAAATGTGGCGTTAGTGTTTCCAACCATAACACCCCATCTCCCCACCCTTCACAGATGAAGAGACATTGGTGGGGTGGCATTGGGGTCGTCAACCCTAAAGCTCACCCCATTCCATTAGAAAATAAGCTGGGTAGGGGCAGCATTGGAGAATTGGGTGAGTATTAGGGCTGATGACCCCAATGCCACCCTCGATGCCTCTTCATCTGTGAAGGGTGGGGAAGGGTGTTAGGTTTGGAAGCCCTCATGGCACATTTCTCTACTTTTGTTGCTTTAACCCTAAATGATGCATTAACATTTTTTGCAATTTATCTCCTTACTTTTTGAGATAGTGTAATCATTTCCTAATGTGCTTATTGGAGTGCAGGACCCTCCAGACCCTGCACTTTGATTCCTTCATAAAATCATATATGTACGTAGCTACAGGACCCTCCTCCATAGATGTGTATATGTACTTACCAGGCCCTGCACTTCCATTTATATGCCAAGAATTATATGATTGTCATCATATCCATGTTATTCCCCCACCAGGGGCCAGATATTCAAAACTTTGTGCTGGGCACAAATTGTTTGCACATGGTTAGCACCATGTTTGCGTGGGTCTGCTTTATTCAAAAGGTCAAATAGTGCAGGGAAACTGCATTAGCACCGGGCAAAAGTATAATATATGCAAGGGGCAAACCAAGGGGTTGTGTACATGAATATAGGTGCAATGCTGTATTCAGTGCATTAGCGCTGTGCAAAGTGTTTTTGCATGACTTAGCACGACACTTTGCGCGGTGCAAATTACCGCTCAGGAGAAGGTAGTCTTAACTCTGGGCAAACCAGCTTTGCATGACGTTGTGGCTTTGCGTGACTTTTGTGTGGCTTTGCATGACCCTAACCAGTAAATATTAAACATAGAAAGAAAACAGACATGGAAGAAACATGTTGCACATGGATGACACCTCCTATGACGCCATCATCTGCCACCGGTTCCAGTCATGCCAGGCAGTAAGCGGTGACCTGGCACCCAGTGGACACCATGGCAGTGTGTCCATACAGCACACACCTGCAGACTACCCTTTGGAGGACACAAACAGAATCCAACACACACATGCAGCACTGGGGGCATGGAGGGTGTTGACAGGAGGGTGTACAGGTGGCCAGTTTGTACCACATACAGGGTACTGCCACAAGGCTGGGACAAGCCATGCAGTGCAAATGGTCCAGTGCTGTGAATATCCCAACACCAGTATGCCTGTCTGATAGTACGTGCCCCCCAGCCACATACCGCACATCTGTACAGACACCACAGCACACACAGCCAGCCATGTATATGTCACTGTAAGTATAACATGCTAGTGGTGCAGCATTTATGGGTCGCACAACAGCATAACAGTAATGTGCACTGTCAGTAGTACACACCTGCAAGATGGGTCTGCCACTGTGTAAAGTGCAGCAGTCATTGATGCCCTACATACCATTGGAATTGCTGTGTCCTTCACACTCACCCTTGTTACTGTAGTGACTTCTGTGCACTGTAGCAAGAACTACAGTTTGACAATTGCATGCAGCACCACCACCTGTGCCTGTTCTGTGTAGTTCCCTGGGGCACAATATTCTATGCGGTACTATACAAATGTAGCCTGCAGCTACCACCATGCACTTCCAGACTTGACCTATAGGTGGAGTTGTGGGCAGACCCAGCCAGCCCCTGTACTTCCAGACTGACCTACAGGTAGAGCTGTGGGACTCTGCAATAGTGCTGGTCAAACTGCATGCAAATCAGGACATAATGAGATGCTAATCTGGATGTTTGCCTACAGACTACCTAAGTATACTAATTTGCTTTTCAACATACCAGATTTTTGCAATGGGCAAATGGCTTAGCTCTGTGCAAAACCTGCAAAACACCTACGCAAATGTGTCTGCGTGGTGCAAATGTTTCGGAAACATGGTACATTTCTGCAGAATTTCACATGCGCTAGTGCATGCAGCTTCATTGAATCCACTCCTTTACTAACACAAACATTGGTCTCATAGTTCATCTTTACCTTCCTTCACGTCACTGTGCGTGTTGTGGTTTACACTTCCTGGTTACTATATTCAGAGCTGTCTTATTTCCTGAGCTATTTTTGCACTGCACTCCCAGCCCAGTTTGCCTGGCTTCCTTAGCACGCTATATTCAGCAGGTTTAGCACCAGGGCTATCCCTTTTGAATATAGCGGGTTATTGGGTCCGAGCTAATTTATCATGCTGGCCAGTGCTAATTTAGCCCCAGGACAAAGTTTTGAATATCAGGTCCCTGAAGTACCCAGTAGTGAAAAAATTAAAATCCCCACTGAAACTTAATTCTGTGCAACTGCAATGCCATTTCTGCACCACAGGTGTGAAAACTCATTTCAGTCAGGATTTGAAAAATGACAGTTGTGGCATACATTTGGTTGGGTAATAAGAATTCTCTGTTCCAAATTTGTGGTCAAAATATTTTAAATTGACAAAGTTAGGGGAGTGCATTGCGCAATTCCAATGAACCGTCATAACTCCACCATTGTTTTACATTTTGACCCCACATTTTTAACATGGACTTTTGGGGACCTCACCTCATGAACAATATGACTGTCATTATGCAAATCCTGCCCAAAAGTTGAATTCAACAACCTACCACAAAATCACCTTTTGGGCAAGATTTGCTTAACAACAGTTGTTTTGTTCATAAGGTGGGGTCCACAAAAGGCCATGTTGAAAATCATAGCATCACAGAAATCTGATGGCAGAAAAGGACCCCTCTGGCCCATTGAGTCTGCCCCTTCCTGCCCCTACTTGTCACCTATATCAAGGGACCTCCCACTCCACCCCCTTGCCAACCCTTTATGCTTGTCCCATGCCCTCTTGAATCCCTCCACTGTTTCAGCTCCCACCACTTCCTCTGGTAGTTTATTCCAGGCATCCACTGCTCTCTCCATGAAGTAACACCCCCTCACATTACCTCTAAATCTTCCTCCTTTTAATCTTAGACTATGCCCTCTATTTTGAGCCCCCACTTTCCCTGTAAATAAGCTCCCCTTCCTCACCCTATTAATCCCCTTCATGTACCTAAATGTTTCTATCATGTCCCCCCTCTCCCTTCTAGTCTCCAATGGGTACAGATCCAGTTCCCTCCACCTTTCCTCATATGGCTTCCCTTGCATACTGTGCACCATCTTGGTTGCCCTTCTTTGAACCCTCGCATTCCCATCTATGTCCTTGCATAGGTGTGGTCTCCAGAACTGGACCCCATACTCCAGGTGAGGCCTCACCACGGTTTTATAAAGAGGCATCAGTACCTCCCTCCTTCTGCAAGTTATGCCCTTCCCAATGAATGCCAACATTCTATTTGCCTTTCCCACCGCCTTGCTGCATTGTTTACCCACCTTAAGGTTGCTTTAATATTATAATCCCCAGATCCCTCTCCTGCTCAGTTGGATAATTATCTTCCCCACCCCCCTAGAGTTTAAGTGGCTTGCAGGGGTTTTACACCCCATTCTCATCACTGCTCACTTTTTGGCATTGAATTTCGGCTGCAAGTTTTCAGACAACCCTTTCAGAATCCTCAAGTCTTCCCTCATGGCTTTCACCCCCCCCTGCCCGGGGTATCCACCCTATTGCAGATCTTCACATCATCTGCAAATAGGTACACCTTCCCTGCCAGCCCATCCTCTATATCACTAATATAAATAATAAAAGGGAGGGGTCCCAGTACCAACCCCTGGGGCACCCCACTCATCACCGCCATCTCCCTAGAATGTACCCCATTAACCACCACCCTCTGGCTTCTGTTCTTCAACCAGTTTTCCACCCATCTAGTTATTTTCTGTCCCATACATAAGCTTTCCAGCTTATTTACTAGCCTTCTGTGAGGGATGGTGTTGAAGGCCTTACTGAAGTCCAGATAGGCCACGTCCACCTCCCTTCCCTGATCAACCACCTTCATCACCCAATAGAAGAACTCTATTAGGTTCATCTGACATGAGTTCTCATTTGTGAAGCCATGCTGCTTGTTGTCCTACAGGCCACTGTCCACCAGTTAGTTTACCACCCTTTCCTTTATTAGTGCCTCCATCACCTTATCCACCACCGAGGTGAGGCTGACCAGACGATAATTCTCCGCCATCTCCTTGCTACCC
Organism: Neoceratodus forsteri; assembly: GCA_016271365.2. Classification (NCBI taxonomy): domain Eukaryota; kingdom Metazoa; phylum Chordata; order Ceratodontiformes; family Ceratodontidae; genus Neoceratodus; species Neoceratodus forsteri. The sequence goes on along the minus strand of JADMNL010000027.1, from coordinate 58,686,530 downwards.
ACCTTATGCAGTGGCACCACATCAGCTTTTGTACAGTTGCTTGGCACACACCCTGTATCCTGTGACAAGTTAAACAGCCTTGTCAGAGGACTTACCAGCTCCTCCCTCAGTTCCTGGAGTACCCTCGGGTGCAAGCCGTACTGCCCCATTGCCTTGTCCAACTTTAACCTGCCTAGTTCCTCTCTTACTCTGTCCTCGCTGAACAGGCTAGGATCCACCCTTTTGTCTTCCCTGCCCCTCCCTCTCAACTTGGGTCCCCTCCCCTCCTCCACCTTGAAGACTGAGCAGAAATAGTTATTAAGCACCTCTCCTTTCTTAAAGTCCCCCTCCAGTTGTATCCCCCCCCAACTGTACTATCCCCTGTCTCACCTTCCTCCTTTCCCCCAGACACCTAAAAAAAAAAGTTTTTTTCCCCCCTTTTGGCATGCCTAGCAATTTTCTCTTTAGTGTCAGCTTTAGCCCTTATTATCTTCTGCCTTGCCATCCTCAGCTTCTCCTTGAAAGCCTCCCTGTCCTCCTTCCTCTGAGTCTTCTTATATGTTTTGCATGCTTTTTCCTTTCCCTGATTCCCCCTGACACCTCCTAGTAAACCAGAGTGGCCTCCTTCTTTTTTTTGTTCTTTCTTACCTTCTTGATGCAAATTTCAGTGTCTTTCAGTAACCCCTCTTTAATAGATTCCCATAATTCCTCAACGTCGCCTATATTACCCTTCCCTGCCATTTCTTCCCTAAATGCCTTCCTCATTCTGGTAAAGTCCATCTTGCTGAAGTCCATAACCCTCATGCTGGTCCAATTTGACTCTCTCTTCATCTTCACCCTGAATCTCACTGTCCGGTGATTGTTTGTACCTAAGCAGTCCCCTGTCACCACCTCTTCAACACTTTCCTCATTTGTGAGGACCACATCCAGTATGTTATTGTCCTTGGTGGGCACCCTCACCAGCTGTTGCATGAAAGCACCTTGTAGCAACTCTATGATCCCTCTGCTCCTGGCTGCTGCTGCTAGGATTTCCCAGTCCACATCTGGGAGGTTTAGGTCCCTCACTAGCAGAAGTTCCCCCTTGAGAGCCATCCATTCAACCACCTGCATCAGCTACCTATGCCCTTCCTCTCCCTGCGTAGGAGGTCTGTGTATCACCCCTAGCCTTAATGATGCTCCAGTCTGTTTATTCACTGTGACCCACAGGACCTCCATCTCCCCTTGCTCCTCCTGCCCTTCCATTGCCCTAATGTCATCCTTGATGTACAATGCCACCCCCTCCCTTTCTTCCAGTTCTGTCCTTTCTAAAAAGTCTGTACCCCAGGATACCAGTCTCCCAAATATGATGCTCTGACCACCAGCTCTCAGTTATCGCCACAAACTCCAGTCCTTCATCCACCATAATGGCCTCCAGGCCCACCATTTTGTTCCCCAAATTCCTGACATTTGTGGATAATCCTTTCCATCATATACCCCCACCTCCCTGCCCTCCCCTTTTACCCTTCCCTTGGTCATGCTATTCTCTAGCTCTCTATTTCCATCCTGGGGGGGAGGCTAGATGCCTCCCATCTCTTTTGTTTCCTTGAGTTGATTTTGCCTTAACCCCCCCCCCAATTCAATTTAAATGATATGGTCTTTCAATAAACTATCCTAACTGTCTGTTTAATACTATCAATCCCTCGGTGTATAGGCTCTCGTCTTCCCACATTGATTCCCAAAATTTGAGGTCAAATTCTCAAATGATGGTGAAGTTATGGGCCAAAGTTATCCTTTTTATGTTGACGCTTGCGCAGCTAACATCTTGAGGTAGTGCAGATTTGGAAGTGTGGTCACTGTTGGGCGAATGCAGGGCACACACCAGTAGGTGCATCCTGTATTCCCCAATCAGCCAGCAACAGGGGCTGACACCCTGCTTAGCTAATGAGGCTAAGAGATCAGAGAAAAGGTCTGCTGCAATGAGAGTGAATCTCTCATGCAGCGTGACCACAATACGCCTCCCCCTATGTGCAGGCAACATGGCGGCAGTGACTGCTGCTGCTGTTGCCTGTCAACACCCCTGCTTATTGTGTGCCAATGGGAGTGCCCAATCACCATTGGTATGATGTAACCCCCCCTTTTCTTGCTTGCCGAGGTGGTGCCCAATCCCCCTCGGCTCCTGCAGACCCCCCTTTCCTTGTTTGCTGATGGGGTGCCCAATTCCCCATTGGCTAAGCACCCACCCACACACACACACTCAAGTGGCACACTGGAAGCCCACCCCAGCATGCCAAAGCACCTATTAAAATGAAAACGGTCCCCCAATGTCTTTAATTTTTTTTTTACCTGTAAAGCAAAAATGGTCCCTCGTACTCTTCCAACCCCCCTACCACAACCCGCACCCACCCACTGCACGCCTGCCTCCCCACACCCCCCACCCCATACTTACCTCTGGAGTCTGGCGCAATGATCTTCAGTGGACCGGGAACACGCCTGCACTCTTCAAAGTCGACCGCGAATTGAGGAAATGCCGGTAAGCTGTATACTTGAAAAATAGGGTTTTTTCAACTTTAATGCATATCTTGGGCATTTTTGGGAATTTTTACACCAAATTTTCAACATGGGGTTTTTGGGACCCCTCCTTATGAATTCTTGCACTGCCATATCGTTAATCGGTCCTGAAAGGTGATTTCACAGTCACTGCGCAGAATCACCTTTCAGGACCAATTAATGAGATGACAGTGCCACTGTTCTTGAGGTGGGCTCTTAAAAAGCCTATGTTGCAAATTTGGTGGAAAATCCAAAAGGCTGTTTTACTTAGATATCGTTGAGCAGCTGCTATGCAGGCTCAGAATTCACTTAATTCACAATATTTTCACACCAGATTTTCAACATTGTCATTTTTGTACACCTCCTTGTGAACAGTACAGCTGACATTTTCACATCCTGGCCGAAATGTGTTTCCGCACTTCCGGCACACAATAGCACGGGTGCTGTGGGAAATCAGTGTTCGGGCCAGATTATGAAAATGACAGTGACACTGTTCATGAGCAGAGGTCCTAAAATGCCTATGTTGAAAATTTGGGGACGATACTCCAAAAAATGACTGTGTTACGAGCGTGCGTCGGCAGATTTCTCACACGCTCTTAATGTCGTACATTTGTAATATTTTCACTCTGGATTTTCACCATTGGCATTTTTCCATACATCTTGATGAACAGTACAGCTGTCATTTCACATATCCTGCCCAAAATGTGTTTTCGCATGTCCGGCACAGAATCGCGCGGTCGCTGTGTGAAATCACTTTTTGGGACAGTTTGAGGAAATAACAGTGACACTGTACATGAGCAGAGGTGCTAAAATGCCTATGTTGAAAAATTCAGTTATAACGTCCATAAAATGACTGTGTTACAAGCGCATGCTATGCATTTCCATGCACCCTTGTAACCGCAAATTTGCAATATTTACATGCCACATTTTCAACACTGGCATTTTTTTACACCTCCTTATGAACTGTACAGCTGTCATTTTTCACATCCTGCCCAAAATGTTTTTCCGCACTGCACTACCAAAGCCAATGCCAGCACGACAACATTCAGCGCTGAGAAATGCTTGTCCTATTTCTATTGGAGCGAAACGCCATCAGGCTTTTTAGCGGAGGTGGCACTTGATCTTCTGTGTGTGTTTTTTATAGAAAGTTAAATAAATATGATACTTTTAAAACACACAACCAGTGTCCGTTTTCCTAAATTCCACATTATTTGGGGAGTGTTGTGAGGCTTTTTTTGATTTTACTAGGTACAGAATATGGAGTACATTATCAAGCTTTCTTTTGCTAGCTTTTCTCTCATTGTGCATGTCCTTAGTTGCTTGCCTGCCGATTAATTCACTGACACCGGGGAGGAGTTCACTGAAAGTACAGTAAATTAAAGTAAAAGACAGGGAACACTTTTAAAAAAGGTCTACTGCTGCATAAAAAAAGACAGACTGGTTCTAGACAACCTTGGATGGGCTTGTAAAATACAATACTGTGCTGTGTTCTGTATATCCATTCCATCTCTATATCTGTCTTTAGGATGAGACGTTAAACCGAGGTCCCATCTGCCTGTTCTGGTGGTAGTTCAGGTAGATGTTAAAGTTCCCATGGCACTTCTCCAAAATAGTAGGGGAATTTCCCCAGTGTCCTGGCCAAATTTCCCCCATTCACTAAAAAATACTACCAATAGCTTAAACTCTAGTTCAGTTTCAGTTGGCATCCATCTGTATCCCCTTCCCCCAGGGACGAGGCTGAAAATAAGCAAAAAATTGCCTAGTCCTCCTTCCCAGTCAACAAAAACTAAATAAATAAATATAGATCAGAGCTGTTTGCTTTTAGCAGACCACAGTCGCTTTGTATTGTGTTTGTTTTTAGTCTGGCACAGCAAATTGTATGAGTTCTGTATTTGTAATTGTATTGTTAGTTCTGCATTGCAAGTGAGTGAAGACCATGATATGATCAGGCATATAGAATGAAACCAGGGAACCTTGATTATATGAACTCCCAGTTATCTAAACCAATAGGATGCCACCTAGGCAGTTTTTGATAATCGGGGTTCTGCTTTATGCAAGAATGGCAAAGTTATGCCACTAAGTAGAAAACTCAATTTAAATACATTGAACTACACTTACCTTAATTTCTCATATTGCAGTCTGCAGTCCAACAGGAAGATGTGTCTTCAATTGGAGAGTAGGTCTTGGTCCTGTGACCTGCTCAGGTGAGTGAAGGTGTGTGAGGGTGTACTGGGAGGGTGTAGGGTGGTGGGTGCTGAGTGGGAGGTGGGGTTGGGGGGTCTGATCAGTGAGTGGCATTTTATTTTTGCAGGTAAAAAATTAAAAACATTGAGGGGTGGTTTTGGTTTTTTCAGTATGGGGACAGTGATCGGAGGGTGGAGGGGTGCCACTCGATACCAGGGAAGATGATCTCAGTATGAGGATGGTGATTGGAGGGTGGGGTCTGCCACTAGACACTAGGGAAAGATTATCTCAGTGTGGGGACAGTGATCAGAGGGTGGGGGTGCCACCAGATACCAGGAAAAGATGTATACACTACGCAGATGGTGATTAGAGGGTGGGAGGTGCCACTAGACACCAGGGCAACATGACACAACATTCAGTGATGGTAAAAAGGGTAATGGCCACCACTAGAGACCAAGAAAATGGCATCTCACTGCTCTCACTGCAGCCTGCATCTACAGCTGCAGAAATCAAGAAAATCCTGCTGTTCACATAAAAGGAATGCAGATGAACTGCTCCTCTCGCTAAGCTGGGAAGCCTGGGTTTTGGGCTGCCTAGAAAATGTATTTCTAGCATTCTTTTTAAAGATCTAGCTAACCAGATCCAGTTTAGCTAGATTCAGGTGTTTGTTTTTTAAAATGGCATAGTTTTTTTTATGCATTTCGCATGTTTTTTAGTTCCGAGGAAAAACAAGATTGCGGTCTCAAGGCACAAAAAAGTGGTTCATGCTGTGAGAAGCAAGTAGTAAGAAACCAAAAAAGGGTCCTGCGACACACAATTATTCGTTTCTCACAAGAACGTCTACTCAAAAAACCTTCTGCACATACTAAGAATGGAAAACACAAAACTTTAAAACCTTATAGCTCTGGAATCATTTCATATTTTTTTCACCAGAGCTATCAAAGGCATTAACTTAGGACATGACATACGTCCCCTACAAGTTTGGGGAAATATTTCCATTCCATGTAGGCTGTGGGTGAGAGCAAAGAAAACCCATGTTTTAAATATAGGAAAAAAATCAGCCCTCTACAGAAAAATGACATGTGGATCTCAGAAACTGCACAAGCTGTTGTCAAAAAAATTTACACAGACCATGACCTTGCCTCCTAGACAACACATGTAAATTTTCTGCTCATTTCATCAAATGGTGCCAAAAATATTAATATGCAAAATTAGGGATTTAACATTGAGCGCCCTGCTCAACCCTAACTATAATGGTGGTACCATGCCACTATAATATTTATATATCTATTATAGTGACGTGGTGGTGCCACTACAGTTAGGGTTGAGTAGGCAGCGTAATGCTAAACTGCAAATTTTGTACTTTAGTAACTTTGCAACTATTCAACTGATTTGCACAAAATTTGGTATGCACGGTCCCGTGGGATAGATCTCTTGAAATGCCAAGTTTCATTTTGATCAGATATGCGGAGTTTGTGCAGTGCATAGTGAAAAAAGTGTAAAAGCTTTTTTCCATGCATTTTTGCTGATTTTTCCTCATCTCGCTGAGGCCACACAATTTAGAATTGTGGTCTGAATTTTTCAGGGTGAAAAGAGCTGGCCCCAAAGAACAAGCCAACATTGGTTTGGTGAACAAATATTAATCTGTTATAAAGTTATGCAATTTTGATATTTTGGGTTCTGATTCTGAGCATGCTCAGTTCAGTCTTTCGTATAGTTGCACAGCTTTGAACAAGAATTTGGGCTCATGAACAGGGATTTTGACAGTTCATAAACAGGGATTCATTAAATCCCTGTCCATATGGAAAAAATCCCTGTTGACATGCTGCCATCTTGTTTCCAATTATTCAAAAAAATAAAACATTGCAACTTGCCCCATGGATGTCTTTTGTGGAGAATGAAGTATGGATTTTGTTCAGGGTGACATCCTCTACAAACCCATGGCTTTGGTTCCATTTAGTTTAGTCAAAAAATGGCCATTTTTTAATTTGAAAATCCTTGTTCGTGAGGTATCAAAATCCCTGATTGTGAGCCGATCCTTGTTCGTAAGGTGTCAAAAACCCTGTTGTTTGTATGGGGATGACCAGATGGCCCTATCTCATGAACAGGGATTTCTCATGAACAATGATGCTGACAGCTCACAAACAGGGATTCTAAAAAGGAATCCTGTTCATGAGGTGTCAAAATCATTGTTTGTGAGCTGTCAAAATCCTTGTTCATGAGAAATCCTTGTTCATGAGTTGCCAAAATCCCTGTTCATGAGTTGATGACCCGATGGCCCTAAAAATCCCTGTTTGTGAACTGTCAAAATCCTTGTTCATGAGTTGTCAAAATTCCTGTTCATGAGCCAATCCTGTTCATGAGCTGTCAAAATCCTTGTTCTTGAGGGGACGACCAGATGGCCCTACCTGATGAACAGGGACTGGCTCATGAACAGGGATTTTGACACCTCACAAACAGGGATTCAGCTCATGAATAAGAATTTTGACAGCTCACAAACAGGGATTTTTAAAGGTTGTTGTTACTTTTCCACTTCACTGCAAAGAAACAATTAGGACATTTGGCTTAAAATTTGCAGGGTGCAAAGAGGGTGTCCCAGAGATGTGCTTTATGCTGGTTTGGTGTAAAAATTTGCATCGGTTCTCAAGTTATGCCATTCTGAAGTTGAGAAATTTCCCATAGGATAACAATGTGGTGAATGCAGTGCCTTTTGGTGCCTATATCTCAAAAACGGTTCGAGATATGGATTTTTCGATAAACACAGCTTAGTACACCTTTAGTACTAAGCACACATGTAGGTTACCAGGCCATGATTACAACTGCAGTGGAATTTTTTCCAAGGTTGCTACAGTTACTGAGATATTGCACCATTTGCAGCACAAGTGTTACTTGGAATGTGTCTAGGCCTGCGCTGCATCTCTACAATTATAGGTAGGTGGGAGTGCAGGACCAACTCCCATGCAGCAATGGTACTGCTGGGCCATCCATTATGCAATACTGGGTGTGCAGGGCCCAGAGGGCCCTGTACTTCCACAAGGAGATGACAGTTTATTACAAAAAAAAATGATACCATACAGGGGTAAGATTACATTTTCTCAAAAAGTAAGGAACTTTAGTGCAAAAAAACTTTGTTAATGCATCAGTTAGGGTTGAAGTGACTAAAGTAGGAAAATGAGGCATTAGGGTTAGGACCCTATCACCCCCCACACTACCACCCACCCCTCCCTCACTCTCCACAGACAAACAGGCAATGGGGTATGCCTTGGGGTCATCAGGCCTAACTCTCACCCTATTGTCTTATACTGTACCTTGTCAACTTTCTTACACATGGAATGGGGTGAGAGTTAGGCCCACTGACCCCAAGGTACACCCAATCACCTGTTGATCTGAGAAGGGTGGGGGAGGGGTGAGGTGGTAGGGTTGGGGGTGTTAGGTTTCAACCCCAATACCTCATTTCCCTACTTTTGTCACTTAACCCTAACTGATGCATTAACAATGCTTTTTGCAATGAATATATATATATATATATATATACACACACACACACACACACACACACACAGATATACAGACACACACATACATATATAGTATTTGTTAGGCATTAATATGTTATTGGGGTGTTAATATAGTGTAATTAGAAATTTGGCATCATAATGCTCCAATTGACTACCATAATATATGCAAGCAATAGGTCACAACAGGGTGTGCATTATAGGATTTTAATGCATAACCCAGAGGTATAGTAAGGCACAAGATCAAAGGCTGAGTATCCTTACACACCTATAATATGTGTCTAGAATGAGAGAGAGAAAATATATATATATATATATATATATATATATATATATATATATATATATAGTTTGCACACCAAGGCGTTGCATATATCAACGACTGCACACTTAGAGTGGGTTATCTATTACATATACACAGTTATATATATATATATATATACCTATTTATATATATGTATATAGAGAAAGAGACAGAGATAATACCTGTTTCTATGAAGAGCACAGCAAAATAACTGTATTAGGCCCTCCAGAGATAAATATTTTCTAATAGGACACTTACATATGATTTATTTTATAAAATATATTAGAATGGAAGAATTTCATCTTTCAATCATGTGTAATCATTTCCAGGTTTTGCCTTGTCCGTTTTGTGTCCTTGTGTTTTTTTATCATGTAGTGCTATTTTTTTTTCATAGTTTGTCTCTTTTTTGTTTTGATCAAGTATGACTCCCTATATAAGGGGGCATGTCTGTGGTGTCCCATCCAATAGTTTGGTGTAACTGATGTGCAGTTGGATCTGAAGTTGGATCTGCAGTCAGAAGCAGTATGTATTTTGCTATTTGGAGCAGTGTGTGTGCAGTGGAGGCTGGCGTAGTTTGTTCTGTCAAGAGCTGCAGGTGAAGAAACCTGGAGTAGGCATCAGCAGTCTGGAGGGCATGGCATTAGCTGAAGGAGGTAAGAGCCAGTGCCAACAGTATGGTGATATGGCATCTTGGGAGTGAACTGAAGCATCAGGGGGCACGGCTGTTTGGTGAGAGATAGGGAGGAACTGTTGGTCACACTGAGGTTGCAGTTACTGGATTTTTGTTTGGGGTAGGAATTTTTAAGCAGGTGGATTATTTTCAGTGTCTTCTTGTATGTGTGTTAATTGACATGGGAATTTGTGTAATTAGGTTGATTTTTTTAAATTGATGTGTTAATTGGCTTAATTGGTCATAATTTGTTTTTATCTTTGTAATGTTGTTCTAAGGGTGTTTTTCCTCAGTGGTATACAGCTTTAATTGTCGAGATATACAACTTTAATTGAGGATTTATACAGCTTTTATTGGTTTAGTAACAGCTTAACCTGATTCGGTGTTCAAGTTTGCATTTGTATCCCTCCCCCCAAGCTTTGGACAAAGCTAAAAATAGGCAGAAATGCCAAGCCCTCCTCTCCCGGTCAACAAAAACTAAATAAATAGCAGCTGTATGCAGCTCTAATTGTGGTGGTACTGTAATACAGAAAAATAACTGCTAATAGATTCTATGAGGACAAGTTCCATTTATGAATTGTGCTTGTGCATGCACATGCACGCACATACAACACACTTTAAATCAACTCAGCAGAACCACACAGAACATTTTACGTAATTTGTCACCTAGAAATGAAATTCAGTAATTCAATATTTACTTGATTTTTGATTGTGTTTGTAGATTTCTCTACCTTCATTGATATTTGAAGCTGAGGGCTGGAATGAAACAGTGTCAGTCTTTTTCCTCTTGCCAAGCATAAAGGAAAGATGCGTGGGTGGAAGGGAGGCAGAAATTCTGCATAGCTCTCACTTCATGTAACTTTGGCAGTCAGCCAACATAATTATACATAAGCTTCCCAACACAGTATTATTTCATAATTTATCTCCATATTTAAATTCTAGTTTACAGATAGACAAGCTTGGAAGTAAGGTACTTTTAATGATGATATAATTGAAGTGCAGTAGAAAATATAATCAATAAACTACAGCCCTGCTCATTACACATCAGGCAACACACTGATGAACTCTAATTCTGAACATCATGTGTAACTTGCCTCAGTTGATACATATAAAGGTCCAGTTAAGGGACTCTGGATGGATAAATGCATTCTCTTTGTTTTCATGTTCTTTACCCAGGAGAGTCCTATTGACATGTACTATTGTATGCTCAATGAGATCCTACTTCTGGCCAGTTTTACTGTGGTAAGGATAGGAATTTTAAGTGATTTGCTGAGCATTGCATTGTGCGACAATTCAGTTCTAGACCCAAACTAGGCATTTGGGGTAATACCCATTAATTGACACTGTCATGCAGTACAGGCTGGGTGCTGCACTACTGAGGTGCAATCTTTCAGATGAAATGTTAAACTGAGGTCCCTTCTGTCCTTTTCTGGGTACTGTCCAGGTGGAAGTTAAAGATCCCATGGCACTTATCAAAGAAGGACAGGGGAGTTTCCCCAATGTCCTTGCCAGCATTCTACCATCAAAAGAAACTGGTCTATGTAGCCCATCCCCAGGACATATTTAAAATGTTTATTTATTTATTTGTGTCTAGGATTTCAAAGTACCTTTGAACCAAGGCTCTTTTACAAAGGTTCCACGTCATGCTGGTTACAGGGTAACAGACACTAAAACATAAAACAGTTACAGGTACATGGTTTTAGACAGTAACTTTGCTTGACAAAATCAGACTGAGAGATGAGTAACTCAAGAAACAATAGGAGGAAGAGGGCAAGAAGGGGAGAGGGCTGAGGGTAGGGGAAGGCATAGGTGTAGAGGGTCAGAGTGAGGCAGCCCAGGGGCCTTGTCAGGACAGACACAGGGCAAGTGCATTAGAAGTTGCACTGGACAGGTAAGTGCAAGAAGAGAGGGCAGAAACTGACACCTATAAGGTCAAAAGCAGCGTAGGGAATGAAGATGTTATGGGATACAAGCACTTGTGGAGGTGCCAGTTATGGAGTGGCAGAATTTTTTTTTGAACACTCCAAGCATTGCTGTGGATGAGGTGTCACTAGAGAGCTCATTCAGCCAACTCAGAGCCCTGTATACAAATGATCTTTGGCCTTGGGACGTGCGGCAGCGGGGGATTTGAAGGATTTGGGGCTTAGAGCTCCTGGTGTTGTGGTTGGTGATTTTGGGTTTGAGGAGGGTGCTGACTCCTGGTGGTGCCTTTCCCATCATGATTTTCTTAGCATTGATGCAGGTTTGGTATTTGATTCAGTTGTTCAGTTGCAGCCAGCCTGTTTTGGAGTAGAGGTCGCAGGTGTGGGTGAGACGGTGGGAACCAGTAACGAGCCAGCAGGCTTGATTGAGGGAAGTCGAAACACGCCTGAGAGATGAGGTTGTGGCAGATCCATAGATAATGAGACCGTCATCAATGATGCTGATGATGGAGCTCTGGACAGCTATGGACAGAGCTTCTGGGGTTAGATGTTTCCTATGTCGGAATGTAGGCCCATCCTGGTGTTGGCTACTTTTGCCACGTTATTGATGTGTGGGATACGAGAGATTACAGTCGAGGGTGAGGCCAAGGTATGAACTTGTTCGAGTGTGATTCCTTGCTTGGTTTTAATGGAGAGCTGATATTGTTTGTGTTTGTTTTGGGAGCTGCAGAAGATCATGGTCTTTGTTTTTTTGTGGTTAAGTATAAGTCTGTGTTTTGTGAACCAGTTTTCGACTGCAGAGAAGGCCTGTTGGAGGTTACCTTGTAGATGGACTGGATCATGGTGGGATGCCAGGATGACAGCATCATCCACGTAGAGTAGGATCTGTTCAGGGCAGGATTCTGGCAGTGAGTTCAGAAAAAGGCTGAAAAGGAGGGGGCCCAAGATTGAACCCTGTCGGACACCGAACCGGACTGGTCTTTGGTCAGAGCGGGTACCAGCAATTCTCACTCTTTGGGAGCGGTTGTCTAAATAGCTTTTGAACCAGTTCACCCAGTTAGGTGAGAGCCCTACTAGTTGAAGCTGAGCAAGTAGAAGATTGTGGTTGACGGTATCAAAGGCTTTAGTTAAGTCGATGAAGGTGGACCCAGTAAGATGACTGTTACCGAGTGAGTGATGGATTGCACTAGTGAATTCAAGTAGCACTGTGGAGGTGCTATGACCTTTTCTAAAGCCATGTTGCTCTTTGAGCAGGATGTTGTGATTGTCTAGGAAGTCGGTGAGCTGGTCTGACACAATCCGTTCTAGGACCTTGGAGAGTGGAGGTATGATGGAAATTGGACGGTAATTCTCAGTAGCTGTTTTGTCATCACTTTTATGAATTGGGGTTACCGTGGCAGATTTCCATAAGTCAGGGAACTGGCTGATGCTGAGGGAGAGGTTGAAAATCCTGGTAAGTGGTTGGAGTACTTCTTCAAGTGTGAGTGATAGCAGTTTGAGGTCGAGGGAGTCACTGCTGGCTCTGGACTTGCAAATGGCTTTGGTAACGTAGCTGCAGACTTGATACATTTTTACTGCTTTAAAGTAGAAGGGAGGGTGGCTGGAGGTGGCTGGGGGGGCAAGGGGAACCACCTCATCGAAAAACCCCTGTGGGAGTACAGCACTGAGGTCCGTGAAGGTGTCATTGAATGTATCAGCAATGAGTTTCTGGTCAAGTGTAGTTTCACCATTTATGTGAGTACTGACAGAGGTGATTTAGATTGCTTCCCAGTGACTTCTTAATGTTATTCCAGAAGTCCCTACCATTGCCCCATGAGTTAGTGAGAGCATTATGGAAATAGGTGGTCTTCGTATCCCGGATATAGTTGGTGCAGTCATTTTGTGCACGTTTATAGTTAGCAATATCCACTTGTCTCCCGGTGTTTCTGGCAATCTCCCAAAGGTGGTCTCTAGCTTTTAGTCATCTAAGTAGGTCTCCGGTGAGCCAGGGGTTACATAGAAACATAGAAACATAGACGTTGATGGCAGATAAGGACCACTTGGCCCACCCAGTCTGCCCATTTCCCTACCTACTGGATAAGCTGCAGATTTTAGTTAACCAACAGCCTACTTCCTGCCACCCCCCACTATAATTGCCTTATGTCCGTCCCATGCATGTTTGAATTCCTCCACTGTTTTAGACCCCACAGCCTCTCCAGGAAGGCGGTTCCATGCGTCCACCACTCTCTCCATGAAAAAAATTTCCTCACATTACCCCTGAACCGTCCCCCCTCTATCTTTAAATTGTGCCCCCTTGTTCTTACACATCTCTTTTTCTGAAAGATGCTACCCTCCTGGACTTTGTTGATTGCCTTGAGGTACTTGAACATTTCTATCATGTACCCCCTGTCCCTCCTTTCATCAAGGGTATACATATTAAGCTCTCTCAGTCTCTCTTCATATGGTTTCTGATGCAGACCCTGCACCATTTTAGTTGCCCTCCTCTGGACTGCTTCCATCCTGTCTATGTACTTGCGTAGATGAGATCTCCAAAACTGCACACAGAACTCCAGATGGGGTCTCACCAACTGTCTGTTACATAGGGCTTTGGCCTTGCGCTTCTTGAAGGGTGCAAATATGTTGCATGCTTGGTTGAAGATCCTGATGAAGTGTTCCAGTGCGGTGTTCACATTGGTTGCAGTGAGAACTGGGGATCAATCCTGTTGACGAAGGAAGGTTTTGAGATGAGGTAGCTTGCCTCTAGGTAGAACCCAGCTAGTAATGGTTTTGGGGGGGGCTTGATGAATTTATTGGACCAGTAGCAGATGATGGGGGAGTGGTCACTAAGTGTGTCAGGGAGGACAGTGGTGTTTGTGATCCTGGTGGGATGGCTTGTTATGATCCAATCCAGAAGGGTGCTGGTACCCATTCTATAGTTTGTCCTGGTTAGGGAGCTAACCATCTGAGAAAGGTTTGCTGCCACTATCAAGCCCTGTATGCCCCTGCCTCTGCAGCAGGCTAGTTAATATTAAAGTCACCGAGGCAGATGGTTTCTGAATCAGGTGAGAGAGATTTGGTAAACTGCAGGACTGCGTTAAGCCCATTACCTTGCTCTCTTGGTGGAATGTAGACTGTGACAACTGTGATGGCTTAATTGTGTGCACCAAGAAGGATCTTGACAGGAAGAATCTGTGCAGTGGTGGTTTGGGGGATTAAGTTGATGAGGTGCCCCCAGATCATGTCCGTAAGGTACAGGGCACAGCCACCACCTCTTTTTGATGTTCGATCAAGCCGGTAGACATTATACCCAGGAAGGGTGATAGCATGGTCGGGAACTGAAGGTAAGAGCCAGGTTTCTACGACTGCTAGTATATTTTATTTTTATCACCATCTGCTGTGATATCCTGTGGAGGACGAGGAAGGTGCAAATGAGATGCAGGAGTACATTATTTATCTGCAATTAACATTAAAGACAAGGGTAGCACTAGTTTGGTGCTAGAAAGAAGCTAAGTGTTCATTTCCCTGTCCAAAATTACAAATAATGAAACAATAGAAATCATTCAGACCTGAAATTTCCTGGGTTTTGATTTTCAATGGACCTGGCATGGCTCAGGGACTGAGGTTCCTGTGTGCAATATGCCAGTGTGGGAGAAAATTCTCACACAGGCCATAGTGCTATTTTTGACATTTTTTAGCATTTTGTTTTTGCACAGGCTGCATTTTCTAGTTTTTGCAGAGATGCCATGCTTATTAATACAACTCCAAAACACTTTGTGCTCACTGATCAGGTTTTAGCCCAGATGCTGCCAGGTATGGCAAATGGAACAACAAAATAAACAAGCTCAGGCCAGATGTGTTTTAAATATTTTTACATCAAATTTTTAACATAACCTTGTTATGCCCTGCCTCATGAAGAAAGGCAGAGAAAATGTTTAATTCCTGGCCTAAAGGTGATGTTGCGCAGGGACTACAAAATCAACTTTCAGGACACAAAAACACATTTTGGGCCAGAGTTGAAAGATGACAGCTGTCTCAATCATGAGACACTGTAAAGAAATGGCTATGTTGCAGATTTGGGGTAAACATACTGAAAATTACTAAAGTTACAGGCCTTCATTCATAAAATTCAATGTAGGCTCATAACTTTGTTTTTTAATATTTTTATACCAAATTTTTCAACATAGCATTCTTATGACCCCCACCTCATAAACAAGGGAAGAGAACATATTTCGTCTCCTGCCAAAAAGGTGATTTTGTGCTGGGATCACAAAATCACCTTTCAGAATATAAAAAAAAAACACGAAGGCCTGGATTTGAAAAACGACAGCTGTCACAATCATGAGGTGCTTCAAAGATATGGCTATGTTGTACATTTGGGTTTAAAATATTGAAAATTACCAGGTTATAACTGCATTCGCAACGTTCTATGTATTTGGCACCCCCAGTGTCACTGTTATGTTTGGGGGTGTGCTGTTTGTTGAGAGGGAGGTTCAGGTGAGTGGAATGAAGTCAAAAACAAAGAAAAAGAAAAATAACAAACCACACAGCAAGCTAATGTTAAAAGAGACATAACTGCTAGTTTCACCTGTCATCTGATTTGACTGTAAGAAAGATCAAATAGAGTCTAAACAGCAGCTGTTGGGGCAGAAAATATTGAGACTGCAACTTTCCTTGTCAATGCACACAGGACCCGCAGCTCTTCCACCATCTCCTGTGATATCCTGTGGAAGAAGAGGAAGGTGCAGATGAGATGCAGGAGTACATTATTTATCTGCAATTAACATTAAAGACAAGGGTAGCACTAGTTTGGTGCTTGAATGTGATGAAGGCAAAGGGCAAAGTAGAAAGGGGTTTGTATATCAAAGTCACAGGGTAGGTCTGCTGGGTTGGGGGTTTTATGGGGATAAAGGGCATAAAGGGATTTTTTTTTAATAGAGGGCAAGTCTACTGATTTCGGGGTTGAAGTGGGGCAGGGGGTGGAGTGGGAGAGTTTATTTGTATTATAAAAGTGCAAGGAGCTATGGGGAAGGAGGCTTTCAGCCTGAAACCTTCCCTCTCAATGCACACAGGACCTGCAGGTTTTCAGCCATGATGATGAACTCCAGACATGACTGGATATAGTTATTTGCTCAGCTATATGAATTCTATAGCCAGTTGCTGTAAAACAGCAAGACAGCTAACCAACTACAGTAGTGCAGGTAACAGGTAGTGTGTGACTGTTTAAAAGGGGAAGCTTGTGGAACAAATTGTGTACAGTATTACAACATCCACTCCACTCAAGGCAAAATAAACACTATTTGTCATGTTAATAAATATCACTGCTATTGCAGGAGAAGTCAGCTGACAGGCTTCTCTTCACAGTTTTACACACATAATTGAGTCTGAAACAGCATGCCACTACACAAATTCAGGCACATTTCAATGAGTCATGCCTGACCCACTGAGAAAACTGCAGCAGTTTAAAAAAATATATGTTCACACAGCTGTGTATAAGTAGGGCACAACCTCACCAAAAAAATAAATAAAAAAATACTACGTTTACCCAGGCAAGTTGTACGTGGTGAGCTGCAGGAGGAAAAGAATCAGTAGAAACCCTCTTCAGTTGTACAGGGAACTGAGTCTATGCCAGTTAAGGACAATTCTGTGAGTGAAGCCTGACTAACAACAAACTCTAGTCAGAGCCAATATGGCTGTGCACAGCTTTTAGGAGCAGCAAGCGCAGTGAACAGAATATGTTGTGGTCTTGCTGCATAGGAGTCAGCTGTAATACTGCAACAATTACAGTACTGTGCATAAGTGATACTCGTGATGTGCAGTTTGCCCCGGAGTCAGCCTTGCATAACATGGCGGTGCTGGCATAACTACATGTAACAACCCAGTTCCCTCGGGTTACTAGAATCCCATTAATACTAGTCTTAGGCAGGTAGGAAAAGGCAGCTGGTGGGGAGGTCATTAGGGGCCTTCTACATAATGACATCATTGTTTACTCAGCTAGTCTGAGAGAAAGATGATCATGTCATTTAGAACTCTCACAGCAGCATAAGCATTTTAGAGTCAGCTGCTCTTGGGGAGCTTAGAATGTTCATCAGTAAGTTCAAGTGTGGCAGACTGGCAGGAGGTCTGCCATTGGGGCTCTGTCAAAGGGAGCCCTGGTATTTCTCATCCTAGTTTGGTAAAATATTCAGTTTGCCTGCAAGACTCTTTAGTTTCACTCCAGTGGGAGTGAGAGGCAATACAGTTCTTGTGGATCCAAGGGGCAAGCCCCTGAAGTTTTTGAAGTTCACAGCTGCCTTAAGGAAGAACAACGAGTAGAATCTGACAGCTACCAGAGAAAGAAAGGTATCTTTTGTTCTTTCCATGACTGAGTGGAAGAAACAACTAATCTGTGAGTACAGAATTTGAGACTGTTCTCTGAGGGAGTTGTCTGCAGTGTGTGTGCCCTAGATAAGGCTAGATCACACCGGTCAGAACCCCTTTCAACACAACTGTGCTGAATTTAAAGCTAAATTTTGGAGTTTTTTGCAATTCATTGGGGATTGGAGACTCATGTGGTGTAACCCTGAAGGAATGGAAGAGGCTGTTTGGGGCAAAGGATGAGGAATGCCATCTGGAGTTTCAGGCAGGGCTAAGTTGTTCATGGATGGGCACCAGTGTTCCCAGGGCAACGACCATGCACCAGGAGGATTTTAAAGCATGTGGCACATCCCACAGATATACACTTTGGAAATGGAAATGTGTGGAAAATGTTTAAAGTGTGTGGCACATCCCACAGAAATACCCTTTGGAAGAGAGATAAAGATGTTTTTGCAGAAAACAGTACTGCCTGGCAAAGTGTCCTACAAAAAAGAGTGTGCCTGTATTACAATAATAAACATTTACAGAACCACTCTTGCTTTAACTAACATCTGTAAATAAAGCCATACTGCAAAATACTAGTTACTGCTTTGGACATTCCTCTTATTGCTTCTAGTGTGAACATTATTGGGGCTCCTCTGGAGTTAGGTCTAGCATATGCCTAGTATCCTCTCCCCTGGACCTGGTTGTAAATAAAAAGGTCCATTTTAGGATGTACTCCTACCCCCCATCCTCTAGGTAATGAGCCTGATATACACTCCAGCGCTAGGGGTGGTACCATGAGTGTAGCTCTGCCAAAAGAAAATTGTATGCCATGTAGTTGTCAGTAGTTCTTCTAAGGGGGTGCCAACTAGCCAAAGCTTGTGTGGGGGTCACATACATATGCACAATACTTCTGCATGCACAGTTTAAGTCTGTGCCACCATGTTGCACATGGTGGCCATCATGTCCATACTTGCTGAAAGGAAAAGTAGTGCACCAGGAAGTGGGTATGTTTATGTGGCCCACAGAGGGGAAGGGCTGCATAAACAGAATCACTGGAAACTATTCTGGAGCACTGGGGCAGAACATCAGACAGCGGTCCAGTTACATGCGTCCACAGTGCTCTTTTACAAATCTGATGATGGCATAAATATCTGTGGTGCTTGGTCCACACAACCGTACAAATCAGACTCGGGAGGAGACTATTACCAAACTAGAGATCTGGTCTCAGATTTGCTCATCATCACAGTCACTTTCTCATTCTTTTCTAAGCAGTAATTTCTGGTAAATGTGCTTTAACCATATTGATCTCAGTACTGGTAGACTACTTCTGGTTTTCTGCTGATTGTATTAGGAGAAGTTAGTAGCAGTCTTAAAGTTGTTGCTGCCAGTGGTGGCATGCTCTGAAAAAAGTGGTCCCCATGCTCGTCTTGAGTTAAAGGGGACAGGAATTTATTACTTATGTGCAACTGTTTGAAATGTCTCTATTTTTATAAAATATATCCATACTTCTAAAGGATCCCTATTTAAACTGTGCCTGAATAAAAGCTGAAGCTGTCAGTTGTGTTTTGTTTTGGTTTTAGATTTATAGAACTATTATTTAATCCAACAGCAGATTAGGTACATATGGACACATGTTGATACATGAACATATTAGGATAACAGTATCTCAGTTACAAAGGGGTCTGTGTTAAGTTTGGGTTTTAAATGTGTACACACACACTAGTCACTTGTTACAGAATTGCAGATATATCATGTGTAAGATAGTATACGTTTGACTGTTCATAAATAATATGGACTTATTTTTCACAGAGTTTAAAAAAAATGTATCGGAACAGTACACAGTAAAATTTGATGGACACCACTGTGTGAAACAGCTGGTGAATGCTTAACTTACAGTAGGGCAGGTTGTCTTCTACACTTTTTTTCACTATATATATATATATATATATTCATATTTATTAGACTTTTAACATTATTTACTTTGTATTGCTTAAAGAGCTACTGAAGCCTCAAAGAAGACTTTGAAAAACATAATTAGATACAATGCTGCTTGTATTCCATGTATGTTCTAGATTTCTCCTCCCCATTATTTATTACTGAGAAAATGTGCATGAATACATGATTTGTATCCCTTGCAGTAACTTTAAAGTGTATCTGCATCTATAGCTTACTCCCTACTTCAAGTCATAATGCTCTGTTGTGACATCACAATCTGTTGCCATGAGAATAACTGTGATGTCACAAGCAGTGCATTATGACCACAGATAGGGAGACAGCAACAGAAATATATGAACTCTTCAAGAGCAAAAGGCTTGTTTTCATGCAAATGACCTCTGCAATAAATAATGGGGAGGAGGAAAAAAGAACTAATGTGAAATACAAGCTGAACTTTATCTAAATATTATGTTTTGTTGAAGTTCTCTTGAAGGTGTCAGCTGCTCTTTAATCTTATTTTTTCTTGTGTTTTTAATTATTGTCATTTACCAAGGCTAGCACAGACACACACAGAGGGTTTTAAAATGAAACTTCAGTTGGTTTATAGCTTGTGTCAGGGAGTGAACTTTTAAGTCAGTGAAATTTGACCTTGGGATAGCTTTCTTTTGATGGAACTAATCCTGTCTTGGCAAAGTAATTTGCAAAGCTGAGGCTGTTTAGAAGTACAATAGGAGTTATGCTAAACAAATGTGATTATATCTCAAAGTGTCCAACTTACAGATAATAAACCTGAATGAAAGTTGACTAGGACAACTAGACCTTTCATATGATCCTATTAATTAAGCTGCACTAATTATATTCTTTAAACTATGGCTATCTGATCACCTGAATTTTGATTTTTCATCACAATTTTCACCTTTCAGATGGCTATATTTAACAAAATGTAATGAATTCGGATTAGTGACTACCCTCATATGAAAGGTCATTTTGTACTGAACAACTTTCATGTTGGTTATATATTGGTAACTTGTACACTTTCCAGGATATTTACATTTGTTTGACATGACTCCTACTGTGTTCGCTCAGAGAGAGAGAGAGAGAGAAAAAAAAAAGAGGTTGTTTGGAATACCATATTTTACAAAATACAAAGAATTCAGATTAGTGACTACCCTCTTGAGAAAGGTATGTTTGCCCTGAAAAACTTTCATTTGGGTTGTTTTTGTGTACCTTGAATAGTTTTTAAGATATTTTAGATTTGTTTGGAAGGTGTGCACATTTGTTCTCAGAGAAAAGCAGCTTGGAGTTCTGTGTCCATCATTTTAATTAAACAGAAAGAAGGGATTATTTCTTTAACTGCCATGGAGATTTGCAGAATGGAAGGATAAAAAACTCCTAAAAGATGTATTCCACAGAAACACCTTTTTTCAAGGGAGAGTAGGGTGGCTGTAGGCTCCACCCACAGCCATAAAAATGAATAAATAAATAAATAAAAAACGCTGTTTCTAGAACACCAAAAATGAATGTGCACTGTTCACATAAAGGATAAAGCTTCAGCTTTTAAATTTTGTATGTATCACAGCCCATCTTTCAATAAAGAGGCTGCAAGTATTTACAGATGGTGAGTACATTTGTTTTATTCTTTTGGAGGCTGAATGATGTGTGCTTGTGTGGACTGTGGGTACATCTGGTTCACATTTGGTCCAGTATGGTCTCATCCAGCAACCAGAATGGTGTTGTAATAAAATGTGTTTTATTTGTGACCCCCTCTTAGATGACAAGGAATAAAGCATATGAGTAAAACAAAGTATAATTGTAATTAGACAACTGGTATTTGAATATGACTGTTCATCTCAAACTTGGTGTCATGACTTCTTTGATGTCATAAGGAGAAGTACTGATGGAGGAGCTTGGTTGACATGCAGTCATGTTGGGAGCTACAGCTTGGCTAAAACAAAGACTCCAAATGAAGATTCAGGCTGCCCTCTTTCTTGTAGAAAATTATTTCAGTAGCCTGGGTCATCCAAGGAGACAGTCAAATGGCTTATAGAAGAAGAAGAAGAAGAAGAAGAAGAAGAAGAAGAAGAATGAACTCCACTGAATTTCCATTTCAGAAAGTTTTATTCTCACTTCTCGTTCACTAGGCAACAGTTTCACAGCTTCAACATTTCCTGTGGCCCTCAGTGCTGTTCTGTTAAAAATGTATATACATACAATTAATTAGACATGCTTTAACATCTTTAGCCACACTTCTAAGTGTTCCCCAGAAACAGAGGTTGCATAGCCATACATTTATAAAATCTATACCATTTCTTCCTGTAGGACCTTGCACCAGTTAAGCACATCTGTAGAACAGGAACATAGTTATTGAGATAAAAGTCTGTAATTCCCCTACCCTGCTCCAACTATTTTTCTTTGGAAAATGTTTTTTAGTCACAACTTTCAAAGAAACTAAGCTTAAAGAACCCTTTCTTTTAGAACATTTCAATAGAATTGAGAACCATAATTGCAGCTCAAAAAGTTGTTAGATTTTACACTATTTCATTTATTTAATATGGTGAGGTGGTGTAAAACCACTTATACTTAGAAAACAATGTTAACAAATCTTTCTGATAATGTTTAAGTGCAGACTTTATTGTGTTTGAATTTTAAAAGACTGTTTTCCTTACAGGCATGGAACAGTCCCAGAGTGATTGCTTAAACAAAAGAATATAAAGTATATAAGAAATAGTATACTGAAATGGTACTTTGGCTTATCGTCTATATTGTTACCCTATTTGATATAAGATTAATGTACAAATATTGAGGGTTACTATTAGGTTTGAACTGTAAAAAATTTTGGGGCAGGGGAATTACAGGCTTTTATCTCGGTAACTGTGTTCCTGTTCTATAGAAGTGCTTAAATGGTGTAATGTACTGCAGGATGAAATAGGATAGATTTTATAAGTTTATGGCTATGGAACCTCTGTTTTGGGGGAACACTTTGCAGTTTGTGCTCCATCAATACATTTGCAAACAGAGGCAACTGTCTGTTTCTCAGGCAGGGATCTCTTGGCCTAGTGTGGTGAGCTAAATATTTGAGTCAGTGTCTGGTGATTACATCTTCTGGTACTAAACAAATACACCTGCATGTGAAATGAGGAAATGCTATTCAGCTACCTTTAATATGTTAAACAAAGCTATGCAATATGCATATTGTAGCTTAGAAGACACCCTGACTGTCCTCCTTGACCCCTACTCTTATCACAGACTTCTACTTTAAGAAAAACTAGTATAACCCCTTCTCTACACTGTGCAACTAGCCTTGGTTGCCAAGAACAGCAGGTGACAAGTGGCATTTGAAGTGCTTTAGATACCTCAGAGCATAATATCTGATGATATTAAGCTTATATTTCATACTTTCTGCAGCTGTAGCTTATTCAGTGATTGAAGTGATAAACCTTTGATGTGACATCATGATTTGTTGACAGGACAGCTATGTAATGTCACAAGCAGAGTATTATGACTAAGAAGACTTGGTTTGCTGGCTAAGGCACCTAGCTTCACCTGAGCTCTTTCCTTCTAAGATTGCTTGAAAGGACAGAGCAGAGAACTTTACCAGAGCAAGGGAAAGGATTAAGACTTCTTTTGGCTAAGCAGATTTACTGTATGTTACTTTTATTTTGTACTCACAGGGATTGCTACTGTTTGTTGCTAACATTTCATTGCTTTATTTTTCTCTGATTCAAATTGTTGTTGCTGGTATACCTTCTTCTGCATTATTACAAGGTGTGCCTACAGGTGTGTGCTAACAGATTACTGCTGTAATCTGATTCAAATTGTCTTTTGCAAGGTATATCTTCTGTTATTGCTTTATTTTTCTCTGCAGCAAAGTGTTTCTTACAGGGTATATCTTCTCTGAAATTATTACAGGTGGCACTTTAAAGGTTTTACAGTTTTATCTAACATTAGGGTACGCTTTCAGGGTTACTGCATTTGTTGTTGACTGTTTCTGCTCTTACCTCCTTGTTCTTTCATCTGTGGTTCTTCTTTTTCGGCAGGGGAAGGGCCCAGCCACCCAACCCCATCCCCAACCACCCCACACTACACTCCTTTTATAGGGTACTACAGTTGTGCCATTTCCTGTGGCAAAGCAGGAAGGGGTGGATCAGTGGGGCATCCACAAGGTGAGCTCATTTACAGGGGCACTAGTAAGTTAACTTGTTA
This sequence comes from Neoceratodus forsteri, assembly GCA_016271365.2. Lineage (NCBI taxonomy): Eukaryota > Metazoa > Chordata > Ceratodontiformes > Ceratodontidae > Neoceratodus > Neoceratodus forsteri. Next base: position 58,662,974 of record JADMNL010000027.1, on the reverse strand, counting down.
TAACAAGTTATATGAAAACAAAACACAAAATCAAACCATTACTTGCATTTTCTTCCTTCTAATTACTCTGACCAGGTTATAAAATCAGCAACTTATCTGGAATGGATATCATTAACTGCAGGTACTGTGGAACACTTTTCAGAAAGACAGTCTTACATGATTTAGGACACTGTCCTACATGCTGGGCCATTGGAGATCTTAAGGCTCAGCTCCGGGCAGCATGGGCTGAGATTGTGCACCTCAGATTTCATATTCAAGAGGAAATACATTATTAGAACCACCCGCCATTTCCCCAACATCCAATAAAAGATCCTTGACCGCAGAGGGTAGTTAGTCCAGGAAGTTGGCAGGTGGTTAGGAGGGGCAAATCAGGTGCCCCATCACTCTGTGCTCTCCAACATATTACCTCCAAAAACCATATAAACACTACAAACAGGTATCTGCTTCTATCTCCAAAATCAAACAAAGGGGCAGAGGACACTGCAGAGCAGGACACTGCAGCACAGGAACTAGCACAACAAAACTCGACCAAATCAGGAACCAAAACAAAAAAAAAACAAAAAGGAAATCCAAAAAACTTCTGATCATAGGAGACTCCATGATTCGATGAGTTGATACCCATCTCCAGCCAGAGGTAATGGTCAGATGTCTCCCAGGTACATCAGCATGGAGAGACACTGACCGCATTGCTAAAATTGTTCACAAAGCAGGAGAAAACATTGACATCCTGGTACACATAGGGACTAATGATCTCACCAGCCAGTCAGTTGTGGAGACCAAGGAACACCTGACCAGGCTGGGTGACAAACTATCATCCATTTCATCTGACATCTCCTTCTCTGAGATCCTGTCAGTCTGGGAGAGGGGGGTAGGTGGACGGAAGGTCAGAGAAGGGGAGATAGGGGAGCTAAACATGTGGCTCAAGGACTGGTGCCAGAAAAAAGGACACAGATTTGTAGGGAACTGGCAACAGTTCTAGGAGCGAAAGTTCTTTAAATTTGATGGACTGCATCTGTCTAAGGAGAGAGTCAGTGCATTGGGGCTGAAGTTCTACGTCTTTGCAGAATTTTTAAACTAGCAAATTGGGAGAGGGGTGCAGCACCCCATATGTCTAATGGGAAAAACACCCCTCCCCCTTCAGCTAGTGGTCAAACAGGGATTCAGCATGTTTGCAGTTCGTTTGCATCACCAGGTAAGAAAAAAGGTCCTTCTCCCCATACGACGCACAGGGGAAATACCAAACCTCACCCAACAACTAACTCACCGAACTCTGGCCAATGGAAAATCATGTACACAAATGCCCACAGCCTGGGAAATAAGATCCCAGACCTGCAGACAAAAATGTCAGAGGCTAAATTGGACATAGTAGCAATTAGTGAGATGTGGTTTACCAGTAACCACACTTGGGAGACTTCAGTACCTGGCTATGTGCTGTTAAGAAGAGACCGAGGTGCAAAAAGGGGGGGGGGTGGAGTGACCCTGTATGTCAATGAAAATATCAAAGCTACAGAATTCAGAATACACATAAGGAGCCAGAAGAACTGTGGGTCACCCTGGAAACAGGAAATGGGACAGCCATAAGAACTGGGGTTGTCTACAGGCCCCCAGACCAGGGAGAGGACATAGACACATTACTGTTAGAAGATATACAAAACATGACCGCTAAAGGGGAGGTTTGGATAATGGGAGACTTCAACATGCTGGATACAGATTAGTCAATACCAGCAGGAACATCTGCCAGAACTAGACACATGCTGGATTCCCTGCAGGGGGAGGGCCTCAAACAACTGGTACCACAACCCACAAGAGATGGGGCTATCCTAGATCTAGTACTGACTAACAGGGAAAGGATCACAGATCTCCAGGTAGAAGGTCACCTGGGGGCCAGTGACCATCACATGGTATGGTTGAATTTGGCCACTACATCTAAATCATCCCATTCCAAGGCAAAAATATGGGACTTCAGAGGAGCTGACTTTGATAAGATGGCCAACAGAGTTAATCTAGCCCTGGCAAAAAGAAACACAGTTGAGGGGGTACAGGCAAAGTGGGCAAACATTAAGGAAGCAATACTTGAAGCAACATCCCATTGTGTTAGACAGAAAAAGAAGTGCAAAAGAAGAAGGAACCCACTTTGGTTCTCAAATACAGTAGCAGAAAAGGTCAGAGCCAAAAGGCTGACCTTCAGGAAATATAAGAGAACACAGTGGGATGAAGATAGGGAGGCATACCAAACTTCCATAAGGGAAGCAGGGAAGGTAGTAAGTCCCAAACTTAGGAAACACTAGCACGAACAGTAAAATAAGGTGACAAGTCTTTCTATAGATACATTAGTGAAAGGAGAAAGTCCAGAGGGGTATTGCTAAGCTCAAAGGGGGAAAGGGGGCATGTGAGGAGGAGGACCCTGTAAAAGCATCTATCCTAAATAGATACTTTTACTCAGAATTTAATGAAGAGAAGGTAGGGCAGGGCCCACAGCTCAGTAACATGGACACAGGGGGGGAGGGAGGTGAGCACTACTCCCTTCACAAAAGAAAGGGTCCTACAAGAGCTCGCTAAACTCAGGGTGGACAAGGCAATGGGACCTGATGGCATACATCCCAGGGTACTTAAGGAGCTAAGGGTGGAACCAGCAGAGCCATTAGCAGAACTGTTTAGTGAGTCTCTGAGCACAGGGAGAAGGGCTCATGTGATCCGGCTCCACAAGTGTGGTAGCAGGGAGAAGGCAGGGAACTACAGACCAGTCAGTCTTACCTCAGTAGTGGGCAAGATTATGGAAGCACTCCTTAAGGAAAGGATAGTGCAACACCTGGAATCCATAGGGGTACAGGATCCAAGACAGCATGGGTTTACAAGGAAGTCCTGTCAAACTAATCTCATAGATTTCTTTGACTGGGTAACCAGTAGGTGGACAAGGGGTGCAGTTGATGTTGCCTACCTTGACTTCAGCAAAGTTTTGACACTGTTCCACATAGAAGATTGATAAATAAGCTGGGTAGGCTTGGGATGGGTCTGAAGTTGGTCAACTGGGTGGCAAACTGGTTGACGGGCAGAAAACAGAGAGTGGTGGTAAATGGTATACAGTCAGAAGAGATGCAAGTCACAAGTGAGGTACCTCAGGGATCAGTCCTGGGGCCAGTCCTCTTCAATATCTTCATTAGTGACATTGCAGATGGACTAGAGTGTAAGGTTTGTCTGTTTGCAGATGACACTAAGATCTGCAACAGAGTAGATGATCCAGATGGGGTGAGCAGAATGAGAAGAGATCTGGATAAACTAGCAAAATGGTCAGAAGATTGGCAACTGGGGTTTAATGCAAAGAAGTGCAAGATCATGCACATAGGGAAGAGAAACCCTGAAGCCACCTATAGGCTGGGAGGGGAGTTGCTGGCAGTCACAAAGGTAGAAAGAGTCTTGGGCATCATCATCACAGATGACCTGAAATCATCCAAGCAGACCTCTAAAGCAGTAAGTAAGGCTAGGGGGATGTTAGGGTGTATTAATAGGGGTATCACAAGTCGAAAGAGGGAGGTAATGATCCCTCTTTGCAAGACACTGGTTAGGTCCCATTTGGAGTACTGTGTGCAGTACTGTAGATCACACTTTCACAAGGACATTAACCAAATTGAGGCAGTCCAGAGAATGGCAACCAAAATGGTGCAGGGACTGCATCAGAAGACATATGAGGACAGATTAACAGAGCTCAATATGTATAACCTTGAGCAAGGAGGGAGAGAGGTGATATGATCGAAACATTCAAACACCTTAAGGGCATTAACAAGGTGAAAGAGTCTAACATGTTTAAATATAAGAAAATAGCAGGACAAGAGGACACAACATGAGATTAGAGGAGGCCGATTAAGAGGGAATGTGAGAAATTCTTTTCACATAAAGAGTGGTGGATGCATGGAACGGCCTACCTCAGGAAGTGGTGGCTATGAATACAGTGCAGGGCTTCAAACAGGCATGGGATAGGCATAAGGGAGCAATACAGATGAGTATGAATAGATAGGCCATTGACAGAGCAAAGGCCGATAGCACATTCATAAGGTAGAAAAAGAAATGAGCAGACTGGATGGGCCTTGCGGTCCTTATCTGCCATCAACCTCTATGTTTGTAGATGGGTAATAAGTAACCAGAGTAGCTAAAACTCTGATAGAGCTAAGATCCTGTTTTCATGCAAACAATTTCATTAATAATGTCAAGGAGAAACACAGAACTAATGTGATATATATGTGAAATTATGTCTAAATAAAACATGTTTCAGATTTTGCATAGAGACATCGGCTGTTCTTTTAAGTTTTTTCTTGTAACTTATGAGGTCATGAGTGGCCTGGTCCCTCTGTACCTGAATAACATTTTAATCACCCACTGCATCTCTTCTGACTGTATACCATTTACCACCACTCTCTGTTTTCTGCCCGTCAGGGAGATGTGTTCCATGCTTCAGCAGTATTGGAAGTTCCAAAATTGTGTTTAAAATTAGCTGGGGAAAGTGTATTTGGGGCAGCAGCAGCCTCCAACACTGTCTTAGTGGATATCTGTACTGCTCCACAGTGAATTGCTTCAAGAGTAACCTGAATTGTGGTTATTCCAGTCTGCTTTTCCAGATTAGATCTTTAGTCTGTTTTGTTGTGGCTAGTATTATGTGTTAATTTAATTATTTTTTTGCACCTGGTTACACACATTTTTGGACCCATTAATAGCTGTGTAAAAGTTGATAAAAGTTTTGTTTTAGATTTGATGGTAAATTCCCAAACAATTAGGTGTTGTACTGTATTTGCTTTTTGATTTGTATTCTTTTTTTGCTTTTGTTGTATATCTGTTTTACTATGTACAGCACACTGAACACTGGAAAGACATTTTTAAAGAAAATATCTATCTGTCTGTGTTTTTGTTTGCATTCTTTGCAGGGAACAGTGTATTTTGTTTGCATTCTTTGCTTTCTTTACAGGGAACAGCAGTTGGGCAATCATGGACAACAGCAGCAAGGACAGGGATTGAGTTGTGTTTGTAGGTGGTTTTGAAGGGAGCTGAGAAGCAAGAGAAATATGCATCAACTTTTCTTTCCTCTACTTGGTTTAGGCAGCAGCATTGGGGTGACGTTTGAAGCAGTAGCAGGGGGGCTCAGTCATCGGAGCTGAGAACAGCTGTTTTGTTTGCATTCTTTGCCTTCTATACAGAGAACGTCGGGCAAGCATGGATGACAGGCCAAGGACAGGGATTGAGTTGTGTTTGTAGATGGTTTTGAAGAGAGCTGAGGAGCAAGAGAAATGCACACTAACTTATTTTTCCACTCTGCTTGGTTCAGGTTGCAGTATTGGGCAGTATTTGAAGCAGAAGCACGAGGATCAGACTTAATAAAATAGAGAATGAGTGCAAGAAAGCTCGACTATGCACAAAACAATGTTTATAAGTTTCTGATACAATGTTTTTTTATCTTTTTGTCAAAATCCAGCATTCTTAAATATGGCACATAAAATAGGCTGTGCCAGCTTTATAAAATGCATCCCCACGTTCTGGCTGCCTGCAAGAAAGACAGACTAAGCAACTACTCAATGTTAGCATGTAAATCTCTTCAAATCTTTCTTGCTTTCTCATTTTTATGATTTTGTTGGTATCCAGCAAAGGTTACTACAATGACTAAAGCCAAGACATGACAGCTCTAAAAAACAGACTTCAATCAGTTCCTCTGTGGACTTTCACATTGCAGATGTCAGGGTCTTTCCTCAGCTGTACCTCAGACATTTTTAATAGGCAACTCTAAGCAACTTGACTATTAATTTAGTACCTTCATTGTAATTTATTTTCTATTTATTAATTGCATTGCTTGTTTGAATGCTGTGTAAATTTTACACATCTGATCTGTAATTTTCTGTTTTTTTACTGTTGTGTCTTTGCGAGCCACCTCAACACACACACACACACACACACACACACACACACACACACACACACTCAAAGCAATACCTGTGCACAAACATACACACACATGCAGTCCAACACCAACAAAATCTATAATAGCAAGTAGGTAGCCCACTCTATTTGCATTTATTTGACTTTTTTTTATCATCAGGTTGTCAAATGACACTTGCTGGATATTATTTGATCAAGTCATTTTTAAAGATATATGTAAGAAAGCATGACTAAAACACAGAGACCTGTCAAATTCCTTTGTGTCATACATGATGCACTTGTATTGCTTCTATACAGAGAGAAAAATAAATACATACATACATAAATAACTAACTAAATAAACAAACAAAAACATAATCTGCAGGCTTGACCAAACTCAGTTCCATTGTCCCCTGATCCCCCTCCCAGAAATAAATCTCTCCACACCTGTTAACTGTTGGATGCCCGATGACAATGTTTATTAAAGGCACACTAATTATATTTCTACCCCACACTTCATATTTCAACAGCATACAGTACAGTACCAACACAATTATTCATTCTGCTTCTTCTTTCTGGGAACCTTTTTCCGACTTTATCCTCTTCTCCTTGCTTGCAGTACTTCAGGGTCCGGATACAGCTGATCCAGCACCCCCCATCCTCACCAGAAACAAGGTACCACCACCAGGTACCCCCACCTGGTGCTACCACCAGGTACCACCACCATTTGGTACCACTAGCAGGTACCCCCCCCCCTTACTTGGGACAAACCCGCACAGGGTCAGTCCCCAGTCCATACCCCCCAGGTCCGGACACGTGATCCGGACCCTAGTTCTGTCCCCTCCCTCCTTTACTTCCACACCTGGGTTCCTTGGTCCCCAGCCCTTGCTGCCTACCCCCTCCTCCCTCTCCTGCCCCCTTTTCCCTTTCATTCCCCCTTTTCCACTGACCCATTTCCAGCTTACAAAGGATGATGGGGCTCCCCCTTGCGGGCTAGGAACATGGTACTCCCCTGCCTTAGCACCCATCCCCTATATATCTAGCAGGCCCCAGTAGGGGTGTCTGCCCCCCACCAGGCCTGCCCCCTCTATTTGTGGGCATCCTCTAACCATAACAAATTGTCTCTGGGATGGGCCTGGACTCCTACACCCTTTTGGTCACATGCACGTCTGCCCTGGCTGTTGCAGCCTGCCAGCCCACACTCTGGGCCACACCACCCTCTTTGTGCCCCCACAGGGCTGGCCTGTATGTTGGTCCATCCCCCCTTCCCTCCTTCCCTTCCTCATGTCCGCTGGGATGGGGTCAGGTTCCCCTATGCCTCTGGTGCCATGTCCCTGCACTGCTGTGGCTGAGGCCTGTGCCCGCTGCATGCTCTGCCCAGGATAGCTGCCCCTCTCCCTGAAGAGGGAAGAGCATGCAGTCATATCACCTGCTGTCTGCCCTTAGACCTGCATCCCCCTCATGGCCCATTGGCCTGCCACCCCCAGGACCCTCGTAGCCCTGACCACCTGCTGCCCCCCTTGCTCTGCACTCCTCCAACCCAAACTTCCCCTTCTGCCCCATGCTGGCCCCTCCCAGTGCAACTGCACCCCTGCTGCCAATGCCCGTCCTCCTTACCTGGTCTGGGCAGGGCTCCCCTGCCCTTTTTCACCTACCCATTTTCTCTTGCCCTGCGCCCCTGCTGCCGGGTCCCCCTTACCGGGCCAGGACAGGGCACCACCTGTCCTTTACCACCCATGCTCCTTCTCTTAACAATTCCTAAGGCTGGGTTGGCCTGGCCCCCACATATTCCCATTGCACTGCCTCCCATCCTTAAACCTCCTCTGACTGCTATTCCTCTATGTGGCCCTACCACCGCTCTCCTTGCAGGGACATGCTGCCTTCTCTTGGCCACCCCCAGCCCATGTATGCCCCACTGCTGGGCCCCCAAGGAGGCCAGGGCCCCCTACATTGTCCACTCACTTGCCATCCTGATCCTTGTCCCAGCTTCATCCTTTCCCATGCTAATGCTAATTGTTCCCATACATCCAGACACCTGGCTCAGGAAACCTCCAGTCCTATGTCACGTCCCTCCCCCTACCCACATACCAAGGGCCGTCCATTTTCTTTCTGCCACACGGAGTCCACTGCACCCGTATGCCCTTCATCTCCAGTCCTCTACCATGCCCCCCAGTATAAATTGCCAATAGTTTTGCCCCTTCCTGGCTTCCATACTGGCACCTGCTCTCATTGGGCTGGAAGACTCGTGCTGTCGAGCCACCCAATATACCCGCACACTACTCACCTTGCCCTTAAGACCTCCCCATGTGGCCCCCTGTACCCTCATTTGACATCCTTTGCCCTACACCAGCTTTCTCGCTTGCTCCTGGCTCCCTGTTCAGCAAACCTCCTGTTAGCTGGCATACAATCCCTGGTGTACACCCTGTTTGATCACTGCAGCTCAAACAGTATGGGGCTTGGGAAGTGGCACCCTTCCTGCTAGCCTGGTTGACTATGATGTCCTCCTTCCGCTTTCAGAGATAACCTGACATGTGGGACAGGGATGCCCCTCCCTGTCTGCTGTGGCCAGCTGGATTTCTCTGTACACTGACCTGCAGCACCCCGATAACTGGTGCCTATTAGCCCGCTTCCCACAGTTCCCCTGTTCTGCCAGCCGTCTCTCTGCTGGCATTCCCCCCCCCGCCACCCAGCTGGTCTGCCTCTTCTCTCTCTCTCCCTCCCAAGTCTTGTCCCCCACTGTTATCAGCCTGCTTTTCGGAGGTTTCCCCACTCTGAACCTCAGTGGTATTGTCCAGTTCCAGGGTTCAATTACCCCTCCTCCAAGCTAATACCCAGCCCCAGCTCCTCCTACATCTGCCTGTGCTCCATTCCAGGCCCCTTTCCCGGGGTCCATTAGCACCTTGCCCATGCCAGTAACCCCCTGGACCAGGGCTGACCCAAGTTAAACATCCCATCTATGGCACTAGTGTTCCCATGAACGGTTTGCCCAGCACACCCCCCTGCCCCATACGTGTTACCTGCATATGATAACCTTACTAGCCCATGGCCAGGCGTTGGCCATTGGTGCCATCCCTTCTCACCACCCTGTGCGTACCACAGGCCATACACCTTTGGTGTTCAGGAAGGCCTGGCTCTCAGCATGTCTACCTCCTCAATGTTCTAGCCTGGCGCTTAATGGCAACCCCATCTATATTGGGTTGGGGAAAAACTCCCCTCGCTGCTGCTAGCTGAAAAACCCTTGCTTTACCCTTAAAAACATCCAGAGCTGCACTCGCAATGGCCACTTCATTCCACTCTCTGGTTGGGTTGCGTCTCTGGTTGATCCCCAAAAGGGTCATTTATTTGTTTTTTTTGTACTTATTTTGATTTAAGGCATGCCCATCACATTTGCTGTGGGCACCCTCTGGGACCAATCACCTCCATATTTGCACCGGGACCAACACCCCACCTACTATTCCCTTGTTCCCCCCCTTTTTTTTTCTCCTCACCCGGTGAAGTACAGGACCTCAGAGCAGTTTTACCCCAATGCACCCACTTTAAATCACCATCAGGTGCAAGCACTATCCTGTAACACACCCGTCTGTCCCTTCCCCATCTCAACAACCGGAACCCCCTTCCCCTGCAAGAATACCCCTATGCACCATCGGGTAATGAACCACATACTATCCTCCCACTGTCTGGCTCCCTAGGCCCCAGGCTCCCAGGTTGCTGTGCACAGAGCCCAGCCTGTGGCCCACGTGGCACCCGCAACCTCCCAAACCTCCCCACCAGCACCTGCTCACCAAGCTGCACCGGCACATCAGGTGGCTACCATTCAGTCTCATAGGGCCCTCACTCCCCTCAGCCAAACAACCCCTTGCGCTCCCTTAGCTGCCCAGGCCAGCTACGAACCCCATGCTCCTTCTGGGTTGCTCCTCCCTTGCTACTGCACATGCCCTTCCCAAACAGCTCACCACCACCTTCTGTGGTCTCGCTGCCTTTGCACCAGCTTAGACCACCACCATTACCTTCTTAAACTTCCCCTTGCAATGCTACCAGTGCTGCAAACTGGAATCCCCTTTTTCGTTCTTGTTTTGTTATTCTGCATCTTCACTCCTCCTGCTATTTTTTTTTTTTTTGGCATTATAGGTAACAGTCCATAATCCCATTTATGTTATGAGCCAGCTGGTTATGCCCTCCACCCTCGGGGCTGGGCTGAGCACACCCCCTCCGCACACAGTTGCACTGTCTACAAGCCCCAACATCTGCTAGGCCCCAGCCTACCCTGCCCGCCACAAGTCCCGCCTCCTTCTCTTTGCTGTCATTTTTATCAGAACCATTCCCCCAATGGCCTCCTCCCAATTGGCTGCCACCCAAGGCTTCCTAATGCATGGCCTACATCTGGCCTGTGCCACCCTTGACCCCCTTTGCCTGGTGACCAACCCAGCCGGCCGTGGTGACACACCTGGTGATGCAACATGTCCCCTCTGTAAGGCAATCCCAGATTACCATCCTGTATCCAGCTACAACAATCAGGCCACACTATTAGCAGGCTTGCCCCTGTGAGGGTACCTGAGGTTTTGACTGCCCGCAGGACTGGCTTGGCTGCCGACCATGAAAATGCCCATCGCCCACATGGCCCCCCTCCCCCCGATTGCTGCCCCGACCCACACAAAAACACTGGACCAATGGACGTGGCAGTGCTTTCATTCATGGGGGCCAGAATGCCACTAAATTCTACAGTGTTCTATGCATACTAGACCAGGAACAACACACTCAGATATAGTGAGCGCCCAGTGTAATTTATTTAAACATGCATCACAAGGTGAGTATTTAATACCAGCTTTTCTCTAGTGAATGCAAACAAGCAAACTGAGCCTGACCCGGGCTACTTATCTGTTGTTATCATATAACCTCAGACCGGAGCATACCGCTGGGCAAAAACTGAGTGACCGGAAACTTTTCTTCACAGACACCAATTCCCCTTTTCCCCACCCATCTACTTAACAAATCGTGCTTAACAGTATGATGCCTTCATCTCAACCCACACAGCCCCAGGTCTTAATCTCCTCTGTGATGGGCTGCCAGCCTAAAACCAGCGCATCCATCTCCCCAGTCACTACCCTGTGCTATGTAGACTAGAAAGGAACCCAAACATAGATATATGAGCACGCAATGCAATTTATTTAGACATGTATCACCAGGTACAAACCTTTGCCACAGGCCTCCCTTGCTGTTTTGGGCAACCAAGCCTTGTCAACATACAGAAGCCCTGTAACCACCAACGTGCCCCCATAGAGGGCACTTCTCTTGCAACATGTCCCATGCCTACAATGATCGCTCTAGTGGCCGTGGCTTAACAGCTCCTTCCTCATCAATACCAAACCCCTGGACAAAACAGCAAAACACCAGCATGACCTCCTGTAAAGGACACTGCTAGAGCCAGACACACATGCAGCTGATTCATTTTCATTATGCTGCTTTCTCAAGTCTTCGCCCTACCCCTGATAATGCCCCTAGCTCAACAATTGCAAGCCACTTTCATACGGAATTCTCAATCCTATACTGAGCTAGAAAACAAAACCCTCAAGTTCTTGTTCATTCCATCACAACAAAGAGAGCAAAATAAGCATTCCATTACAGTTTCTGTGTTAGAGCACCTTCATCCCTACCAGTATTATTACTATTAGCCTTTTTGTTCAAAACCCCCCCACCTCCCAACCACACCAGGTCAGACCTACCAAGCCTAAGGCCTAGTGACCCTTACCCAAGAAAACTGCCAGTGAAGTGCTGAGAATCATTTTTCTTAGCAAAAAGAGGGCGACCAGAAAGCAGCAAGCCCTTACATAGCCCAAAGGGCTCCCCCTCCCTGCCCCCCTGAACCCCTCCCCCTAACCAATTGGGAAGCTCTCCCTCCCCCTGGTCATTTGACCCTTTCTGACATCACATTCCCTCCCCTTCCCTTTCCTATCCCTCTCCCCCCCTTCCACTTTGCTTTTCTGGCAGGGGACATTAGACAAAATGGCCTGCCTTTTATTGGCAAGCCCTATTATGTCAGCCATGTGCTGTTAGTGCAAATGTTTCTGCAGAATGCATACAGGCAGCAATGTTATAAAAATAACATTGTCTGAATGAGGATCTTCGACTGTGTTATGGGGGTATCAGTTGATGACTATTTTGAACTGTTTACGAAGTCTAACAACTGGGGGTTGACACTGACTAGACAAGTAGGTTAGAGGACTGGCTCAGTGTACGATATGATATTCACAAAGGTTGTACTACCAAGGTGGTGGACCAAACCGCTCCACAAACTAATACCTAATATGCAGTCTTGTATGTCAGCACGTCTCTACCATGGGCAATCCCTTCACACACACACACAACACAGATAAACACCGGCACAATCAGAAATGGTATAAATAATCCAATTTATTCCATGTGAGTTTACGTGACTCATTGTCTTTCTTGGCTGATCTGCTGACATTTTTTCCCATTTTACAGCACCAAGACAGAATGAACCGGGGAATGAATGGACAAGACATGATTAATAAAGTACTTGACCGTTGTCACACTTGATTTATTTGGTAATTCATTGAAACAAAGAAATAAAAAAAAGAAAAAAAACTCAAACCAAAGCTCAGGTAAAGTTTCACACTGCATCAGGCACAGGGCAGTAGTGCCGAGGCTTACCTACACTAAATACCTGATGCCATATAATAGACTATTGCAACTTGTGCATGTGGATATTTGATTGTTTGGGAGGATGGGTGGAGGTGGTGGTGAGGTTTTTGATGATGTCCACATATTTGTGGCTGCATGGGCGTATATTAATGTGTGACACTAGCTCATCTCAGAGGACACAAGTTCAGTGTGGCTCGATGCAAGAGGTGATTGCTGGATAATGATGTTTCTAGGGACGTGGATATGTTGTTCAATCCACACTTATTGGCAGGTTCCTTGCCACTTTAAATCTTGCCAGAAAGTCTTCAAGCTGGCTCCTCCCACCCACCCGGGTGGTAAAACTCTCGGCTCCACCCCATGATGCCAGATCTTCCTTACCACTTGGAAGCTCAGGTTCTCTTCTTAGCGCTCTGCGTTTTAGACTGGATTCACACTCTTCGGTTACTCCGAAACTTATTTTATGTTTTACAAGACTTCAGTCTGTATCTTCCCTCGTGGCTGCAATGGACAAATCGACTCCCAGATTTTGTTGGTGCCCCTGTGGGCAAAAGATGTCCCGGACAGATCCGCATGCCACATGCATTTATTGCCTTGGACTCGGCCATGACTCACAAGATTGTGAGTTATGCAAATCCTTTTCGGCTTCGGTCTTGGAAGACCGCGCTGCCCGATTGCTGTTGGGGCAACCTGAGAAACTTTATCCTCTGGTCAAGTCAAAGGAGGCCCATTGGGCGGTGTCTGCAGAGGCAGGCTCGGTGGAACAGCTAGAGCAGATGGTCACCCTAGAGGAGGAGGAGGAGGTGGCCCAGGCCGCATCTTCATCTTCCTTGGTCACGGCATTTATCCCACTCTCCTTGGAATCCTCCTACACAGCTTCTTTCAAAGAGCTTTGCCAATCCCTCTCCACCAAGGGAGAAGGCCCTTCGGGACATTCCTCTCAGTCCAAAAAGAAGGACTCCAAGGGTAAGTCCCACTATCGACGTTCGTGGGAGCAAGAGAGGTCCCCTTCCCCGGAGAGTCAACACTTGACTTCGGTCGAGGTTGTGGCTACGGCAGCTGGCTTCACAGTGTCCCCATCAGGTCAGCCGGGCGAGACACCCGTCGATGCGGTCAAGATTTTTCTTGACCCGTCGAATGGTCTGTCGACTGGAGAAGCCAACAACCCTTCTTCACCGGTTCCCCGGTGGAAACCGAGGACTTACCTGTGCCTCCTGTGCCGGAGTCCCCGGTTAAGGCCCCTGAACCGAGGAAGGAGTGGGTTTCCCCCGGCCCCTCTCAGACTCACCCTCGGAAATGCCGAAGGTCTCAGTCTCGGTCTCGGACTTCTTCTCGGTCCAGCCGATCCTGCCAACATCAGCAGTCTCGGCACTATGGAAAGTGGCGGTGCTGCTCATCCTCATCTTTATCTTCTTCGGAGGATAGGCTCTGGCACAAATTGCGTCAGCGCTATGAGGAGCTAATGTGGCAGCAGCTCCTTTTGACCGGGAATAGGGTGACTTCATCATCTTCTCTAGCCATTAAGTGGCTGTCACCGGAGTGGCCGAAACAACCCCTCGCAGCAGTCGAGGATCCGAAGCCGGCACCAGTAGTTCACCCGAAACCTGCTGCGTCACCCATCGTGGTGGAACCCCTGCCTCCACAACCTAAATTTGGGGCCCCGTCCAAGGATTCTAGGTCGGGTCAGGGCTTGCCCCATCGGTTGTCGGTCACCCTCACTCCCGATCGACCTCGGCAGGTGGAGGGTGGCTCAGGCGCTCGGCAGCTGTTCGCAGACTCCTCAGAGTCTGATGATGACTCCTTCTTGTTCTCCAGGCCACTCAACTTGGAGTCCACTGGGGGTCAGTCAGTGGAAGAGAGCCCATCCTCGTTTTTGGGAATGCTTTGGCTCATCTCAGAATCCACTGGGATGAAGCTCAAACCCTTTTCAAAGTGGGCCAAGTATCCCTTCACGAAGATACTGGACCAAGGGGATTCCCCCACGGAGGCCTTCCTGGTGGCTGAAGCCATTGTTGGCCCGGCCCTGGAGCTATGGCAGCGGCCAGCTTCTTGTCCAGCACCTTCCGCCAGGATGGCTCAGAAGTATGCTGTCCCCACCGGTTTACTCTCCGGTTTCTCAGAGCACCCCTCTACAGAGGAGCTTAAAACCGATAGCATTTTCTGGCGTTCCAGGAACACTCAGGACGTGGACAAGCCTCTCGATAAGGAGTCCAAGAAGCTGGACTACTCTGGGCAGAAAGTTTATGCCACTTCCTCCCTAGGTCTTCATCAGGCCAGTTCGGCCATCCTGATGGCACACTTTTCACATACCCTTTTGGGCTCCCTGGATGAGGTGATTCCTCATCTCCCAGCTGACCTCCAAACCACAGTCAAGTAGGTGCAGGATCAGGGAGGGCGGTGGCCAAACAGCAGCTCCAGACCTCCCTGGATGTCGCTGATTCATGTGCTTGGTCAGTAGTGGCTGCAGTGGCCATGCACCGCAGAGCTTGGTTGCGGATTTCCACCTTCATGGTGGATACCCAGCACAAGCTGGCAGACGTCCCCTTCCTGGGTACTGACTTGTTCGGACCTGGGGTGGAGGGTCACCTCCATCAGATCGAGAAGTCCAACGCCACCTTGGACTCGGTCACATCTGCCCAGAAGGACAAAGGCCGCCAGTAGCAGCGTAAGCCCTTTCATCCTTCAGCCTCTGCAGCACGTCTGGCCCAGCAACACCAGCATCAGGACCAGAAGGCTTGCACTTGGCACCCCAAAGCCAAGCCTGCTGCTTCCTCCAACAGGAAGCTGGGAGGGGAAAGGTCCAGGAGGCTCCTTGGCCGGTCCTTCCTCCAAGTCTGCCCAGTGATGGGTTGAGGGGTGTCGCCCACCAACTTCGTCACTCCTCCCCAGGTCCCCCCCATGGGGGGACGGCTCCGCCACTTAATTTCGTCCTGGTCCATTATCACCATGGACCACTGGGTGTTGGAAGTGGTAGGAAAGGGTCTGCCACTGGAATTTGAGCAGTCCCCACCCTATCGAGCTGTTGCCCCACGGGGACTACGGGGTCTGCAGCCTCTCTGTCAGCCTGTCGAGCTGACATTGCCCTGCTCCTCCAGAAGGAGGTGATCAGGGAGGTGGCAGATCCTCCGCCAGACCCAGGGTTTGTGTCCATGTACTTCCTGGTCCCAAAACTGACGGGGGGCTGGTGCCCCATTCTAGACCTACAACGACCTGAACAAGTTCCTAAGATCTAGAACCTTCAGGATGGTCACTCTGGCTCAGATCATTTCATCCTTGGAACGAGGCATGTGGTTCTGTTCTCTGGACCTTCAGGACGCATTCTTTCACGTCCCTATCTGTCTGTCACACCAGTGATTCCTCTGCTTCAGAGCAGAAGGATCCCTTTACGAGTTTCGGGCCATGCCCTTTGGCCTCTCTACAGCTCCCAGGGTCTTCACCAAATGCATGGCAGTGGTGACAGCATTCCTGTGGCACTGAAGAGTCCGGTGTATCCTTACCTGGATGACTGACTGATTGCAGCCTCCTCCAAGTCAGAGGTGGAACGGTCCAGGGATCTGGCCCCCCAGGTCTGCCCTCAGATTGGTCTCCTCATCAACAAGGCCAAATCGGAACTCATGCCAACGCAGGTGATTCAATTCATCGAGGCAGAGCTCGACTCTCTTCGAGCCAGAGCATGGCTCCCGGCAGACAGGACCGAGGTTCTTTCCTCCTTTGCCCAATCATTTCTGGCTGGGCAGTTGCACCCTACCTGGGACTTCCTGCGCCTCCTGGGCCTCATGGCGGCCTGCACCAGCGTGGTCCATTGGGCCCGCTGGCACATGCGTCCCCTACTGTGGGGACCAGCCTGTCAATGGTCACAGCACTCCAGTCCTCTGGACCCACCAGTGATAGTGACCCAGGAGATGGGGAACACTTTCCAGTGGTAGATTATTCCTGCCCACTGCAGAAGGGTATCCCGTTTGTCTGCCCAGAGCCGACGGTCACTCTAATGACTGATACCTCTCTGATGGGTTGGGGGAGCCCATCTGGGGGAGCTCAGAGCGCACGGCTTCTAGTCCCCCCAGGAGTCTCGATGCCACATCAACCTGCTGGAGCTTCGAGTGGTCCGACTAGCCCTCACTGCCTTCGCTCCATTTGTATGGGTTCAAGTGGTCCAGGTCCAGATGAACAACACCACGATCATGTGCTACCTAAACCGCCAGAGCGGGGTGCACTCCTTGCCTCTGTGCAAGGAAGCTCTCCGCGCATTTGGTCTCTCGTGGGCAGACTGGAGGCAGATCTCCTAGCCATTCATGTGGCGGGAGCCTCCAACACTCTGGCTGATGCCCTAAGCCAGATAGGTGCTGCATCTCACGAGTGGTCTCTCCTGCCAGAGGTAGTACACGATCTGTTCTCCCACTGGGGCACACCTCAGGTGGACCTGTTTGCCTCCAGGGAGAATGTGAAGCTGAGGCTATTTCATGCCTGCCCCCCTCAGCAGGGCTCACTGCAGGGGATGCCTTCTCCAGGCTGTGGACCCCGGGCCTCTTCTATGCCTTTCCCCTATTTCCCTTGATCCACAAGGTGTTGCTCAAGGTGAGGAGGGACAAGGCGCAGGTGATTCCGGTTGCCCCAGACTGGCCCCGTCAGTTCTGGTATCCAGATATCCTCATCCTCAGCTCCAGGCTCCCGAGGCGGCTTCCAGCCCACCCGAACGTGATCTCAGTCAACCAGGGGAAGGTACTCCACCCGGACCTTCAATCCCTGCACCTGATTGCCTGGTTCCTGAGCGGTTGAGTTCCAGGCCTTGGGTCTTTCTGACGAGGTCCTCAGCGTTGTTGAGGCATCCCGTAAGGAGTTGACCAGAAAATGCTATGCCTTCAAATGGAAGAGATTCTCCATTTGGTGTCAGGATAAGGGGCTGCACCCTTCCTCCTGTTCCTTGGCCAGCATTCTGGATTACCTGTGGTCCCTTTCTCAGCTAGGGCTTCGGTCAACGACCCTTAAGGTGCACCTGGCAGCCATCTCTGCTTACTGGGCGCAGGCCGGAAAGCAGTCTGTGGTGCAGGAGAAGGTGGTCGGGCACTTTTTCAAAGGCCTTGATCACATATCCCCTCCGGTGAGAGAACCTCCCCCTCCATGGGATCTACTGCTGGTATTGGCTAAGCTCATGGGCAAGCCATTCAAACTGATGCACAGGTGTGACATCTGTCACCTGTCATGGAAGACCGCCTTCTTGGTGGCTATAACATCAGTCAGAAGAATGGGAGAGCTCCAGGTGCTTTCCATCGAGTCTCCTTATCTGGTCTTTCACAGGGACAAGGTTGTCCTGCACCCCCACTTGAAATTCCTTCTGAAGGTGGTGTCGGAGTTCACCTTAACCAGGTGCTGACTCTGCTGGAGTTCTACCCCAATCACACCTCGGAGGCCGAATATAGGCTCCATACTTTGGACCCTAGAAGAGCGCTCTCTTATTACAAAGAGTGGATGGCTGAAGTTCAGGGAGAGGTTCGCCAGCTGTTTGTCACCTACGCTGAAGCCGCACCTGGCAGACCTGCAGCCAAGCGGATGATAGGCAGGTGGGTCACCTCCTGCATAGATCTCTGCTATAGGTTGGCGGGCATGGAGCCTCCCAAAGGGATAAGAGCTCATTCTACCCGCCATACCACTGCTTTGGTGGCTGCTTCCAGGGACGTCCCTATCCAGGAAATCTGCAGGGCTGCTACCTGGAAGTCAGCACACACCTTCATTACCCATTACCACATCGACCTAGAGTCATGCCGGGATGCTGGTTTGGGGACCTTGGTTCTCCAATCCTTATTCCCTAAGTAGGGGGTGTGCGCCTTGCCTCCTTCCTCCTGGAGAACTGCTAGGAGTCTGCCAATAAGTGTGGATTGAACAACATATCCACTTCCCTAGAAATGCAGGTTACTCACCTGTAACAGGAGTTCTAGGAGTGGTATATGTTGTTCATCCACACAACCCACCCGACCTCCCCGGCTTCGACGCACAACCTGACTTCCAGCGGGCTACATCTGGCATCATGGGACGGAGCTGAGAGTTTTACCACCCAGGTGGGTGGGAGGAACCAGCTTGAAGACCTTCTGGCAAGATTTAAAGCGGTAAGGAACCTACCAATAAGTGTGGATGAACAACATATACCACTCCTAGAACTCCTGTTACAGGTGAGTAACCTGTATTAACAGGATGCCAGGAATAAATAATTACCAGTGCTTTAAAGACTGAGGGAGGGAGAATGAACCACTGTATACCGAGCAGGTTAAAAGTGTCATGGGGATCGGCTGAGTGAAAGGTTAATTGCTGGACACCACAGATTTTTATTGTAAAGTGATTCAATGATTGAGTAATGGAGGGGAAGGGGTACTAGGTGGCAGGGATGTCTGCTGCTAGTAGGGGCTCATAGTTAAACAAATAAAGGAAACAAGAATGTGAGTTTGAAGTGAACTGTATCACAACTTCATACTAGATCAGCCATGGGAAACACTTTCTGATGCTTTGATGGCAGAAAACAGAATATAATATCACAGTGAAAAAAAAATGTGTGCAAGAGGCATGTTGATTGACTTGGGGTTCTGTTTTTGCAATTTCTGACTTTGCCACCATTCACAGACAGTACTGACATTGCCTAGTGAAAGAGACTCAAGGTGGAGATGACGTAAAATGCTTTAAGTCAGACAAGATAAAAATGAATGTGCATAACAAAATAAGGGGAGCTGATGGCTGATCAAATCTCTTTGGCATGTGAAAAAAAATTATAGAATTATAATTCTTTTGATGCTAATGCATTTTAACTTTTAAAACTAATTATTACTAAATACAATTTGTCTGACTTCCCCAACACACGCAAGAAACACAAAGAGCGCTCCCTCAGAGGATGATTGCTCTTCACTGCTGCTTACATTGCAATCATCTGCAACCATCACAGCTAGTGACTTCACAATGATGTCAGGAGCTAATAACATGAGCATGTCTTGATTCACCAGCTCATTTTGAAAACTTTGCAAAAAGCTCAACATCTTGACAATTACTGCGCTTTGTAAACACTTAAAATGGAAGGAACAAGTGCCAAGTTCTGCCAGGCACTTTTAATTTAAAGGGGACAGGAAATACAGTTTACAATCGGAAACAGTTTGTAATGTGTGTTTGTCTTAATTTCATGATGTACAGCTTTGTTTATTAGTAATATTTGCAACTATCTGTTTTATTTGCTTCTGCTGAACTGCCTTACTATGTTCGCAAACAAAACGTACGTTTTCAAAATGAGTGGGTCAAGCAAGACATGTTCAGATCATTAACTACCGACGACATTGTGAAGTCACTAGCTGTCATGCCTGCAGCTGATTACAACCACTCTATAAACGTTGCTCTCCTATTTGGTGTAGAAAGGGGGTTTGGGTTATATGTATTTATGAGGAAGATCCCCTTCCTAATTCAAAGCTGAGGAAAGTGGGGACACCACTGGAAAGAGATGGAGCAGGACGGATAAGAGGAAGGGAGAAACTCTCTCAGCAGCAGCATCCACAACCGGCTCAGAAGGCAAGGAGCCTCTGCACCCCACAAGACTGTAAGCCCTCTGCAATTCCCCTAGTTGCTCCCTATAACCAGTATCACCTAGCTTTATCCCCCCGGATTGTTCCTTTGTTAGCAGCCCTCCTGCTCACCTCTAGAATGCCTCCCACAGCAGTGTTGGCATTTTCTCGCTCTCTTTTATTGTTACTTTAGTTATGAATTTATTTTGTAAATGTATGCTTTAATTGTTTTGTGTATGTGGGTGTATGTGCAGTGGAATACTCAAGACATTGTGGATCAGTGCTGGACGGCAGGTAAGCAGGGGATCAAGTGAGAACCTTTCCTTTTTCATGCAGGCCACAGAGTGCATGTTTAATTGTTAAATTATGTAGTACTGTCATAGCTAATAACCAAATTACAGCAGTATGCCACTCATAGGTGAGTTTGCTGCTTCATGCTTGTAGCTGTACCTGTAATGACGGACTGTGCTCCCCACATACATGTTGCAGTTTACCTATTTGAATGAAATGAAAGTCAGTTTCATTCACGGTTTAGTGCAAATCCTTATCTTTCATTTCGCTCACATTGGTAAAGTGAAACATATAGGGTGGGGTATTCATTATGTTGTTTGCACGCATGTGCAAGAAACATAGTGCCATCATCGGAGATTTCGGAGGTGTGTCACCTCCTCCTCCAATTCAGTCAGTGAGCTGGCAGGCGCGGCCCCTGTAAGCCAATGCATTTTGGAGCTGTCTATGACACGCTCCAAAATGCAGTGGCATACAGTTGAAAGGGGGAGCTACACTTCAGTGAGCACCGTAAGCCGTAGTTCCCCACACAGGCGGCAGGCACTTCTCGACGCCCTGTGTAGCCAATGAGGTGCCCAATCCCTGCAGGCTGAGCTGCTGTCGCCCCTCGTAGCTGGTGCCACGCTGGCAGCCCACCCCAGCGTGGCAATCACTTATTTGACTGACGGGGTGCCCAATCCCCGTCGGCTGAACGGCCCCTGTCCTTGTGCCACACTGGGAGCCCACCCCAGTGTGGCAAACGTCCCACCAAGTCTTTTTTGTTTTAACCCTGTAAAACAAAACGTTCCCGCCGCGCCTCCGAACCCTCCCGCAACCCGCACTCCACCCACTGGCGCACTCCAGCCTCCCCACACCCTCACCCCATACTTACCTCCGGACTCCGGCGCGACGATCTTCGGTGGACCGGGAACACGTCTGCACTCTTCAAAGCCGACCGCGAACTGAGGAAATGCCGGTAAGCTGTATAATGGGCTAGATAGGAGGGGTTCAACTTTATTGCATATCTCAGGCATTTTTGGGAATTTTTGCACCAAATTTTCAACATGGGGTTTTTAGGACCCCTTCTCATGAACGATTCACTGTCATGGCGTTATTCGGGCTCGAAGGGTGATTTCGCGTAGTGACTGCGCAGTGACTGCGAAATCATCCTTCAGGCCTGAATACCACCATGACAGTGACATCATTTATGAGAAGGGGTCCCAAAAACCCCATGTTGAAAATTTGGTCCAAAAATTCCAAAAAATGACTGTATTACGAGCGTGCGGTGCGCAGTTCCTACGCAGGCTCGTAAGTTCGCGAAATTTCAATATTTTTACTCCAGATTTTCAACATTACCATTTTACCACACCTTCTTATGAGTAATGCAGCTGTCATTTTTCACATCTCACCCAAAATGTGTTTCTGCCCTTGTAGTGCGGAATGGCGCAGTCGGTGTGCGAAATCAATGTACGGGACAAATTAAGAAAATCACAGTGACACTGTTCATGAGCAGAGGTCTTAAAATGGCTATGTTGAAAATTTGGTGAAAAAATTCCTAAAAATGACTGTTTTACGAGCATGCATTGCGCAGTTCCTATGCAGGCTAGTATGTTCACAAATTTTCAATATTTTCACTCCAGATTTTCAACATTGCCATTTTACCACACCTCCTCATGAGCAGTACAGTTGTCATTTTGCATATCCTGCTCAAAAACATGTTTCCGCCCATGTAGCGCACAACGGCGCAGTCGGTGTGCGATACTCAGTGTATGGGACACATTAAGAAAATCACAGTGTCACTGTTCATGAGCAGAGATCTTAAAATGGCAATTTTGAAAATTTGGTGAAAGAATTCTTAAAAATGACTGTTTTACGAGTGTGCGTTGCACAGTTCCCACGCACGCTCGTAGGTTTGCGAATTTTCAATATTTCCACTCCAGATTTTCAACATTGCCATTTTACCACACCTCCTTATGAGCAGTACAGCTGTCATTTTTCACAACCTGCCCAAAACGTGTTTCCGCCCATGTAGCGCACAATGGCGCAGTCGGTGTGCAAACTCAATATATGGGACACATTAACAAAATCACACTGACACTGTTCATGACCAGAGGTCTTAAAATGGCTATGTTGAAATATTTCGTGACAAATTCTCAATGATCATAGAATGACGAAGCGCATTACAGTTCCCACGCCAGAAGTTCACAAATTTTCAATATTTGCACTCCAATGACTTCCAAATACCTAAACAGCACATAGAAGCAAGCAACATTCGGCATTGACAAATGCTTGTTTTATTCTGGGACTGGCTGTGATGCCTAACTCTTCTGTCCCACTTCCTTTCATCGAAATGTTTTATCTGGCATAGGTCGGAGCTCCACCTCTGCTTCATAGACTTTGACTTTGACGGCAGATAAGGACCACTTGGCCCACTTAGTCTGCCCATTTCCCTACCTACTGGATAAGCTGCAGATTCTAGTTAACCAACAGCCTACTTCCTGCAACCCCCCACTACAATTACTTTATGTCTGTCCCATGCATGTTTGAATTCCTCCACTGTTTTAGACCCAACAACCTCCCCAGAAAGGCGGTTCCATGCATCCACCACTCTCTCCCTGAAAAAAAATGTCCTCACATTACCACTGAACCATCCCCCCCTCTATCTTTAAATTGTGCCCCCTTGTTCTTACACATCTCTTTTTCTGAAAGATGCTACCCTTCTGGACTTTGTTGATTCCCTTGAGGAACTTGAACGTTTCTATCATGTACCCCCGTCCCTCCTTTCATCAAGGGTATACATATTAAGCGCTCGCAGTCTCTCTTCATATGGTTTCTGATGCAGACCCTGCACCATTTTAGTTGCCCTCCTCTGGACTGCTTCCATCCTGTCTATGTCCTTGCATAGAAGAGGTCTCCAAAACTGCACACAGTACTCCAGATGGGGTCTCACCAACTGTCTGTATAGAGGGATAACCACTTCCCTTTTTCTACTTGTGATGCCCCTTCCTATGCATCCCAGTATCCCCCTGGCTTTCCTTACTGACTTCTCACATTGCTTACCAACCTTTAGATCATCTGATATGGCTACCCCAGGTCCCTTTCCATTTTTGTTGTTGTTAGTACCTCCCCTGCTCCATGCCCCCAACAACACCCTTGACAAGTGCCATTACATTTTAAATGGATTATACAAACCCTCCCTACATGAATACAAGATACAACTACTGCAGCACAGTTAAAAAATACTTTGTAAACTACTGACACTACCTTATCTCAGATGGGGGTGGGGAGCAACTCTCTCTCTCCCTCTCCCTCTCAGGAGAATACTCTGCTGCTGCAAGGGGAAGAAGGAATTCAGAACTTCCTATCCCTTCGTTGCTGACTGCATGTCTCTCTGATTTCCCATTACAGGACGTGCAGTAGGCAGGCGGGCAGATGGACAGGAATGTGAGCTGTTTCCGAGACGTGCATTTATTTATCAGTGAGAGCACCGAGTGTACTGACCATGGTAGCATGACTCTGCTCTGTCTGGGGGAAGAGAATCCAGGATCCGGAACCCAGCCAGGGACAGGATAGAAATGCAGCTAAGAAAAGAAAAGGAAAAAGAAATTACCATGGATGCGCGGTTGTGGATGGGGGGAGGGGTAGATGGGGCAGTGAAGAGTTGCAATTGAAACACTGGGGGATTGGGAACCCCCAGTGCCATTGTTATGCTTTTTTTGGGGGGGTGCTGAGATGGAGGATTGCTGACAATCAAAAAGAAAAACAAATAGTGTGAGCGACGGTGGAGCCATTCAGAGATGTGACCTCGGAGGTGATTTTTGTCACTTCTTTAGGTTGTTGGGTTGCAAGGAGTGATGTAGTGTTTTTCTGAAACAATAAGTCTGCGGGACTCTGCCCCACTGCAGCCCTAAAAAAGGAAGGTGCAAACTGGGCAATGCTGAAATCCATGTAATGACCCCAAGTGCAGACAGACATTGTTCCAACACTTCAAGGTACCCTGCCTCGTCTTCAGGGAGCTGAAGAAGAGGCAAGGCATCTTGGAGTGCTAGAGAAATGGCTGCTGCACTTGGTGTCACTAAATTAATTTCAGTATTACTCAGTTTGTGCTGTCTCGTTTTTGTTTTATTATACCTGGGAATATCAGTCATAGCATCCAAGCAAAAATGTTAGTGTAAACTGCCTTAAAATGTGGAAAAGGTCAAAAATTGTGTGCATGCAGAAAAAATGATGGTTGTGCAAGCGTCCCCTCCTGTGTGCAAAATGTTTGGTCATGTGGTCTCAATTTTTCCACTTTTGAAAATATGTTCCCTGGTTCTCAGGTCTGTGCTTCGACCACTGAGCCACACATTTTGCACTGACAGATAGATATGATGTAAGCCTAAATTACACAAATTAGATTTCAGCTAGTTTGGGAATATCAATTGGACTCCAGGATGAATATTTATCATAAAAAATAACATAGAAACATAGACTTTGACGGCAGATAAGGACTGCTAGGCCCATCTAGTCTGCCCATTTCCCTACCTACAGGATAGGCCGCAGATCCTAGTTAACCAACAGCCTATATCTTCCTGCCCCCCACAAGAATTGCTTTATGTCTGTCCCATGCATTCTTGAATTCTCCCACAGTTTTAGACCCCACAACTTCCTCAGGAAGGCTGTTCCATGCATCCACTACCCTCTCTGTGAAATAATACTTCCTCACATTGCCCCTGAACCGCCCTCCTTCTATCTTTAAATTGTGTCCCCTTGTTCTTGAAAGTCTCTTTTTCTGAAAGATGCTACCCTCTTGGACTTTGTTGATTCCCTTGAGGTACTTGAAAGTTTCTATCATGTCCCCCCTCTCCCTTCTTTCCTCAAGGGACTCATAACAGACTTTTAAAGAGATCCATGCTGATTTAGAAACCACAATCTCATGAATAAAACAACTTTTGATTTCTTTAAAGAGTTCTGAACACCAACTTGGCTCAGTGACAGGACAAAGCAAATTTTAAATTACAAACTGTAGTGGTAGTAGGTTAAGTAAAGCTCTGATAAAAGTGAATTTCTTATTAAATAGAAAAAAATCTACTAATTTTTTCCTGAAGACAAATTTGACGAATTCACCTGAACTTCACCAGTGAATTAAAACATCACAACATCTCTATGCGGGATATGCATGAACCAGTTGGGTTCCTTTGTGCATGCAAGTCCCAGTACGTAGTTCCCATAGATGTGTCTCCTTCATTGCTATAGCCTAGTCCTTGGGCCTAGGGGCATACTCCCATGGTGCCACTGTTGGCCCCATCTTGCCAGTGCAGGGCTAAAGAGCATCACTCGACATTATCATCATTGCAGTGTGATTTTTCAGCTTTTTTCCCTCTGGCCCACCTCACTAGAATGCCTGGAAGTGGCCACAGTTTACCATGCACACACATGGATAACAAACTGTGGGGGTGTAACAGTAGCTCCAAGGCCCACCACAGGTTGTGTAGTTCCAGTACGGCACCATCTTTCCCTAGCTGGTAGTACTGCTGCATGGCAGCACCTTCCAGCCTCACTCAAGCTGCCTGGACAGCTCCCAAATCTGTTTTGCAACATAGTTCGAAAGCACAGCAGTATGATCTGCAACTGGGAGGCATTGGATGGCACTCCAACTGTTTATTTTAAAGAAAATCAAGCCCTCACCCACTTTTTGTTTGGCTGGTGTCCTAGTTGTACTCTAGTAAAGCTGGATAAAAATGTATTATTTCTGTAAAAATGATTGGATTTGAACATTTTTGAATAAATAATAAAGTTGCATGAAAAAATCTTTGTTGTTCATAATATATTGCACAAAACACCATTTTCACTTAAAAATAGCAGGTTTTTGTGCAATTTGTTTGAATAAAAACACAGGCATTTTTAATAGACCAAACAGAATTAATTCTATGAAAATGTGTGTCAGTTTCTCCCAGCTCTTGTTTCAGTGAATCATAGTTCAGATGCTCCAGTGTTAAGACAATACCCTGTGTTGCTGATACAACATTTGAATAACATGTCCATCTGAACAGGAAATAAGCAGCAGCAACTGGCTTTAGAAAGACTGGAAGAGGGTAGGCAAGCTCATCGGGGCAATGGTATGGCAACTGCTTGTAACTCTGGAGACCTAGGTTTAGGAATGAGCCTGGGTTGTCAAAGGCTAGATGGGGGAGGAGGACTGAGCATTCCAGAGGATGATATCTTCCTCAGGGGGAGGGAGATGTGTCCCATTGCATTACTGCTACCTGCAGGCATATGGCTGGTAGAATGGAACAGGACACAATGAGGGCAGGAAGCTGTGCTGCTTATCAGTGGTTTATACGTCAGCATGCTCTCATCGGGGGCAATGGTCCCAAACATGCTGGCATCCCTACAGGGACAAGGGGCACACATACAACAAAAGAGAGAACAGGAGGCAACAACTAAAGATAAAATCCCGTCTGCCTCACAGCTCCAGGAAGGCCAGTATATCTGGCCAGAAGGCAGTAAGTAAGTAACATTTTATTTCTTAAGTGTTTTTCGTGTATCAAAGTGCTGTACAATAAAATACACATAAATTGTAAACAGATAACAGTAAAATTATTTAAAAACATTCAGAAAAAGCATAATTAAATAACTAGGTTTTAAACTCTGTTTACTAGTACACCTGCATTGGGGTTGTCATCCCTAATGATTACCCCATTCCGTAAGCTGAAATGGGTACAGTATATGAGAATGGTGTGTGTGTGTTAGGGCTGACGACCCCAAGGCACACCCCAACACCTGTTGGTG
Source organism: Neoceratodus forsteri (assembly GCA_016271365.2). Taxonomy (NCBI): domain Eukaryota; kingdom Metazoa; phylum Chordata; order Ceratodontiformes; family Ceratodontidae; genus Neoceratodus; species Neoceratodus forsteri. The sequence continues at coordinate 58,635,855 of JADMNL010000027.1, read as the reverse complement.
TTTGCAGGGTGGGGGTGGGGTGTTAGGGTTAGGGTTCTATGCCACAGGTGTGAAAACACATTTTGGCCAGGATTTAAAAAATGACAGCTGTGACATACATGAGGTGGGATAAAAGAAGGCTATGTTGAAAATCTGGGGTGAAAATATGAAAAATGTCCAACTTTTACTAGTGTGCATTGTGAAATTGCAACACTTGGTCATAACTTTGCCATTTTTGCATATTTAAACCCCAAATTTTCAACACAGCCTTCTTATGATCCCACCTCATATGTAATGGCAGAAGAAAATTTCAAATTTTTTTTTTGAAACATATTGACATTGCAATCCTTTGAGTCAGAGACTACTTTACAAAGGCTCCACGTCAGGTAACATACAGTGATAATAATACAGTGTGATTACACAATGCAGAGGTAGATTTAAACATTAGTTTTACAGACAGGTATCAAGAGAAATGGGTAGAAACTAAGCAGAATGAGTGCAACGTACTAAGGTTAGGCAGGATGGAGATCCCATGTGAGGCAGGCATGGGTTGAGGTCAAGGCTTTAGCAGGATTGAATCCATTGTCAGTGGGTTAGCAGGTAAGGGGGGAGAGGGGTGAGGGCAATCACATTCCAGGGGTGCCTTAAGAAGAGGGGAAGGGAAAAGAAGGTGGTCTAGTAGCAGTCACAAGTGCCAGAGGAGTGGAGGTGATCCCTGAGGAGGGTTTTAAAAGGGCCTAACTTATTTTCAGATGTGATGGCACTGGGCAGAGCATTCATCCAGAGCAGAGTCCTGTGGCAGTAAGATCTCTGACCGAAGGTAGTTCTGCAGCGGGGAAGCAGGAGAGAGGATTTGGTAGATCTGCAGGTGATTTTCACTGATGATGTAGGTTGCAGCAGGTTGGTAAGGCCGGGGGGAAGGCAAAACCATTGGTGATCTTTTTGATGAGGAGGCAAGTCTGGTACTTGAGTCTCCCATCAAAATCAAGCCAGTTGATGAGACTATACAAACAGCAGGTGTGCGTCCTCCTATCACTACCTGTGACTAGATGGCAATCTTTATTGAGGGATACTTTGATTCTGCAGAGGGCAGTGTTATCAGCCGCCCCATAGACCAGGATCCCATAGTCGATCAGAGACAGGATGGATGATGAGACAGCTAGGCGGAGGGCTTTAGGGGGAGACATTGTTTGTGTTGGTGTAGCAGCCCAATTCTGACATTGGCAGCGGTGCTAAGGAGGTGGATATGCTCATGGAAATTGAGACCAGAGTCTAGGGAGACACCAAGGTACTTAAAAGTGTTGACCTGCTCAAGGGGTACTAGCTGTGAGTTGAGTATTTGCAGTGGGGAGCCTTTGTGTTGGTTCTGGTGGTTTGCGAACACCATAACTTTGGTTTTTTTGTAGTTTAGCACTAACCAGTGATCAGTGAACCAGGATTCTGATCCGAGAAGGATTTCTGGAGAGACAGTTGGAGTGAATGTGGATCAGGGTGGGTGGAGAAGAGTACCGCATCATCAGCATATAGAAGGAGATGCTCAGAGCAGGCCTTAGGTAAGGTGCTCAAAAACAGACTAAATAATAGGGACCCCAGGAAGGAGCCCTGAGGTACACCAGATTTGACTGGGAGGCAGAAAGAAAGAATTCAGTTAATTTTGACTTGCTGGGATCTACCGGTTACGTAGTCAGCAAACCACATGGTGGCATCCTGGAATAGGTCTACGTTGGAGAGGGCAGATAGGAGGAGGGAGTGATTTACAGTGTCAAAGGCCTTTGATAGATCCACATAGACAGACCCAGTCAGACACCCATCATCAAGGGCAGCATGGATAACGTTGGAGAATTCCAGGAGAGCAGTGCCTGAAAGGTGAATTCATTAAGTGACTGAAAATTCATCTTTCAGGTGGGAGTTGCCTAATGACAGTCCTATTGTTCATGAGATGGGTCCACAAAAGGCCATGTTGAAAATTTGGTGTCAAAATGTTGAAAACTGGTAAAGTTATGCATAAAAGTTAAAACCCCCATTGAAATACATTGAACTGCATTTACCTTAGTTTCTCATATTGCAGTCGCCAGTTCCAGCAGCAAGACGTGTCCTCGATTGGAGAGGTGATCTAGAACCTGGGACCTGTTCAGGTGAGTGAAGTGTGTGTGGGGTGTACTGGGGGTGTGGGGTGGTGGGTGCTGAGTGGGAGGTGGGGGTGGGGGGCTGATCGGTGTGGGACCATATTCTTTTTTACAGGTTTGGGAAAAAAATCAAAAGACTATGATTACACATATCTGCAAAGACAGCAGCGAGAATGGTTTGACCCTCACAACCCTGCCCCCAACACCTCTCTTATCAGACAGCATTTTATGTTTGCATTCATACCAAATGTAAATTTTGCTTAGAAGAAAAAAATAAGTAAAATGTAAGATCACTGTAGGACTGACCAGAACACATAAAAATCTAGAGCATCGCCATGGATTTGCCAGAGAGAGCTGTGGGTCTACAGAGCTGCATCTGATGTATATGATTAATAATTTAAAATACTAACATCCTTCTGTAGGAAGTGCTAAATTGAGCCGAAGACTGTCTCTGCCCCCCACCACACACACACTCTCCACAGCCCTCATAACCATTCAAATCTCCCTTTAATTTTGCTTGTACAAAAGACAGTTTTTTTATTGAAGAGGCATGGACTGTAGCATGGATCCCCTCTGCCCCGCAGCCCACAGACTTTATCCCTCAGTTGGCAGTGCTGAAAAAATTATCCTGGCAACACAATAAAGATGATCAAAGAACTATGCAGGCAGAAGCAGGTATAACTCACAGTGCTTTGTTATTAAAAGGAGTCAACCCCTAACTCCCCTTTTAATAACTAAGCACTTGCTGACTTATTACCCGCTTCTGCCTGCATTAGTTCTTTGATCATCTTTATTGTGTTGCTAGGATAATTTTTAGTACTGTAATTGAGATAAGACTGTCGGGCTGTGGGGGGGGGGGCGCTTCTATGCTACAATCCATGAAGTACCACAGAAAGAGATCTTTTCTGGTGTGGGAGACAAGGGAGCTGTGTAACGGAGCCACAGTTAGAGGGTAATTGTGAAGAGCCCCAGCCCACCCCATCCACACCTCAACAGCTCCATGGTGCAATACAACTAATAGCTCACATAGCAGCCAGGGTTAGGTACATCTGCAAGGACCATAGTGAGCAGGGTTCAAGCCCCCAAATCATCCACTATCACCTCCCATTTTTGATACCAGCCAGTGCAATTTAGGCTGAGGGAAAAAAAACAAAAAATAAAAAATAAAACAACAGTCAAATATCACTGTGCAACAGGCCAGAGAGCATATAGAGGGACAGGGAGCCTTTCCAGGATACCCCCTGTGAATACCACAGTCCCACAAAGTGGTATCCTGAGTTTCTGGCTGGTAAGTTAAAATAATGACAGTTTTTTAGTCAAAGGCAACAAATCAAGCCAAATGGAGCTCAGGAACATCCTCCCTCTCACATTACCCTGCTTTTTAATACCGAAGTCTGAAATGGACAGACTTTGAATTAAATCTTGTTAGCTAGGATTGGCGCATGCTGAACTATCTACTGTACTGGACAATAAGCATTCTCGCCTGACTACTGTGGTGTAGTCAAGCATCGCATGTACATGCAACTAGTGTTATGGGTTAATGAGTGGAGATCTCCTCAGGGGCGGCAGTTACCCAGTAACACTATAGGCTCATGTATAGGCGGTGATGATGTCGTAAGACATGATATGATTATCAGGACTACAAATGGCAAAACAGAGCTACACATTAATGGACCCATTGTGAAGTAGGTGGAATGTGACAGCGTATATCATACTGATGAAGTGATGGAAAGCATAGTGAAAAAGAATGCAGCTAATATTACAAATTCTAATCATAAAAACTATGTTTTAAAAAATGTATTTCATCATGGTATAGCTCATTAGTTTCATGGAGAAGGACTTCAGTGACAAGAGTGAGACTAACAAACAGTAAAGGTGAAGTCTGTTTTCACTGTATATTCTCCAGTGTGAGATGCGGTTGTCAGCCATCAGCAGCTCAGAGCTCCAGTTAGTGGTCAGGTGACTACACACTTCACCCCCTCTGTTGCCACTCAGATGTTTCATTTTGACAGTCACTTAACCAGCAGCACAATGTGTTACTTTGTGGTTGCCCCCTGTCAGATCCTCGAGTGACACAAAATTAATTTTAGTTTTTTACAGGTCCTGGTGGCAAAACCTTATGCTGAAACAGAATTTATTTGTTTGCCAAACAGCTTTACTGAAAATGTATGCTGCATGGCTGTAATGATTGTCGGTTTTAGTTGAAAGAACTGATTGCCGGTAGCTCTGTCACTGACATCATGCTCTTTATTCTTTATTGTGACATTCACATAAAATATTATTTATTTGAATACTATACCAACAGATTAACTTTATTGATAGTGAAAACCTATGAAGCATGGTTGTAATGATCATTGGTTTTTGACCGAAAGATCTGATTGCTGGTAGCTATTCTGTATTCTATTGTCTACTATGCCTGTTATTTTGCTCTATAGTGTACATTTTGTTTAATTATGTAAAAGTTGTCTTGCGCTGTGTATTTGCTTTGTTTGCACTGTATCCTCCCGGGTTGTGCCTGAAAATAGTCATTGCTCTGGCTAGTGCACTTATCTGGTAAACAAAAACTAAATAAATAAATAAAAAATTATGCTCTTTATTGTGACATTTACACAAAAATGTTTTTATTTAAATATAGTTCCAAGAACTTAACTTTATTGTTAACACAACAACACCTGTGGCCTAAGCCACAGGAGTTCAGTCTTCTATCTGCTCTACCCAAAGTTATCAGGGGACTTGTTTATTGTCCATTACTGGTATTCTTTATTCTCTAGTTTATAATTAATACATAAACATAAAGAAGCACAGGAAGTGAATCCGAGTCAGTACCTGTTGCAAATCTTTGTGGCTCAATTGCCTAAATCCACAGTTGTGGAGAATACAAGCCATGTTTTCCTTTACTACAGCCAGCATTTCTGCTCTTCCATTACACCACAACCGTGAGCAGGGGAATCTTCTGTGAACAAACTATTAGTCTGACGGTACAAAGCACTGCATTTTCTAGCTGCAAGATTCTCAGTGTACTGTGAAAATATATCCAATACAAAAGCTTTCTAAATATTCCTTCATGAAATCTGTTGTCATTACACAAAAAGCTAAATGCATTATGCAAACATTTTCAGTGATTTTATTCCAATCTCTATGTCATAAAACAAATACAAATGAAAGAACATGCCTAAGCAAAGAGAGCAAAAGATGTCACTTACTTAACAGAAGGAGATTAATTATATTGCTGTATTTTTTGCTTGGGAAATACACAACTGTAGAACATGTACACTGTGGAATGAACGGTAGTGTGCATTGTTACAGTACTGATGAATTATACAGAGATCGGAGTTCAGTGCTAAAATGTAGCCATTCTAACACGTACCGTTCACTATGGACCACTCAACAATTCTCCCTCTTATTCTTGTTGAACTCCCAGAATATTGTTTTCCATGGCTGTGGGACATCACCTGTCAGTAGGGTGGGAAGCTCTGAGCCATTTCCTTGTATCCTGAGTAAAGTCCCTGCCTGGCTATACTACAGTAGTGCCACTGACTGAGCCCTCCTCGACCCCCCCCCCCAGAACAAGCAGTGGCTTTTTCAATGAAGACAGCCGGGAGCACAGAGCCCAGCCTGCTAGCTGCACAAGGACAGCCACTTACAGGCAGGCACTGGGGAGAGAAAGGGGACAATAAAATAATTTATAAATGAGAAACCTAGATTAGTTTTTATTACAATTGATGCTTCATATTTATGGTACTCCTCTTTTTTAGTCACAATTATTCTATTTTATTAAGTTGAACACAGAGGGTTTTTATTTTAAGCCCCTTTCTGGACCTGATATTTGTGGCAAGATTCATTGGGGGAGCTGATGCTGTGAGTGAGTGAGTGAGTGAGTGAGTGAGTGAGTGAGTGAGCATAAACATTGGCATTGATATTTAGCAATGGGATGGGCTGCAGCAGGTTAAACTTTTTCTACTACTACTACTACTACTCCACTGGTAACACTGTCAATTTGTTAGCATTGGACCATCGACCATGTGGTTCATGGCATGTTTCCCACCTCAACCAGCAGTGGCTTCTTCAAGGAAGGCAAATGGGCAAGGCAAGTTTTATTTAAAAGACGCCCAATCCAGAAGGCTCTGGGTGCCGTACAAAAATAAAAACACAGTATCAGTAGTAATACACTAAGATAACAATAAATAATACATATCAAAATAATAAGTAAATTAGAAAAACAACTAACTAAAGGAAACAAAAAGTCAGGAACAATTCTATATGGCAGTCAGGCGAAAGATGTATACAGCGTAATCAGGGAACACCTGAGCGAACAGGAAGGCCTTGAATCAGCCTTAAATACTTCAACTGAAGGGGCCTCCCTTACAGATGGTGGAAAAGAATTCCACAGGATGAGGCTGGCAACATTAAAAGCTCTGTCGACGGCCATTTTTTGACTCATCCTGGGAATCGCCAGGAGGCCTCTAAAGGAAGAACGTAGGGAGTGGACAGAAGTGGCTGGTGTAAGAAGGTCTGCCAGGTAGCCAGGGTCCAATCCATGTAGGGCCTTAAAGGTGACAAACCCACCTTAAAGAGGATCCTCCACCTGACTGGCAGCCAGTGCAATTCCTGAAGCACCGGAGTGATGTGACAGTACTTAGACTACCCCGTCAGTAGCCTGGCAGCTGCATTTTGCACCAGCTGAAGCCAGCGGAGGGTACCCCCAGAGACACTGAGGTAGAATGTATTACAGTAATCAGTCCTCATCATTACAAAAGCATGTACCAAAGTTGGGAGGTCCAGAGGCGGAACTAGGGGCCTAACCCTAGTGATATTCCTCAGGTGGTAAAAGCTGACATGGACAGTGGCCAACACCTGAGCCTCAAGCGTCAGACCATTATCCAGAATAATGCTAGGTTCCACACCCTAGAGGAGGCCTTCAAAGGAACCGATCCCAGAAATAATCCTGTTTCTGCACACACGGCCAACCTATCATGCCCTCTGTTCAACTCCACAACTAGTACCTCCATCTTATCAGGATTCAGTTGCAACCAGCTGGAGGCCACCCAGTCATTGATTTTAGCGAGACAGTTATTTAGCACATTCACTGCTTTGGATGTTCCAGGGCAAAGAAAAATTATAGCTGAGTATCTTCGGCATAGCAATGAAAACCTAAGCCATACTTCCTAATGAGCCTCTCCATGGGTAGCATGTACATGGCGAACAACATTGTTGACAAGACCGATCCTTGAGGAACTCCACAAGACAGGAGACTAGGGAAGGAGGAGAAATTCCACATCACTACTCTTTGTCTTCTGTTTGTAAGACAGTACTCAAACCAGCAGATAACTGTGTCGGTAAGTTCTCAAAATTCTCTTAGGTGGTCAAGTAGCACACAATGGTTCACAAATGGGAGTGCTGAGCCCAACCTTTTAGCTGCAGAAAGACAGCCAAAGAGAAAGGGGACCAAAAGAAACATTTAAAAATCCCTAGGTTATTTTGTGGTAGGATTAATGCTTCATGTTTGTGTTGCTCGTCTATTTATTTATTTATTTTTAATCAGCCATCATTCTATTTTATTGAGTTGAAGATAGAGAAGATAGATACACCCCTTTCTGGACCCAGTATTTGTGGCAAGACTTCAGCAAGGGGAGTCAATGCTGCAAGCCAGTGATCTTGAACATTGAAACTGGTGTTTAGAAATGGGATGGGCTGCAGCAGGTGAAACTGTCTTTCTCCACTATTATGGTAACTAACCCCATGACCCTATCAACCTGCCAGCATTGGACCACTGACCCTGCAGTTTATAGCATGTCAACCACCCCACTGACTCAAAACTTACAAAGAAACAAGTCTGCCCAGAAGTAGCACAGTTTGGTTTGTTTTCCCCCAATCTTTCTGTTTCTTTACTGTACCCTCTGCTGACGGCCACACAGAATGGGTGACATTGCTGAGAGCCACAGGTTAGAGCAGGGAGAGCTGACCTTTGGATGATATGCTATGGTTACAGCCAGCTGAGAAGTATTTGATTAAGGGAATACCAGCAGGAGCAGAAATTCGATAAGGACACCATTGCTGGTGAGCAGACAGGTACAAGCAGCACAGGATTTGTCTAATGTTTTTTCACAGACTATTAGTAAGAAATGTGGTACTATAAAGATGATACAAAGTTCCAGCAAGCATGGAATGGGAGGGCACATTAGTCACCAGGGAAAAATGGGGCTCACTGCTCTCACTTCAGTCTGCAGTACTAGTTCTATTTGTGGCTGCAGAAGTCAAGAAATTCCAACTGTTCTCATACAGAGAATGTGGGTGAAGTTCGCATCTCGCTAAACTGGGCACCCAGGATTTTGGGTGCCCAGAGAAGGCACTTGTGGACATAATTTTCAAAAACAAACATCAGAATCTAGCTAAATGTTTAGTTAGGTTCTGATGTTTCTTTTTAGAAATCTCAGCAGTTTTATGTATTTTCCATGTTTTGTAGGTGGTGGAAGAAAACAAAACAAGATGTCAGCTCATGAAAAAGGAATTTTTCCTCATAAAAAATGATTTTTTCTTTATGAAAAAGGAATGGATTTTGTGAGAATTAATCCTTTTTTATGGGATCAAATCTTTTGTCGAACCTTTTACCTCTATCTTGGACAGTGATTTTACCATGTGAAATAATGGGAACTTGAAAACTGAATAACTTTACAACAGATTAATATTTTTTCACCAAACAAATGCTGGCAGTTCTGTTACCCAAGTTCTTTCTACCAAAAAAAAAAAACAAACACCAAAATTCCACACCATCTTGGCACAAGGCGATCAAGAAAAAACTGAAAAAAGTGGTGTCTTTTAAGGCATTTGTGCTATCTGGACCTCTGAATCTGCACATCCAGCCAAAATAAAACTTGTCACATTAAGAGATCTACTCCACAGGACAGCACATATCAAATTTGGTGCAAATCCATTGATTGGTTGCAAAATTATTAAAGTGCAATTACATCTTAAGATTTATTATAGCAGTATAGCCAGGATGAGATGTAAGTTTTAATTTCCAGTGGTGTCCTTCGCAATTTTTAACCCAGGATAGCTCAGCTTTGATGCAGTGTCTTATAAACAGTTGTGTCATGCTTCTACCCCCTTCTGTAGCTGATTGGTCTAGAGGACTGAGAGGTGACTTGCCACAAAGTTGCACAGTGGGTGCTTGACTCTAGCAGAATTTGAACCTGTGATCTCATGTTTCCAAAGCTGATGCACTAATTGCTAGACCATGTGGTGTGGTAATGTACTTTTCAGCTTTTGTATACAGGTAATTGATTTTCTGAATTGGATTGTCGACCCTTGTGTTAGCCATGGTGAGAGAGCGGTGTTGGGGGAGTTCAGTTTCCCTTCAATGGAGTGGCTAATCTGGGTGAGAGACAATCTGCCATATCACTAACATATTGAGTGATCCACGCAGTAAGAGAGCATGGTGGAAAACTGGCTTTAGTTTTTGCTTTCCAAACTATTGTGTCATCTCTGTCCCACAGCCTGGGCGCAAGCAATTTCATCTGTCTGTTCAATTTGTAGTTGGACATTAGCCCTTCAGTGGCAGTGAGCTGGACATCACTTTTCATGTTTAAAGTGAATACGGACATCTAGAATTACATTTCATACTATCTGTCTATATCGATCTATTATATATACTATATATATATATTCTTTGCAAAAACTACATTAACACAGATATTAGGGTTGTAGAACACAAAGCACTCAAAGAAGGGAATGAAAAACATTAGGGATTTGGGTCTCTGGAGTATTGGCGAATCAGTGATGGGGTCTTACCAGCCCATAACCTCCTGTCTACCGATGCACTGAAGTTTTACTCTGCCTACTAATTTCATGTGAAGTCACTGAATTAGCATTTGTGGAGCAGTTCACAAAGTCATGGCTGCAAACCTGAAATTCTCCATTTATAACTTCTCCTTGCTTTATGGGGTTTTTAAGTGCAATTTGCACTTAAAAAAACCCCTAAAAGCAAGAAGAAATTACAAACTGTGAATGTGCCCCCCACCCCAAAAAATACTCAAAATCACTGGTGCCTACTGGACCCACCACCCAGCCGATCACTGGCCCCAATAATAAAAAAAATTCAAAATCCCTGGTGTCTAGTGGACCCCCACCTTGGAATATTTTTTATTTTATTGGGGACAGCGATCAGAGGGGTGGAGGGTCCACTAGACACCAGAGATTTTGAGTATTTTTTTATTATTGGGGCCAGCAATTGACAGGGTGCGGGGTTCACTGGACAACACCAGGGATTTTCATTTTATTTTTTTATATTTGTGCCATCAATCAGCTGGGGGAGGGAGCATCAGTTTTTGTGTAAAGTATGGAATTTCAGATGCAAATTTCCACACTGTCACCCCAAGCCACACTCCACGAATTGGCCAATTTCACAAATTGCACTCTTCAAATAGAGTGCAATTTGCAAAATATTTCATGGAGCGAATTCATTTTGCTGACTTTGCTCACCTGTACTCCTGTCCGAAGCAAAAGATACAGCTCCAACCTAGTGCCTTTATAGTGATACAGTATGGCCAACATAATCTATTGGAGCTTTCAGACATCACATTTGACCTCATCTGATCATGGGAGGGGTGGACATTAGAGTTGACAACCCCACGTATGCTCCCGCACTTAATTCACTAATACTTTGCAGACCCAAATACCTAATGTTTTTCATTTCCCTTTTCTGTTCTACAATCCTAATGTCTGCCTTAACATAGTTTTTTCAAAGAATTTTCCTTCTTTTTCTGCTAATGGAATTGTATCCTTATTTATGCAGATCCCTTTGGAACCTGTGCAAAATGATATAAATACAATATCAGAGACAGTCCTGACCCAGTGCATGGGCCCAGCAGGCCCTGGCACATATGTCGATACCTTGTGGGTGAGGTTCCCTGACCCACCAAAGGGTGTGGTGTCTGCACCAAAACACTGCTCCATCCCTGCCCAGGCCAGGACTGGTGCTGCATGCTGGAGCACCTTCCCCATCAGCCTTGTCCCATTAAACCAGCTCACTGAGTTCACACCTGAACTCAGCTCAATGACACAGTAAGGCAGCCTGTTCCCCAGTGGTACTGTAGACTTCCTGCAAACAATGTTACTTAATAAATTATTTGTTTTGTATTATTTTGACCCCAAACTTTCAACATAGTCTTCTTAAGACCCCACCTCATAAACCTGGTAGGTGAACATTTTCAAACCCCTGCCAAAATGCCATTCCATGTCACAGGTGTGAAAATATGTTTCAGCCAGGATATGAAAAATGACAGGTGCACTGTTCATGAGGCAGTGTGAAAAAATGGCTATGTTGAAAATGTGGAGTCAAAATATTAAAAATGGCCAAAGTTATGCATGTGCATAGACAAATTTCAATAAAACGCTTATAACTCATCCATTTTTAGGATTTTTTTTTTTATCAAATTTTCAATATGGCCTTTTTGGAACCCCACCTCATGAACACTGGTGGTGATATTTTGTTATTTGGCCCTGATGGGTGATTTCATGCAGCTAGTGCAAAATCACCTTCTGGGCCTAATTAACAAAATGGCACTGCCAGTGTTCAAGAGGTGGGGTCCCAAACGTTTATGTTGAACAATCTGATGAATAAATTCCTAAAACTGGCAAAGTTATGAACATAATTTCCAAATGCCATTGAAATACAATACGCGCTCATTCAGAGCTCAGTCAGAGACCAGCCACGGTGTTGAGAGGAGGGGTGTGCTAGTCTCTGGCTGTGGATAGGTTTGGAGGAGCGGGGTGGTGGGTCAGTAGCTGACAGAGTAGGTGATCCACTAGACTACCAGGGTTACTCAGTTTTTGGATTTCATGGGATGGGGATTGGGGATGAGGAGGGACCACTAGACTACCAGGGAACTTTGGACAACAAAATACCTGGAGGTAATCTGCCATTGGGGAGGGGGGAGGGACTACTAGACTACCAGGCAGTATGTGTTGCAATAAGCAGAAGGTGATCAGCGACCAGGGAGGTGGTGGGAGAACTAGACTACCAGGGAATTTATTCATAAGAGGGCGATATGAGATCGGGACGGGGAGGAGAGATCACTAGAATACCAGGCAATACACTATGTATTGAGATAATGGGAGGGTGATCAGTGAGGAGATGGGACCACTAGACTACCAAGGAATGGGTTTTTCCTCCTTCCCTACTCTATCTCTCCTGCCTTCCCACCCCACCATCACCCCACACATACCCTTAATAAATAAGGTCTGGAAGATTGACATCAGCCTCCTTTCAATTACCGGTAGGTCACATGATTTCTTTCTCACTACAAATTGTCATGCATTACACAAAAAGCCTTCATAAGATTTTTGTTCATCATTTGAACATATAAGAACATCAGGTGTTCATTAAATTTCCTCTGTTAATATGACAGTTACGATTAGACACTAGCCACCTTTGTAGTACTGCTTTTATTCAGTTCTTCACTGAGCTCCCAGTATGTGTTGTTCTATAAATCTGCATATCTTAATCTCCTACTTGACTATAACCAGTCATAGAAAGAGGTAGCAATTTTGTATGTCAACTTGCAGCTACTGAATGCTAACGTTACTTAGAGTGGTCAGATTGCTCTGCTTAAAAACAAAAGACAGGTTTACTGATTTTACACACACACACACATTAAGTATTACAGTACTTAATAGAGTAAATTGTTTCTTAAAATATATATCATAATACTTATATTTCAAATGATTATACTTTCTCAAAAGATATGGACATTCTCTGCAAAAAAAACTTCGTTAATGCACCATTAGGGTTCCCTACCTTTATATTTTCTCAAAAAGTAAGTAAATTCTCAGCAAAAAAAAAAAAAAAAACTTTGTTAATGCAGCATTAGGGTTCCCTATGATTATACTTTCTCAAACATTAAGGACATTTTCTGCAAAACAACCGTCATTAATTCATCATTAGGGTTCCAGTGTCAAAAGTAGAGAAATGCCATTCTAGAGTTCCCAACCCTAAGACCCCACCCCCACCCTCGGTTTCTGACCCTAAGACCCCACCCACACCCTGCATAGAGGAACAGGCATGAGGGTGTGCCTTGAGGTTACGAAACCTAATGCTCACCCCACTGTCTTATATTTTACCCATCTTAGCTTACTTACTCTTGGAATGGGTGAGCATTAGGATTTGCAGCTCCAAGGTACACTGACACCTGTTCCTGCATGCAGGGTGGGAGTGGAGTCTTAGGGTGTGACACCAATGGTGGAGTGGGGTCATAGGGTTGGGAACCCTAAGATGTCATTTCCCTACTTCTGAAGCTGGAACCATAATGGTCCATTAATTAAGTTTTTTGCAGATAATTTCCTTACTTTTCCTATGTATGGATAAGGCCTGCACTCCCAGCACTCCAAAATGACATTCTTATTTGCATCTGGGAGAGAACAATGCCATCCATCCCTAACGTTTGAGATATTGTAATGGTATCCCTATTTCAATCTGGGCAGTGTGGGTGAGCAGGCCCTCTGGGCCCTGAGCTCCCATCAGTCCTTAAAAGTATCCATATTGTTATCCTACAGACAGCACAGGAAAATGTGAAACCTGTGTAATTGGACACCAAATTAATATATTTTCAAGAAACTAGCAAAATATCCATTGGTGGGGCAAGCTGTCTGTACCCTGGAAATTTCCAAAGAAATTTGCAAACTGTTTCTTCACAGTGGATGGCTTCAAATTATAGGAGACAATTTGATATGCACCAATATTTAAGCATAATAAGAAATGTTAGTAATAGAAAGGTCTATACCAAATTTTGGTTTGGGTATGTGGACAATATTACCTTGAAACAAAAGTTTGGCATTGTTAGTACAAAGACATGTGCTTGTGGATCAGAAGAAGACACCACTAAACATATCGTATGACTGTGTCCATTGTACAAATATCAAAGAAATTTTTATTTGGGAGAAATCCTGATGAACCTAAATAGGGAACCCATATACCAATTTAACTATCTATTAAAAACAACTAATAGGTTCTATTTAGACAAAGTTTCAAGATTTTGCAGAATCATTGAATCAATGAAGCTACATATACAGAACAAATGATGATATAAGCAAAACAGATCAACAAAAAAGTGCAATATGAAGTGCCATAGAATGTTTATAATGAAGTTTTGTGTATAGGTTTTAAACCATATACAGTAGATAGAGATTTACAAGGCTACTGAAATCTATTTATTGTGTTATGTGTATCTATTTGTGACAATTGTCTGCATTTATTGTATACATTTTGTAACAACAATATTACTTGTCAATTTGTAACAACAATATTACTTGTCAAACAATAACATATTATATATATATATATATATATATATTTATACACAGTGGAGTGGTAAATAAATGACTCTGAACATCTCCCATTACTATGTTATACTATGGGAAATGAAGCAAAATTGAACCCAGCAGAACTCCAACAGCAAAGTAAAATATTTTCTCCAAACCAGCAAAAGACACATCTCTGGGGCAAGCCCTTTGTACCCTGTAAATGTCAGCCCAAAAGAACAAGCCATGTTCTAACTGTGTAGCGACAAAGAAACAGCTATACATAGATACATAGGCAGTGTTGGCAGATAAGGGCCTATGGCCCACCCAGTCTGCCCATTTGAGCTTGTAAGTTCAGTTTGTTTTCCTAGAAGTCTGTTGCCCCTTACCCCTGACCTCTAGAATTCCTTTATGTCTATCCCATGCATTCTTAAATCCCGTGATTGTTTCAGCCCCCACCACTTCCTCTGGCAGGGTGTTCCACTTGTCCACCACCCGTTCTGTGAAGAAATTCTTTCTCATGTTTCCTCTGAATTGTCCTCCCTCCAACTTCATCCCATGCCCTCTAGTTCTGGAACATCTTTTTCGCTTAAAAATAGTGTTTTCCTGCACCCTGTTCCTCCCTGTAAGATACTTGTATGTCTCTATCATATCCCCTCTCTCCCTCCTCTCCTCCAAGGAGTACATGTTCAGTTCCTTCAACCTGTCTTCATAGGACTTGTGATGCAATCCATGCACCATCTTTGTTGCCCTCCTCTGAACCTTCTCTACCCTGTCTATGTCCTTACGTAGGTATGGTCTCCAGAACTGTACACTGTACTCCAGGTGGGGCCTCACTAGTGTCTTGTATAGCGGAATTATGACCTCCTTTCCTGCTGGTGATGCCCCTGCCCTACATCCCAGCATCCTATTTGCTTTACCTGCTGCCTTGTCACACTGTTTCCTACCTTGAGGTCATCAGAGATGACAACCCCAGATCCCTTTCCTGCTTGGTGCATGCTATATCCTCATCCCCAACTGATATATTGTGCCAGGGTTTTGTGCCCCATATGCATTATCTTGCACTTCTTTGCATTAAATTTCAACTGCCAAACCCTGACCATTCTTCAAGTTTCTGCAGGTCGCTTCTCATTCTGTCTACACCCTCTGGAGTGTCTACTCTGTTACAGAGCTTTGTGTCATCAGTGAACAGTGAAATTCTGCCTTCTAGATCCTGCATAATGTCACTGATGAAGATGTTGAATAGGACCGGTCCCAGCACTGATCCCTGTGGTACCCCACTGGTCACTCTTCCCTCTGTGGAGTGACAGCCATTTACCACCACCTGTGTCCTGCCACCCAGCCAGTTACCTACCCACCACACTACTGTCCTGCCCACACCCATATTCCCCAGTTTGTGTAATAGTCTTCTATGTGGCACAGTGTCAAAAGCCTTGCTGAAGTCCAGATAGGCCAGGTCCACTGCCCTCCCCTGATCCACCTCCCTAGTCACCCAGTCAAAAAATTCAATGAGGTTGGTCTGACATGACCTCCCCCTGGTGAAACCATGCTGCCTTGGGTCCTGTAGTCCACTGATAACCAGATGTTCCACCAATCTCTCCTTCAGTAGTGCTTCCATGATCTTCCCCACTACCAAGGTGAGGCTGACTGGTCTGTAGTTTCCTGCTTCCTCTTTGTTCCCACTTTTGTATAAGGGGACTACATCTGCTGTCCTCCAGTCTTTGGGTACCTCCCCTGTTTCCAGTGATCAGCTAAACAGGATAGCCAGAGGTTCAGCCACCACCTCTCTTAGTTCTTTAAGGACCCTGGGATGCACCCCATCTGGCCCCATTGCTTTATCAACTCTTATTACTTCCAGTTCCTTCAGGACCCTTTCTCGTGTAAAGAGACTTGTGTCCATTTCTGCACCATTCACCCCCTTGTACTCCCTTCAGACCCATTACCCTCCTCTTCCTCAGTAAAGACTGAGCAGAAATACCTGTTCAATATGTCAGCTTTACTGTTGTCATCCTCCACGCGGCTCCCATCCTCCCCTTCAGTCTCACTATCCTCCCTTTGTCTTTCTTTTTCACTTATGTGCCTGTAAAGGTTTTGTCCCTCTACCCACTGATTTTGCAATGTGTTCTTCTGTCTGAGCTTTGGCTTCCCTTACTGACCTCCCTGCCTCCCTTTGCTTCTCCTGGTACTTCTCCCTATCCCCTGCTGCCTGTGTCTTTTTGTATTGCCTGAATGCAATCATTTTGGCTTTCACTTTCTTTGATACCTCTTTTGAAAACCTTAATGGTCTCCTCTTCCTTTTCCTCTTGCTAACCTGCTTAATGCATAATTCTGTTGTTCTTGTAATCCCCATTTTAAATACTGCCCACTGTTCCTCAACCCCTGATTCCTGTCCCATTCCCTTAATGCCTCTTTCAAGTATCTCCCCATTTTCCCAAAGTCTGCCCCTTAAAATCCAGGATACGTGTTTTTGTGTGGTTTGGTTCTGCTCTTTCTGTGATTTCAAACCACAATGACTGGTGGTCACTGTTTCCCAGGTGCTCCCCCACTGTTACCCCCATCACACTGTCCCTGTTTGTAAGCACAAGGTCCAGTATTGCCTTCTGCCAAGTTGGTTCCATGACCAGTTGCTTGAGGAAGGCACCCTGAAGTGAGTCCAGGATAAATCTGCTCCTAGTTGATGCTGCTGCTGGGATGCTCCAGTCTACGTCTGGAATATTGAAGTCTCCTACCAGTACTACCTCACCCTTGTCTGCCATCCTTTGGATGGCTAGCATCAGCTCCCTATCTGTTTCTTCCTCCTGAGCTGGTGGTCTATAGACCACACCTGTGTGGAAGGCTGTCCCCATTTTCCTTTACAGCTTAACCCACAGTATCTCTCCCATTTGTTCCTCCTGGATCTCTGTGGCCCTTATGTCATTTTTCACATACAGCTACCTCCTCCTCCCTTCCTGCCTGCTCTGTCTCTTCTGAATATGTTGTAGCCAGGTATGGCCATCTCCCAGTCATGGTTATCATTACACCAGGTTTCAGTGATGGCCACAATGTCCAAGTCTGACTGTACCATGACGGCCTCAGATCTTCCATCTTGTTGCTAAGGCTCCTGGCATTTGCACACATGGCTTTCCATGATTTGACCTCCTAGACTGCTTCACTGTTCTACTCCAGCCCCTTCCTTGGTTGTCATTTATCTCTGGTTCTCCTTGCCGTCTGCCCTTCTGCTGAATTTTGCCCTTTTCTGCTTATCCACCTCTTGGGCACTAATCTCCATCTTTGCACATTGCTTTGCAGAATAGCCACTCCTCTGGTTCACTGGTTCCACTGCTAGCTGTGGGGGTGAGCTAGTAGGTACCCTCCTTGCTGGCCTGCCACCCCCCTTTGCTAGTTTAAATGCTTGTCAATGTAGCATTTAAACTTATCATTGAGTGCTTGGATTCCCCTCCAGGATGGATGCAGGCCATCAGGCTTGAACAAACCTCAATCCCTCCAGGTGGGTCCCCAGTCACCAATGAATCCAAACCCTTCCTCACAGCACCAGTTCTTCAACCATGAGTTAAAGTTCCTGGTGCATGCACTCCTATGCTCTCCCTTGCCTCTCACAGGTAGTACTTCTGAGAAAGTGACAGAAGTAGCTACTTGTAGACCCCACCCCAGTTTCCTAAACTCTTCCTGAACTTCCTTTGGCTCCCCATTTGCCAGGTCATTAGTACCTAGGTGGTTAATGACATCCAGCTCACCCTCCGTCTTGCCTTCCCAGTGATCCCCAGGATCTTCCTTCCATCCTCCATGCTGTGGCACCTGGTAGGCACCTCACCTCCCTGTCCTCCCCTCCTGTGTTCCTAGCTGGATCCCTCTTATGATGGAGTCCCCACCAGGATTAATTCCTCCTCCTCTGGGGCCCACTGCTTTCCCATGAGGTCACCTTCTTGGCTAACCTCCACATCCTTTCCTTTCACTTCTCTGGGTACCTCTATTTGGTTGTCCTCATTTGCCAGTGTGGCATATGAGTTCCTGAGTGGAATAGGATCTGGGATGTGCCTCTGCCTGACTGCTCTAACTCTCCCTGAGCCCACTGTCATCCAAGTGCTCCTCGTTCTCGGCATCCTTTGAGGCAGTTGCATTGAACTGGGTGGTCCCTGGATAGAGGTGATGGTACTCCTGACCCAGTTTACTTCCACTCTGAGTCTGGCTACCTCATCCCACAGTCCAGAGAGATGCATGCAGATAGGGCAGCACCTCAGTGTCCAGAAGGTCTGCCTGAATATGGCTACCCCACAGCCACTGCATTGCACCACTCCCCACATTATACTGCAATTCCACTACTTGTCTGCTACTGAAGCTCTTCTAGTTCCCTTTTTATTAATTTACTGTACTAAAAATCCTGTCACTGATCCTCAGATAATTTTTTTTAAAGAAAAAGAAACCAATAAATAAATAAATGAGTCAAAACACTTGTCGTGCTGAGGGTGGGCTTCTTCCCCCTTATGCCCCTCCTACTTCACACCCCTTACTATACCCTGTGTTTAGCTCCTGTCAATCAGAATTATCAGGGCATATAATTAAGAGTTGGGGAAGGGGGGGGAAAATTTGCAGCAATTAAAGACAGCACAGAATTACACCACCACTATGTTTTAAATTTTCAACAGCCCAAAAACAATTATAAGTAAAGACAACAAAGAAAGTATAGTGTCACTAAAAGCCCACAATCTAAGTTTAAAAGAAAAATAGCAATTACCAGTTACTCTAAAGCACTGAATTGAAAATGTTTCCTTCCTTCCCCTTCTGGCTTCTTCCAATCTTCTATCTTAAAAATCCTTTTTTTGCAAATTGTGGAAAAGAATGCGTTGCCCAGTTCCTTTTTTCACAATTTGTGGAAAAAGAAAATCCTTTTTTTGCAAATTGTGAAAAGAATCCTTTTTCGTGCATCTTTTTTCACAATTTGCTGCAAAAGAAAATCCTTTATCGCAAATTGCAGAAAAAGTTCCTGTTTCACAGCCCAAGTTTTCCAAGGATTTCTGTAGATTAAAAAAAAACACATTTCTGACCAACTTATCAAAAAACTGACCCCCAGAATCTGATTCTGTGGGCCCCAATTAGGTAAACAACTGATGGTGTTTACCAAAGCCCTGTATTTTCTTTTTGCAATTTAACTTTGTTTCCCTCCTTAACTGAAGTCAAGATGGTGGCAGCATGAAAAAAGATTCTGCATTGCAGAAAAAGATCCCATGTTTGCAAAAAAAGGATTACGCATTTGTGATAAAGAATTCTTTTTTGAGCAGATCATCTAACTGGTCTCAGAAAATAATTGGAAAATTTAAAATGTAATAATTTTGGAACCAATTAATATTTTTCACCAAACCTTCAAAATGCACATCTGTGACCCATGACCTATATGTCCTACACATTTTAGACAAAAAATCTACACTGTTTTTGTACAGTGGTGTGAAAGAATTTCACCCAATGTGGTAATTTTCAAATGTTTTGACAATCCGTATCTTCACACCCACACCTCTGACTAGAACGTAACTTGCAACATTAAGAGATCCTTGGTCCCTGATGGTGCATGTATAATTTCAGTGCAAATCTCTTGAATGGTTGTGAAGCTATTATAGTTCAAAATTTGGGTTTTAACAGAGAAGTGAAGACTCAACCCTTATATAGGAGCATGATTGCAATCATGCTGGTCTGTCTCCCTTGAAGCACAAGAGCTAAGTGACTTGTACAGGGTCACACACACACACACACACACACACACACACACACACACACACACACACACACTCACACACACATATGAGCCAGTGGACGATTTGTACCACAGAGTTTACATCACAGAGTTTATTTGCTGTAGACAACACTGCATTCTTCTTTGTAGAAAAATAAATATGTATTTTACATAGATGGAGATTTAGGTACACAACACACTGTGGACTGTCATAATTCAGAACCTTTTGGATCTCAAAATAATTGGAATGAAGCACAGTGATAGGAGGGGCTTGAGCCCATTTGATGCTTGTGATAAATATTTATGCAGACACCAGAACAGATTCTTGAAGGGGAGGAAAATAGGAACAAACTTAAAAGATTAATTAATATAACAGACTCATGCAAACAAGACACTGTATTTATTATCATGGTAGATGCAGAAAAAGCCTTTGATAGAGTGGAGTAGGATTTCATTTTCATGGTACTTAAAAAGTTTGGATTTGGAAATAGATTTAATTATGGGATAAAAACATATAATCCTAAAGATGCAGTGCAAACAGAAACATCTCATCTGGTTTCACTCTATTGAGAGATAAAATACAAGGCTGCCCACTCTTGCCCTTAATATTCACGCTAATTATAGAACTCCTAGGTGTAGCTATTAGAGCCAGTCCAACTTAACAGGTATTACAACTGGATACCAGGAACACTGAATAAGTATATATGCAGATGACACCCTGCTGTTCCTATTAGACCCATAAAAGTCTGCCCAGGAATGTGGGAAAGCTTCCTGGTATAAGATAAACGAGGACAACATAGAAGTATGCTGTTAACAAACTGTAAAAAGGACACACTACTGATGACACTTCAGAACAAGGTAGCAAATCATTTTAAATATTTGGGGGCTACCATTTCAAGGGACATACTATATATACATACATATGTTATATATATATATATATATATATATATATATATATATATATACTATCTACACTTATTCTCACAGATAAAAACAGACCTGAAAAAATGGAAAACACTCTCCCTAACATTATTAGGCAGATGCAGCATCAAAAAATGAATATCCTTCTAAGGTTGCTATATTTCATTCAGGTGCTACCAATAAAAGTAGGATTTGGGTACTTCAGAAACTTAGAAAAGACCATTTCCCAGTTTCTTTGGAAAGATTAAAAAAAAACCTTAGCTGAATATGATTAAATTATGGCTTTCAAAGGAACAATGGGGATTTGCACTACCTAACTTCAAATGGTACTATCTAGCAACACAATTGTCCCAGGTAAAAGATTGGTTTAGTAATCAAATTACAGTTAATGACATATTAGAACAAGAACTACACCAACATAATGACATAACGAGCCTGCTTCATTCAGGATATTACACCAAATTCAAAAACCCGTAAGACAACATAGATAAATTAATATCAACACATCCTGTATGTATGTGTTGGAAGAATGCCCATAATTTAATACACTGGCAAGAACAGAAATCTAACGATACACCTATCTATAGGAATTTTAACTTTAAGGCTTCCTATATACTGTAGATACTGGTTTTCATTACTTGGGGCAACTAGGCATTAGAACACTTAAGGAAATCTTTGAAAGCAATATTCTTTGATCATATCAGCAATTACAGACCAAATACAGCTTGTAGAAACAACAGTTATGTTGGTTCCATCAACTAAGAGACTATATTCACAAAAACAATCTCACACCAGAATTCTCACCTATACAAAATACTCTGACAAGAGAAAACCCCAAACTGAAAGCTATCGCTGCTATCTATAAGTGTATACAACATTCCAATCAGTATATTTTAATACAATTAATAGGTAAATGGGAGCAACATTTAGTATCCATGATTGAAGAAAGTATTTGGGAATATATTATAAAATGACCAGCAAAAGACTTTTACTAATCCAAAATGCAGCAAATTCAATTTAACATACTCCACAGGACATACTGTATTCCAACCAGGCTACACAAAGTAAACACAGTGATCAATGAAAAATGCCCTAGATGCCTCAACAATCCTAGATCTCTCACCCATATGTTCTTAACATGCAAAAAGTTGTCACAATTTTGGGAAACTGTGATGTCAATATTAGAACAAGTGACCCATCTAAATTTAAAAAAGAGGAACTTACTATTTTACTGGGATATAACAGAATGGTTGAAGTAGGAACAGATAAACAATAAAAGCTAATATCACTGGATATTGACTGCAAAATAATGTATATTAATGCAGTGGAAAGATAAAGAACCACCCAATGTACACTGATGGCACAATTTAATGACTGACCTTTATAAAAGAGAGTGAATACATTACTTTGCAAAGGATAAAGCTGAATTGTTTGATAAAATATGATACCCTTCGAGGAAGCTATATTAGAAAACAGAATGCTGCAGTCTGTCTGAGGAGTAGAATTGTCTGAAATCCTGAAGAACTGGATGATCTACCCTGTAATTATGTAATAATTATGTATTACTATACCTACAGGAATTTCTACAAAAATAAATAAATATTTATGCAGACAGTGGAAAACATGGAAGCTGGGTTTCAGAAGTTTACAACAGACAATAAACTCCAGTTCCCCAATCCTGCCACATTGAAGTGATACTGTCAACCCCCTTAAGCCTCAAAGGGCCCCTTGTTTAGAAAACACATGTTATGATTGTTGAGATTCTGCAGAGACTGCTGATGCAGCTGGTAGTTTGATTATTTTTTTCTTTTAAAAAGTGAAAAAAAGACTACCTGCTTTACTGGTGTTAGCACACAAAAACATGTTTGTTTACATTCCTTGATCAACTCCCACTGCATTTTCCTAGCATTGGGAACACCTCAAAATAAAGTCTGGCCACTAATTATGCATTGGGAGTACAGAAGACTATTACACCATGAGTTGCTGCACTGTTTGGGAGGGTTTCTAATGATCAGCAAGTATGTAATAGAAGTAGAGCAATGATTTTAAACAAAACAAGGTAGGGTATAACTATACATTAGCATGCATTTCATCTTTACTAAGTTAGGAGGCAGATAAACCAATCAGCAACATTACTGAATTTTAGAAAAAGTAAGCAATCAAAATATGTGGTGTTTTAACTAGAAATAAAATTATGCAAAAAGAGTTGACAGTGTTCCTTTAATAAGGAAGGTTCCTCATTCTGCCACTCATAGTTCCCCATTTCATGTTATGGGGCCCCCAGTAAAGTGTGTGTGTGTGTGTGTGTGTTGGGGGGGGGGTCCAATCCATTCTGCCTGTACCTCCAATTGGCAAGACTATGTTATGTGGAATGTGTTCATGTCTGGTGCATTTGGAGGTCCTGGGGCAAAATGGGTGCAATAAATTTGAAAACATTATATTCCAAAGACTGATCTGCACTAGTTCAGGATAGGGCCATCAACTGCAAGGGATTGGGGGTGTGTGTTCAAGGGCTGTAATGCCCACAGAGAGCAGGGTTGTCTCATATTATTATACGGGACATTAAAGTAGAAACTAATAACCATCTACATAGCCCTAAATCAACTTAAAAAGAAAACAATGCAGAACTATCCACTATTCCCAAAATTTTGAGTTGGAGTTCCTTGTTTGAAATGTTCTGCACATTTTTAGGGCTGGTGTCCTACATCTTGAGTGTCAAAGGTTCAGTGTCCCACAGTTCTTTTTTTTCCCAGTATATTTCATTGACATAATATTTAACATAAAATGGAACATCATTGCTGCTCATATGTTTGAAGTAGTTAAAATATATCTCATTGACATAATATTTAAAGTAAAATTGCACATCACTGCTGCTCATATGTTTGAAGTAGTTGAAAATGCTTATTTCCTTATGCTATAGTCCTACAAAGGGAGAGGTATTTTTCTAGTGCCCCATATTTCAGTGACAACTCAAAGCGAAGAGGTTATAAAACTGCCAGAAGTCAGGATGGAGCTATAAAGTGAAGTAGGATCAAGTGCCCTACTGAAGTTTGAGGTTTACCATTTAGCTATACATTCTTAGCAATAAATATTCACTGCTATATTTTGTGGCTAAAGAGTCCAGTTGTCAACACTTTCAAATGTTTATCCATGCATCTGAGAAACAAATCAATGGGTTCTATATGCTTCCAGATGTGCACGGTTATTTATCAGCTGAGGTTTGACACTGGGAAACCTGCATAACTGTCAAGGCCGAGGCATTCAACATGAGCAAGTGGAGGGGAGGGAATCTACTGTTCAACTGAAATGCGCAGTGACTCCCTTGATTTAGGAGTATCATTTAAAAATAAAGAATAAGAGTTCCAAATTGAAATGTATTGCGAATCGTTACATTTTTAAGAGTGAACCCTGCTGTCAAAAAGTTACAGAATTGTTTTTAGTCCTATTGGTCCATGAACAAAAAGATGAATAAAGTGGGTAATTTTGATACCTTTCATTGGAGCAACAAGAGATTTACCAAACACAAGCATTCCAGCTACTCAGAACCCTTCTTCAGGCATGGCAGTTTAAACAAATGTATTTAAGTTTGTTTTTTGGGGGGAAAATGCCATGCCTGATGAAGGGCACTGTGTAGCCTGAAAGCTTGCATTTGGTTAATCTCTTGTTGGTCCAGTAAAAGGTATCAAATTCAAACCACCCACTTTGCTCATCTCAAAGAGATAGACTTGAATAGTGCTGTTCCAACCGGAAATGATATCTTTAGACACTATAATTGGAATGTGCAGGTCCCAACTGAAGCAATATAATGCAGTGGGATAAGTCTCTGTGCTGCAGATCTCTAAATCTGGGTTTGAATCCCACAGCCACCGTGGGTGCATACTGTGTGATCCTAAGCAAGTCACTTAACTTACTTGTGCTCCCAGGTTGCATCCGGAAACAAGTTTTGGCTTAGTGTACTGATCTTGGTTAAACAATGTTCCCCAATTTCTCATCTCTGAGGCACAATTATAATGCACTGCTGCCACTAGGGTTTGCTACAAACATTTTTTTACAGCCCCCCCCACATCAAGCGAGAGAAGTAACAGCAACAATCACCAAATTGCAAGCTAGTATATTTATAGAAAAACACATCCATGCACTTTAAAGAGTAGACTTGTTGTGTTCCTCTGAAACATGGATGCTGCTGTTGCTGTCCTGTCTTGTGTTACCATGTCTTGTGTGGTAGACAACAGTGGTGCCTTGAAGTAGCTGTCCACGAGAGAGAAGAACCAAAGGGGATGGACAGAGAGAAATGGAGAAGGTGAGAGAGGCAGTGGAAGGTGGTGGCACAGAGAGCTGTACCACAGCCATTGCTCACTAGTGCCTCCTTCTCCTCCTCCTCCTCCCAGCTTCCCAATAGGAAAGGAGTGGGCATGATTGATGCTGCTACCATTAACCTACAATGGTGTCTTCTCTCCCAGCAGGAGTCTGAGAAAATGGCCGCGGTAACAGAGCCGGGGCATGCCAGCAGCCTGATTCAGCTGCACCACCAGCACCCAGTGGGATCAGCTGCTGCCGCTGGAGAAGCAAGAATGAAAGACAAGTCTGCACACAGGGAATGAGCACATGAAGGGCTCCAGAAATTCATCCATAAAGTGTCTACCTCTGGCCAGATTAAGAGCAAAATAAGGATCACTGGGGAAGGAGGGAGGAGCTGCATGTCATATGTTTGATATCAAAAGGTTCAAACTTCTCATTTGCTGGCAGATAACTGTGGACTGTTGGGGGACAAGGATGCACCCTGTCATGCATGGACAGATGTAATCTCTTGCGGACCATGGTTCATGCACAACTCCCTATGGGATATGCAACTTCGTAAGTCATGCACAAAAGTATTGAGCTACTGCTGCTCACCGGACAGGAAAAGCCCATTTCATTCAGAACCTCTATTGCCTAGTTTATTTACTTATTTATTTAAAATGCAGTTATCCGGCAGGTACACTGAGTTAGCCTAAAGCTCATTTTCAGGTTCAACCCAAGGAAGAGGATACAGCAGGGACTCTGGGAATGAAACTGCAACAACAGATTAACTGACAACACAACGGGTGACAGAGAACCAAGGGCAGGGAACCAGCACAAGGGCAGCAGCAGCAGCTCACTCTGACACTGAGCTGGGGTGGATACAGCAGGACTGGCAGTCTATCATGGTGTCCATACTGGAGTGTGTAGTGGACTAAAGTTTATACTAGGGGTAGTGCCTCAGAACTTTAGCAAAATGGTACGTTGCTGTTCAGGTCCAGCTTCTGCTGTGGTCTGAAGGCCAGAACAATCCCCCCCCTTGACACAGGATTAGCTTTCATATAGTTTTCAATAAGCCCTCCACTACATGTAAAAAACATTTTGTATTGCCAATTGCTATTGAATGTTCAGTTGTGT
This sequence comes from Neoceratodus forsteri, assembly GCA_016271365.2. Classification (NCBI taxonomy): domain Eukaryota; kingdom Metazoa; phylum Chordata; order Ceratodontiformes; family Ceratodontidae; genus Neoceratodus; species Neoceratodus forsteri. Next base: position 58,609,395 of record JADMNL010000027.1, on the reverse strand, counting down.
GCTTTGTAAACGGGTCCAGAGTAGAAAAAGTTTAGATTTATTGCTTTTTTGGTTTAAAAGATGACAGGACATAATTTATGTTTACATAGGTCAATTCTTATTCATATATACTCACTGAGGTGTCAGCGTGGCTTAGTTGGTAGCACATCTGCCTCTGGACCAGAAGGTCATGGGTTTTCACCCCACACCAGGATTGAACTTACACCTAAAAATCGGTGGCGTCCGAGTGCAGTATTGGGGGGTGCTGTACTGCTGGGGTGTGCCGTCCTTTAGATAAGACTTTAAATCGAGGTCCCTTCTGCTAATCCTGGTGGTTGTCCAGGTGGAAGTAAAAGAATCCAGGGCACTCTTTGCAAAGAGAAGGGAACATTTCAGGTGTCTTGGCCAACATTCCCCTTCCCATAAAACCGATTCATGCAATTATCCAGGATGTGTGTGGGTGATGATGTGCGATATGGCAGCCACCACACATTCAGTCACTTCACTACCAGTCTAGCATTGCTTGTAAAGTGCTTTGGGATACACTGTGTAAGAAAAGGGCTATTTAAATGCTGACTCTTCTTCACTGTGAGTATTTGATTAATAAAGAAGTGTAAATGAAATAAATGTGTCTGTGTGTTTTATTTTTCCTACGGGCTAAAACAAAAATGAATGTTCATGTGTCTTACAAGAGGAGGAGGAGAAGAAGAAGAATCAGCATTAATATAGCACTTTTCATACACAGTGTATCCCAAGGTGCTTTACAAACAATGCTAGACTGGTAGTGAAGTGACTGAATGTGTAGTGGTGGCCATATTGCACATCCTCACCCACACGCAGCCTTGATAATTGCATGAACTGGTTTATGGTTCAGGATTTCAGATCCACACAAACAGATGACTTGATACATAATTGGATCAATAGAATTATTACAAAAGAATGCAGGTGCTTTTAACTTTTGGTTAGCCAGAATCCTTATTCAGAAAACACTGGCAGTTGCTTTGAAAGAACAAGTTCTTCTAAAACAACTGCCAGTGTTTCCTAATGAAGGATTCTGTGCAATCTGAAAGCTAAAAGCACATACCTTCTTTTATAACAACTCTGTTGGTCCAATAAAAGGTATCAAATCATCTGTTTGTGTGGATCTTGTGTTACAAGGACCAATACGGCAACAGGTTTTTCTTTCTTTTTTTTTTAATTATTATGCTTTTTGTTCCCCTGCCAGCCATTGGATTCTGCTCCAGTCACGGACCCCCTTGCCTCCACCTCCAGACATGCCTGCACTCACCCTGTCATCCCTGGCTTGCTCCCCAGAGAGTGGGGTCGCAGCACCAACCCCCATATTGGGCCGTGGAACAAATATCTGGTTGGGGAGCCGGCTCCTGGAGGCTGATTGAGGCATCAGTGGCTGAGCTTCATTGAGACGGCCAGGCACTGGATGTTTTTTCTCCCTTTGTGAACAGGGGCGGGGACGTGCAATGATGACCAGCGTCCAACCCGCCCTAGATTCAATTTGGCATCGATGCTTGCGATGCACCCATCCTCCACTAAGTGTCACCGTGGCACTGAGTACTCAACCCCCCTCCCCCCGGAGAAGGAGAGCAGTCAATCCTTCTCCCCTGGCTGGACCTCAGACAACCCGGGTCCATTCCTGAACCCGGGTTGCTGGCGCCGCAAGCTAAAATCCAACTGCTGTGCTAGTGGGCTGGCAGGCAATAGGTTTTTCTGTGTCAGGATTTTAGAGTGAGCCTTTGGGTTCTGTCATGTGATTCTCCCTTTACATATAAGCACAAACGCCAGCACTGTCACACCCTGAGCTGAACATTTCTGACAGACAGAGGAAGCATTCATGTAATGACCTGTGTGTCTCATTTATTACTATTAACATGAGTATCTGGTTAATATTTTGTTTTACAGTATGGTAATTTTTATGACTTTGTAGTGTGCTGATGGATCAAACATCGTTAGACTGCAACACATACTTTTTTCCCCCCTTTACACAACAAATCATTTATTTTCATTAATAAGATTGTCATACTAAAAAAAGTTAAAGTGGTCAGGTCAGTCGTGTCATAATGTTCCTAAATAATGAGATCAGAATTTGCCATTTAATAAAGCTTTAATTATGTGACCTGGTAGTCATGCAGTTTTTCTCCAAGTCAGCTAAAATGGTTTTGGCTTCGATGACATGAGTTTACTGATGCTGGCTGCTTCAACAAAACAGTGCTGTAAAAAATAATTAGTATTTCTTTTTTACGTTCACTTGCGCACATGCGCAAGGAACGTCTTGGGAGAATAGCACACTTTGGGGGTGTGACTCTCCTGTGCAATGCACTGCTCCATTGAGCAGGCGTGGCGGTCCTGCACCAATGGATGTGGGTGCTGTGTATGACAGTGGTGGTCTTCACTTCAAAGAAAACCACCGCTGTCTGCTTGCAGCACCTCACGCCCCCCCAAAGCTTTGGTGCCTCGCTGGGAGCCCACCCCAGAGTGGCAAATCTTGTTTTGGCTGACGGGGGTGCCCAATCCCCCATTGGCTCCACGTCCCCCCAAACTGCTTTCCCTGCTGCCATGCTGGGAGCCCACCCCAGTGTAGCAAATGTACCGCATTGCGCCGCCTCACGCCCCCCCAAAGCTTTGGTGCCACGTTGAGAACCCACCCTAGCGTAGCAAACCTTGAGACCCGGCCGAGAGTACCCAATCCCCATCAGCTCCGCCCCCTCAGCTGTCCTCTGCCACGCCTGGGAGCCCACCCAGCGCAGGCAAATGTCCTGCGTCGTCTTTTTTTCTTTACAACCTGTAAATTTAAAACAGTCCCACTGCGCTCTCCCTGGCCCCCTTCCACAACCCGCACCCACCCACTGTGCATCCAGCCTCCCCACACCCCCTCACCCCATACTTACCTCCGGACCTCGGCACAATGGTCTTCGGTGAACTGGGAACACGTCTGCACTCTTCAAAGCCGACCACGAACTGAGGAAATGCCGGTAAGCTGTATAATGGGCTAGATAGGGGGTTTTCAACTTTATTGCATATCTCAGGCATTTTTTGGAATTTTTGCACCACATTTTCCACATGGGGTTTTTGGGACCCCTTCTCATGAATGATGACACTATCATGGGGTTATTCGGGCCCGAAGGGTGATTTCGCAGTCACTGTGCAAAATCACCTTCGGACCGATTAGTGAAACAACCCTGCCAGCGTTCATGAGATGGGCTCTCAAAAAGCCTATTTAATTGTGGAAAAAGTCTAAAAATGTTTCCATTTATAGTGTGCATTATGAGCAGTTCCTCGCAGGCTTGTAAGTTCGCAAATTTTCAATATTTTCACTCCAGATTTTCAACATTGCCATTTTGCCACACCTTCTTATGAGTAGTATAGCTGTCATTTTTCACATCTCACCCAAAATGTGTTTCCGCCCATGTAGCGCACAATGACGCAGTCGGTGTCCGAAATCAATGTATGGGACACATTAAGAAAATCACAGTGACACTGTTCATTAGCAGAGGTCTTAAAATGGCTATGTTGAAAATTTGGTGAAAAAATTCCTAAAAATGACTGTTTTACAAGTGTGGGTTGTGCAGTTCCTACACACGTTCGTAAGTTTGCAAATTTTCAATATTTTCACTCCAGATTTTCAACATTGCCATTTTAACACACCTCCTCATGAGCAGTACAGCTGTCATTTTTCACATCCTGCCTAAAATGTGTTTCCGTCCATGTAGCGCACAATGGCGCAGTCGGTGTGCGAACTCAATGTATGGGACACATTAAGAAAATCACAGTGACACTGTTCATGAGCAGAGGTCTTAAAATGGCTGTGTTGAAAATTTGGTGCAAAAATTCCTCAAAATGACAGTTTTACAAGTGTGGGTTGTGCAGTACCTACGCACGCTCGTAAGTTTGCGAATTTTCTATATTTTCACTCCAGATTTTCAACATTGCCATTTTACCACACCTCCTTATGAGCAGTGCAGCTGTCATTTTTCACATCTTGCTCAAAACATGTTACCGCCCATGTAGCGCACAATGGCACAGTCGGTGTGCGAACTCAATGTATGGGACACATTAAGAAAATCACAATGTCACTGTTCATGAGCAAAGATCTTAAAATGGCTAGATGAAAATTTGGTGAAAAAATTCCAAGAAATGACTGTTTTACGAGCGTGCGTTGCGCAGTTCCTACGCACGCTCGTAAGTTCATAAATTTTGAATATTTTCACTCCAGATTTTCAACATTGCCATTTTACCACACCTCCTTATGAGCAGTACAGCTGTCATTTTTCACATCCTGCCCAAAACGTGTTTCCGCCCTATGTAGCACAATGGCACAGTCGGTATTAGCGAACTCAATGTATGGGACACATTAAGAAAATCACAGTGACACTGTTCATGAGCAGAGGTCTTAAAGTAAACTTATGTTGAAATTTGGTGAAAAATTCTTATAAATTACTGTTTTACGAAGGGCGTTCGCACTTCTCACGCTCGTAAGTATGCGAATTTTCAATATTTGCACTCCAATGACTTCCAAATACCTAAACAGCACACAGAAGCAAGCAACATTCAGCATTGACAAATGCTTGTACTTCTTTGTCACTGATTTTTTTAAGCCATGTCCAAGTGCCAAATACCACTGCAAATACCTGCAAGCGAACGTTCGGCATTGACAAATGCTTGTTTAAATACCAGTCTTATCTCCTCACATGCCATGGATTTATAGAAAAAAATCACTGCCTTCAGTCTGTGTGAATACTCCCCCTGCACCAAAATAGACAACCATAATCATTCATGTCCTCTGATCTTTCTCCCCCCAACTCTCACCCTACAAAGCTCTCCACAAAGCAAGTGATAGAAAGGTCACTGTAGATGCACTCAGTCTTCCAGTTACCTTCAGTGGTTCTTTCAATGCTTCCCCTTCTCATACCCCTTTTTTGTGGTTTCTGCTCATACCTGTTTCTCTATCTCCCTTTGAGGCTATGTATATGCATGACTTGCTCCCAATTAGATGCACCCGTTTCTTGCACAGACTGCCACGTTCAAGTTTTCTCTCATCCGGGTGGCTGCATGTCAAGTACAATTCCCCCAACCACTACCACCTTCACCACCACCTCCTCCCTGTACCTCTAGTTCATCCGTCTCTGCCCACTTACCTTAATGGGTATCAGTTCCCTTTTGGTGTGAGACTTCAAGTCTGATGAAAGTGAGGGTGGAGACGAAGAGTATCAAGCCGGAAAGAGGAAAGAACTGGTAACAAAACCAGAATGTCTGTCCCATATTTGTTTTATTGGACTTGTCTCTGCATAGTTTGGCAGTTCGTCCGGTCAGTTTCCCAAGGCAGTGCGTAAATAATCTCAGTGGTGCCTTGGATTATGCACTTGTTAGTCAACACATTTATTGCATAACACGTTTTGATGTTACAATTTTTTTTAAATACACTTTTTCTAGATTCACATTAAAACATCACAATTATCTGCACATGTATTTATCAAATGTAATAATAATAAATATTATGCACTTAAGAAGTCTATAGTACAGGTTTGTGTTATTTTGTGTGTGTGTGCCGCCTCTTGCAAAGTGATCTTCCCACCCTTGTGTTGTGATTATGTAGGGGATGAGGTGCATGCAGGATTCATGAGATATGATGCAGATGGGGTTAATTGTAAATCCTCCAGTACTTACAGGATCACATAGTGTTAGTGTGAGGATTTTGTGAGATGAGATTGAGGTGCTGTTCATCTTAAGTCCCTTGTAGAGTCTTTTTAGGTCTGCATGCAGGGGGGATGGGTCCTGTTTTTTTTGGTCAGAATGAACTTATATGAAAGTCCATGAAACTATGCCTCTGTTTGAAATGAAAATAGTGAATCAGATGTGGCAATATTGTGCCATTGGTCTCATGTTAACAATGCAGTTTAAATATTAAAATTAAATACAGTATATGAAAGCATTTAAACTATATCATTAATGAGACAGAACAGTTCACAATCTATGTTATTCTCTACTGGGTATGCTTGAACCAGTGTAATGACTGATGCAGTGCACAAATGGGCACATCAAGTACCAGCATATCCCTTCTAATCCCATCTAATGCTCTCATGCCTATGACAGAACTTTGAGGATCACTTAGTATGGTAACAGTTTGGTTTCAAAAGCTCAATAAGAGGTAACAGGAGACAATTTAATATTTAAAATATTATTTTATTGATAACAGCAACATACAGACAATGATTGTTACACCAGTTTTCTTTCCTGCGACTGTCCCCTGTGTTTTCTAGTCCCATTTCTGCCTCAAGTTCTGTTGTCACTTATAGTATTTATTAGTGTTGGTTTCATCCTTATAAGATGCAATTGACACAGCATGGTATCTGTCCTGGTTCAGTGTTATGTTTGGGAGTTGGGTTACCTTTGAAGCAACTAGACAGAGTGGGTGATGTTCACTTATAGCCGGCAGGTTACAGAGATGAAACTCCCATACACAGATTTGAAGTTGAGAATAAAGAGAGAAATGGCAAAATCATGGCAGCAGTGCTGTAGTGGCTACAGACATTGTCAGTGTAGTGGCTATGACTTTGCCGGTACAAGGAACATAAAAAACCTTAGCTCCCAACACTACCTCACTGGGAATCCCAAACTGATGCTCTCTGTCTAAGCTAACAGCTCAAAAATGGCAAACAAAAACAGCAATAAAATGAAGAAAATCAGAGTTAAAAATTAATTAAATTTGCTGGGTTCTCCAAAAACAGCTAATGGCCGCTGTTGCTTATTAAATAATCTTTTACCCCATAAAGTATGTATTTTAAAACATGTTATTTTTTAACATGCTAAGCACACATTCTTAGAGTAGTCAATCATACAGTTTTAATTCTGGGATGGCAATGGGGGAGAGTGCCACTAGACACCAGGGAAACGGAGGCTCAGTGCTCTCACTGCAGCCCACAGCATCAGTTCCAGTTGCAGCTGCAGAAGCCAAGAAAGTACTGCTGTTCTCAAAGAGAGAACACAGTGGAACAGCTCCTCTCACTAAACTGGGCACCCTGGATTTTGAGTGCCCAGACATGGTATTTCTGTCAACTTAAAAAAACAAACACCAGAATCTAGCTAAACAGGTCCCATTTAGCTGGGTTCAGGTGTTTATGTTTGTGAAAATACATAATTGGAATACACCTTTACTGTTTGTAAGTTTAAACACTAAAAAACAAGCATTTGTCAATGCCAAATGTTTGCTTGCTGGCATTGACATTGGTAGTGTAGAAGTTAAAGAGATGCATAATTCAATTCAATTCAATTCAATTCATCTTTATTTTTAGAAGGCGCTTTTCTTAAAATCAAAGCGCCTGTACAAATTCACAAAACAATAAATACAATAAAATTAAAACTAATATAAATCCTTAAAAGCTATGCTAAAAAGGTGGGTTTTCAAAGCTCCCTTAAAACTAAGGATGGTCAGGCAATCTCACACCTGACGAGGTGGAGAATTCCACAGGGTTGGTGCCATAAAACTAAACGATCTAGCACCTGATGTTTTCAAACGAACCCTGGGAATCTCTAGCAATCCCTCTTCAGTGGATCGGAGGGAGTGGGAGGGATTGTAGGAGCAAAGGAGCTCTTTCAGGTAGGTAGGTAGGTCCCAGATCATGTAGGGCTTTATAGGTCAGTAAACCGACCTTGAAGGTGATTCGCCAAAACACTGGCAGCCAGTGCAGTCCGCGAAGCACAGGCATTGTATGGCTGGATCTAGAAGATCCAGTCAACAACCTGGCTGCCGCATTCTGCACTAGCTGCAGACGGCAAAGTTCAACCCCCGATAGCCCTAGGTATAAGGAATTACAGTAGTCAAGACGGAGGTAACGCAAGGCGTGATCAATGCTGAAGGTCCTCTGGAGGAACCAGGTGCTTCACCCTGGCAAATATTCCTCAGATGAAAAGAAGTTTTGACAACCGCTGACACCTGGGATTTAAGTGTCAGGCGGTCGTCAATTATTACGCCAAGATTCCGCACCTGATCTGAGGTCGCCAGTTGGACACCTCCAAGCCATAAGCCTGAGGGTGATCCCTCCGGCAGACCCGCCTCACAGCGACCTTTGTCCACAACCAACACCTCAGTTTTCTCCGGGTTTAACCTCAGCCAACTCCCATTCATCCAGTCTTAGATTTCTTCAAGGCAGTTATTAAATACCGACAAGGCAACGTCCTGGCCAGGCACAAAAGACATATACAGCTGGGTATCATCTGCGTAGCAGTGAAAACCCAAACTGTATCATCTAATAATCACCCCTAATGGTAGCATATACACCGAAAACAACATAGGTGCTAAAATAGAACCCTGCGGTATCCCGCAGGGTAGGGAGAGTGATGCTGAGGAAAAAATTCCCGACACCACTCTCTGAGTCCTACCCTCGAGGGTAAGATTGAAACCATCTGAGGACCGTACCAGACAGTCCACAGACTGACCGCAGATGCTCTAACAGCACACCATAGTCAACGGTGTCAAATGCCAGAGAGATCAAGTAGTACCAAGATGGATCGGGTTCTACAGATCTCTCTCGCTATTGGAGACATTTAGTACCGTTCTGCAAGCGTGTCTCGGTACTATGCCTTTTCCTAAATTCAGACTGGAGAATCGTAGATATTGTTGTTGGTCAGATGATCCTCCAACTGCGCTGCGACCACTTTCTTAATAACTTTACCCACAAAGGGTAAGTTAGAGACTAGCCTGTAATTTGCTAGACAATCTGGATCTAAGGAGGATTTCTTTAATAGAAGCAACTATAGCCTCTTTAAGGGATCTGGAAAAATCCCCTCAAAAGACTTCCAAGCGATCAAAGCTAGGACTAGGCCGATCTTATCCACACAACCCACTAAAGGCGTGTGGGGCCAGGGTCCAAATCACAGCTAGTCGTCGCGGTGCTCGAATGATCATCACAGCATCACCCGATTAATGAGAAGGCTGAAGTCAGACCATCTAAACTGGGTGTTCGACATCTCCTGCCGACCACCGTCGCTCCATTGGGGAGGAAGGCGAATATCCGATCTGATTTTGACAATCTTATCTGCAAAGAAGAGCAATCTCCTACACCATTCTTGAGATAAAGCTCTTCTGGGCTGAAGACAGACTGGATTGCACAGTCTGTCCACAGTCGAAAAGAGCTGAGCTGGTCTATTCTGTGCAGCCGCTATCTCTCTGGACAGGAACTCTGCCTTCTTACGAGAGATTGCGGATTGATAGGCCAAATAATGGTCCATCAAACTAAGCCTGTCAACGTCAAGACCGGACCTTTCGCCAACGCCTCTCCAGCCTTCGTCCAACCCTCCTCAACTCCCTCATGGTCTCATCAAACCAGGGAGACCTGGGGCGAGGAGTAAGAGGACGAACACGAACTGGTGCAATAGAATCCAGGGCCCCTGTCACTGCCTCATTATAAGCATGTACCAGGTCACCTGGATCTAAGCACTCTATCGGTAGGCTTGATAGGTCCAACACCGCCATCAAGTCATCTGGGGATACACCCCTCAAAGGGCAGTATCGGATCATCTCCAAAGAGGGGCAGACCTAACAGGGGTGGCCTCAAAACTGAACCTAATGGAGTGATGGTCAGACCATCCGACCGGTTCCACCACCAAGTCGGATATCCCCATCCCCAGAAGGAACACCAGGTCCAATGAGTGTCCGCCAACATGGGTCGAGGAGGAAACCACCTGTGTGAAGCCCAGTGATATCATCAACTGGAGGAAGTCTTGACCAAATCGAGAGAGTTCATCGTCGACCTGCATTGAAATCCCCCAGAACCAACCATCTGGGGGACCCCAACTAGGTCGACAATGAAGTCTGCGACTTCCTGCAGGAAAACATTCTCAATCACCTGGTGGATGGTATACAAGTATCCTGCACCCACACCTCGCCCATGATACACTCAAAGGATCTGGTGACTCCCGCTGAGTACCTCCACCAGGCCCAGTTCTGACTTAAAACATATGTAACTTGCCGCCCCTCTGATCCTGCCTTGGGCAGTATATGTCACCAGTACCCAGCTGGAATTGCTGCGGCTAAAACTGGCCCATCATTTTCATCCAGCCAAGTCTCGGTGATGCACGCCAGGTCAGATGACCCGACAAGATCGGCTACAACAGCCATCTTGTTTTTAATAGACCTGGCGTTGCATAACACCGCCCGAGTAGGATAAACCTCCAATAATGACCGCCCTACCGGCTGATCCAAATCAGAACCCTTGGGTATGGGTACAAGACAGGGAAGACCCCTCTCCTGTGCCCATTTCACCCCAGGGCATCTCCTTGACCCCACTATCCCAATCCGCCCGCTCCTTTCCATTCCCCCCCCCCCAAGCCCAGCACCAACCCTCCGTCTCCCTCTCACAATCCCCAGAGCCCTACATTTTCTGTAGACTCCCGGTGACAAAGGGGGACAGGAGAAAGGACGGAGGTCCCTGAGCATAGAGGGGGAATAATACCCAACTGCCTTATTATCATTCCAGCACATAGTTCACACCACAATTAATAATAATAAACCCTACTCAACTTATATAAAACAAAATTATATAAACTTATATAAAACAGAATTTCAAATAGAACTTAAAATAAAACACTAAATAATCATAATATAATAGAAATCTATTAACCAATTCTAGTGCTGTCAGATTATCAAAACATATTATATTTCTACCCCACCCACAGTATTCTCACCACTGCAGGGAGAGGAGCATCCCACCTAAAACCACCAAAAATGGCCCTTCACTTTAAAACCCATCCATCAGTACCCTCATTTAACTCAAGAAACAAAGTTCAAGGTCTTTGTTGTATAGTCACACTTCTGTGCTCTCACCACACTGTATGGCTCCAACATTAATCAGACTCCTCTCACGAGACTGATAGTTCAAAATGAACTCAGTTGTAATTAAATTTCCTGTTGGTCTCCCGTAATCTCCCAATAACTAAAACACAACACTTACAGCAAGAAATGGTTCAGGGATACTTCACCAAGTCTGACTCCACACCGCTCTAACTTCAGTCAAAAGTCTCCAAAACTCCCAGTAGCCGAGATCCTGAAAGCAGCAAACGAGCAGACAGCAGATAGCACAAACAACTCCTCCACCTCCACAAATTCTAGCCACAGGCTCCAGCTGACCCGACCCTCGCTATGATGAGGCAGGCAGAACCACCCTCCGATAGCACCCCTGCCTCACCCAGGGAACACAGCAAGCCCCACCACTCTCCGGACGCAGAAAGCCAGCCCCCCCGTCTGGACCAGGGAGCCAAACCTTCAAATTATGTGGACGGCTTTCACACAATCTTCACTGCCGTTCTTCTGCCTTCCACTTCCTTGTAGAATAGTCCCACACACACGAGAGCCGACAGCCTCTTTCCCACGGTCCGGTAAAGATTTTGTCCCCGAACAGAAACTGCAGTTCACTTGCTGAGTTCCAACAGAAGGAAGAGCCGCCACCAAGCCTCCAGGCTACAGGCCACCAACTTCTCCAACAACGTCAGGCAGACCGACAGCACCCAAACGAACCACCCACGACCAGATCAGTCTCTCCAAAGCCTCTCAAACTTTAAATAACAGAGCATAAATAGTCGCAATAATAAACGACTGCTAGCGACTATACAACGGGCGGTACTGTAATTCAAACGGCAACATTTAAATGTTTAAATAAAATAAAATTGGGCCAAAGACCAAAACTTCTAAGCACTCATGGACAGCAGCCCAGCGTGGCCGCCATCTTCCCAGTCCAATCAGACTTCCCCCATCAATGAGGTATATCTAGCATAATAGGAATGGCAGTGAAGTATTGAACTGAAGCCAACCCCACCACTACCCTGCAGAGACTGACAGGCATTGGGGTGTGCCTTTGGGTCATCAGGCATAACGGCCACACCATTTCACCACACCCTACCCTGCAGACTTCGACAAGTGTCACAGTGTGCCTTGGGGTCTTTGGGCCTTATGCTCACCCCATTCCATATGTAAATATGGTGAGATGGGTGAAGTATAGGAGAATGGGGTGAACTTTGTGGCTGAAGAGTTCAAGGCACACCTTGATGCCTGTCACTGGCTGCAGGGTGTGGGTGGGGGTGGAATGGCATGAGCATTACAGGTGGCAATCCTAAGTCACACCCCTGATGCCTGTCAGTCTCTACAGGCTGGGGCGTTATGGTCAGAAGCCCTAATGCCCCAGGCGTTTGTTGGTATTTTCACTCCACATTTTCAACATGGGTTTTTTGTAACTCCCACCTCATGAACAGTGGCAATATCAGTTTGTTAGCCGAAAGCTGATTTTGCACAGTGACTATGCCATTTGGCACCACAGGTGCAAAAACACATTTCAAACAGGATGTGAAAAATGACAGCTGCACTGTTCGTGGGGAGGTGTAAAAAATGGCAATGTTGAAAATCTGGAGTGAAAATATAAAAAAACTGAAGTCACGAGTGTGCATAGAAACTGTACAATGCTCACCCATAATGTAATTACTTTGGGGATATTTTACAACAGATTGTCAATGCAGGCATTTTGGGACCTCCGCTCATGAACAGTGTCACTGTGATTTTCTTAATCTGTCCTGAACACTGATTTCCTACAACTACCATGCATTTCTGCGCCAGAAATGCGAAAACACATTTTGGTCAGGGTGTGAAAACTGACAGCTGTACTGTTCATAAGGAGGTGTGGAACAATGTCAGTGTTGAAAATCTGGACTGAAAATAGTACAAATTCATGAACTTATGAGGGTACATGGAAACTGCGTAATGCACGCTCATAACACAGTCATTTTATGGACTTCTGTCACCAAATTTTAAACATAGCCATTTTAAGACCTCTATTCATGAACAGTGTCACTGTGATTTTCTTAATCTGTCCCTAACATTGGTTTTGCACACCGACCATGCCATTAGGCGCTACATGCGTAAAAACACATTTTGGGCATGATATGAAAAATGACAGCTGTACTGCTCATAAGGAGGTGTGGCAAAATGTCAATGTTGAAAATCTGGAGTGAAAATATTAAAAATCCGCGAAATTATGAGCATGCGTAGGAACTGCGCAACACACGTTCATAAAACAGTCATTTTTGGGAATTTTTTTTAGCAAATTTTCAACATAAGGTTTTGGGTGGCATATCTCATGAACTGTGGCACTGTTGTTTCGTTACTTGGTCCTGAAAGGTGGTTCCATGCCGGACATAAAAAATCACCTTTTGTGACCGAATAACAAAATGACAGTGACAGAATTCATGAGGAGCCCCAAGAACTTATACAGCAAATTTGGTGAAAAAATTCCCCAAAATGGCTGAGATATGCACTGAAGTTGAAAAAAAAACACATTTATGTCATTATACAGCCTACTGGCATTTCTTCAGATCGCGTTCACCTTTGAAGAGTGCAGACTTGTTTCTGGTCCACCGAAGATCATCGCACCGGACTCCGGAGGGAAGTATGAGGTAGAGGGTGTGGGGAGGTGGATGCGCAGAGGGTGGGAGCAGATTCGGGGGCAAGACAATCAATGAAGGACTGTTTTTTCTTTTCATGTGTTTGTGTTCTTTTTAGGAAGACGACGCGGGACTTGTGCCATGCTGGGGTGGGCTCCCAGCATGGCAGCTGGAAGTCTATTTCTTTTGGGGGGGTTTAATTGAGCCGATGGGGGATTGGGCACCCCATCACCATTCTGACTTTTGCCATGCTGGGGTGGGCTTCCAGCATGGCAGCTATAAGTCGAGGGGGGGCACAGAGCCGATGGGGGATTGGGGACCCCATCAGCCATACTGTGTGCAGCGGGGGGTGCATGAGCACACTGGGGTGGTCTCCCATCTTGCTACTTGAGTGTTTGGGGGGGAGAGCAGACACATAGGAAGCTGTCTATGACAACTGTTCAGGATGCAGTGCTATGTGTAAGCACTTTGCATACTGCCGATGGCAGTATGTAAATTACCTGCCGACGCCATTATGCAAATTGCCTACATGTTACAACTGCTGATTGCAGCAGTTTTCCACTTTCAACTGTATGCCACTGCATTCTAAATGGCTGTCATAGACGGCTCAGACATTCATTGGCGCAGTGCGGCCGTGCCTGCAAAAGGGAGCAGGGCATTGGAAGTGGGGGATGCACACCTACGAAAACTCGTATGGTGGCACTATGTTTCTTGCACATGCATGCAAGCAAACATAAAAATGGCATCAATCTTGACTGTTTTTTTCCCCCATGTCCAGTAAATCCTGCAGATAACCACTTATGATATGTTTTTTGACCTTTCACAATTGTTTTTTTATCAGTCGCAGCAGAACATTAACATTAAAATCATTATAACTTTGGAACCCTTTAATATTTTTTCACCAAACCTCCCAAAGACACACTCTTGGTATGGCCTCCTTCAAACCTAAATATTTCATGAAAAAATTCCACACAGTCTAGGTTGTAGGTGAGGACAAAAAATTCTCAATGTTAAGTATAGGGAAACCAAACATGTTTTTTTCTGCTTTTTTGGCACTCCATGTCTCGAAAACTGCACAAGATTCTGTCGCAAAACTTTACATGTCTTGAGATCCTGGCAGTCTGACCATGCATGCCAAATTTTGGGCTATTTCGTCAAAGAATGCAAAACTTATTAAAGTGCAAAAAATGGGGTTTAACATTGAACAGGCTACTCAGCCCTAACTATAGGGGCATGACCGTGCCCCCATAATATATTTATTTATTTATTTTAAGTTGCACCCCTTGCTTCTTAGTTGTCTCTACTGTTGCTCATGTTAGTTTGTATTATGTTGGAGTAGATGGAGTTGAGTGAGAGTGATTAGTGGTTGTATAAGAGTATAATTGTGGTATGAGTGTGGGTTAGGGTGGGAGTGGTTTCATGGTGATGCTTGGTGGTTTATTTTATTAGTTTTTTTTATTTGATTTGTAAGCAAGCACTATGTGTAAGGGAGAGGCTGTTACTAGGCTCAGCTACACCTCAGATCAGCTTGGCTGTTCTGTCCATTCAGGGGATCCCCTACAGCTATAACATCAGCTGTTACCAGATGCTGCACAGGGCTGGGGATCCTCAGAAGGCAGAGCAATGGCTGTGATGGAGGATCTAAGTGGGCTGAAGGGGGGTTGGATAGGATTAGTAAGAACTCAGAGGTACCCAGGGAGGAGAAGAAATAATGACAGGATCCCTCCTGTCTTGTTCCCCTCACTAGATCTACTGTATGCCAAATGCCATGGGGCAACAGGTTAGCAGGCCAACCAGCTCTGCTGCTCCCCTTCACGCCATTCTTTGCAATGCAAGGCTGATGAGGAATATGGTGGCACTGATGGAGGGTTTCACTGCTGATTCCTCCGCTAATCTTGTTTGTATCACAGAGACCTGGCTGGGGATGACTCCAGCCCTGTGCTTGAGAAGTCCATTCCAGACACTTACTCCATGGTGTATTGCCCGAGGAGGGATCACAGGGGGAGCAGGGGAGCCATCTGTTTTAGATGTGCCCTGAGATTCACAGTGTACACCACAGGAACTTCCAGGTCTTTTGAGAGTGTGACTGCTAAAGGTGAGGCAGGTGTAGGCTGTAAGGTCATCCTCATACACCAGCCTCTGGGGCATGGTGGTGATTTCCTGTGGGAACTGGCATATTTCATGGCTGACCTGATGTTGAATGCCCCCAGGCATTTAGTGTTGTGGAACTTCAATGCATGGGTTGATGATGAAGCCTTGCCTTTTGGTCAGCAGTTCCGCCAGTTAATGTCATCACTGGGCCTTAAACAGGTGGTTGTTTCCGTGACTCATCTGCACTGTCACACACTGGATCTGGTCTTCTTATCAGAGCTTGACATAAGTGCAGTCATGGTTGATCTGGTCATTTGGTCAGATCAAGATGTCATGTCTTTCCTTTATGGGGCACCCTGTGTTAATACCCATCTGATGGAGATTGTCCTGTACTGCTCGGAATTTAATCTGGAATTTCACAAGCTCTAGGGAGTGCTGGACATCTTGGGCATGATGATGGCTTGTGCTTAGGAAGCCACAAAAGCCATGGAGCAGTATAACACAGTTCACGCAGCCTTGAACCCCCTAAAACCTTTCCGTGTCTGTCCCTTGGCATCCTGTTGGAGATCACCATGGTATAGTGAGGAACTAATGCAGCTGAATACTAAGGAACAGAAGTTGGAGCATTCTTGGCAGAAATCTTGCTCCAAGGAGGACAAATTGGCTCTGAGAACTCACTACTATGAATATCAGAGGGCATTCGCCTTGAAAAAGATTGAGTTCCTCTCAAGGATTATTGCTGAAACCAAGAATCGTCCAGCTCAGCTTTTTCACAGTGTAGACAGATTGCTAAATCCTGTCTGTCTGCAGTCTGAACAAGATTTTTCTGCAGAGAAGTGCAAAGAGTTCAATCATTTCTTTCTTGACAAGGTGGCCTCCATTCAGACTGAGATAGCCTCAATTGACCTTTCATTGGCCAGTGATATTCACAGAGGGAGTGGCAATGAAGATTTGCCATCCTGGACTGGGCTCCAGCTAGCTGTAGAAGAGAAGATGATCTGGGTGATTTTGGGTCTGCACCCTATTTACTGCTTGCTGGATCCTGGGCTTACATGGCTGCTTATTGTTAGTCCTGAATCCCTAGGGCCAGCATATACTGATTTTGTCAGGTGTTTCCTGTGGGAGGACATTTTTCCGTTATCTCTAAAAAGGGTGGTGGTGAAGTCTCTCCTTAAGAAACTATATTTGGATCCTGACAGTCTGGTTAATTACAGGCCTATCTCAAACCTTCCCTTTCTGGGGCTTGAGGCTCACCTGGAGCAATATAACATCTATAAATCACTCCAGTCAGGATTTAGGCCTCATCACAGTACTGATACACCTCTCTCATCAGAGTGATGCATGATCTCCTCATGGTGAGAGACCAGGGACTTTGTTCCATCTTGATCCTTCTGGGTCTCTCATCTGCATTTGACACAGTGGATGATGGTGTGCTGATTGATCACCTAAGGAAATCTGTGGGTCTCACCTGCACCATTTTATGATGGCTTGAGTCGTACATTACTGGGAGATCACAGAAGGTAGCACTAGATAAAAACATCTCTGGAGTGACTGATTTCTTGTGGGGTTCCACAAGGCTCGGTCTTGGCACCTATGTTGTTTACCATATACATCTTGCCACTAGGTAAGATAATCAGACAGCATGCAGTAGAGTTTCACTGCTTTGTAGATGATACTCAGCTCTGTCTTGCACCCCCAAAGTGTTAAACACAGTTTAGGTGCTTGGGCGGTGCCTTCAAGACATGAATGACTGGATAGCCTCCAACTGGATGTGTTAACTCTGGCAAGACAGAGGTTATGTTTATTGATTCTGGTCAGTATGAACTGGCAATGACTAGTGGTAGCCTTCTTTTGTCATCTGTGAATGACCAGTCCCTTTGAGCTGTGAATGCAGTGAAGAATCTGGGCATCATTCTAGACTGCAAACTGACATTAGAACAACCGGCATCAGCAGTAGTCACGAACAGTTTTTGCCATCTTCGTTATAGTGCCCTGATAAAACCACATCTTACATCGGCTGAACTGGAGACAGTAGTCCATGCCTTCATCACCTCAAGACAAGATTATTACAATGCTGTTTACTTAGAGTTAACTGGAGGTTTGATCCACCACCTGTAGCTGGTCCAGAATGATGTGGCCTGACTGGTGATGCAATCATCTCTGAGGGATTACATCCCGCTGGTGGGGTGCAATCTGTTCTGCCTGCATGTGTGGTGATGTATCGCCTTCAAGATATGCTTGTTAAACTTCAAGGCCCTAAATGGTTTGGATCCAAGCCACCAGAAAGACTTTCTGATGTCCTATACACCTACTCACCCCCTCTGATCCATAGATGTAGGCTTGGGTTATGTTCCTCATTCCTGTCTTAAACAATCTGGGGACAGAGCATTTGGGGTTGCTGGCTCAAATCTCTGGAACTCCCTGCCACAGATAGTAAGATCTGACCATATGGTGGAAGCCTTTAAATAACAACTAAAGATGTACAGTATCTGTTTGCATTTGCCTACCCAGACTAATTTATTTTAATTGCTTACTGTTTATTTATTATCTTTATTTTATCTAATTTATTTATTTAGTTTTTGTTGACCGGGAAAGTGCACAAGACAAATCCTGCCTATTTTCAGGCACAACCAGGGGGAGGGGGATACAGATGAATGCCAACTGACCTTGAACCATATTAAGCTGTTGGTGGTATTGTTAGTGAATGAGGGAAATTTGGCCAGGCTGTTTTTATTTTTGTAAGGTCCCCTGAGCCACTGCATAGGGTGCCAAATGAATAAAATTGCTTTTCCTCTCCTTGTATTTTGAATTGCATCATTCCTGTCTGTATTAGTTCTGATGTCTGTATTTTATGTCCTGTATGCTACCCCTGGGCCGTATCTGGAAGCAAGCCTCAGCTCAATGTGTCTTTCCTGGTTACCAATTTCAAATAAATAAATGGCTGCATATTAACTGAAGATAAGTGAAATATTGTGAAAAAGAGGGGAATCATATTCGACAATTATTTGACTCAGAAATTGTTTTGCTAATATGACTATGGCTTCCACGTAGAACAGATTTATATTCAGATACAGAAAGCCTAGCTTCAAATTGACATTTTTGGTTATTGCCTGTGTGTGTGTGTGTGTGTGTGTGTGGGGGGTTACTGAAATGTGCTGGTGTTGCAATAGCCTCAAGTATTTTATGCATACTGCTAAATCAAAAGTACTGTGCTACCAGTTTTACTTGTCACAGTGAGTTGATTTAAAAATTTATTTGACTTTTGTACTTGATCTGAAGGTTGTAATGTGTTTTTGTATGATTAAATATTAATTTGTTTTGCATTAGCTACTTTTGTAACAAAGAACAGCTTGACTGCAGTTGAGTTTGAAATTCGTTCATGTTAGAGCTAACATTATTTAGCACTGTGTCATCAGCACACATTACCAACTTTATGTCAGGACAAACTAATGGAAATTTGCTGAGACAAAATGAGATCAACTGGATTCCTAGAACCGAGCCCTATGGAACATCTGTGCTAATGTTTTTGATGCTGATGGTCACAGACCCCATTTTAACCTATTGCTGCCTGCTATATAAGTACCTATTAAACTACTAAAGGGTAAATTAAACATTAACTCTATTGAATAATTTATCAGACAGAATTGTGTGATTGATTAGACTGAAAAGAACTGATTATATCAACGAAGAGGGCACCAGAAATGAGACCCATGTCCATAGATTCACAGAGGTCAGTTGTGTACCTGATAAAGACCATAAGAGTACAATGGTTCTTTTGAAAACCATGTCTATCCACTGTTAAGTTGTTTTTATCAATAAAGTCAGTCAACTGTTTAAGTACATGTTTAGAATAGCAATAAAGCAAAAGTTAAATACTTCATTTATCATCAGTCAGTGGCCCTGGACATTGGGCTTAGCTTTTAGTGTAATAAAAATTGTTTGCTGCCACCTGTCTTTCTAAAAAGTGTACTACATTGAAATTGATTTTCACAAAGGAGAAGCACACCTACAACACAGCGATTTTATTACTAGTGCTAATAATGCATACAGCTCCTTTACAGATGACTATTATTCTTTGCGGGGAACAGTCAGCACAAAGGGTCTACACACTCAAGTGTGGGACTGGCCTTAATGAGCACTTTGTGTGTAACAACATTTTGGCTTATCTACTGTTTACTGCATTATAATAGACTGTATCAGACTAATTTTGCATAACTTTAGGCTGACATCTTATGTTACTACAAATTCCAGAATCCCATGCAGCTGACATCAGAGCAGTAGGCAGCAGTGGGAGATTCAATAGCATGCAGTGCATGTTTAAGCAATATACCACAACAGGGTGTGGGTTATGACAGGATTTACCATGCCTGGTATGGTTTGGTCATGATCCTGCAGACCAAGTGAGTAACCACACCAGGAGTAGTACATCCTGCCATGACTCACACCCTGGAGTAGTATATTGTGATTATACAATGTCTCCCTGTATATTTTTGTAAGAAAAAATAAAGGAAAATACAGTTTGTTGTTTATTTGAATGATTTTTTTAAGTTATTCTTATGCCTGAATATATAGCTTCTTGTTACTAGGGAGAAATGTTGATTCACAGTGTTTTCTTTTTTTTATAAAATCGGGAGAGTGGGGAGGTGGGAGTGACAGTCCGAGTGTTTGGGAAGATCCAAGAAATTTATTTTTGTTTGTACCTGAAAGTGAGGGGAGGTTTCAGTGAGAGGTGTAACTCCGAAACTGAACTGAAGAGTGCATTTTTAAAAGACAGAGGAGAAGGCAAGTGTGGTTACTGTATTTTTTTTCCGGTTGGGAGGTAGGGACATGGACTGACACTTGTCAGTTGTGTTCTCTTATCTTTTCATTTTTCAGTGGGGTGACTGGAGTGATTTGGGGAACTGGGAGTTAATTACGTGCACTGGAGCTAGGCAGTGTGAATGAGAAAGACCGGGAAGAAGCAGAGAGCAAGAGAGCGAGAGCTGCAGTGCAGTGGAGATGGCTACTGGTAACTGTCGATGCTCTAAAAATATTGAGTGAAGGTAAGGTGTGTGAGGTAACAGGGAAGGAGTAAGCACTGTTGGACATATCTTTGTTGGTGAAATGTTTTGTTCTGTACAGAATCTGATGTTCAAGGGTTCAGGGCAGGAATGGCGGCACTGTCAATTGTGGGTTCTGCATCTCCTAGCTGCTCATTGCCATTCCTGACTTTCTGGTGCTCATAGTTATCTTGGGGGAGTTTGTCATGTGGCTTACTGGCGGCTGGCACCTTTTCCCATTGGTATACCATAGGATTTATCACGGGTAAAAGGTGCCAGTCAGACAATCAGGATGCATGATTTCTTCTGCCCATTGTATAATAGAGTTTATGTAAGCTCTGATCTTTTGTTTACGGGTTCCATTCTCCATGCTAGGCTAAGTATAGTCACAGAGAACTGTACTTAGCCCCTGGAAAAAAGCAGACCCTGAAAACACCTGATCAGAGAATATAACATCTCTAACATGCACTGCAGGCTATTGAATCTCCCACTGCTGCCTAATACTCTGATGTCAGCTGCAGGGGATTCTGGGATTTGTAGTAACAGAAGATGTCAGCCTAAAACTAATAAGAAACAAACATATTTTTGCACACAAAGTGCACATTGGGACCTGCCCCACACTTGAGTGTACAGATCCTTTGTGCTAAGTGTTCCACTTTAAGTGATTTTCCCATTTTATGCAAAAAAAAAACAACTACTGTCATTCCAAAACAACGTTTGATTTCAGGGCATTCCAAGTAAAGATGTTTTCTTAGCAAAGATGTTTTCAGGAAATTAAGCTCTTTGCTCATAAAACTTCATCTGTTTCTATTGCTTTTCCTGTCGTGAAGCCATAATATTCTACTGTATCATCACAACCAGTTGCCATGCTAATGATTTGGATGTCATTAGTAGAGGATTGTCATTTCAAGACAGTAATAGCCGCAGTAATAAATAAGGATTAAAGGGCTAATTGCTTCTTTTCATACAAGACACATAGAAACATAGGAATTGCTGGCAAACAAAAGGCTCTACAGACCATCCAGTCTGCCCAACTCAACTTAATGTTGGATGTGTTAGCCCTAGTGACCATTTCTTCATCCTCTCCACTTCTTCAACTGTCTTTCCAGCCCCATATGTCTGCCCCATGCATGTCTGACCCCCGCCACTGATTTAGCACAGAGAACTTTTCTTGGCAGCCTGTACCACCTATCGACCATCCTTTCCATGAAAAAATATTTTTTGACATCCTTCTCATAGCTCCCTCTTCCAGCTTCATTGAGTGGCAAATATGTTTCTACTCGGTGTGGACAGCTCTCTGCTTTCCACTCAGTTTTTCCCGTAATGGTACATATACATCTCTGTGATATCCCCTCTCTTTTCTTGCCTTTGGGGTGCACATGTTGAAATCTTCCAACTTCACAAATAAGACTTCCCTTATTGTCCCTGGACAGGGCCACTGATTTATGGTGATTAAAGTTGTGAAATTCCATTTTCAAGACTTGAAATTTCAGGAATTGTACCAGTTATTGTTATTCTAATTTCTGCATTTTGCTAGGATTCTACTGTCATTCTTTTATACATTTGTGTATAAATAATCAGTATAAAAGGAATAATATACAGAGCATTAAATGAAGCAAATTAAAATAAGCATTTGTCAATGCCGAATGTTGATTGCGATGGTCCACTGAGCTCACTCACTGCCCCTGCATCAGTAGCTCATTCTGTTTCTCCTGCTGCTGCAGGCTGCTCTATTGTACTGGGCTCCTGCCTGTGTTGGCACGTTTTTCTGCCCACAAAGAAATCTGCAGCTGTCCCGACAGAGCTCTGTTGAGGTGGGTCACTCCCCCTCTCTCACTTGCTCATTCTGTTTCTGCTGGTGCTAGAAGCTGCCCTTTTATACTGGGCTTCTGCCTGCATTGGCACCTTTTTCTGCCCACAAAGAAATCTGCAGCAGTCCTGACAGAGCTCTGTCGGCCTCACTCACTCCCTCCCCTGTCTTACTTGCTCATTCTGTTTCTGCGGGCGCTGTAGGCTGCCTTCCTGTACTGGGCTCCTGCCTGCATTGCCACCCTTTTCTGCCCACAAAGAAATCTGCAGCAGTCATGATACAGCTCCATTGAACTTGCTCACTCCCCCTCTCTCACTCGCTCATTCTGTTTCACACACCGCTGCAGGCTGCCCTTTTGTACTCAGCCCCTGCATGCACTGCTGCCTTTTCCTGCCCACAAAGAAATCTGCAGCAGTCTTAATACAGCTCCGATGAGTTCATTCACTCCCCCTCTCTCCCTCACTCACACGTTCTGTGTCTCCCGACGCTGCAGGCTGCCCTTTTGTATTGGGCTCCTGCCTGCGTTGTTGCCTTTTCCTGCCCACAAAGAAATCCGCAGCAGTCCCGACAGAGCTCAGTTGAGCTTGGTCACTCCTCCCCCCCAGATGCTCTATCCTAATCTGTCCCAAACACTGATTTCTGACAGCAACTGCGGTATTCTGCTCCGGAAGCACAGAAACACATTTTGGTGAGGATGTGAGAAATGACAGTTGTACTGTTCATAAGGAGGTGTGAACAAATGCCAGTGTTGAAAATCTGGCATGAAAATATTACTAATTTGCAAACTTACAAGGATGCATGGAACTTGCACAACACATGCTCATAACACGGTAATTTTATGGAGTTTCATCACAAAATTTTCAACATAGGCATTTTAGGACCTCTGCTCATGAACAGTGTCAGTGTGATTTTCTTAATATGCCCCCAAAACACTGATTTCCCACAGCAACCACGCTATTGTGTGCAGGAAGAATGAAAACACATTTCGGCCAGGATGTGAAAAATGGCAGCTGCACTGTTCATAAGGAGGTGTGGCAAAAATGGCAATGCTGAAACTCTGGAGTGAAAATATTGCAAAATTGCAAAGGTATGAATGTACGTGGAAACTGCGCAATGCACAATCGTAACACACTCATTTTATGGACTTTTGTCACCAAATTTTCAACACAGACATTTTAGAACCTCTGCTAATGAACAGTGTCACTGTCATTTTCATAATGTGTCCTGAAAATGGATTTCCCACAGCGACCACTCTATTCTGCGCTGGTACTGCAAAAACACATTTTGGCCAGGATGTGAAACATGACAGCTGTACTGTTCATAAAGAGGTGTACAAGCATGGCAATGTTGAAAATCTGTAGTGAAAATATTATTAATTCGTGAAGTTACGGCCTGCGTGCAAACTGCGCAACACATGCTCATGACACAGTCATTTTATGGAGTATCATCACCAAATTTTCAACATAGGGATTTTAGGACCTCTGCTCATGAAGAGTGTCTCTGTCATTTTCTTAATCTGTCCTGAACAGTGATTTCCCACACTGACCATGCTATTCTGCGCCGGAAGTGCGAAAACACAATTCAGCCAGTATGTGAAAAATGACAGTTGTACTGTTCACAAGGAGGTGTGAAAAAATACCAATTTTGAAAATCTGGTGTGAAAATATTGCAAATTCACAAAGCTACGAACGTGCGTAGCAACTGCGCAATGCACGCTCCAAAACAGTCATTTTGGTATTTTTCCCACAAATTTGCAGAACAGGCTTTATGAGAGCCCACCTTATGAACACTGGCACTGTCGTTTTGTTAATCGGTCCCAAAAGATGATTCCACGCAGTGACCATGAAATCACCTTTCAGGGCTGAATAACACCATGACAGTGCCAGAATTCATGAGAGGGTCCCAAAAACCCCCATGTTGAAAATTTGGGTGCCAAAAGTCAAGAAATGCCTGAGATATGCATCAAAGTTGACAAAACTCTATTTCTTCCATTATACAGCTTATCGGCATTTCCTCAGTTCGCTGTCGGCTTTGAAGAGTGCAGATGTGTTCCCGGTCCACCGAAGATCATCACACCGGACTCCGGAGGTAAGTATGGGGTGAGGGGGAAGTGTGGGGAGGCAGGGTGCACAATGGGTGGGAGTGGGTTGTGGGAGGTGTGCAAGGAGACTGCCGAGGGACCATTTCCTTTTTTACAGGTTAAAAAAAAAGACATTGCGGGGCCATTTTTGATTTTACAGGGGCATGTGGCATGCTGGGGTGAGCTCCTAGTGTGCCAATGGAGTCTTTTTATTTGGTGGGGCAGCTATAGCCAATGGGGGATTGGGCACCCCTGTCAGCACACAACAAAAGGGGGAGGGGTTTACATTATGCCGACGGGGATTGGGCACCCCTGTCGGCACACAACAAAAGATGGGCGTAACATTATGTCGACAGGGATTGGGCACCCCATCGGCAGACAACAAAGTGGGGGGGATTTACACAATGCCAAGGGGGAGTGGGCTCCCCCGTTGGCAACATAAACCTTGGGACACTGAAGCTGACGGGGATTGAGGCCCCTGTCAGCAAACAAACATAGTGGGGGACACCCCCTCAGCAGGGTGGTTAATATTGTTTGTGAACACGGGGGCAAGATGCCCCCATGTTTACAAACAATATCAGTGTTTCAAGGTTCCGCCCTGCAATGATGGGTCGCTTCCTCATTGCAGCGAATGGCTGACACTGCAATGACAAGGTGGCCCCTGATTGCTGCAGCTACATTTTTACAAGGTTGTGGCATGCTGGCTGAACTAGTCTCAGCAGCAACGTGCCATGGCATTGGGGGAAGCGGGCCAAGCCTTTAAAGGCTGTCAGGGCATCGGCCACAACAGTGCCGCACCTCCACAACCTTCTTCTGGAGAAAGCTGCGCCGCAATATGTTTCTTGCACATGCGCGCAATCAACATAAAAATAGTACTGATCTGACATAAAATGTCAGATTCCATGAAATTCTTTGTTTCTGCCAGTGTACAGGCATTCCAGTTTCTGGACTGTTACTAGGTTTTATGGTAAAAAACCAAAAATAGTGGTCTTGTCCCATGATCATTTGGTTACCCTCCTCCATATTGCCTCATCCCTGTCCCTGTCATTCCTAAAGTGTGGTCTCCAGAACTGCATGTAGTACTCAATGTGTGGATGAACCAGGGATCACTTTCTTCTGCTGCTCTCACTTGATATGCATCCCAACATTTTATTTTCGCCCCCCTCTGCCCTGTTGTACTGAGCCAATATTTTAGATTGACCATAATTATCACCCCCATGTCCCTTTCCTCCATCGTTGTCTTAACCACAACTCCTCATATTCTGAATTGTTTTTGTGCTCTTGGTGCCTATGTGCACTACCTTGCAATTATTTATATCAAAGAGCTAGTAGTGCCAAAAATAACAGGCAGAAAGTTTCATTAATTTTTTAAAAGTGATCCCTTATTACTTTACATTTCTGAAGTGTTTTTTTTTTATGCACTCATTAGTTGGTTTCCTAATTAGATTTCTATTGTGTAAAAAAGCAATGCTTTACATAGAAGCAGACATATAGAGTTCTGTTCCTCCCTCTACATCATCAGCATATGACCTCATTCATTGTTACATCACAAGCCCTATTGCCCGATTGGAAACATGTGTCACAAGTTGTCATTTCAGTAGCCATTTGACTTCTTGTTTCTAGTAATGTCACAAGCAATATGGTCACATTGCTGATGATGTATATAGAGGAACAGAGCTGTCTACAATATGTCAGCCTCCAGATAGAGTGCTGATCCAAAGATACAGTACTATCTAATACTGCCAGGTGGAAAAATCTCCTGATTAGCAAAACAGAAATGACAAATACTTTAAATATAAAAAGTGATAGCTGACTACTTCCGAAGGGGGCTATTAACTGCAGGCAGTACACTAGCTCATTAAATGTTAACTACCATACTCTAGACCTTTTCTTGAGTCTCTCAAGATGCTCAGTCTTGCCCCTCCCTCATACCCACCTTGCTACCTACTCTTCTGTAGATCTTTGTTTCAGCTTTGAAGAGGTGGTTCTTCCTCTGAATCCCAACTCCAGTATAAGCATGCAAACATACGTAAGGTACCAGAAGAATAAGGGCCTGTGGTCTATTGAGTCTGCTTGTATTGCAGAGTCCCATGCATCAGCTAAGGATTCCACCCCTCCTCCCCAAAGGATACCCCACCATTCCTGGCCATTCTCCCTTTTGGTCCTGACTATGCCTTTTACCCTGTCCCATCCATTTTTGAAACTTTCCACTGTTTCGCATAATACTACTTCCTTGGGAGCATGTTGCACCCCTCCACCACCTTGTCCTTGAAGAAATGTCTCCTGTTCTCCCTCTTGAACCCCCACCCCAGCTTAAGTCAATGCCTCCTCATGTGTTTATTTCCATCGAGTTCTTTCTGAGCTTTAGACAGCTGGACTACTTTTCTTGCCTTCCTAGTCTTCCTCAGGTACTCTTCCCTGTCCTCCTCCCCCCTCTGGGTCCTCCTGAATGTCTTGTAGGTGGTCCTGTTTTCTCTGACTGCCTTGGCCACATCATGACTAAACCAACTGGATACTTTGACCCTTGAGTATCTCCCCTTTAGCTTAACACAATCATTTGCGGCTGCACTATTCTCCCCTTAATGATGGATCACTTTTGAGCCACCTCCATCTCTACGCTGAGGCCATCCATGACATCTTAAGCAGCTTCCCCTTCCTTCTGAAGTCTGCCTTTCCGAAGTCTAGGACATTGATCTTTGTGGGTGCTTTCTTCTTGCCCATGTCTAACCTGAAGCATACTGTGTGGTGGTCATTCACATCGAAGGGCTCTCAAACTGGATGTCCTGGACATGGTCCTCATTTGTCAGTACCACCTAGAGGGTTGCCTCCTCTCTAGTGGGTACAGTGACACCCTGGGTTAAGAATCCACTCTGCACTGCATTTAGGATTACATGACTCCTGGAGCAGGTTGTGGTAGAGATCTTAAAGTCCTCCTTCCCCCGCAATTACCACCTCTCCCTTTTTTCCTGTTGTCATTATCACAGAACCCAGTTCCCTGCCCCTTTCCTCCTCATGGCTAAGCAATCTTTAGACCACCCACAGTCTTATCTTCTTCCCCTCAGTGAATTGTAACTGCCCTAGAGCTGTGAGAAAAAAACTTCCTCAGGTAGAATTTGTACAAAAGTTGGACTTTCACACAAAAGTTTGGAAATTAGTTTGGCAACTTTTGCAGAAAATCCGACTTAGAATAGTGAAAGAAATGTATGAACTGTGGAATATTGTATTAAACTGTGGAACAAAATTCCACATAACTGATCACTTTTAGAGGTTAGTTCAGCAGAATTTCTTTTGGCAGTTTAATACATTAATCCAAAATGCATTCATTCGTTCCACAGTTCAGTGAGTCACTGAACTGCAGAGTGATTTTATAAAAAAATCGGTGTTACAGTGTTATGGATTGCCACCCCTCCAACCCATTTATGTATGTTTCCAATCCCTGGTGCCTAGTGGCACCCCCCCACACACACACACTCTGATCACTGGCTCATAACAGTTTACCATTTCCATAGTGTCTAATGGCACCACCCTCCATCTGATCACTGGCCACTAAAAAATGTACCATTTCCCTGGTGTCTAAGTTGCACACCCCCACCTCCTGAGTTCCAGCTCCCTAACAATTTACCATTTCCCTGGTGTCTAGTGGCATCCTCCACCCTCAAATTCCTGGACTCCCAAACAATTTACCATTTCCCTTGTGTCTAGTGGTAGCTCCCACCCTCCGATCTCTGGCCCCCCTAACAATTTACCATTTCCCTGGTGTCTAGTGCCATCCCCCAACCTTCGGTCACCAGCCCCTTTTCATTTAATTGGTTACTACTGGCACCCCCGACCCTCTGATCACTGGCCCTGTATTTGCTGAGTGATGTCTGTACCTTCACCTCTGTCCTCACTGCTAACTCAAGTAAGTGCCTGTCACACAAATTTGTAACTGGGCACTCACTCCTTAGTCTTTACACCATGTGGCAGCCATTGAGACTATCTCCATGACTACTGCACAATGCAATGACTAAGGAGTGAGCACACAATTGCGAACTTGTGTGGCAGACACTTACTTGAGTTCACAGTGAGGATGGAGGCAGAAGCACAGAGATCAGTGAAACTCAGCAAATGTGTGGCCAGTGATCGGAGGTTGGGGTGTGCCACTAGTCACCAATGAAATGTTAAGGGGATGGTGACTGGAAGGCGGGGGGTGCCACTAGACACCAGGAAAATGGTAAATTGTTAAGGGGTTTACAATCAGATGGTGGAGGTGCACTAGACACCAGAAAAATGCTAAATTGTTAGAGACTGGCATTCAGAGGGTTGGGCGTGACACTAGACACCAGGGAAATAGTAAATTGTTAGGGAGCTGGCGATCGGAAGGGTGGGGGGTGCCATTAGACACTAGAGAAATGTTAAACTGTTAGGGGGCCAGAGATCGGAGGTTGGGGGGGTGCCACTGGACACCAGGTAAAGCTTTTTTTTCCTATACCAGATTTCCTATACTACAATGGCACAGAGCTGTGGAATAACTACATGAATAATGGATGAATGTATTAATTCCACAGTTCATGTATATTATTCTGCAGACCAGGCAGAAAATTCCATTGAACAGGACAAAAATTTACCAAACACATTCAGAAGATTTTTCATTTTGCCACAGGTGAAAGTTCAGAAGATTTTGTAAAAGCAGGTGAATATTCACGAATGTTCTAAAGCAGAATTCACAACTTTCATGTAACTCTAAACTGCACCCACAGCACCTCTGCCTTCCTCTCTTCGGACTCCTTCCTCATGCACTTTATTCCTTCCCTTATATACACCACCACCCAACCTTCTCTACTCCCCTGTCCCTTATGTAGAGTGTATACCCAGCGATCGACAGGTCCCAATTGTGGTTAGGAGTTGCCCACATTTCATTCACCTTCACAATGTCCACCCTCCTCTCTGCCAAGAACACCTGCAGGTCATCCATCTTGTTACCAAGGCTTTGAGCATTCAGGGACACTACTTTCTTCTGTGAATCTAAGCCTCCCTCCCACCTGGTCTGGCTGTTCTTCCTCTTGCTTTCTATTGTCTGCTCCTTCCTCCTACCTACTGCCTACTGCTTCTGCCTTTACTCCCTTTGTTTCCCTGTTACCATTTTTTTCTGTGAGTATCCTTATCATGTGACATCCCACACTTTACATGTAGCCCCTACCCCCACTGCTCCCTACCATTTTCTGCCCCCTTCCTCCCAGACCTTATTCCTAATATAATCTGCCCAGATTGGGGGGGTGGGGTTCCTGTTGGACACCTCCTCCCAGAGACTCTAGACTCAAAGACCTATTCTGACCCCTATCAGTTTAAATTAAGACCCCCAGTTATATACCCCCCAGTCTCTCCCTAAGGACCCTTGAACCCTTTCTACTGAGGTGCAGCTTGTCTGGTGCATACAGGGATTTGTTGCTCCAGGTCTCCCCCCAACCAATGCAACTATAACATTCTACTTTGCACCATCCATGCAGCCAGCCATTAAACTCCTCTATCGTCTTCTTCCTAGCGGTGCTGGCTCATACTGGTAATCCCTGACAGAAGGCTACTGATCTAGCTACACCCCTGCAGATCTTCCCCATTTCCCTAAACCTCTCCTGCACCACCCCCACCTCTTGTCCTACAAGGCTGCTAGTTCCTAGTTGGATAATCACATAGGATTCCTACCAACTCCCTGCACAAGCTAAGAACAAGCTAAGCAATCGTTGTGCTCATCTCCTCTTTCACCATCCCAGGCACTCATACCACTTTTCTTCCCCTGCTAGCATCCCACTTCTTCCCGGTGTACATCCTTTACTATTGAGTCACCCAGGATCACAACACTACCTGTCCCATCCCTCTTTCTCTCCCCCCACCATTCTATCTCTTGAGCTCCTCCCCACCCTGTCTGGTCCCCCTCAGCCTTGACCTCCAGTCCCTTCCCCCACTCCTCTCCAATGGTTTAACCATCCCTCCCTTTGCCCTCCTGAGTTATCCTTCTTGCCTTCACTTCCTCTGATGTGACCTGTCCTCTTGTATCCTCTAAGGCCTAAGATCCCTGCAATGATCCCCCTTTCTTCCATCTTTACCCTCTTTCTCTGCACATGTTCCTCCCTCTCTAGAAAAATGTCCCCTTTCTCCACTGCTGCCATGTACCCTTCTTCCCCCAACTTCATGGCTAACCCCCCTTGTCCCTCTAATTTGTACACACCCCTCTCCCTACCTCTGTCAGCCCCTTTCCTACCCAAGCCAGTAGGAGGAATTCATTCAACACCGGTACCTTGGTAGGTGGGTGGGGGGCACCACTGGATTCCAATCTCCTCTTGTAACCACACCCCTACCACTCACCACTCTCCACCCCTCCTCCTCCTTAGGACCACTCACCCTCTGTATTATGAGGAACCAAGGCATCTGGGTCCTTCCTTCCTCAACCCACCCCTGCCTGCCTGTTCCTCACGCTTGGACTGCCCTTCCTGTCACCCTTCTCCTTTCCCCATCCCCCTGTCTCCTTCCCTCACAAGCCTTCTTAACTCCCATCTAAGCTGCCTCACCTCAGCCAATGGGTTATTCAGGTTCTGGCACATGGGACAACCATCTAGCTCCCATAGCATAACAAGAAATATGGCTGCACCGCACTCTCTACAACACACCACATTGTTGTTGTTCTCCTACTGCCTTATGTGCTCCCATCCCCCAACATGCTACCTATCTCACAAATGCTAACAATGTCACAAATGATGTTAAAGAGGTCTAGTCCCAAGACCAATCTCTGTGTGGCATCCCACTGGAGAGCTCCCTGTCCCTGGTATTACTAACGGACAGTCCTCTGCCTGTTTCTTACCCATCATATAATCCTTTTCCCCACCCGAGAGCACACTTTCTTTTTTTGTACCTTCCACACTCCGCAATCAGCCACTCCTTTGGGTCACCAAGGGCACCCCGCTGGCACTCCATCCCCACTGCTAGATACCACCCCGCATTACATCCCCCCCAGGTAACCCGATGTTTCCTTTCATTGGACGGGTCCCCCCCTCCGAGGTGGAGGGCGCTGGTGGGGGTGGCCAGCGCAACTTACTTGGCCTGGGTACTGCTGGGGTTGGTACGGGCTGAGTGGTGCTTTTGTGGTGGTGTGGGACCAGCAACCATCTACATCGACTGTTACCAGTTAGCTTCTCCCTGCTTGTTGATCGTAATTTCCTGCAGATCACTGTACTCCACCTGCTGAGATTTCAATCCTATACCATGTATTTGACATGTAATCTAGTACTGTAATTTAGCTTTGTTGTTATTAACTTTGTTCCCACTTGCTGTTATCTTCATCTGTACCTTGTTTGTTTCATCTGTACCTGTGACAATTCGTTCCTGCTATTATGTAATTTGCATTGTCTGACGTGGAGCTATTGTAAATGAATACCTGATTCAAAGGTTTGTAATTCTGAAACTTAAATAAATAATAAATAAAAAAAAACGTCATCCAGCTGGTCAGGGAGCCTTTTCCTGGTTTCCTTCTGGGAGTGCGATGTTCCAGGATGTCAAGCCATGAGCCGACAGCCATCAGGCTCCTTCCATAGCAGGACTTGATATGCTGCCATGCCTCTAGCCTCCACCAGAGGTAAGCTGACACTGGGTCACATACCCCCTCCTCAGGGCCACAGTAATGGAGGGGAAAAGTGGCGATTTTGTCTGGGGCCCCGAGCTCAGGAGGGGCCCACCTGAGGAGCTGGCATTAGCCCTGGCATTAGTTGGTTTGGAAAACAGGGACCCATTTCAAGTGACTTGTCCTAGGCTCAAAAATTCATAGTTTTAGTCCTGCCACTCCCCCTGGGAGATGGCGACCCATCGTGGAATACTCGAACCATCTCCCCCCTGGCCAGCCTTCCAGAACCCGGGTCTGTTCCCTAACCCAGGTCAATGATGTTGCAAGTGGAAATCCAACTGCTGTACCAGCATGCCATCTCACACTGTTTTTTAAACCAGCAGTCCATGGAGAACAGATTCAAAGGCTTTACTAAAGTCCAGGAAATGTATGTCAACTGCCTGGCCCCTGTCTACTGCCTTCGTAACCCAATCAAAGAAATCAATCAGATTCACCTGATAAGTCCTCCTTCCCATGAATCCATGCTGTTTAATGTCCTGAAGACCATTTGCCTCCTGGAACCCAACCAGCCTGCCTTTTATCATGGCCTCCAGTAACTCCCCCACCATAAATGCCAGACTGACCGATGTATAGCTTCCTGATTCATCCGTGCTTCTGGTCTTTTGCAGGTGCACCACATCTTCTATCTTGCAGACCCATGCTACCATCTCTGTTCCCGAGGGACATCTAAAGAGGTCTGCCAGCAGTGCAGCCAGAACTTGTCCCATTGATTTCAGTACTTCTGGATGTAGCCCATCCAGTCCATTGATTTACACCCTTTTAGTGCATTTATTCTTTTCAGTACCAGTCCTACTATAATTTATTCCCCCTTGACACCCTCCCCCTTCCTCTCTGATTTTGATGACACATTTAGACAGCAGCTCCATATCGTTCACCATGAATACTGGGCAGAAATACTGGTTCAGTATTTCCACCTTTCATTTTTTTCCTCTTTCCTCACACCCTTCTTCCGTCATTAGTATTACTAACCCCTCTTTGGATTTATATTTCTCTGATATTGTATATATCAGAAGAATGCTTTATCCCCTCCCTCAGCTATCCTCAACTTAGTATTTGACTTTGCTTTCCTCACTATCTTGCTGGCCACTTTCACCTTAAGTTGCTCTTCTCTGTCTTTCTCTGCTTGGCTTGTGTTGAAAGCCTTCATTTTCTCTTTCACTGCCTCTCCCACTTACCTGATGTACCATTGTGTTCATTTCCTCCCTTTTTCTTGTCTACTACCCCTACCAGATCCTTGTAGCCTCCAGCATTTTTTTCTTTATTATACTTTTTCTTGCCACCTGCTGCCATTACCTCGCCTCTATCATGGCCCGCTCTGCTCCCACTCCCTCATTTAGCCACGACTCCCCAATACCCCCTGGTTTACCCACCAGGGCAGAGTTACGGCACCAGGCCTAAGTGCCGCAATGTTGGGATAGGTGAGGGAGCCAGCCTAGGAGTTCATCAGAGTGGAGGGGCAGGCTTCATCCAGGTGGCAGGCAGCTGTATTTTCTCCCGTGTATGCAGGGGGTGGGGATATGTAATGATGGCCATCGTCCACCCTGCCCCTTGAACTACGTTCTGGTGCTGGCTGCTGCAGTGCCCCTGGACTCCATCAGGGGTCTGTCATGCACTGGTCACACTCCCCTCCCTCCCCTCCCATGGAGGAGGAGGGCAATCCTTAGGATGCCCCTTCCTTCTCCCCCCATCCGGCCCTCTGATGACCTGGGTCCATTTCAAAACCTGGGTTACTGGCATTGCAAGCGGAAATCCAACCACTACACTGATGGGCTGGCTTTCAGTACCCACTTTGTGATAAAATTCCACTTGTTATCCTCTCCCACTGCTGCCCCTGCCCCCTCCAGTTTCTCCCTCAGTGATTCTTGCATCTTTCCAAAACCCATCCTTCTGATCTAAAATCGTTTTTGGGCATGTTTGATACCTGGCTCTAGCCTGATATTGAACCATGTGGTCCAATGATCACAGGATCCCAGTGGATCCTGAACAGTTACCTTCCTTTCCCTATTTGTTTTCTATTTTTTTATTATTTTTTTTTCCTGATGAAATAACTCAGCACGTGGGTGCTTCAATCTTCAAGAGATTTATCCTGCACTGGTGCTTTCCCTAGGTAATGTATCATTCCAGTATTCCACATCAGCTGGTTCTCTCTTGAGCTTCCATACATCATTGTATTTTCATCTGGGCCAACTCTTCCACCAAATTTAATCCAAATTTTGCAAAAATATAGTCCAAATTTGCATATATTTATTAATATTCTCTTCAAGAACATATATGGACCAATCTATTCTGGAATGATCCAACATTTTGTTTATCCATTCCAGGAAATAAGGTGCTTCTACTTCCTTCCAGTGTTACAGGAGAATTTTTTTAGCCACTAAAACCCCCATATTCAGTAGCACCAGCTGCTCATCCTGCAGATCTGGACAAGCAACCGTAAAACCAAATATGGCAATGCCTTGATCAAATGGGATATCCAGTCCCCAAATTTTTCTCAACATGGTCTATATATCTCTCCCCAATATTTTTGCATTTTTTCACACGTTATTAACATATGCGTAAGTGTCCCTTTTGTTTTATCACACCTCTGACAGAAGTCAGAGATAGCAGCATCGGATTTATGCAATCTAAAAATTGTCAGATATGTTTTATGGATTATATTAAAATATATTTGTAGTAACTTATTGTCTTTTACCTAAGTAAAATCCAAATTAATGTATTTACCCCAGTGTTCCATAGTCACTGGAACCTCAAAATCCCTATTCCAAGCCTGTCTAACTGTTTCCATTGGGTGGGCTGCTCTGCCAGGAACCCATACATTTTTGAAATTAGGTGTTTGTTAGAGTCTAAACTTTCAAACAGTGTACTCAGAGGGATCTCTTGTATCTTGAATGAGTTATTTTTTTTCTAAATATAATTTTTAACTTGAAGACATTGCCATCTCTGCTCAAGCATTATCCCAAATTTTGCCAGAAACTGTTCAAATGTCAGTAACATATCCCCTTCATAAAAGTTCTTTATCAAATAGATTTGTTTTTGTTTATACCATTCTTCAAACACCTTATAAACTGATGGAGGAAAATTCCCATTCCTAAAAATTGGGGTCCATCCTGAGATGGATCTTTTCCCCACATTTTTCTTTACTGCCTGATTCTAGGCTTGAAGTGTAGATTTAGTTATATCTAAGTCATCTAAAAGAGCTATCCCCTGTCTATTATTATGTAATGCCAACTGGTTTATGAGGTGTAATCCTATTACTTCTTCTTCTTCTGTATCCAAACCTGCCCCCCTTGCCCCCTGCTTTGGATGGAACCAGTAGCATAAAATTTCCATTTGTGCTGCTAAATAATAATTTAGAAAATTAGGAAAGCCTAATGCCCCCTTTCCCTATTAAATCAAAGTTTCTCTAATGATATCCTGGCTCTCTTTCCCTGCCACAAAAAGCCTCTGATCATTCTATCCAGTTTCTGAAAAAATATTTTACTTAAAGCAACTGGAATTGACTCAAAGAGAAATAAAAGGTACGGTAAAACATTCATTTTACAAATATTTATTCTGCCAATTAGGAACAACAGCAAATGTCGTCATTTATCCAGATCTCTCTTTATTCTATCCATCAGTGGGTCATAATTCAATTGCAGCCCCCTATTCATATTAATTGTCAGGATAATTCCTAAATATTTAATTTTTTCCCGTATTATATTTTTTAACACAAGATTTGTTATTGTATTTACTTCTCCAAGATGTAGCATTTCACTTTTCATCCAATTAACTCTATAACTTAACATCTTACTAAAATTGTCCAAAATATTCCCTATTATAGGATAAGAACAATTTGGATCTCTCTCCATTGATAAAATATCATCTGCATAAAGTAGTATAGATGATTTTGCAGAATCGACCCATGGATAAGTACCCCTATTTGATCCCATAACTCCCTAATCTTAATTGCCAGATGTTCCAGAAAGATAGCATAGAGCAGGTGGGAAAGCAGACACCCCTGCCTCATTCATCTTACAAATTTTATGGGCCAGAAAGAGAACCATTAGTTTTCACCCTAGCTTGAGAGGATTTATACACTAGTTTGATCTGATCCATAAATTGCCCCTCGAGCCCACAAGCCCTCATTACTTTGAACAGGAATGGCCACTGCACCCTATCAAAAGCTTTTTCAGCATCAAGTGATAGGAGTGCAGTGTCTGTTCCAGCCTTAACTTGTATAATAGTGAATGCCCTTTGTATATTATGTTGTAATCTCCTGTCCTTTATGAATCCAACCTGATCATAATGAATCAGATCTGAAATTATTCTTGAAAGTCTATTTGTCAAAATGTTCATAAAGATCGTATAATCAGTATTCAATAAAGATATTGGTCTATATGACCCACAACATTCTGGATCTTTATCTTTTTCTTAAAATAAGTGTAATGATAGCTTCATTAAAGGACCAAGGAATTTCTGATTCTTTCAAAAATTAAATAATTCCACTAATACCGGAACAAAAACCTCCAACATATTTATAGATAGTTCAAATGTTAACCCGTCCAGTCCAGGGCTTTTCCCATTTGGTTGCTCTTTTATAACTTTTCAATTTCCCCCTCAGTTATATCTTTATTCAGCATTCCTAAATCCTGTCTTGTGACCTCTATTAAAGGTATTTTTGAATGTACTCTCTAATATGAATAACCCCTACTTGCTCTTCCAGTGTATATAATTTCTCATAGTAGGACTCAAATATTTTTTTAATCTCATTCTCTTCAGTGAATGCTGTACCATCTTCCCTTCTTATTTTGGGGATCTTATTAGTGTTTATTTCACATTTTAGTTGATAAGCCAGGATCTTTCCAGGACAGTCACCATAATAATAATATTTGGCTTTACTTTTATATATCTCTCTATCCGCTTTTTCCTACATATGTTTTTCCACCCTGCTCTTTGCCACAAGGAACCCTTTTTCTGACTGCTCTGTCCCTTCATGAATATGCTTTTCCTCCACACACACCAGTTATTTCTCTAACTCCTCTAAATATTTATATTTTCTATTCCTAATCCCTTGTTGAGTCATTCACCACCCCCTGTTACAAGCTTTCAATGCATCCCAAAGGCTATTTATTTTAATGCCCTGGTTAACATTAGAAACCCACAACCAACAAATGTCCTCTTATATTTTTTCCTTAAATCCCAGACAAATCCAGAGTGAATTATCTAATCTCCATGAAGTATGTATTCTAACCACCCCTACTTTTCCCAATAACATAGTCAAGACAACTGGTGAGTGGTCTGATATCCTGATAGATTTATATTCAATCTTCTTAACCACCTTCTTTACTCCCTGAGACAGAATAAAATAGTCTACCCTAGAGAAGTTATTATATGTTTTTGAATAATATGAATACTTCTCCATGTCAAGATATAATTCTCTAAATGAATTGATTAGATTGAGATCCTTAACCATATTTTTTACCATTATAATAGCTCTTCTCTTTTTTCCAACATGGGTGGTTTCCTGTCCAAAATTCCATATTTTAGATTAAAATCCCCACCTACTATTATTTCCATATTATACTGTGAAATTTCAAAAAAAAAATTTAGACAAAAAGGATGAATCATCATGATTAGGGCCATATACTGAAGCAATCAACCAGTTTTGTTCTCTCAGTACTATATACAGAATGATATAGCATCCTTCCATATCTTGAACCATCTTCACCATCATATGTAAGATATAATTCCTTATATAAATTGCTACTACCCTAGTACTTTCTGGATAGAATAAACAGTAGCCCCTGGCTCTCAAAATATTTCCAAAATAAACTGTGTCTTCTGGTTTAAAGTGTGTCTCTTGTAAAAGCAAGAAGTCTATATGTTTTTTTTTCACTGTGCTAATAACTTTCCTTATTTTTGATCTCTCTCTCTCTCTCTCTACTTCCATTGAGGTTCCAGGTAATAAACTTTAAATCAATAATTTTTAATTAATTCCCCTTCATCTAGATATTCATTTCAATGCTGCTTCTCTGAGTTCTACCTTAACCTATGATTCTTTCTATGTTGGCCTTGTCCCCTCATTCCTTTTTCCTTAATTTCATTTTGAAATTGAAAAACCATTAAGCACCCTTGCTTCTTGAGCCTTTGTTTCTGCAATTTTACTTTTCACTTTTTTTCACCCTTCTCCCCAGATCCTATCCACCCCCCACATTCCTTAGGCTTCTCTCCTTTTTCTGTTTCTTCTGTCTATCCAGGGCCTGCATCGGTTCCCTCAAACAACTATCTTTATTACCCTTCAACACAGCATTCCTAAATGGAGACCAAAAGTTTAATATTAATCCAACTCCC
Organism: Neoceratodus forsteri; assembly: GCA_016271365.2. Classification (NCBI taxonomy): domain Eukaryota; kingdom Metazoa; phylum Chordata; order Ceratodontiformes; family Ceratodontidae; genus Neoceratodus; species Neoceratodus forsteri. The sequence goes on along the minus strand of JADMNL010000027.1, from coordinate 58,570,981 downwards.
ATATCCTAAAACCAAGTGGGCGCTTAGCCCCCCCAACCCCATTTGAGGTTGTTTAGGGCTCTGGTGCATGAAAGACAGCTTCTGGAGATAATCCACTGAGCAAAGGTCAAGTCCCTCTGCCCACGCACAGATGCACATCCACAGCTCACAGTTTCCCTCTACCATAAACTCCCCTTTCAAATATCACTTGCTACTACACCCTTCCTAAATTGGTCTCCCCTCTATCTTGGTTTTCCTACAGGCGCCTATCCTCTCAGATCACATCACCTCCCATTTGGGCTGACTCTTCCTTATGATTCTTTTCCTTATTTTTCAGGAATACCTCTACTTCCCTTGGGTCTAAAAAAAAATAACTCTCCCATCCCAAAAGACCTTTAACCTTGCAGGATACAACATAGCATAAGAGATACCTTCCTTACGTAACTTATCCGTAACTAAATCAAAACTCTTCCTTTTTATTAACATAGAGGGTGGGAGATCTGGAAATATCTGTAATTTATGTTTTCTAAACATCTCTAAACATCAGGCCTTTTTCATTTCTAGCTTTAGCCAGGATCTTCTCCCTGTCCTGAAATGTCAATGTCTTGACATACATAACACATGGGTCTGTTCTGATTACCTCTTGGGGCAAACGCCCTATGAGCTCTATCAAGTTAAATTTTTTTGTGAGGGATAGTGTAGGCCTTTAATACCTGATAACATACTTTTACAGAAATTCTGTGGATCTGACCCTTCTATGCCCTCAGGCAAGTTTCCTATTTTTAAATTTGCTCTCCTTGATCATGACTCAAGATCTTCCACCTTTAATATAAGTTCTTCAAGTTCTTTACAGCATTTTGTAACTGAGGTGGATTTTCTAGGAAGACAATCATTTAGGTCTCCCACTCATTTTTCACATTCTGTTGTTCTCAAAGAGAGAGAGATTCTGTTTTAACAATGACTTCAGAAAATTTAATGGACAGAGTGCTTACTGCCTCATTTATTTTTTTAAGACCTTCCCTCATTTCTTTTAAGATCAATTCTTGTGGGTCTACAGCATTAAATTTATTACTTCCTTGTTCTTGAGGTTCCTTATATCCTTCATCCTGTTGCTCTTCCCTCAAACCCCCATCTGAGTATCCCCCTTTTTTTTATTAATTGGGCATTTATTTCTAAATTGTCTTCTTGTATTCTGTGATCTCCCCCTTTTTTTTAGCCTTTGAAAATATATCATATGTACAGGTAGGTGAGGAAAGCACTATTGGGGGCAAAGGTGCTTTTGTTGCCCCAATGTCCACAGAGTTGTTAGAACTCATTTTATATATTTTATTTTTCTCTTTTTCTTTTTCAAACACAAACCTGTTCCACCCTGAGAATCTTTCTCAGGCCCTAACATTGTGGAGGGACTATTTGACTTTTTTATTTTCTTTTTATCTTTCTGTCCTGCTGTTAAAGGAGCCTCCTTTAAATATTTTAATGCTGGATCTTGATATACTGATTCCTGACACCACCCGAGTGTTTTAGCCCTGCTCGTATCTTCTTCATTCAGCTCGAATATATTTTCCCCCTGCAGTTAAGATTTTATTTGCTTAGAAAAGGAAAAAAAAAACTCTGACTGGGTAGTCCAGATGAAGGTGTTACATGGGGTCTGTTTTTATTCTTGCAGCAAACCTCCTGATGAGATGTTAGATTCTCCTACTTCTCTCACTCATTCAGTTCTCTCGTCTCTCTCCCCCCCAGTCTCCATACTCTTTTTCTGTTCTGGTGTTTGTGTGGACTGGCACGATTCAGCTGTCGCAGCATGCACTAATTCAGAAACTCATCAATACAGCTTCTACATTCCTCTGCGGCTGCCTGCTATCAGGAAAGAATGCTGAGTGTATATATATATATATATATATATACACACAGTATATATATATATATATATATATATATGTGTGTGTGTATATATATATATATATATATATTTCTTCTTTCACAGTTTCAGCTATCACAATGTGTACCACTCTGGAAGACCTGTTGATAAAACTTTGACATTCCCCCGTGGCTACCCGCTATCAGGAAAGAACGCCAAGTAGTTTTCTCTTTTCACAACTTTAATTGTCACCGCATACACCAATTAGGAAAACCCGTTGATAGAACTTCAACATTCCCCCCCCCCCCACGGTTACCCACTATCAAGAAAGAGCGCCGAATATTTTTTCCTCATTTCAAATTAATGAAAAAGGGGAAAAAGTGCACCTTCCATACCAGCTCAAAACACATTTCTACATTTAATCAAAAAAAAAGACAGAAAGGAACTGACTCCTACACTGTTTGCGGATGCCGCCTGTACTCGAGCAGGAGGGAGGAGTCCAACGCAAATGAAAGCTCAGTGGTTCTCCTCATGCACTATGCTCTCAACTGAGCATTCTGGGAATTCAGGATACTCCACCTCTCCAGCTCCACTGATCCAGCCTCACCTCAGTCTCTCACGTTCCCTATTAGTAAAGACCAAATTAAGTAAGGAGCCTAAAAAAAACTCAGCTTTAATCATCATTCAAACTACATACAGAACATTTCATCTAGTAATGCAAGACTTCTTCACAAATAGATGTCACAATGAGTATATATAAAACCAAAACAAATGGCATTGAATCTTATGTTTCATAGTCTGTACTACTATACATCTTTCTCTAGTCTGTACTACTATACATCATTCTCTAACTTCCAGTTTTTCCATCCAACTGAGTATATTGCCCAGTCTTGTGACTACATGCCAAATACTGTGCTCTGTAAGGTTTTGATGATGATCAATCTGTAACTAACCTTTACATAACATACTACCAGTCTCATTAACTATTGGGAATACATGTTTTTACAGATTTAAAGAAATTATTCACCCTTAACCATGAAAAACTCTAGTAAGGAGCTGTTTTTGTAGGCTTCTCTGCTTTATGCATCAGAAATGCCTCCTAACATGCTTCCACCAACATGTGGCTTCCAGCACTTGCTGCTACTGAAATGCTCCTGTCCACCTCTAGCAAGTTGAAGTCTTCCACTAGCAATACCTCTCTCTGCTGTGCTGGCCTCCTAATCTCATACCCCAGTTCCCCATCAGTCACCTCCTTCTGAGACAGTGGTCTATGTACCACTCCTACTCTCATGTTTCTCCCTCCCACCTTGTCTAACTGCACTCACACTGTTTCCATATCATTGCCCACTACTATGTCCTTGACTTCTGTGGCTTTTATGGCCTCCCCTATGTATAAAACCACCCCTCACTCCTGTTTCCTACATTTAAATATATAGCATTATCACATTTGCAAGATACAGAAACTGCTAAAAACAGAAAAAGGTGGGAACAAGAGGGCTTGTGCTTCACCTGTTTGGAAAGTTTGGGAACAGATTAATAGCTATGGCTAAATACTTTTGTCTTAACAAATGAGGAACTAAGATTTGCATTCATGAACTCACATGAACTGAGGGAAAGAATTTAAAGGGATGGTCTGACACTAATAAAGATGTTATTGCCACAAGGCTTTTACATTTAGCAATGGTAGATAGTATACCACTAGCAGAGTGTAATCTGGATCCAGAGCCATTTTTAAAGTTGCAGTGGGTGGATCCATTTTGCTATGAGAAAAAGGACTCTGCATGCTTTCCAAATGAAAAACTTGTTGGTCTTATGTCACAGTCGCCTCCTCGTCCATGAAGCAGCCGACCTTTGTTGTCCCTATTGATGCAGCTCTGCACTATTTAACATTGCCAGTGGTTAAGGTGGAACACGGCACACTCCATCATGTCCAAGATAGCTGCTGCATTCTGCTGTGCATGCATTGCTGTCATGCATGCAGAGCACCATGTGACTGCCATCTTGGTCACAGTGGAGTGGGCTGTATTCTGTCATGACCACCTATTTTATTTATTTTTTTATTATAGAAATTCCCACCACCCGACCCTCCCTCTCAGCACCCCTCACAGAAATATAGCAATGACACTTGGGGGTGCCAATCCCCCAGTGTTGTGATTGTGTTCTTCCCGATATGGTAATTTTTTTATTTTCAAAAATAAATTTTCTTCCCCCACCCAATGCTCTCTCTCAGCATCCCCCCCACACACACACACACCAGAAACTGAGACACTGGGGGTGCTCAATCCCCCAATGTCACGATTGGGCATCCTCGGTCCTGATTTTTTTTTTTGATCACCTGTAAAAAATAATATTCCATCGATGTCTTTTGCAGCCATTCCTTACCCCTCACCTGATGTTTCCACTCAGCAACCACCAGCCTGCAACCCCTAAAGCCCTTCTGCCCCCTTTGGGGTCCAACATCATAATCCTCTCTGGACCACAGACAGATCTTCATTCTTCAAAGTCAGACTCCAAACTGTAAGACACAGGTATGAAGTTCAATGTATTTCAATGGGGTTTTGAACCTACTGCCATAACTTGGGCATTTTTACATATTTTTGGGCCAAAGTTTCAACATAACTTCTTTGGGACACCACATCATGAACAGTGTCACTGTCATTAGGCAGCTTTTCCCAAAAAGATGATTTTGCAGTCCCTACATGAAATCACCTTTTGGGCAGGAGTTGAAAATTTTCTCTGCCCTTGTTCATGAAGTGGGGTCATAAGAAGTCTGTGTTGAAAGTTTGATGTAAAAATATTGAAAAACAACAAAGTTATGAGCCTACATTGAATTTTGCGAATGTAGGCTCATAACTTTGGTACCTTTTAATACTTCTACCCCAAATTTACAACATAGCCATATCTTTACAGCACCTCATGAATGTGATAGCTGCCATTTTTCAGATCCTGTATAAAATGCTTTTATACATCCCAAAAATGTGATTTTGCGTTTCCTGCGTGAAATCATCTTTCAGGCTCCAGCTGAAACTTTTCTGTCCTTGCTCATGAGGTGGGGTTATAAGAAGGCTATGTTGAAAATGTTATGCAAATAATATTATAAAGTAACCAAGTTATGAGCTTACATAGAATTTTGTGAAAGTTTAGTGTAAATATATTGAAAAACAACAAAGTTATGAGCCAACATTGAATTTGGTGAACGTAGGCTCATAACTTTGGTATTTTTCAATATTTTTACCCCATATTTACTGTACAACATAGACATATCTCTACAGCACCTCATGAATATGACAGCTGTCATTTTTAAAATCCTACCCAATATGTTTTTTTACATCCCAAAAGGTGAGTTTGCAGTCCCCACAGTCCCTGTGCAAAATCTCCTTTTGGCCAGGAGTTGAACATTTTCTCTGCCCTTGTTCACGATGTGGGGTCATAAGAAGGCTATGTTGGAAATTTGGGGTAAATATACTAAAAAAAAAAAAAACAAAGTTATGAGCCTGCATTGAATTTTGCAAATGCAGGCTCGTACGTTTGGTAATATTCAATATTTTTACCCCAAATTTTCAACTTAGCCATTTCTTTACAGCATCTCTTAAATGTCACAGCTATCATTTTTCAACTCCTGCCTAAAATGTGTTTTGCATCCTGAAAGTTAATTTTGCACTCACTGTGCAAGTTTCACTTTTAAGCCAGGAGTTGAACATTTTGTCTGCCTGTCTTCATGAGGCAGGGTCATAACAAGGCTATGGTGAAAGTTTGGTGTAAAAATATTAGAAAACAACACATTTATGAGTCTATGTTAAATTTTGCAAATGCAGGCTTATAACATTGGTAATTTACAATATTTTTACCCAAATTCCTCAACTGCAGCCCTACCAGATCTGGTTATTGATAAGTGAAGAAAGGTATATAATAACTATATGTAATAGATATACCACTCTTGGGTGTGTGGTCGCGCTCTGATATACGCACACCTTGGTGTGCGTTGGCCTCTTGTGTTCAACCACCCAAGGCGTATGAGTATCAGAGCGCGACCGCACACCCAAGAGTGGTATATCTATCTTTATAAAATGGCCCCTGTTGTGATGAAATAGTTCTACGTGGAGATGATAAATAGTTCAGAATAGGCTGTTTAATTTGAATTATTTTAATGAATAAACATTTAACTGGATAACAGTGTAAGTGAATACAATAGTTGAACATTCAGAATAGGCTGTTTAAACAGTTGAACATTAATGAGTACTGTCACTTTAAGAGTGGTTCATTTGGGAAGAAAACGTGTGTTGAACTGTGGCAGGAAGTGCTAATGCTTTACAGTGCCAAGAAGTGCTGTACTTTAACGTGGGGTGAGGTTCATTTTTCTTTCAGTGCCTTGTTTCTTTTATGTTTTGTAGCGCTTTTTCTGGCTCTGTGAGGACGGTTGGAGGAACGGCTGCGGTTTGGGGCTGCAGTTATTTCTCGCAGCTTCGGGTGAATTTTGTATGGGAAGTGCTGTTGATCGTCTTGGTATCTGTGGGAAGTCTTCTTCGTCATGTTTGGAGTCTGTGTTATTCTGGATCGGGTGAGTTTGTTTGTCCTCTGGTGCTCTGTGGGACCTGGCCAGTATGTATGTCGGAGGCAGTGTTTTCATTGTGGAAAAGGCAGGCTGCTGCTCCGCGATAGTGTACAGAGGGCTCTGCGGTGGATCAGCTGCTGTTCGGTTGGGAATGTCGGCGGTTTGGGGCAAAGCTGTGGTTACTCGCATCTCCTCGCTCCATTCTACATAGACTCTGCAGATTGTTTTACTGAAATTAAGAGAAACTCACAGCAGGAGAACACTTTTTATCTTTTTAAACAGAAAGCAGAGTTACTTACAACTCGTGACAGCAATCACTTCCTGCAATGTGCAGGCTCGGTCACGCTATAGTTCAGGAAGGAAAAGTGAAAGTGCTGAAGGATCAGACAACTCTGTGTAGAAAGGGAGATTTTTTTAACAGAAAGTGAGAGTAGGAAGTAAGGGAACTGTAGTTTGTCTTGTTTTTTCTACACAGTTAGGTTTGTGTTAAATGGCTTGCATTATATTGTTTTGTAGAATTTAGGGTGGTGACACAGTGTGCAGTACTAAAAGTTAGTGGCTCTGCAGTAAGAGTGTGAAAATGGCAGGCAGAATTTGCTTTTTAGATGATAGTTTATTTAAAAAGGAGTGGTGGGATCAAGTACATCAGGTTGTACAGTGTGGGATTACTAGTCATATATTTAGTTATGCCTGTGGGTGCCACGTGTGTGTGTGTGTGTGTGTGTGTATCTGCATTGGGCGTGGAGTGATCTCAGTGCTGGTGAGAAGGTTTTGAGGGCTGGAAAGTAGTTTAGGCGGCGTCGCACTGGGAGGCGCGGCGGTCGTTGGGAAATAATGCACGGTCATGTGATGCATTCTGTCCAATCATGTTAGTGGAATTTCTATGATTTTACCAACCCATTTTATATATATATATATATATATATATATATATATATATGTGTGTGTGTGTATACATATACCAGTATGTGTGTGTGTGTGTATATATATATATATATATACACACACATATATATATATATATATATATATATATATATATATATATATACACACACATATTTAAACATTAGCTGTGCCAGATATAGACCAAATGCTAAGTAGATTTTGGCAGAAGTGAAGAAATAGCAGTTTCACATTGCTCTATTCAAAAATCTAGAAGCAGTGTAGCCTTGTGGAAGATACCAAGCTAGGCATCAGGAGATCCAAGAATGTAGCCCACCACTGCCCATATTCTCTATGTGACCCAAAGCAAATCACTCAACATCACTGTTCTTAAAGTCCTTGCACCTTCTTTCTCTCTGTTAGTTACTAGAGCTGTGCAGAGTGCAGAATTCCACTGATGGAATTTATGTGGAATGGCAATTCCTGTTCTGAAATGCTATTCAGAATTACTTTTTTAATTCTATGGAATTCCAAAAAGCATTTCTATGAAAACCACAGAACATTATTCCACCACTTTTGTGATTTGTGGAATATGATTCCATGGTTTCAGAAAATGAATCTACAGTTTTCATAAACTTCAGTATATGATTTTATGGAAACATCACAATTGTTAACAGAATTCATCAGAATTAGGCAGAATTTCTGAAATTCTATGGGATTCTGGTGGAAGCAGAATTTAAAAATATGTGTATCTCTATTAGTTACTGTTCTTTGTTATTATATTTACATTCTTCAATCTCATTCACTCTGTATGGATTGCAAAGTACATTTCCTTCCTTCCTCCCTCCCGTTTACCAGGAGTATGCCACCTCTCATCCTCATTCTCTCCAAGGAACATAGATTCAAGGATTGGGGTCTCTCCCCATATTACATGTCTACCAAGCCCCTTATATCTTAGAAATCCTCAGTACTCAATTCTAGTTACATGTCTTCTGTGATAAGGGGCCCAAAACCGAGCAGAGAACCCCAAAAAAGGTTGCACCATGGTCTTATTGAAAGGTATAAAGATATGTCTATCTCTACCAACAATGTCTCTCTCTTAATACTTCCAGTTATCTGGTTACACCTTTTGGCTACTGCCTTGCATTGAGCTACATGCTTAAGAATATGGTATTTACAATAACTACTAGATCCCTTTCCATTTTCCTTAATGGCATCCCCCCAATATGATATTGTGTCATTTGGTTTCTCTTTCCTAGATGCAGTACAATGCATTTATCTATATTAAATTTCATTTTGGGATGCACTGTAATTCTTCTGTATGGCCACTACCTGTTTCTCAAAGCTACTTTGCTGGCTACATTAGTGTCATCAGCAAATTTGCAAATCCAACCCAAGATATTTTTATTCATGTTTCCCATTTATATTAAAAAGAAAAAATGACCTCTGTGGAACCTACTGACTGCCATGCCCCAAGTAGATGAATTCCCATTATTCTTTACTCTTGTCATTTGTTAGTTAACCAGTTTGTAATCCAGCTAATAATATTTGTGGCAATGTCTATGAATTTTACTTTCATAATTAATTCTTCTTGTGGGACTATACTGAAAACCTTAGAGAAATCCAGGTTAATTATAACAACTGGCAAATTCTTATCCATAGCCTTACTAAGTGGTTGTACAATTATTTTTAGGTTAGACTGACAAGACCTGGGATTCCTAAAACCAGCCTACATATTGTTAGAAATGTTACTTACCTCCATAGGATTTCTCAGTTTCATTACTAATTAATGATTATTCCCTGCAACTTTTCCAGTGTTCATCCATTCCTCACAAATGGGTTATCCTCCATCATCCTATAGCTGATGCACAGTCGTAAATATTGTACTGCCAGAAGCCAAGCCCTCAGCTACACAGTCATTCTCCAGTTCACTTTGTTCATCCCTAGAGGCTGGTCATGATCTACTTTCTCTCTCAAAACTGTAAAGTCATTTTGTTCTACCAATATTTTCTTTACTCTGAACTCTTTCTTATCTAGCATGTTGACATACAGGAGTGTAAATTAACTCTAGGATTTTTTCTGATATTTTGCACGGCTACATTAATTCTTGGCAAAAAAATCCCAATATATATAAAATATGGTGAGGAAGTTTTACACTGAGGGCATTGGAGCAAGGGGAAGAGTTTGTTTGACCCCTCTGGCAGCATCTTGCCTTGCACCACTGTGCAGATGGGGACCCTCATGTAGCATCCCCACCAACTGCTCCTCGAGGACTTGACCCTCATGTAGCATCCACTCCCCAGTCAAGAAGCATACATCAGATCCTGCACTATGGGTCTATGTCATAATGGTGATCACGGAATAGCGATCACCGTTTGGGTGAGTGTACATCACCAAAAATAAATAATGGTGATGTACACTCACAGTGGCTACAAAGTCCCCTGCACCCCCTACTGAAAGATTCTCAACTCCAGGAGGATGCATGTTGTGGGTTGTAAAACTTAAAAAAATGGTCCAATGCAAAAAGCGATAGTGCCCCAGATCCAAACCCATCACCCTCCCGAACCCATCCTGCCATACTACCCATTGCCAGCTTGGCAGCCAACTACCACACTACATCCAACATACCCTTCCTCCCCTTCTGCCTGTCATGCGGCGTGGTCCCTCCCCCCAGTTCATGAGTATATATGCACATCCTGTCACTGTAGATATCCACCCTTGCATCCTGGTGCTACCCTGACAGGTAGCCCAGAACACAGGCACTGTGATTGAGTCACCCTATTTGCAGTCACTCAGTCATGGTCACTGTGTTCACTGGAATTGCTGCACTACAGGCGCTAGGACCCAGGGGTAGTCTGGCAGTTTAGCCAGGGTCACATATATCTTTACTGAGGGTTTATCTAGCAGCCAGTGATGATGCCCACCCCCCTAGAACAAGGGATTTTCCCCACTGTTCTCAGTAGATATTGGGGACAACTTGTCTCAACTCTCACAGCCCACCACAGTACTTACTATGTGCCTGGGAGTCACTTGATCAGTTTGTGATTCCTGATGTGGTTTACCCCACACTGGAGACTGTGCCAGAAGTTCTTCCTGCCCTCTGAGGATCCATGGGGGCGCGATAGCCATTGCTGCAGCTTCCCCTGTAAAGAAAGAGGCCAACACTTCAAAGGATGTCTCCTCTGGATACCAGTTGATTCCCCCACAGTATGGCATCCACTGTTCCATATGCAGCTCACAGCAAGTGAAAGCTCATGGCCACCATCTTAAAAATGGCAGATCTCACAAGAACGGTGCCCCACTTCATTCTGGGGCTTCATCAATGCCGCATGCCCCCAACATAGGGATGGAGACACATCGGGGGCATAGTTTTCCATGGCACAGCTTTCTGAACATTTGTTGGAGCTACAGAGAGTGAATCAGGCCCCAACAGGAGGTGGCAGGATAATCCCATGAGATGTCTGTTCTCGCAAGACCACAACCATGCTTGTCCTGTGATATTCCTGTGTAGTCTCGTGGGACAGGCTGCCATTTTGGTACTGTTCCAGGATGGTGGCTAGTTTATGTAAGTCAGCCTAGAAATCCCACGAGAACTGGGATTTCCATTCCTTATAGGGGAGTTTTTTGGCTGCCATCTTGTGTGTGACAGGTCACCTGGAACATGTCAGTGGCCAACTTGAGTGGATCACCAGACCCCTCTTTTCTTCTGACACTAAACCCATAGATTATTTCTTTCTTCTGTGGCCAGCCTGTCTACCCTGTACTCCCTTAGCTGCATGCATATATTGCTGCTCCAGGAAGGGGACATGTTTGTTACACAGTTTTTTTGTCTCTGTTCCCCTTAGGTTCCTCAGTGGCCAGCAACTTTCTGCCATGCCTGCCTGCAATGAATGTGGGATGCAACTGTTGGAGACTCAGGTGGTGGAGGTGCTGTGTGTAGTCTGCACAATTTCGGAGGCCGGAACCTCCCAAAACCCCAGCCTCGATTTGATATCCACCCAGAACCCCCCATCACCCCCCCACAGCACTGATTACACTCAGTGCCACAGAGGCAGGCCTCCTGGTGCAGTGTCTGGAAAAACTGCAATTCCAGCATCCACCAGGCTCCCAGCTGGGGCCCTCCAGCAAGCACCTGGAGGGGTCCTCCCCCCCACATTTTAAAGAAGAGGTGCAGACAGGCAAATGAGGCAATGGACAGCTCAGACAGTGAGGAGCTGGACCAAGATCCTGAGTCTTCCTCAGGACAGCTGTACCCCAGAGATGATGTGGCTGAGCTGGTCAAGATGATAAGGGAGGCCCTTCAAATTCCAGAGGACTCAGAGAAGCCACAATCTCTGATAGATCCACTCCTCTCAGCATCACTGATCCCAATAAAACAACACTTCCCAACATGCCCAGCTCAGGACACCATCTGTGTCAAAGAATTGGAGGCAGCAGAACCAGTCAGACTCCAGGAAAAGTGGGTCATGCAACTGACATAATCTATTGGAGAGGCCCTTAATGCAGAATGGTTGGTAGCCCCCAAGTGGTCACTCAGTTTCAGCCCTCACAAGATATACTGTCATTCCAGTCAACAGCCCAACCACTCTAAAAGACTCAATGGAGAAAATGTAGAAGAGCCTCTGAAAAAGCTTCATGAAGTTGTGGGGATGGTTCTGGTGGCAGACATGGCCATGTGGTATGCCAGCAGAGTCCTGTTGAGATGGGTGGAGTCCCTCACGGGCACCATTCCTGATTCCTCTCCACTGGCAGGCAATGCAGACTGTGCTCTACAGGCCACACTCTATATAGTGGACGCATCCTCTGATATCATGAAGTTTGGAACCAGAGTCATGGTACCACCCAACCATGCCAGACGAGCCCTGTAGTCAAAGCTGTGGCAAGCCGATAGGGAGTCCAAGGCCACTTTTCTCAAGCTACTGTTTAAAGTAGGCCATCTGTTTGGAGACTGACTCATGTCTTTTCTCAAAGACTGGACTGACACTAAACAGATGATAGAAAAGTAGGACCTGTACCTGCCTTTTGCCCCAAATTTAGGGACTCACGGGGTCAATCAAAGTCATCCAATAATTAGTCATCTATAGGGAAGCCTTCAAGCCCCGGGCCCATTCTTGGATGGCACTGTTCAGGACCAGAGGTAATGCAAGCATGAAGGCTGGTATGGGTCATAGAGGGGAGGTCCAGCAGCAAGAGTCAATGAATCAAGGTGGACCATGGCAGACAACCCTCCACTGGGGGGGTCACCTTCGACTGTTCACTGACAAATGGCCTCAGACCATGATGGACCAGTGTATCAGAGAAATTGTGACACAGGGCTACACCATATATCTCACACAAAAGATAATTCCACACAGACTGATGATGTCGCCACTGCCACTGCAATGCGACAGAGCTGAGGCCATCCAGCAGGCCCTGCTCAATCTGTCCAGAAACCAGGCTATAGTTCCAGTCCCATAACCTGAGGGGAAAAAGGAAGTATTCTTTATGTTCTTGATGGTCTCCAAGAAAACAGGTGGTCTTTGTCCAGTACTAAACCTCAAATTCCTCAACAAGAGGCCAGCCCATCGGCACAGCGGTTGGATTTCCACTCGCGACGCTGGCGACCCGGGTTCGGGAATGGACCGGGGTCACTGGAGGGCCGGGTGGGGAGAGGGATGAGCATCCCATGGGCTGGCCTCTTTCTCTGGGGAGGGTGGGGACATGCCCGGTGCATGTGGGACTCCCTGTGGAGGCCTGAGTCACACAACTACTGGTGCTAAGTTCATACAGGAGGCGAGTAGAAGCTGGATGTCATTGCACAGCCCCACCTCCCCAGAAAAATAGAAAAAGAACAGCCCCGGCTGCCCTCCATAAGCCCTACCATGGCTTCAGTTAGCCCTTCAGGCAGGGCCCTCTGACCTATCAGAAGATCACAGCATCCAGGGGAGAGTGCCCTTAACCCCGCCGTGCTGGGGGAGCCATGGAGCTTTGAAGGGACCCTGTGACTGATGTGAGGGGTGGAAGTCATGGCTCCGTTACAGGGCCAAAAATACTGGATGGCTAGCAGCTTGGGGGAGTAAAGAATATAGAATAAAACAAATTAAAAATTCCTCAACAAGTTCGTAGTCTACAAAAAATTCAAGATGGAGACCCTCAAGTCAACACTGTTGTCAACATAGCCACATGACTTCCTTACGTTGGTAGACTTAAAGATGATTATTTACACATTCCGATCCATCCCAGCCACCAAAAGTTCCTCAGATTCAATATCAGTGACCGACATTTTCAATACACATGTCTCCCATCCAGGCTGTCCTCAGCCCCAAGGGGATTCACAAAGACTCTGGTAGTGATCACTGCACTCCTCCACAACACGGAGGTTCAAGTCATTTCCTACTTAGACAATTGGCTCATAAGAGCGTGCTCCCCAATGCAGGCACAAGCAGACATGGGGCTTGATTCTCAAAGCTCCCAGAGAAGGGCAAGGGGCTTAAACCACAATGAATGGCACAAAGTGCCCCTTAAACCAAATGATGCAATGGGAGCCATTCTCAAAGGCAGCCTGCATCGACTGCATCCTGCCTGCCCCAAATGGGGTCTGTGCCACCAATGCATCCCAAAATGGGTAGTGGCATGGGGCAAGGGTGATTTCCAAATGTCCAATTCTACAAAACATAACAGCTAAAGGGGAGGTTCTGATAATGGGAGACTTCAACATGCCTGATACAGATTGGTCAATACCACCTGGAACATCTGCCAGAACTAGACAGGTTTCGCTGCCGGGAGAGGGCCTCAAACAACTGGTACAACAACCCACAAGATACAAGGCTATCCTAGGTCTAGTACTGACTAACAGGGAAAGGATCACAGATCCCCAGGTAGAAGGTCATCTAGGGGCCAGTGACCATCACATAGTGTGGTTCAATTTGGCCACTACAGCTAAATCATCCCATTCCAAGGCAAAAATATGGGACTTCCAAGGAGCTGACTTTGATAAGATGGCTAACAGAGTTAAGCTAGCCCTGGCAAAAAGAAATACAGGTGAGGGGTTACAGGCAAAGTGGGCAAGCATTAAGGATGCAATACTTGAAGCAACGTCCCACTGTGTTAGAGAGAAAAGGAAGTGCAAAAGAAGAAGGAAATCACTTTGGTTCTCAAAAACACTAGCAGAAAAGGTCAGAGCCAAAGGCTGGCCTTCAGGAAATATAAGGGAACACAGCTGGATGAAAATAGGGAGGCATACCAAACTTCTCTAAGGGAAGCAGGGAAAGCAGTAAAGCAGGTAAAGGCCCAAACATAGGACACACTAGCACAAACAGTAAAAGAAGGTAACAAGACATTCTATAGATACATTAGTGAAAGGAGAAAGTCCAGAGGGGGTATTGCTAAGATCAAAGGAGATAAGGGGGCGTGTGAGGAGGAGGACCATGTAAAATCATCTATCCTAAATAGATACCTCTGCTCAGTATTTACTGAAGAGAATGTAGGGCAGGGCCCACAGCTTAGCACCATGGACATGGGGGGGGGAGGGAGGTGAGCACTAGTCCCTTCACAAAGAAAGGGTCCAACAAGAGCTTAATAAGCTCAGGGTGGACAAGGCAATGGGACCTCATGGCATACATCCCAGGATACTAAAGGAGCTAAGGGTGGAACTAGCAGAGCCGTTATCAGAACTGTTTAGTGAGTCTCTGAGCACAGGAGAGGTCCCAGAAGACTGGAGAAGGGCTCATGTGATCCCACTCCACAACAGTGGTAGCAGGGAGGAGGCAGGGAACTACAGACCAGTCATTCTTACCTCAGTAGTGGGCAAGATTATGGAGGCAATCCTTAAGGAAAGGATAGTGCAACACCTGGAATCCATAGGAGCACAGGATCTAAGACAGCATGGGTTTACAAAAGGAAGGCCTTGTCAAACTAATCTCATAGATTTCTTTGTCTGGGTAACCAGAGTGGTGGACCAAGGGGGAGCAGTTGGTGTCGCCTACCTTGACTTCAGCAAAGCTTTTGATACTGTTCCACATAGAAGATTGATTAATAAGCTGGTTAGGCTCAGGGTGGGTTAGAAGTTGGTCAACTGGCTGGAAAACTGGTTGACGGGCAGAAGACAGAGAGTGGTGGTAAATGGTATACAGTCAGAAGAGATGCAAGTCACAAGTGGGGTACCTCAGGGATAAGTCCTGGGGCCAGTCCTCTTCAATATCTTCATCAGTGACATTGCAGATGGACTGGAGGGTAAGATTTGTCTGTTTGCAGATGGCACCAAGATCTGGAACAGAGTAGATGATCCAGATGGGGTTGGCAGAATGAGAAGAGATCTGGATAAACTAGCAATATGGTTGGAAGAGTGGCAACTGGGGTTTAACTCAAAGAAGTGCAAGAACATGCACATAGGGAAGAGAAACCCTGAAGTCACCTATAGGTTGGGAGGGGAGTTGTTGGCAGTCACAAGGGAAGAAAGAGGCTTGGGCATCATCATCACCGATGACCTGAAATCATCCAAGCAGACCTCTAAAGCAGTAAGTAAGGCTAGGGGGATGTTAGGGTGTATTAGTAGGGTATCACAAGTCAGAAGAGGAGGTAATAATCCTTCTTTACAAGACACTGGTTTGGCCCCATCTGGAGTACTTCGTGCAGTACTGGAGGCCACACCTTCACAAGGACATTAACCAAATTGGGGCAGTCCAGAGAAGGGCAACCAAAATGCTGCAGGGACTGCAGCAGAAAAAATATGAGGACAGATTAACAGAGCTCAACATGTATACCCTAGAGCAAAGGAGGGAGAGAGGTGATATGATTGAAACATTCAAACACCTTAAGGGCATTAACAAGGTGAAAGAGTCTAACATGTTTCAATATAAGAAAAATAGCAGGACAAGAGGACACAGCATGAGATCAGAGGGAGGCCGATTAAGGGGTAATGTGAGGAAGTTCTTTTTCACAGAAAGAGTGGTGGATGCATGGAACGCCTACCCCAGGAAGTGGTGGCTATGAATACAGTGCAGGGCTTCAAACAGGCATGGGATAGGCATAAGGGAGCAATACAGATGAGTATGAATAGATAGGCCATTGACAAAGCAAAGGCTGATGGCACATTTATAAGGTAGAAAAAGAAATGGGCAGACTGAATGGGCCTTGCAGTCCTTATCTGCCATCAACTTCTATGTTTCTATGTTTCTAAACCCACCCAAAGAGAGAATTTCTAAATACTCTTAGACAAGCCAGGGCTCATCTAAAGGTACTTAGAAATATCCCTCAGAGTCCGGCCCTGTGGCACAGAGGGCTGAGGCACTGGATGCCTTACCTCTCATCACACTGGTGACTCAGGTTCAGGAACGGATTTGGGTCATTGGGGAGCCAGCATGGGGGGAAAGGTGAGAGCAGGATTGAGCAGCCAAAAAGCAGCTCTCCTCTCTCGGGGTGGTTGTCATTCCCCTGTAGTTCCGCTGCCATTGGTTGGAGGTCTGTAGCTGGCATAGGTGGGATGGGCAACAAGTCGTGGGTGGGTGCCTCAAGCCGCAGCGTGTGCATGCCTCCACATGCGTGCACACGACCACAGTATGGGGGATGGGTGAAAAATGGAGAACTAAATGGGGCATAAAAAATATATGAAAAAAAATAGAAATATACCTCAGGGGGAGTTTGGTACAGTGCGCCAATGGATGGCAACCCCCACTCCCAAGCCTTGATCCCCACTTGGTATATGTCGACCCAATCCCTGATGTTACTAGTATCATAAAATATAATATTGCCTGGTGGTCCAGTGGCCCTCCCTTCCCAATCCCCAGTCTTGACATTTATTATATATATGTCTATATTCTCCACATTCCTAGAGGTCTAGTGTCCCCCCTTCCCGATCCCCGATCATGCTATTTATTAAATATATCTATATTACCCACATCCCAAGTGGTCTAGTGGCACCCCTTCCCCAACCCGTAAGCCACCTGTTACTGTAAAAAATTAATAACACCCATTCCTGGTGGTCTAGTGGCTCCCTGCCCCCCATCAGGTAGTACCCAGCACCACCATCCCATCCTACACCCTAAGCCGGCAACTGGCACAGCCCTCCTCACACCACCACGGCTGGCTGCCAACTGACCTGACAGTGAGGCGTACTGTAAAATACCATACATGCTCACTGACTGACACATTCAATGAGCATGTACAGTATTATACAGTAAGCCTCACTGACAGGTCAGTTGGCAGCTGGCCATGGTGGTGGTGAGAAGAGGGCTGTGCTAGTTGCTGGCCTGGGGTGTAGGATGGGGGGGGTGGTGGGCACTACCTTACAGAGTGTTTGTTTGTTTGTAACATTTTATTCAAATTCATATAGAATGAACAAGAATATAGGATAAACTCCATTGAGCATTTCCAAGGAGGTCCATTTACAAAACATACATTACTGATTTACAGACATACATTACAAATTTTAGATAATAAAATGCATAACACACCTAACAAACACATAAGTAGTTACATCACAACAATATATGAAATCTGAATGAGAAACACCAAAATCAGTTATCAAAAACCTTATACACGGAAATGTTAACAATTTAAAATGATAGAAATACAGGGAATATCCTTAATTCCAATGACAAGATGCCTATTTCATAGTATATGAGCTATATCAAAAGTTACCTTATTATTTTATTTTATAACACACCTTAACCATAACTCCGTAATAAAGCTTATTATGCAAAGGGTGCACTCTAACTAATTCATTGACAACATTGTTTTGGGCTATGTTAAAGTTTTTC
The DNA here is from genome assembly GCA_016271365.2 of Neoceratodus forsteri. NCBI lineage: Eukaryota > Metazoa > Chordata > Ceratodontiformes > Ceratodontidae > Neoceratodus > Neoceratodus forsteri. The sequence goes on along the minus strand of JADMNL010000027.1, from coordinate 58,552,971 downwards.
AAAAGCAATATTTTAACATCCCAGAGTTAAAAACCACTTCAGCTTCTCTCATTTCCAATAGTAAATCTTTCCAAATCTTAGATCCCCTACTTAAAACAGAAGCTCTACCCACCCTAATTGCTTTATTTTACATCCTTATTATGATCTATGCCTAAAATGTACCCTTATGTAACTATTACTGTGCTACCCAATGTATATCTTGTTTTGCTCCTGTACACGTATATTATGTCTGTGCATTTCTGTATATTGTAACCAATGTCCTGTGCTCTCCCGGGTCGTGCCTGAAAATAGGCAGGTCTGCTGCCCAGTGCACTTACCCGGTTACCAAAAGCTAATAAATAAACTTTGGAATAACAAATTGTATACCCCTTGAAGATCACAGGCCCTCTCTTAATCGTCTTACAACAAACATATCCAGACTATACCTAGGTAACTTCATTCCCCCTATTTTTACCATAAAATTTACCAAATGAAAGTTTCTCCTATCATCCAAACACCACCAATCTAATGCCCTATATAGATCACAATGATGTGTGTTTCTGGGGGCATCGAGGATGAAGCAGGCAAGCCTATTGTACACCACATCCAGCTTATCCAGCTCCATCCTCAAGGCCCCTCCATACATCAAGTCCCCATAATCAAGTACTGGCAGGATCATGGTTTCCACAATCCTGCATCGAGTTTCTTTAGTCGTATAATACTTTAGTTTGTAGAGCATTCCCAGTTTCCTGCTGAGGCTACTCATCAAACTCTCTAAATACTTTTCTCATTTTAACCTACAATCCAGCCACATACCCAAGTATTTGTAGCTTGTAACTTGTTGAACTTTCTCCCCCATCTTAGTTTTAATATCTAGGGGTGGGCATGAAGTAGGAGAACCCCCAAAGTGGACCACCTGTGTTTACTTTACTTCAATTCAAAGTATCAAAAAATATTTGCAGCTGATTGCAACTTTATAGTAATGCCTTTGAAGGAATTCCCGTCCACATGTATCAACGTATCGTCAGCATATATATGATATCTAACATCAGAATCACTAAATTTTAGGCCATTTATGTAAATATTAAAAAGCAGGGGACCCAAGATAGAGCCTGGGGGTACCCCTACCTTGATTGGAATTACTGTATTTTTAAATTTACCAATTTCTACTACTTGTTCCCTATTTGTAAGATAAGAACTAAATCGTTTTTGTTCTGAACCTATTACACCCAAGTCCCTGAGCGTGGACAGGTGGACATCATGATTTAGGGTGTCAAAAGCTTTTGACAAACCAATAAAGATAGCCCCAACAGAGTTTCCCCTGTCCAGGCTCATCTGGATATCCCCTACCACTTTTACTAAAGCAGACTGGGTACTGTGTTTAAATCGAAATCCAGACTGATACTCGTTCAACAAATTGTCCCTTTCTAATTAATCTTTCAATTGTCTAGCTACAGTAGTAGTCACAGACATTGCCAGCTATTTCCAGATATTTTGCGAAATTTCTGAAGAGTTTCTCTCTGCTGCTCCTACTGTGGAAATGCAGAAAGCAGGAGATATTTCTGGAAATATCACAGAAATTTTGGGAAATATCTGGCAGTGTCAGTGGCTGCTACTGTACTAACTTTCCCATTATTTTGGAAACCTGTGAAAGCAAAGAAATAGGTCTTTAATTACTAATTTCCCTCCTCAAACCCCCCTTATAAACTGGAATAAGTTTTGCTACCTTCCAACCCCCTGGATAACTATTTGTTGCAAGAGAATAATTAAACAAATAAGTCAATGGGAATGCTATACACGGGACAGCAAATTTCAATAAATTATTAGGGATATTGTTTAAGCCCTTTGCCTTTGAGACGTCTAACCATAACAATTCAGTTCTAACCTCATCCACCAATATATGGCCAAAAGAAAACCTCTTCCCTTCATTTACCATTTGCTCCTCACCCCCACCCTTATTAAATAAAACAATCCCTATCCCTAAACTAGGATTTTGAGCCTGCACCCCTACATTATTAAAAAAATTATTAAACATATTAGCTACTTCTGAACTAACAGGTATGGATTTTTCTTTGCACTCAATCCTCATTATTTGTTGTTTATTTTTATTCCCCATGAGGTCAGATACAATACCCCAGAACTGCCTTGGATTTGTTCTATAATTGAAATGCAATTTTCCCTTAAAATACTCCTGTTTAACCCTTCTAAGTTCCTTAGCGTACTGGTTCCTTAACTCTCAATAGGCCAACCAATCAGTAGGGATGTTAAATTGTTTCACTCTTACCCAACTTTTATTCTTTGCATTCTTTAGTTTATGCAAGGAAGCTTTATACCACTTGACATTATTTGCCTTCACCTTCCTACATTTTAGAGGAGCATGATGGTTACAAACATCAAGAAACTCTTGGTAAAAATAAGACCAGAATTCAGACACCCCAGGTATCAATGCCATTCTATCCCAGATCCTACTTTCTAGGTCTAACATAAAATTCACATAATCGAAGTTTTGAAAACTTTTCCAGGTTGAAAAAATTAATTTATGGGGTATTTTTATATCCCCTCGTGTGGCAAACATTGCCTGATGGTCTGAAAAAGCATCCACCAAAACCCCCTTTTTCCATACATTTCTGTACAATTTGTAAATATAAGGTCCAAAATAGTGGAGTTCTGCAATTGCTTCATATTCAATCTTGTTGGATCTTCTATTATTTGAACCAATCCCAAAACCTCCTATATTTCAGTTAAGGGATGAGTGGGGTTTACCTGGGCCCAATTAACATTAAAATCCCCTATCCAAAGGATCTCATGGGTTTCTCTATATTTCATACAATACCTTAGCAGCTGAAGGAAGGTCTCATTTTTAACTTTAGGTGGTTTATAAATTCCCATTAACAAAACAGATTATACATATGGGAATTTAATAATAATGGGTAAACATTCCAGGTCTCTCTTCACAAGGAGATCCTCCCCAACTTATATTTCAAACTTGGAATTAGCATAGATTAAAATACCTCCTCCCTTCTTATTCCTATCTTTCCTGAACATTTGGTAATGCTCCAATTCTATTGTAGCATCACAAACCCTATTATTTAACCATGTTTCTGTCAGTACATGAATCTGAGGTTGCATTTCCCCCACCCAATCTTTAATGGAATTAAACGTCCCTTTTATTCCTCTAACATTAAAATGCACCACATTAAAGTCCTCACTAAGATACTCATTATTTCCCCTCAAGCCAAAAGATTCAGGGTCTGGGTTAGGATGTATATCTCCACAGCACATTAAGTGCATTATCATTAAATAACGTAGCAAGACCAATTATTTTCTTGATAGTTTCCCCTGAGGCCTATGCATCCAGTTAAACAACCTCCCAATCATTCTGGCCAACACAGGAGAAAACCTATCCAGAGATTGATTGAGTAAATCCCACAATTGGCTCTTCCTAACATAACTATCGAAACAATTAGATGTACACAAGGAGGAACCAATTGCCACAGATTCTACCACAGATAATTTCCACAATCGGGTATCAGTACCTCTTCCTTTAAAACACATGTGGAAATTATTGGGCAATACTGTAGGCCCCACTACAAAACTAAGTATGGCCCCCCCCCCCAATTAGGATCACTATAAGTGCAAATATCAGCTTCATTTCTTAACAATATCAGTCACTCTTTTCCCCTTAGAATCACACAGATATACAAACTTCCCTATATATTTAAGCTCTAGACAAACTTCCCTGTAATAATCCACAATAATAAACTCAATAAAGTTGGCATTTAAATACACATTTTACACACAACTGAAACTCAAACCATAAAATTATATGTATCTCAAACAAAACACATAAATTTCAAACTTATATGGCATATAACTACCTTAAAAACCTGCAGTTCTAGTCTGAATGACCCAAGTTCAAATTTCTCTTCTGAGTGGCGCTCACGTCACTCACGCTCGCACCACTGCGCTCACGCAGTAGCAGCGCAAGCCTTTGAAGCATCTTGCCCCTCCTCCTCTGTGGCCATAGGCACTGATTTCATTTCCCAAAAGCAGCTGTTATCACTTAGCCCAAATTGCAGCTCCAGTAACTGGGAGCACAGCAGAATGTATAGCAAATCACCTCACAGTCACAGGGCAGATAGAGAATAAATACAGGAGAGAGCACTGGCACAAAGAATAACAGGCACCATTGTTTGGGTGCTGCGCTGAAGATGTTACACAGTACCTTTACTTTGCAGTAGCAGCGCGGGCCTTTGAAGCATCTTGCCCCTCCTCCTCCTCTGTAGCCATAGGCACTGATTTCATTCCCCAAAAGCAGCTGTTATCACTTAGCCCAAATTGCAGCTCTGGTAACCGGGGGCTCAGCAGAACGTACAGCAAATCACCTCACAGTCACAGGGCAGATAGAGAATAAATACAGGAGAGAGCACTGGCACAAAGAATAACAGGCACCGTTGTTCAGGCACTGCGCTGCAGATGTAACACAGTACCTTTACTTTGCAGTAGCAGTGCAAGCCTTTGAAGCATTTTGCCCCACCTTGAGTGTGGTAGCAGGGGGCCAAAAGACCACTGGGAATGTGTGTTATTATTTGTTAGAGTAAGGAGTGGCTTCCATGTTGGAGGGAGGGGGGCCGCTAGACTACTAGGGATATGGGGAATATAGTTATCCTATATTTAATAAATGCCATGATTGGGGATCAAGGAGGTGGCCCACTAGACCACTAGAGATGTGGGGAATATAGATATATTTACTAAATGGCAAGATTGGGGATGAGGGGGCACTACACCACCAGATGATATTCTTTGTAACATGATAATAACATTAGGGATGGGGGATTGCATGCTTTCACAGCAGGGAGCCTGCGCTAAACCCCTCCCATGCACTGTGTTTTTGTCATATGGGAGAGATTGCTGTAGGTGTGGGAACTTAGGTGCCGGGACCCCTCCTGTGCCAGAATCCAGTCCACTGGCACACTGGGCATCAGCCCAAACTGCTGTTTGCTGCAGCTTGCACCAATCAAAGTCCTCTTTGAGAATTGAGTGAATGGTCTCCATGATTTGTTGCCTCCAGCAGCATGGCTGGATCATAAACTGGGACAAAAGCCAATTAAACCCTACCCAAGACATAATGCACCTTGGCACAAGGCAAAACATGACACTGGGACTGGTGACACAAACGGAGGACAAAGTCAACAATATGACCCATCTCATTACAATGGTACGAAAGCACCCCAACAGACCAGTGCATATGTACTTGCAGCTGTTAGGGCTCATAGCATCCATGATAACCATGGTACCCTGTGCCTGGCTGTTCCAGAGATATGTGCTGGATGCATGGGATCATTCAACCCAGAACTTTGAGAGCAGCATCAATCCAAGCATGGAGGTTCTGCACAGTCTCAGGTGGTGGGCAGTCATACAGAACCTGCTGAAGGGCATTCCATTGTCTGGATTACCAATGGCCATGATTACAACAGACTTACTTGGCCATCATGTAACCCTGGGCAGATAGTCCCCATCACAAGTTCATCTTCTCATCAATTTTCTGGAAATAAGAGCAATGTACAGGGTTCTGCTATTCTTCGCCCATCAAGTCACGGGACAGGCACTGCTGATCAGAACCGACAACTAGGTCACAATGGCATGCATAAAGAAACAAGGGGGAACTCTAAGCAGGGCCATGCTACGAGTCACCTTTAAGACACCGAGATGGGTGGAACATAATCTGCTGTCAAGTTTGTCCACCTACCTAGCTGGCAAGATGAACTCACTGGCAGACTGGCTCAGTCAGGCGGAATGGCACCTGCACCCCCAGATGTTTCAGACAATCAACGAGAGATGTGGTCCATTTCAAATAGACCTGATGGCATCTCACCACAATGCTCAACTGCCTCACTTCCACTCTCACTTTCCCTTCAATCAGGCAGGGAAGTAAACACAATGACAATGCAGTGGAGTTTCCACAAAGCCTACATCTTTCCACCACCACAATAATTGCAAAAGTACTTCAAAAAGTCAGAGTACTAAAATTCACAGTACTGTTGATAGCACCTAGCTGGCCACAGAGATCATGGTACTCCCTCCATAGAGAAATGTTAATAGACAACCTGTGGCTCCTACCACACGGCCCAGATCTCCCCAATCAAGGACCAATCAGGCATCACAACCCAAAAACCCTCAGGTCACCTATTGAAAGGCATATACTGCTGAAAGAGGGGTATCCCCCCCCAAGCTGGTCAAGTAACTTTTGTAGTCAAGGAGACACCCAACCAGTTAAACTTAAAAGAGACACTGGCAAATCTTCTTTAAGAGGTGCATGGTAAAAGGTCTGTTGCTGTCGGTGGTAGGCCTACCTCAGATACTAAATTTCCTCAATGATGGGGCAGAAAAAGGTCTTGCATACTCCTCCCTGAAGGTCCTGGCTTCAGTCATATTGGTCATGAGAGGGACCTTTCCCGGGGTGAGGCAGATAGGTTCCCATCCAGATGTTGTCCAGTTGCTACGGGCGGTTCAGATTGCATCCCCTGTACCAGACCTCCATGCCCTCCATGGCAATTGGATTTGGTACTGAATGGCCTTCATAAGCCTCCTTTTTCTCAGGACTCAGCTTATTGTGCTACCACTAAAACAGTTTTTCTTAGGGCTATGTGCTCGGCCAGAAGGGTGAGCAAGTTGCAGGTGGTGTACTGCCATGAGCCATTCCTTACCTTCCATAGTAACAGGGTGTCTCTTAGAATAGTGCCACCATTTGATCAAAAAGTATTATCTCCGTTCCACCTGCAACAGGAAGTTCACCTACTGGCCTTACCGATACACTGAGGTAGTGCTGATGAGGATACTCTTTTGCTCAACATGGTGTCCATCATGAAGGCTTATTTGAACATGACAGAAAGTTTCCTCAAGTCAGAATGGCTGTTTGTCTTCTTTTCAAGAAAAACAGTGGACCAGGTGGCCTCAAAAGAAACAATTGCAGGTGAATAAGGGCAGCATTAGTAGCCGCTTACCAAGGGGTGGGTTTGGAAACCCGCTGTGGGCATTAGAGCACATTCTACCAGGGTGATGTCTACCTCTTGGGCAGAGAGAGGTGGAGACTCTGTGCAGGACATCTGTGCTGAGGCAACCTGGTCCTCTGTTCATACCTTTGTCCGGCACTATAGATTGGACATAGCCTTGGCAAGTAGGGCTACATTTGGCAGAGCTATGCTTCAGGCTGGTTTGGGTCCAGTGTAATTGGACCCACTCAGAAGGGGAGTTTTTCCTATGGTACTGCTACAAAAATCCCATTTGTGAGGAATGGATGAGCACTGAAAAGGTTGCAGGGGATAATGGAATTTACTCACCTAGTAAAGTGATTATCCCTGCAACCTTTCCAGTGCTCAGACTCCCTCCAGATTATACATAGGCATGGAACCAAAGCAGCCAGAACCAGTTCTGGTCCTTGCCTGTATCTTGAACACAGTTAGTTTGTGTTTATGTAGCCCTGCTATGCTATACTTATATCTATATACACAACTATTGGAGGGGCTTGATAGCATCCCTATAGTTACTGTAGGGTTGAGTAGCCTGTTTAATGTTAAACCCCTAACTTTGCACATTAATATCTTTGACTCCCTTTGATGAAATGAGCTGAACATTTATATGTGTTGTCTAGGTGGCAAGGTCTTGATGAATGGCAATGTTTGGGACGGCAGCTTGTGCGATTTCTGAGATCTGCATGTGTCATTTTTTGTAAAAATCTAACTTTCTTCCTATACTTTACATGGGTTTTTCTGCTCTCCCCTACAACCTACATGAAATAGAATTTTTCCTCCAAACTTGCAGGGGACATGTGTCATGTCCCAAGGTAATGCCTTTGACAGGCCTGGTGAAAAATAATAAAGGGTTCCTGAGTTATAAGGCTTTAAATGTTGCCGTTTTCCCACCTGCGCATACACAGTAGGGTTTTTGAGATAAGGTTGCTCAGTGACAGTAAAAACGTGTTGCCACAAATGCTCATTTTTGCTTTTGCACCACTGAATTGGCAGGGCATCAAACATTTTTTGTGCTGTACCAACTGCCATCTTGTTATTGTTTTCAACAACCTAACAAACGTGGAAAACACATAAAACTTCAGGGATTTCAAAAAACAAACATCAGAACCTAGCTAAACGGGATCCATTTAGCTAGAATCTGATGTTTCTTTTAAACTGCAATTACACAATCGTTTCTGGGCACCCAAAATCCCGGGTGTCCAGTTTAGTAGAGGTAGGTGCTTCCCGTGTTCTCTGTACAAGAACAGTGGGAATTTATTGACTTCTGCAGCCGCAGCTGAACTCATGCTGCCAGCTGCAGTATGCCCTGTGAGCCGCTGTATCCCTGGAGTTTGGTGCCCCCCACACTCCCTTGCCATCTCTGGCATCTAGTGGCACTCCACACCCTCCGATAGCTGTCCCTCATTAATTTTAAAGTGTTTATCTCTCCCGGCGGGCCAGCGGCTTGTGTCAGCTGTCAATGTCAGGCTATGCTGTTATTCGAGGCCACCCCCACTTCCACCTCAGCAGAACCACCAGAGAGAGCCTGAGACATCATCCAGCCCCAACCCCCACTTTTTGTCTGTTCTCGTCTTTAGCCCCCGGAGCCCCAGGCAAGGTCAGGCATGCACGTGGAGGTGCGCATGCATGTCTTGGCCTGGCCGACTCTGCTACGCCCACCCCTGATCTAGTGACTATCTCCCTTTCCTGCCTGCACCACCATCAAGCTGCCACATGATGGTGGTCTGAGGCTGAGAGAGCCAATCTCCCTGATCTGGGAGAGGAGAGTTGCCTGGTGACCGCTCTATACCCTCCCAGCCTTCCACCGACCCCCGGCCGGCAGCAACCTGTGCTTGTTCCCGAACGTGGGTTGCAGACTTGGTGAGAGATAAGGCGCCCAGCACCTTAGCCCTCTACACCACTGGGCCAGCTTATCCCTCATTAATTTGATAATTATTTGTTGTATAGTGGCCCCTCCCCGGCAGATTGCCTTCCCCATTGTCTTTAGTACTTGCAGTCAGGTTATTTGCCTTAAGGTCATTTTTTATGTATTTGCTTTTATCAAAAAAATTAAGCTGAGCTTTGAGAAGTGACAGAAAATAGTGAGGAGAAATGATGCTGACATGTGAGGAGCAACAGGGAGCAGAGAGAGAGAGAGAGAGAGAGAGAGCAGCAGGTGTTACTTCTAAGTAAGAGGAGATACCAGTTAGAACTGAGTTATGTTTTCTTCAGTAGTGGAGTCAGGTTATTGTGCATTTGTTTTCTACAGTCACTGCATTTACTCCCCCGCAACTTAAAGGAACAGTGAAATGAAATTGGGCAAAAAAATTGACCTACCCTTTTTTCACTATAAAAGATTCTTGGCATCTTCTAGTTTTATTTGGTGGTACACTGTTCTATTTCCACCAACATTTTAGTGTTTTATAAATGTTTTAATTTCATTTTTTTCCTCAAGAAAAAAAGATGGCCATCATGTTTTACATAGAAATAGCACTGTAGACCTGCAAGGGATATGATGACAAAATTAAGACTGACTCATGGTGTGCAGCATATGAGGTACCTAGACAACTACTGTATATCTTACAGGTAAGCTAATATTTTTCTTAACTGTAGCTGAAATTAGCTTTTTTGGAAAAACATTTTCCATTGCACTGCTGCTTTTAACTCTTTCTCTACTTGCTCCATCCCCAAACCGCTCACTTTCTTTTGACTTTTCCAATTGTTTCGCAGTATTTCTCTCCTTCCAGCTCGTCTGCCTAATTTGGCAGACTGAACCCACTCCACTCACTGCCGCAACACACACCTTTTTCATCTGTGCTTCTTCAGTATTTGTAACATTCACCCCCACAAGAAAAAACAATGTCTTTAGTTGTTTTGAAATCTTTCAACAATATCTTTATTTTTGAACACAGTAAAACTGTTCCTCTCATTCTCTGGATCATAACTTCAACTTGCAGCGCTTGCTCTCTCTCGCTCTCTCTCTCTGTCTCTCTCTCTCTCTCTCTCTCTTTCTGTCTCTGTCTCTCTCTCTCTCTCTCTACTCTGTTCCCTTTCACACATCAGCATCATTTCCTCCTCAATCTATTCTCTCTCACCCCTCAAAGCTCAGATTTTTTTTTAATAAAAACATATATATAAAAAATGGCCACAATTGTCGGCTGCAATTAAGCCTGCAAAACAATGGGGAACGATGGAGCATCAGACAAGGAAGGTTTAAAGTAGCCAGGCATAGACAGCAGCCCCTTCCTCTTTGCTAAACTGTCCTGACTTTTGGTTTTGTTGAGGGGCATTGCTTGCTGACTTGCATTGATCCTGTGTGTTTAAGCCAGGGGCTCTATCGCTTGACTTGCCTAATTTTCAGTCTGGAATCAGGACTCCATGGCGGACCTGTGGTGGACGCCGGTGACCAATTGACCATTTTTGTTGCCCAGATTGGATTTGCTAAACTCATTTTACTTTTGCTTAGCTGGATGCACTTATGGTAAGGGGCTGACAATTTTAGGAGGTGATGAGCAAAGGCTTATTTTTTAATTGTTCACAAAAACTTAAAATGCATTTGCATCTGACTGTTGTGCTCTGCCTCTGTTTGAAATTCCACCCACCCCCAAGCCCTTCTAACTTGTTTACTTCTGCGTTCTGACTGCTGCCACTGGAGTTCTGTATGAAAAATAAAAACTCTTTTTGTTGCAGCCTGTAAGTAGGGGAAGGGAGTCACACCACACAGATAACCTGTGAAACTTTCCGTCAGTCACCCTTTCTCTGTCACTGGACAGCCATTTCTTCCTGGGTCTGGTCCTCTTAATTAATAATATTTAAACTAATATGCAAGTTGTGACCAATGCAGTGGGGTTCTGCATAATTATTCTCTTTCAGTGGGTATATACTGGGTCCGCTTCCTTGATTCCCTGGAGTCTAGCAGCACCCCCCACCCTCCAATCACCATCTAGTTTGTTCCCTGGTTTCTAGAGGCAACTCCCACCCTGCCATTTCAGGCATAACCCTGAAATGAAGGAAACAGTCCCTTAATTGCTTTTTTTAAACCTGTGAAATAAAGAAAATGGCCCCTCGTCAATCAGCCACCCCTAAACCCACCTTTCACTCAGCACCCACAACCCCACACACCCGAGTACACCCCAACACACCCTCTCTCACCTGAACAGGTCCCAGGTTCGAGATCTACTCTTCAATTGAAGACATATCTTGCTGCTGGAACCGGAGACTGCAATTTGAGAAACTAAGGTAAATGTGGTTCAATGTATTTCAATGGGGGTTTCAACTTTGGTGCATAGCTTTGCCATTGTTTTACATTTTGACCCCATATTTTCAACATGGCCTTTTGGGGACCCCATCTCATGGACAATAGGACTGTCATTACGTAACTCCCACCCAAAAGGTGATTTCGTTGTCACTTGGTGAATTTACCTTTTGGATGGGATTTTACATTTTTTTCTGCCCTTGTTCATGAGGGTCAAAATATGTAAAAATGGCAAAGGTATGAACATTTGTTGCAATTTCACTATGCACACTTGTAACTTTGGAAATTTTTAATATTTTCACCCAGATTTTCAACACAGCCTTCTTATTACCCTACCTCATGTATGTCACAGCTGTCATTTTTCAAATTCTGGCCAAAATTTGCTTTCACACCTGTGGGGTGTAGTGGTGTTACAGTTGTGCTGAATTACGTTTTGGTGGGAATTTAAACATTTTCTGTTCTGGGAACATGAGCTGGGGTAATAAGATGGTTATGGTGACAATTTGGTCATTGTTGTCCTTTAAATGGAGCATGCACTCACAGGCAAATAAGGTTATGATGATACTATTTCAAAAAGTAAGTCAAAAAGTAGGGAACTAAATTGCAAAAGACTATGTTAATGCTCAAGATAGGGTTAAAGCCACAAACACAGGGCATTAGGGTTTCCAATCATAACACCCCAACCCCACACTGCACACACCAATATGCGTTGGGGTGTGCCTTTGGGTTGTCACCCCTAAGGTTCACCCCATTCTCCTATACTGTACCCATCTCAGCTTATTTACTTATGGAATGGGGTGAACGTTAGGGCTGATGACCCCAAGGCATATCCCCAATGTCTATTGATGTGTACAGTGTGGGGGTGGGGTGTTAAATTTTGAAACCCTAATGCCCCATTTCCCTACTTACATGGCTTTAACCCTAACTAGAGCATTAACACAGTTTTTTACAATTTATATCATAGGGCACGGTCGTGCACCCTATAGTTAGGGTTGAGTAGCCTGTTTAATGTTCTCAAAATTTACACTTTAATAACTTTGCAACAATCAATGGATTTGCACAAAATTTGGTATGTGCTGTCCTATGTGGTAGATCTCTTGGTGTGGCAAGTTTTGTTCCATCGGATGTATGGATTCTGAGATTCATATACTGCAAAAACCTTAAAAGTTGCCATTTTTTGCAGTTTTTTCCTCATCACCTTGCATCCGGATGGTGTGGAATTTTGGTGCGATTTTTCTATGGTAGATACAGTTTTGGTAACAGAACTGCCATACTTTGTTTGGTGAAAAAATGTTAATCTTTTGCAAAGTTATTCAATTTTTAAGTTCCCATTGTTTTCAATGGGAAGATTACTGTCCCGAGTAGAGGGACAAAGGTCAACCAAGGATTGACCTCATGAGATCTGTTCCTTTTTCATGAGGGAAAAATCCTTTTTCGTGAGCCGCCATATATTTTTCCCACAAACTAAAAAGCATGAAAAACACATTAAAATGTTGTCATTTTACAAATCAGACACCAGAACCAAGATAAACAAGTCCCATTTAGCTAGATTCTGGTGCTTGTTTTTCACAATTAGGACCAGAAATACTTTTTGCAGGTACCCAAAATCCCAGGTACCCAGCTTAGTGAGAGGAGCACTTTCCTGCATTCTCTGCATGAGAACTGTGGATCTTCTTGACTACTGCAGCCACAGCTGAACTCATGCTGCCGTCTGCAGTGTGAGGCTGCTGACAACGGATAGGGAAAATGAAAAACAGGTATGAATCTGATGACAGTTGCTCTTTAATTGATCTTCAGTATTCATAGCATACTTACAAATGTGAAGATAACTTGTTATAAATATATATAAACAAGAGAGCTTTATGTATTCAATATTGCCACATGTCACTGTGAATCATTGTGAAAACATTTTTTTCAGCAGTTGCAAAATTCACACCAGCAAAACATACTCTGAGACTGCTGGCAGCCCCAGAAAAAAAAATACTAAAAACAAACCTGGAACAAGTTTTAATTAATTTTGTTAGTTTAAAACTACAGAAATAATAATGTCTGTCCTGTTTCCAAAGCATCAAGTTCTTTTAGTGCGCAGAACAATGGTCTGGTTGTCTATAACAATCAATTTCTCTTTTACATGAAACTGAAGGGGGAAGTCACCAAAAAAAAATTACAGGATCAGAAACTTGACCAAACTGCAGATGGAAAAAAGATATGTACACTGAGGCCCAGATATTCAAAAGGGTTGCTCCATGCGCAATAGAGATGCACCAGCGCAAGTCTGAAAATGCGCCATACTGCAATATTCAGTGGGAGGCAGCTGTGCACCCCAAATCGCAATGTGCAAGAGCGCAATGGTAATGAGTGCATGCACAAGTGAAGGGGGAGGAACCATGAATAAATGGAGCAGTGTGATATTCAACAGCATGTGCTATGCGCAATAGGGGAGCAAGCGGAAGTTGCGCGATAGAGTAAAATGATCCAAAATAAAAAGGAACATGAGAGAGGCACAAGAACGCTATAGGGAAGCCAGAAGTGGGAGCAAGGTGACAGCCACAGAAGAGAGAGAAGCAGTGAGTGGGACTGGAAAAGAGCAGGACAGGGCACACCTGGGAACATAGGGCAACAGGACAGGAGTGGGGAGCCTGTGTCATAGTGGACTGAGGGCAGTGGCAGTGGGCAGGATAGCCAAAGCTTGGAGGTGTTCCCGGTGCAGGGGGAGTAGCACAAAGGACAGTGGGGGGAACAGGATTACAGCTGCCGAGGGGGGAACACAAGCCAGGGACATGGCCAATGCCACCATTCAGATGGAGGCAGTAATGAGGGGTGTGAGAAGGCAGCAGGGGGCACGGCCATGGAAGGGACCGTTGGTGGTATGCCCCCAACAGGCAGTACAGAGCCTGCACCAGCTTCGAGCACTACAGTGACACCAAGATTGTGGGCCAGTACCGCCTGAACTGGGTGATCCTGAGGTGACTCTGTGAGCTGTACAGTGATGAGATGCAGGCACCCACACGACCGAGCCATGCTCTGTCAGTGGAGACAAAGGTAACAGCTGTCATGTGCCTGCTCACCATGGGCACCTTCCAGAGACCAATAGGGGACACAACAGGTATAACTCAGTCGGCCGCATCATGTCTACTCACACAATTCCTCAGTGCACTGCTGCCACATGCTGCGGAGCACATCTGTTACCCCAGCACACAGGCGGAGCGCACAGCACACATACAAGAGTTCCACAGGGTAGCACGTATGCCTGGTGTGCTCTGGGTCATTGACTGCACCCATGTGGTCATCCGCACGCCACTTGGCCCGGAAGGTGCTGCATACATAAACCGGAAGGGCTATGCCAGCATCAACTGCCAGGTGGTGTGCGATGCTAGGGGGTGTATAACCAATGTCTGTGCCATGCACCCTGGAGAAGCACATGATGCCTTCATCTGGCACCAGTCTGCACTGTACCACAGCTTCGAGAGTGGGGACATCCCCACTGGCCACCTAGTGGGTGAGTATGCAAATCACGCAGAAAGACATGGATCTTGGGAGGGGCATAGTCAGAGGTGACATGGGTACTGGCCTAGATGGCCCATGGCAGAGCGACGCTGATCACTAAACTAACGTCCACCCTCTACACACAGGTGACAGTGGCTATCCACTCCGTCCCTGGCTGCTCACACCATACTGGTGGCATGCGACCCCATGGCAGCAATGGTACAATAAGGCACATGCCCCCACACATAATGTCATAGAGCGGGCGTTTGGGATGCTGAAGGCACGTTTCCATTGCCTGGACATGTCTGGCGGTGCTCTACAGTACAATCCCTTGAAGGACTGTGGGCTATTCCTGGCCTGTTGCATCCTGCACAACATGGCTAATGACTGTGGGATAGCTGTAGAGGTCAAAGAGGGGGACAGCGATGGGGATGATGAGGATGCTGGTGCAGATGGCAATGGGCAGCCCCCCCCTTGGTCAAAGGGACTCCCAACTGATCCGGATGTTGCACCTGCACCGAGACACCATCACAGAGGAGAACTTCAACCAACCCAGGTAAGTCATGGGGCCATGTGCAACCAACAATGGCAAGGGAACAACCCTCAAATGCGCATGGACAAACCCCGGGGAGCATGGCAAATAGGGAATTGGCTGAGCATTGAACCGCACATGCCATCAGGGATGGGCAAGGCCTAACACGGCACGCGGTCATGCACACACACACACACCCCACAAGACATGCACAAAGGGTAGGAGGCACACTGACCACAACCGCCACCCAAGCCACACACACGTCCACAGACCACCATGCCCAGTGCCCATCATTGTGCGTGTCTCAGATGCTGGGCACCATTGCACAGTGGTGGACAGCGCAACGCAGGCATCATCATTCACACACCACAGTGGACAGCAGCCGGGAGGGTGTGCACATGGATCATGTGTGTGTGTGCAGGGCCAGGTACCCCACCTGTGCATTGCACATTGAACAACACACTGCACACAGGGCAGCGTCAGACAGTAGCCATTGTGGGAGACAGGTCAGTCATGTGGCACAGTGCCATGGCCACCACAGACGAGTGGGCTGCCCCACTGAGACCAGCCTGCTGTGACAGGCTGACCATTGGCCTCATGGGGTGGCACCAACGGTCCCCCAGGGGTGCCGCTGCGGGAACGCGACCGTTCTCGAGCAGGGGTCTGCAGCTCACCGAACATGCCTGTGCCAGGTGTGCTCAGGATGCCCACAGCTGAACCCGGTATTGACAAAGGAGGGTGTCGCACGACACCGGGAACCGGGGGTGGACATGGCACTGCGTGGTATCTGCGGCGCATGGGCAAATAACTGTGTGTCCATTGTGGCCATGACAGCTGTGAATGCCTGTGTCTGCCTGTCAATGGCGGCGGTCACATTCTCCCGCAGCCGGTCCATCTCTGCCAGGAGCAGACCGGTGTCCCTGCTGCACTGCTCCTCTGCCTGGTGCAGAACCGCACTAAGTGCATCCACCGCTGTCACAAGCCGCAACTGCTGATCCACTGATTCAAGGAGTATGTGGGTGTGCTCATCTAAGAGGTCATCCGCCTGATTGGCATGCTTTCCCTCATGGTGTTCAAGGCCGTGCTGGGCAGCACCCCTTGAGGTTGGGAACTGCACACCAGGGCCATGCCTGGGCATGTTCACAGGTAGTGCGCTGATGCTGTCCCTGACACTGTCCCCCCATCACCATTGGCTGACTGCTGACACTGCCCCTCCAGCCGCCGCTCGCCAGGGCCCAACGGTGCTGCTGCAGCGGCCGCAACAGCCCCACTGTCCTAGTTGCACACCAGTGCTGCCCCACTGGTGCAGACAGGCACAGGCTGGGACTGTGATGTCACTCAGGCCTCCACAGTGGCACCACCCACGGCTATGCCCATGCTGTTACCTGATGTGTGGCCACCCTGCGGCCCTCACGTATCACTGTCCATGATGTGAGCTCCATCATCATCGGTGACGGATCCGGCACCAGTCAGAGTCTCAGCATGCTGGCATCCATGGACACTGTCATGCTGGGACACAGGCAGGGCCTCCTCTGCACCAGCTCCACCAACCTCAGTCCGGACAGCCAGGCGGGCCCACTGTCGTCCTGACCCTCGGACACCTGTGGTGGTGGATGGGCGCACCTCTGTGTCCAGGGTATCACCCTCAGTGGACAAGCCCACCACCACTGACCCATGTAGATGCTCAGGAGCTGTAAGGGAACACAGTAGCATTAATGTATCTGCCCTACCCTGTGGCATTCCCCCACCCCCCACACAGTGACAGATCAGGACCTACCATGCAGTGACGGGCTACCACACATCTGGAAGCCACCACCTGGAACACCCTCGAGGGCACAACGCCGCATGCAGCCAGCAGCCTGCTCTTCCTGTGGCATCAGGCATGGTACGGCCAGCTGTCCACCACCAGTCACAGCCCATGCTGCCCTGATGGCAGCCACCTTATCGTTAATCCTCCTCCTGTCCATGCCCACCTTCTTCTTGCACTCCTGCATGGACTGCTGGTGGCTTCCATGCTGGCTGATGGCACAAGCCACCTCACCCCATGCCACAACACGGGCCTGTGATGTTCCCCGCTGTCTGCTGAGCAGTGGTTTCTGGTCAAGGTAGGCCTCAAACAGAGCATCTGATTCTGCCTTGGTGAAGTTGGGCCTCCTCCAGCTCCCACATCTCTGTTCCTTTTCCTCCTCCACCTCACGTTCGGTCATCACTGATCCTGTGGGAATAACAGGTGTTACCTTTGAATGTGCAGTCCCATGCATCTCCCACACACCACAGTCCACACTGGCAAACAGCATGCAACTCACCACAATAGACTGCAATACCAGACTATGGCCTCTGCAGCCCCATGTCGCATTTATATAGTGCAATGCATGCAAATGAGGCGAGGCTCAATTTTAAGTGGATGCTAATGCAGTAGCTGCGCTATTGAATTGCTGATGAGCTGATTTGCATATGCCAGCTGAATATTGCGTTGTTGCGCCTTGCGCAATTGTGTTGAATGTGCTCAGGCAAGGGCGCAGCTCTGTGATGTGTGCAGTAGACACTGAACGGCGCATGCCCGGGGTGCTGACGCTGACGCCTGCTGTGCTGCTGATGTGCTGAGCATGGGAGGCAGTACAGGGCACGTCCACCACTGTGCCAGTGGTGCTAGTGCACTGTTCACATGTATAGTGCTCTTGCACTGGGGCGCCATAGGTGCTGTGGTGCCACAGTGCAGTAGGCCACTACAGGAAGTGCCACACAGGTGCCCTACCACGCTACACGCGGTGAGTACCAATCACACTGTGGCAGTCTGTGCATGAGGGACCCCCAACCCTGTGCCAACCTTTGGCCCCTAGGCGCCATACGTCTGCAAGGGTGCACCTCTATTGTGCTGTTCAGTGACAGTGTGATGGGGAATGTCAGTGCAGTACCATGCAGCATCTGCACATGGCAGATGTGCACTACAAAGCACCATTTTGATACTCAATGCTTGAAAGATGGCATGGAGATGGGCACCAATTTGGAGCCAGGTTGAACTGGCTAACCTTGTGTCCCTGGTTGAGCCCCAGGCTGGTGCTCTCTTTGGGGAGGCACCCCTGGACAGAGCCAGGTGACAGGGATCCAGTGCACAGCAAAGCAGTGCAGGCACCGGTATGGGGACCTCAAGTGGAGGGACCCAGACAGGCTTGTCCGCCTGCGGGCATGCACCAGGAGGGGCGCGGTTCCATGGCCAGGTAGGTGCCCCATCCATACACTGGTTACGTCCATATGGATATCACAGTGGGCATGTGTCCAGCACACAAGGGGGGTGGTCCATCCAGTGTGGGCCGTGGTGGTGGTATAGGGGTGGGAGGCATATGGGTTTGGCTGTGTGGGATCGCACACGCCCGGGGGGGGCCTTTGCTACTGGATTGTACTGATATTCCTCTCTCCATGTTTGCACCCTAGGCTCTGAGGAGCACCGGCATGGCAGGTATGGGTGGCTGCAGCATGAGGCACATCCAGATGCAAGAGGACCCATACCAGCCCAGCGCCGGGACCAGCCTGATGATGGTGAGTGCCTCACATCCTGGATTTTCTGTGCATGCTGTGCAGCAGGGCAGGCGGCGGGGCATGGCCACCATCCATTGACACCACTGCCATGCACACAACATAGTACAGTCAGCACTGTCCAGTGGCACTGCATGTCTGGGAGTGCATCACTGGTGGTCTATGCATGCACCAGGTACATGGCTGTGTCACTGCCTTCGCACCGCAAAGCCATGTCACTGTACAGCCACAGTGGTGCTGTTTGGGACTTGGGTAGTGGGTGTGTGCAGTGGTCCGCATGGCTGTGTGTGCCTGGGTGGGCAGGTCTTGTAGACATGATCACCTGTGGGTGGTCGCACACCATCACAGGGGTGTGTCCCATGGCTGTATGCCATGCACAATGGGTGGGCTGCAGGGGGCTGTACATTCATGCCCATTGACTCTGCTCCCTTGTCCTAGGTGGACAGAGGATGGTCCTTATGGAGCGGGTGCTGCAGGAGCTGCTACAGGTGGCCAGGGCCTCTCTGGCCATCCTCGAATGGATGGAGTGCCACGGTGTGAGGCATCGTCATGGCAGGAGGTGCAATAGAAGTGGGAAGCGGGGCTCCCACTGAAGATGGAATGCTATTACAGCTTGCATAAGCCCCATGGGCCCACCCTCATACCACTCCTCCCCTCTCCCATTTGTTCAACCCTGCCCCTTACCCACCTCCACCCAGTTTGTGGCCCTCACCCATTTCCAAGGTATGTATTTGTACATAGTTTTGTTACAACTTTTGTAATATATTTGTTTAGTTATGCCTACTGTTGTGGTCTCTGATTTGCAGCAGGCTAATGGTGCGCAGCTGCAGTGGTGTGCATGGTGTCAGGGGTGGTGCTATCATGGGAGTCTGTGTGTGTGTGTGTGCGCCTGTCCATAGGGGAGGCAAGTGTGGTGTGGGCGTAGCTCTCAGTCACTGTCTGTGGTTTGTGTGTTTTTCCCTGTGCAATGGATGACTGTGTGCAGTGGTACACGGTGCATGCACTGTGTCCATGGCGCACCTGTCAGACCATCCTTGGCCTGTTCAGCTGCCACCCTTGCATGTCTGTGACCTGCACAGTCTGCTGGCATGTCAGTGATGGCTGCCCATGTTGGACTGACACTGTACCCAGCACGAAGCCGGGTTGCCTCCTGTCACTGGTGTTGTGCACGTCTACCTCAGGTGGCACTGTTGCCTCCACTGTTGTTGTCCCACCTCGATGCTGTTACCTGTGCCTGTTGCAGGGGATGTGCTCCACTGTCTGTCACTTGTGCTCCAGCCACATGCTGGTGGTGTACAGCATCATGGTGCCTGCACAGGGTTGCTGGCACACCTGTGCCATGGAGGGGTTCTGGCCGTGTGTACGCGGCTGCTGTGGTCGCATGCCGGGGGCTTGGTTGACCTGCTACTGTGTCCCTGTGTTGGTGTGCCCTTGGGCATGGGTGGTTGTTTGGCTGTGCACTGTGTTGCATCCTGTGAGGTGCATGCTTCCATGCAACACTGTGGGTGTCTGCACTGACTGTTGTGACCAGTGCTGGGACAGGGTGTGTCCTTGGGAGGGTGGGCAGGGTGCTGTGACACTGGTGGTGGTGGGTTCTGGGGCATGCCCTGTCACATGTGTGGTACCTGTGTGCCGATGCATGGTCGGCCTCACAGCTTTACCTGGGGGAGGGGGGGGAACGTGCATGGCAGCACTGTGTCTGCTGCCATTGCTTCACTGTCTTCTGCTGCTTCCCACTGTTGGGTGCTCATGGTGGGACTGCCTTGCATGGTTCTGTGGTGCACAGGGTTGCATTGTCACAGTGGGGGTGGTGGCATGCAGGGGGTGTCCTGCACTGTTGGGCGCTTACTCCTGGGCAGGGTGTATGGGGATCATGGTGCAGGGTGTGCTCTGCATTGGTGGGTTGGTGTGACATGTGGTGGATGGGCATCCATGTGTGACGGTCCCAGCTTGCAAGGGGGTGTGCTGGTGCACCATGCCACGGCGATGGGTTTGTTGCTGGTGTCCCTGTGCCATTGGTTCTTCCTGTTGTCCTCCAGTTGTGTGGAGCATGGGGTGTGGGAGGCGATGTCTGTTCTGCTGAGTGATCCTCTGCCCATCCCTACCATGGGTGGTTGGCCCCTGCATCCTGTCCCTGCACATCCCTGGTTGTGCTGTTGTGCTTCTGCCCTGCTTCACTAGGTGTCCCTGGTTTTGCTATTGTGCATCTGACCTGCACCACTGCACATCCCTGGTTGCGCTATGGCACAGGTGGCACGATATTCAGTCGTGTGCCGCAGGCGCATCTTGACCTGCAAAGTGTTTGAATATTGCACGTATTGTGCATGGGCACAGTGGACTTGCACTTGCTCCTGCTGTTGCACACTTTTGTGGTGCAGTTTGAATATCTGGGCCTGAGAGTAAATGCAGAAGGATGACATGTAACACCACACATACTCCAGTCTTTGAAGTCTTTATTATTAAAATTAAAATGTTCATGTCCTACTAAAAGACTGAATCAGGAAAACCAAAATGATCCTGGCATGTGAGACAGTTGCTCAACATAACCCCCCCCCCCCGCATAAAAATTGAATCAAGGAAGAAACTCAGGAAATAATTAGCATTAGGTAGCATAATGCATTATTTAACAATACAGTGAAGTACGGAAAGTACATCAGATGATCTATAAACAACTTAATAATCCTCTCTGCTGATCTGACAGACTCCCTTGCTGACTTTTAAAAGCACTTCTTATTCCACATCACAACCTGTTTAATTCAGAATCTTTAAACTTTAATATTGCCAAAAAATGTAACAGAAAAAAAAAATGCAGGTACTTCCGGTGACGTCACCACTTGAATGGCTGACTCTCTGTGAAGCTCTGTGCTGTGCCTGCTAAATAAGTCTCTCCAGTGCATTTACTAAACCTTCAAACCCACAAAAATGGTTACAGAATCTACTGGAGGGAACAGAACAACCAGGTCCCATAACTAAAGTTGATCAATTAAATTGGATGATGGATGATTGCAGAGATTAGATGCCTGTAGTCGAAGGTTTTCACCCACCAGCTTCCCCGAGCCTGATAATGATATGGACACTGCAAATGAACATCTGTCTCACTCAAGATTCAAAACCATACTACAAGAAATAAAAACATTTAGAACTGATACTAAGCAAGAATGTAAAAATCTCAACCAAAAATTACAGGCAGTAGAGACATGTATACAAGAGACAGAGGACTGCATGGCAGTGATGGAAACAGAAACTGGATAGTTACATACCACCATTGACTTTCTTGTAGACCAACAAGAGGCCCTTTAAAACAAAATCCAGGATTTGGAAGTGCGGTCCCGCAGGGATAACATGCGCATCTATTGACTCCCTGAGGGCAAAGAAATGGGCAGGATGACAGCCTTTATAGAAGATTGACTACGGGACATCCTTGAGTTGCTGGCAACCTTCTGTTTTAGGATTGAATGAATGCACTGCACTCTGATGCTTTGACTGACGGACCCCAAGGCCAGACCACGATACATCGTACTCAAATCTTCAAGTTTCAGATATAAGGAGGAGGCTCTTCATATCACCTGGGGGAGGAAGATAGCTAAATACAATGATACCCGCCTACTATTTGATCAAGACTACCCCTGGAAATCCTTAAGCACTGCATGGCTTACACAAGTATAGTAGGGGAACTCTGATCACATAAGGTGCACTTTTAGACTCAAGGTGTTTTGGGAATCTGGTATTGTTACTTAATCCACTCCAGAAGAGATACAGCATGGTTTGGCAGAGAAAGGATGGACAACATCAATAACTAATTCAGCTGAGCAGCATCCAAAACCTAAATGTTCGACCTGGACACCAGGACACCTACACCACCATAAGAACTGTGGGAGGAAGGCTGCCCCAGCCACACTTCAGGACATTCATCAGATCCTGCAATCTTTTAAAGAGAAAAGGACCCCCTCATCTTCGCAATGGAGGGACCCAAAACACATAAATTGTGCAATAGGCTTACTCTATTTTCTGTTTTTTTCGGCGACTTGCCTCATAGCACGTCATTGCGGAGGTTTGAACGGAGTTTTGCTCCTCACCTAAGATAGTAGTGGGAGGCACCTTTTCAGTAGATGCTCTGCCCATTACACACCCTAAGCACTTTGGTTTCAGACCCTGTATAATTTAATATAGTTTCAACATCGGTGATATTTCTGTGGGATCCTGACTTTACTGAACCATACTCGTTTCTGTACAACTGCAGTTGCTTTTTTTTCTCTCTCTCAGCAGCAATGAAACACATAAAGCAAAATTATGTGATTCTCTTATTTTATAGATTGTAATTTTAACGGAGTTCTTAGTCATTTTCATTAGCTCCTCGCTTCCACAGACTGACATCTTAAGTGACTCTCATGCAAGACTACTGTCTTCTATTAGTTTGTGGTTTTTAGTTGCTATTTTTGTACCTCTCACACTGTGTTACCTGCAGGATAGTTCCTGGCAGTCATTGAAGGATGAAGATTTAAGGCATGGGGTCATGTTGCCGCAAACAATAATTGTGTGGCAATAAATGCCATAAGGAAAACAGCAGTGTCCCAAGCAACATCGGGTACAACAGTGGCCCAACAGAAAAGGCGCAGACCCATTGAATACAATGGGACTTCCTTGTTGCCCTTGCACCCCCGATGTGGAAGCTTCACCCACCACCACCCCCTGGACTTAAAATAATCAACTCCAGGGGGTTCTGGACTTTGGGGATGGGGAGAAAATTGGGAAGGGGTAAAAGTTCTTTTTTTTTAAACAAAAGTTTCAGCAGGAGGAGACCTAGCCAGACCCGAACCACAGTCCCAGGTCTCTTGCTTCACAGTATGCTAGTGCCCTAGCCATTCCACCACGGGAGTGGCTTGGCCAGGGACCCCAGCACACAGCTAGTTGATCCCTTCCAGGTGAAGTGCAGTGCAACAGGGGTAGCAGTAATTCCCTAGTGCTATTCTACCCACCGCTATAAATCCTTTCATGCTTCACACAGCACGGTTCCTGTAGTGCTCTTCATGGTGTGCTATTTTGACCTGGTACCAAGATTTAAATACCCATTCCAGAATTTCATGAACCTGATATTAAGGCACCATATCTGTTTTATTTTTATGTCCTTGATGTTATTCTATCATGGCACTTTATCCTAGAGCCTATGACTTCTTATGTTTCTATAAAAGTGCAACAACTACTTTAACCCTTCTTCCATGCTAACTGTGGTTAACTTAATTTTGTCTACATGACGATCCTGCATTGATATGTCTGAGATCTCTGTTTCTTGCTTATTCATGAAAAATGGAGGGATGATCACTGGCTCTGGGATAGAATAGCAGTAGCCCAAATGAGAAAGTTAAATGAGGAAGGTGTTTCCTACTGAAATAGGGCTTTTTTTCACATGCAACAACTATTTTCACTCTTCTTCTATTCTAACTGTGGTTCACCTAATTTTGTCTATATGACAATCCTGCAGTGATATCCCTGAGATCCCTGGTTCTTGCTTACTCGTGAAAATTGAAGGCATCATTGCTAACTCTGGGATGGGATAGCAGTAGCCTAAAGGAGGAAAATGAGTGAGGAAGGTGTTTCCTACTGAAGTTGGGTTTTTATCTTTTTTTTTTACTGGACCACAGCTCTTTTTACTAAATTCTATCAACAAAGCAGGCACTAGAGAATTATAACATCCTTATCAGCTTTGAAGTGATGTGGACTTTATGGTCACTTATACACCTCCTGGTGGCAATTCCCACCATTCTCCCCTTCCCTCATTGGTCTGGGTTAACCTGCATCCTGGGAGGTCTGGCAGAACCCTCCATCACTTACCCTTCCAGCTGAACATGGTCACTACTTTGTGACTATGTCTGGCCTTGTGAAGGGTCTTATTTTTGACCCTGCTACCCTGGAAGTCACTCTTACTTTTGTTGGCAGTTTTGGACCGTTACTTATTGTGAAAAGCTATGTTGTTGTTGTTTAATACTGTTAAATATTTGTATTAGTCTTGTTCTTATTGTGGCTGCATACTGGCTTCAAAATGTTGAAATTTTAAACTGTTTGGGGTCTGCGAAGGCTGATGGGTTATGCTCGCCTCTTATAGTAGAGAAAGACAAACATGGAATTCTACAAAAAGGGAGAACATGTTCTTTTTTCTTTATAACTACTGTTTATCAGGGGGAACTACCTCAGAGGTTGATGAGGTTTTTTTATGTTGATTGCATGCAGTGCAAGAAACATATTGGGACAGCTTGCTGAGAAGCAGGTTGTGGAGGTGCGGCACTGTTGTGGCCAGTGTCCCCACAGCCTGCAAAGGCTTGTCCCACTTCCCCCAATGCCATTGCATGCTGCTGGTGACACAGGTTTGGAACCTTTGCACCAACTTCTGACAATTTTGCCGCTGCAATCAGGGGCAGCCTCGTCATTGCAGCGTCAGCCATGCGATGCAATGAGGGAGCAACCCGTCATTGCAGGGCAGAACTTCCAAACCCTGATATTGTTTGTGAACATGGCGGTGGCTTGCTGCCGTGTTCACAAACAATATAACCCCCCACCGTGTTTATTTGCCAATGGGGGCCCCAATCCCCATCGGCTTCAGTGCCCCACTGTTGATTTTGCTGACGGGGAGCCCACTCCGTCAGCATTCTGTAACCCCCACTTTCATTTTCTGCTGACAGGGATGCCCAATCCCTGTCAGCATAATCTGAACCCCGTTGTTGTGTGTGCTGACGGGGTGCCCAATCTCCTCATCAGCTACTGCTGGCCCCCAAAGAAAGAGTCCTTGGCATGCAGAGAGAGACCACCCCAGTGTGCTATATGCCCTCAGAAAAAAGCTGTCCTATGATGTGTTATTTGTTTTTCTTACCCTATAAAAAGGAAACTGTCCCTCGGAAGTCTCCCTGCCCCACCTCCCACAACCCGCACCCACCCACTGCACATCCTGCTTCCCCACACCCCCCTCACCCCATACTTACCTCTGGAGGCTGGCTCGATGATCTTCGGAGGACCGGGAACACATCTGCACTCTTCAAAGCTGACCGTGAACTGAGGAAATGCCAGTAAGCTGTATAATGGAATAAATAGGGTTTTGCCAACTTTAATGCATATCTCAGTCATTTTTTGGAATATTGGCACCAAATTTTCAACATGGGGGATTTGGGACCCCCTCCTCATGAATTCTTGAACTGTCATGACGTTAATCTCTCTGAAAGGTGATTTTGTGGTCACTGCACAGAATCACCTTTTGGGGAAAATTAACGAAATGACAGTGCCATTGTTCATGAGGCGGGTTCTCAAAAAGCCTATGTTGTAAATTTGGTGGGAAAAATTTCAAAAATGACTATTTTATGAGCGTGCGCTGCCCAGTTGCTATGCATGCTTGTAACTTCATGAATTTGCAATATTTTCATGCCAGATTTTCAATATTGGCTTTTTTTCGCACCTCCAGCTGTCATTGTTCACATCCTGGCAGAAATGTGTTTTCGCACTTCCGGTGCAGAACAGTGCGGTCGCTGATGGGAAATCAGTGTTTGGGACAGATTAAGAAAATGTCAGTGACACTGTTCATGAGTAGATATCCTAAAATAGCTATGTTGAAAATTTGGTAACGATACTCCATAAAATGACTGTGTTACGAGCATGCGTTGCGCAGTTTGCACGGCATGCTTGTAAGTTCTCGAATTTATAATATTTTCACTCCAGATTTTCATCATTGCCATTTTCCCACACCTACTTATGAATAGTGCAGCTGTCATTTTTCCCATCCTAGCCGCAATGTGTTTTCACACTTCCGGTGCAGAATAGAGAGGTCGCTGTGGGAAGTCACTGTCCGGGACAGATTAAGAAACTGACAGTGATAATGTTCATGAGCAGAGGTCTTAAAATGCCTATGATGAAAATTTGGTGATGATAGCCCATCAAATGACTGTGTTACAATTGTGCATTGCACACTTTCCACACACCCTTGTAACTTCACAAATTTGTAATATTGTCATGCCAGATTTTCAACAGTGGCATTTTTTCACACCTCCTTATGAGCAGTACACCTGTCATTTTTCACATCCTGACTGAAATGTGGTTTCACAGTTGCGGGACAGAATAACACGGTCGCTGTGGGAAATCAGTGTTCAGGACAGATTAAGAAAATGACAGTGGCACTGTTCATGAGCAGAGGTCCTAAAATCCCTATGTTGAAAATCTGGTGACGAAACTCCATAACATGACTGTGTTACAAGCGTGCGTTGAACTGTTTCCACGCACCCTTGTAACTTCGCAAATTTGTAATATTTTCATGCCACATATTCAACAGTGGCATTTTTTCACACCTCCTTATGAACAGTACAGCAGTCATTTTTCACATCCTGGCTAAAATATGTTTTTGCACTCCTGCCGGAGAATAACACGGTCACTGTGGGAAATCAGTGTTTGGGACAGATTAAAACAGAATTAGTCAGATGGGGGAGTGACCGAGCTCAACTGAGCTGTGTCGGGACTGCTGTGGATTTCTTTGTGGGCAGAAAAAGGCCCCAATGCAAGAGCGCAGTACAAAAGGGCAGCCTGCAGTACTGGGAGAAAGGGAATGAGAGAGTGAGTGAGAGAGGGGGAGTGAGCGAACTCACCAGTCAGGACTGCTGTGGATTTATTTGTGGGCAAAAAGGCATCAATGCAGCAGGGTGAGTAGAAAGGCAGCCTGCAAGCACCAGGACAAACAGAATGAGCACGAGGACAGAGGAGACTGAGCAACCTCAATGGAGCTCTGTCGGGACAGCTGTGATTTCTTTGTGGACAGACAAAGGTGCCAACACAGCCAGGAGCCCCTGTACACAAGAGAAGCCTGCAGCACCAAGAGAAATAGAATGAGTGGTGACAGGCGGTAGTGAGTGAGCTCAGTGGAGCTCTATTGTGACTGCTGCGGATTTCTTTGTGGGCAGAAAATGTGGCAATGCAGGCAGAAGCCCAGTACAAAAGGCCAGCTTGCAGCGCCGGCAGAAACGGAATGAGTGAGTGAGAGAGGGGGAGTGTGCAAGCTCAATGGAGCTGTGTTGGGACTGCTTCAGATTTCATTTTGGCCAGAACAAGCTGCCAATGCAGGCAGAAGCTCAGTACAAAAGGGCAGCCTGCAGCGGCAGGAGACACAGAATGAGCGAGTGAGGGAGGGGGAGTGAGTGAGTGAGCTCAACGGAGGTCTGTTGGGACTGCTGCAGATTTGTTTGTGGGCAGAAAAATGCAGCAATGCACACAGGGGCCCAGTACAAAAGGGCAGCCTGCAGTGGCAGGAAAACCAGAATGAGCGGGTGAGAGGGAGAAGTGGCGAGCTCAACGAGCTCTATTGTAACTGCTAGCAAAATTTCTTTCTGGGCAGAAGAAGGCGGTAATGGCAGCAGGAGCCCAATAGAAAGGGGCAGCCTGCACCAGCAGAAATGGAATGAGTGAGCGAGAGAAGGGAGGAGCGAGGTCAACTGAGCTTGCTGGGACTACTGCAGATTTCTTTGTGGGCAGAAAAAAGGCCAACAGAGGCAGGAGCCCAGTACAAAAGGGCAGCCTGCAGCGCCAGGAGAAACAGAATGAGTGA
The DNA here is from genome assembly GCA_016271365.2 of Neoceratodus forsteri. Lineage (NCBI taxonomy): Eukaryota > Metazoa > Chordata > Ceratodontiformes > Ceratodontidae > Neoceratodus > Neoceratodus forsteri. Next base: position 58,524,607 of record JADMNL010000027.1, on the reverse strand, counting down.
GTGACACAGAGGGAGTGAGCGACCTCAATGGAGCTCTGTCAGGACAGCTGTGGATATCTTTGTGGGCAGAAAAAGGTGCCAACACAGGCAGGAGCCCAGTACAAAAGGGCAGCCTGCAGCGCCGGGAGAAACACAATGAGCAAGTGACAGAGGGGGAGTGAGCGAGCTCAATATAGCTCTATCGTGACTACTGCAGATTTCTTTGTGGGCAGAAAAAGGCGGCAAAGCAGGCAGTAGCCCAGTACAAAAGGCCAGCCTGCAGCGCCAGCAGAAACGGAACAAGTGAGTGAGAGAGGGGGAGTCTGCAGGCTCAATAGACTTGTGTCGGGACTGCTGCAGATTTCTTTGTGGGCAGAAAAAGCCACCAACAGAGGCAGGAGCCCAGTACAAAAGGGCAGCCTGCAGTGCCAGGAGAAACAGAATGAGCGAGTCAGAGAGGAGGAGTGAGCCACCTCAACGGAGCTCTGTCGGGACAGCTGCAGATTTCTTAGTGGGCAGAACAAGGTGCCAATGCAGGCAGGAGCCCAGTACAAAAGAGCAGCCTGCAGCACCGGGAGAAGCAGACTGAGCGAGTGACAGAGGGGCAGTGAGTGAGCTCAACACACCAACACAATCAACATTCAGCATTGACAAATGCTTGTTTGTATTTTACCATGTCTTGCTCTAAAGTAGTTGCAATTTACTCCCACAACATAAATGGTTTGAACAACCCCATTAAACGCTGTACATTTTTTTTGTCCATAAAAAAAACTCATCTTAATTTTGTGTTCTTACAAGAGACACATCTAAGCAAAGAAGAATATTCAAAATTAAATAAATTCAGATATGGACACGTAGTGGCTTCCTCTTTTAAAAGGAGGAAGAGAAGGGGTATGGCCATATTAATTCCACAGTCCACCCCTATACAGATTGAGGATAGCTATACAGACCAAGAAAGATGTTCAGCCCTCTTGAAGGGTACATACATGGGCCGAGCCGTAACTCTGGCCAGTCTTCACAGTACCTATGCCCAGGCATCATCGCTGTAATGGCCCACTCCCTATTTCGAAAAATCAAAGCATTTCAGCAAGGGATATTAATACTGGGAGGGGACTATAATATGATTTTTGATCATAAAGACACCACTAACCCCAACCCCGCTGGCAATCGAAAGCTCAAAGAGTGGTTCATTCCTTTCTGATGGGGATGGGTGGACGCATGGCGATTATCATATCCACAGGATAGGGGATATACCCATTACTCTGCCCCCCACAATCTTTATTCCAGAACTGATATATGTCACATTCCTAGAGAGTTTCAGCATCACATTAAAGATTGACAGATGCTCCCCATGCTCCTGTTGGACCATGCCTTGATTCTGTTACCCCTGTACTGGGGCCTTCAGCTGAGAAAAACCCATTGGAGACTAAATAATTACTTATTCAATAGACCTACTTTCACTACAATGATTAAAGAGAAACTCCCCCAAATCATGACAGACAATGGACCTGTGGATATTCAAAGAGGTATCCTATGGCACACAATTAAAATCGTCCTGGGGGGAATTATTAAATTTTCCTTCAACTATAAAAAAACTGAAGCAGAACAACTAGATGCCAACTATGAGACCTCCAGGCTCTTTATGCTGGGGGGAAACCTGACTGGCCCCCTTACTGATAACCACAAGACAGAAAATACAAGAAATATTGGATGCTAAGACTGAACTTGTGTAATGCCCCAAAGTTGGGGCACCACAGAAATAGAAAATCAATAAATAAAATAAAGGTTTGCAGGTGTCCAGAGTGCCTGCTGTATATGAGACCAAGAGGGTACAGATGTAAAGAGGCCCCTATGAGCAAAGTATCCCCCTCTTTGTAAAGGGAAAATGCTGGTAAAAAAATAGAAAAAGTACCCTGTGCACTAAAATACTGTCAAAAAATAGATTTTATTGCAGCTCTTGAAACAATGGCCTGGATGGAATGTTGTGCTGAGCTGCTCATGCACGCCATTCCACTCCAGTCATTCTGGAACTAGAAGGGTTTAAGTTTTAAAATAATAATTCAGTTTTTGTCAGTTCCTGGGCAGCTGTAGAGGAAAGAAGATGCAGCAAGTCAAGGGGACAGGTAAAGGGCTTACCTCCGGTTGAAGCCATCCCATAGGGCTTGGCTGCCTGCCTGCTCTGCCTCCAATGCCTGAAGATCCCTCCTGCTGCTATGTGATGCGGTCGATGGTGCCATCGGGGCACCACAAAGAAAGAGAAGCCATCCAGTTCGGTCGTTTGGGCTGTAAGCGCCATCACTTTATTTTTGTTTAATTTATTAGTTTCCCCATCCCTCATCAGTGGCTTGCCAATGCCACATTGCCGGTTGTCCTGTTGGACTACCTGAGGCCCCCTGAATGCCCGCTGTACTGCCTGCATATTCTCTCCCTCCAAATCCGTACCTCCCGCCTCCCGATCTGCTTCAGAAGTCCTGAGGAGTGGTGAGTTGGCGGCAGCATGCTGTTCCATGCTGTCTGCCCAATGAAAGAACAAAGACTGTACATATTTTAAATTAATTTGTTTGCACAAGGTGCACTAGGAGTGGCTGAGTGCTGCAGGAGAGTAGGGGAGCAAGGACCCTAATTAAATATTAAAAAGGGGCAGGACATAGCGATGTCCACAGTAGGGGCCATCCAGTGAGGCCAGAGCAAAGGGTCTAATGAATATTCATGGAGGGGCTGGGATAGGAAGGGATAAAAGGAAGCAAGAATGAGAGCAGGCTCACAGAGCCTTAGAACTTAAAAGGGCCAGGGTTACAAAGAGGCCCAGCATTAAAAGGGAGCTCACCCAGAAAAGGCCCAATGATTCAAAAGGGGCCCAGATAAAGCCAAGCCCAGTTCGTAAAGAGGGCAAGTCAGGCCCACCAGTTCTTAAAGGGCCAAGTTTGGCCCAAGCTAGTTAAAGGGGGAAATTCAGGCCCACTGGTTCTTAAAGGGACAAGTTAGGCCCATGCTAGTTAAAGAGGGCAAGTCAGGCCCACCAGTTCTTAAAGGGGAAAGTTAGGCCCATGCCTGTTAAAGGGGGCAAGTCAGGCCCACCAGTTTTTAAAAGAGGCAAGTTAGGCCCACAGCCACATTGCTCTGCCATATGAAGGGGCAAGTTAGGCCCACTGCTAGCCATTTAGATTCCTCAGGTGTTATAGGGGCCCAGCAGCATTAGTGACCCTAGATGTTTAAGGAGTCTAGTTAGCCATACAGAGTTGCAGTAACAGGAAGAACCCAATTTAGTCAGAGGGAACCCTGTTAGTTAGGTCCACCAGTGCTAGGGTTCTATTAGAAAAGTGAATGCCTGTATATGTACTGTGATTTGAACATTAAGACTGAATAAGAGACCACTGCAACAAGAACTGAGACTTTATTTTGCATGCAGTTATTGCTATAAGCAGTGAATGTGCCAGAAAGTATTGCTCTGTTGCCAGCCTTCCAAGATGCAAGGTGTTTGAATCAGTCTTCCAGAGTTTTCCAGAATCTGTTCACCATTGGTATCTAGATAAATCTTCTTTAAAGTACTCCAGAAGTCATCTCCAGTGCATCTTCGAAGCAGCCAGCAGCAGATATTCAAAGAACCGTGTCGCAGTCATTTGCAACATCCTGTTTATTATTTTCTGCTCTTCAAAGTTTCCCCAAAGTACGGCCTGGCCTGGTACAAAGGTACCATCCGATTTCTTGTTTTATTGTCCATATCAAAGTGCTAACCAGATATTCTGCCACAGTATTTTGCATCATCGTCCTGTTTCTTATTTTACATAGTCCTTGGCTCGTCCAGCCTTGGTGCCCAGAACCCCATCTTTGCTACCAATTCCCAGACTTCCTTTCTTCAGAATCTTCATCTTGTCCTGGCAGTCCAGAAGAGGACTTTGGGCCTGTTGGTCAGCACTTTCTTCTTCTTCTTCCTCATGTCCTGGCAGTCCAGAAGAGGACTTTGGGCCAGTTAGTCAGCATCTTCTTTTTCTTCATCTTACCCTAGCAGTCCAGAAGAGGGCTGTGGCTGGGTTTGGTTTGTTTCAATTCTGGTGGTCCTCAGTGGGTTCTGAGCTGAGAAAATCATTGCTTTGTTCTTAAAACGTCCAGCAACCCTACAGAGGTAGGGTGTGGCCGAGAGACTTGTGACCTGTACAAAATCTTCTCTGCAGTCCCTTAGTTAGTAGCCCAGTCAACCAAGTGTATCCCTTGTGTTTTATCCTGCAACCCAGTTTCTGCTAGACAGCAGAGAAAGCATATCTATGCATGAAGACGACAGACACCTGCATCTAATAGACTCTAAGAGTTATGATAATGTTGGATGGTTGTACATTGAATGCTTGTTACATGGTATGATAAAGTAATAAGTTATACTCTTGATATGTAGGCCTCTTAGTAGGGTATCTTAGAGTGATCAGAATACTATAGAGTGGCCTTAAGCCAAAGTACTTATAGATTGATAAACTGGTATAAGCTTGCATTTGTTTGTAGGCCTTATAGAGAAGAATTACATAGAGTTTAGATATAGTTGTATGTTAGTTGTTATCCACAATGCTGTCCATAATCCCTATTATATTTGCTGTTGGTATTTTCTTGTATGACCATGTCCTCCTTCCCCTCCTGTCTAATAAATGCCTTTGCTTCATCCGACCTCTATGTACGACTCCTGCCTCTCCTTGTTGGGTGATTCCATCAACCCACCCCCATTCGAACCTTAAGCAGCCCCTCGTCATCCCAGCTGCTGAGGATGTCGCTGGCACTGCTGGTAGTGTGACAGTTTCCTTTCCCACGCAGAATAAAGAAACCCCAGGTCCATCAGTCGAGTGCGGACTACCAGTCCAGCGACCATTACACTTGCTCTTTAATTTCTAAGACAAAAATATTATGAGGGTGGTTCCCATGCAGCTCATATTTTGGCATACCACTTCCACCAAAAAATGAATCAGATGACCATTAGCCAAATTCAAGACCCCTTAACGGGTACTCTGACCAACCACCCTAGGGAGTTCATGTGGGCCTTTCAGAGATTTTATTAAAATTTATATTCATTGGAAGATACCTCCACACCACAAGAAATTAATAACTATTTAGCTAGTTTGCTTCTCCCCAGACTTACCCCTATGCAAGCTAGTTTTCTAGATGCCCCTGTTACCTCAGAAGAGTTAGAAGCAGCTGTTAAACAAATAAAATCAGCCAAGAGTCCAGGCCCAGATGGGTATACAGGGGAATTTTACAAATGTTTTCAGTAATTGCTTCTGCCACCCTGATTAGATGCTTATAGGGAGGTGTTGGAGGGCAACCTGACTCCACCAACTTGGAAATTAGCCACCATCTCTTCTATACCCAAACTTGGAAGACACCACTCACTGCTCCTCTGACCGCCATATTTCTGTATTAAACATACAGTAGATTATAAGCCGTTTACCACTGTCATTGCAAATTGACTGGAGAGTCTCTCCCATCTTTAATAGACAGGGATCAAACAGGGTTTATAACTACTCAGCAGACCCAATACAACATAAAATACACTCTCCATATTCTACACCATACCACTCAGTCAAATAACCCCTTTCTTTTATTGAATCTAGATGATGAGAAGACTTTCGACCAGGTGGCATGACTCTTTTTGGCAGTGACCTTGGCAAGAATGGGCTTCCCCTCATCATTTAAGACATTGCTAAAACATCTTTATGATAACCCCACAGTGTATGTTAAGATCAATGATCAGGTATCAGAACCTTTCCAACTTTTTAGAGGCACCTGACAGGGATGCCTACTTTCCCCTTTATTATTTGAAGTATATTTAGAGCGGCTTGCCCAGGCCATCAGGCAAAATGAGGATATTATGGGCTTTAATTTGGGTAGTAGGCATCACAAGTTAGTCCTTTATGTCGATGATCTGTTACTTTATCTCACCTCCCCAGACACCTCATTGCCCACCACCCCCCATGGGATACACGTGCCACTTTTGGGCACCTAGCAGGATATAGATTGGATGTAACCAAGACAGAGGTCCTCCAAATTCATTATTCCCCTTCTCAGCATATCCATAAAACATACCCCTTTAAATGGGTCCGCTGCTCTTTAAAATATTTAGGAGTACACCACACTGGAATTGTTAATGAATTACTATCTTGTAATTATGATCCTTTACTAATACAATTTACTAAAGATTTAGAACTATGGTCAAACATTCCCCTCCCACTAGTTCAGAAAGTGAACACAATTCACATGAATTTATTCCCTCACTTCTTGTATCTGACCCAGACCCTGCCAGTCACACCACCATTTACCTTTTTTCAGGAACTTAATAAAATGCTCTCCTGTTTCATATGGGTAATGAAATGCCCACATATTCGATTCTCATTTTTGCAGCTACCAAAACATCAAGGTGGTTTGGCACTACCAGATTTGATAAAATGCCATGGAGCTGCTCAATTACGAATTATTTTTTTATGGCTTAATGAAAAGTACCAGGCACACTAGAAAGATCTAGAGATGAAGGAAGAGAACCTACAGTACATCTCCTTAATAAAATATTATTTTCATACCTCCCCATACCCTTAAAAGATAAAACTGACGATCCTTTTATGACTAACATACTGAAACATTGGAGATCCCTTTTAGAATCTCAACATATGCAGCAAATCTGTTCCCTCCAGCTCACCTAAGCCATGGTTTTGCAAATTGAGAGTGACTTGGTCTACACCTTACATTACATTTTATACGAAACAACATTTTATCATATGAAGAGTTACAACAACAATACTCTTTGAGAGAAGGAATAGGTTTCATTACCTTCAGGTGATAACCTTTATAAAAAAGACTTTTACAGTCTAATCTTTCCAATGTAATCCCCCCCCCCCATGTACTGATACAGATAACATTTCAAGCTGCGGAGAACAGTGCTCCTCTCCCTCACATGCTGTCCTACATCTACAATGCCCTTCATCAGTTGAACTTATAATCCACTCATGCCCGTAAAAGAGCATGGGAAAGGGACTCACATATCTCCATAGATGATTTGGACTGGAATAGGCACTTTAAATACATGCATTCGCCCATGAGATCATACAGCTGAAAAAAGCTTTCCTGGAAAATATCAATTAGATTTTTTTTATACTGCCAGCAGTACAGTGTAAATATATCCCAAGCAGAGGAGCTGCCTGTTGGGGGGGTCTATGGATACTCACCAGCCTCTCATTGACACATTTTTTTGGGAATGTCCAATGTTGCCCTCTTCTTTTATTTCCTTCGAGGGAGCACTATCTGACATTTTTGGCCTACCAATGCAATTAACACTGTACTCTTTCCTCTTTTCTTGTTACGAGGCCGCATGGCACTCCTCTTCAGTGTGGAAACTTGTCAGTATTTGCCTGTTAGCAGCGAAGAAAGCCATTACTAATACTTGGCTCTCGACCATCTGGTCTCTGGAATATATCAGATGGAGAAGTTAATGGCACAAGTTAACCACTGTGTTTAGCTCTTTAAAATTCTCTGGAGAAGGTGGATTTTTTACATCATGAAACATAGAACAAATTTCATATCTTGAGTAGATATACGGAGGTTCTGCCTACCATGGCAGGGAGGGAGAGGATGGTCCCATCAAGCCTTCTTTGTACTGTGTATAGCAAAGGCACAATATCTCTAAGTTTTACTTTATGTAGAGCAAAGGATGAATCATTTATTCTTTATATTAATTTTATTGAAACAAAGACTCTAATAGATTATTACTATACACCTGCAGATTCTCCTTTGGATACTTATGGATGAATGGAATTATATGTATAAGTATTTTATTATATATTCTCTTAAACCCCCATTGTTGTAACTGAATTAAATAATTTATTTTCTAGCAAGCCAATGGTTGCCCTGGTTTTCCCCTTCCATCTACCAACAGCCTTGGTTACTTGTTTTGTTTTTGTTGTGTTTATGTATGAATGTTATACCTTTCTAAAACAAAACTTAATAAAAAGTTAAAAAAAAGAATAAAATTTTGTTGACTTTGTATGTAACCAAAACATAAGCAAGTGTCAGAACATCCTCTATGATTGCCAGTCCCTTCCTTTCAAACTGCAAACCTGAATAAAATACAAGAATTTGATCTGCTTTGCAAAAAAAAACCCACAATAATAATAATAAGCTGTAGTTGGCTAATTTCTCTTTCACTCTGTGATGACCTAATATAATTAAATTAATATGAATAAGAAATCCAACTCCAACCGATGTAGTCTGTGTCTGTTTGTGATGCTGCAGCCAGGTGTTCTGAAAAAAAAAAAGCCAGACTGGAACTACAGCACCACCAGTATCCGAGGAAATAATAAACAAACAAAACTCCAACACTCATGAATAAATGTATTTCCTTTTATCCTGTAAAAAGAAAATAGTCCCCGACATCTTTTTTTAACCTGAAAAAAATAAAATGGTCCCTCCCCATCCCTACCATATCACTCTCCCATCCCAATCCTCCCACAGAGCACCCACCACCCCATATCCCCCTTACCCTATACTTACCACTAGAAGCCATAGGCTGTCATCTTCTGTGGACTGACAGATATCTGCACTCTTCATAGCTGAACCATGAATTGAGGAATCAAGGTAAGTGCCATATAATGTATTTAATTTTCAATATGGCCTTTTTGGGACCCCACCTCATGAACACTGGCACTGTCATTTTTGTTAATTGGGCCCAGAAAGTGATTTCATGTTCGCTGCATGAAGTCAACTTTTGGGACTAGATAATGACATTTCACCACCAGTGTTCATGAGGTGGAGTCCAAAAAAAAATATTTTGAAAATGTGGTGAACAAATTCCTAAAAATGGCCACATTATGAGCATTTGTTGAAATGTATTTACGTACATTCATAACTTTGGTAATTTTCAATAGATAGACTTCAAATTTTCAACATAGCCATTTTTTCATGCCACCTCATGAACCATACAGCTGTAATTTTTCACATCCTTTGCTAAACATGATTTCACACCTGTGGCAAAGAATGGCATTTGGCAAGGATTTGAAAATTTTCACCTACAGGGTTTATAAAGTGGGATCATAAGAATATTATGTTCAGAATTGGGGGTCAAAATATGAAAAAATGCCAGTTATGACCATTTGTTGCAATTTCACTATGCCCACTTGTAACTTAGGAAATTTTAAATATTTTGACCCCAGATTTTCAACATAGCCTTCTTATTACCCCACCTCATGAATGTCACAGCTGTTATTTTTTAACTCCTGCCCAAACTGTGTTTTCACAACCGTGGCATGGAATGGGGTTGCAGTTGCACAGAACTACATTTTGGCAGGGATTCAAAAAAATGTGCTGTACCAAGTACAGTACATGAGCTGAGGTAATAGGATGGCTATGCTGACAATTTGGTCACTATTGTTGTACAAATGGAAGGGCATGGCCAGGAAGGCCCTGTGCTTCCATAGCTACATACATATACACATCTACAAAGAGATGGGAGTGCAGGGTCCAAACTATCCTGCTCTCCCACTGTAATATAAGCATACCAGTGTTCCCCATTCATTGTTTTAGGGCGGTGGGCCACCACCCTATATTTTTTTAACCACCACTCTATATTTTTTACCACCACCCTATATTTTTTTGCCACCACCCTATATTTTTATCCATTTTTTTATAAAATCCTCCAAAATTGTCTTTTATTGACATCCTTTATTGCAATACTACCCATTTAATACCAGCACACTATATGTTACTTAAAAGCTACTTATGCACATGTACAGTGCATATAGGAGGTCCCAAAAAATAATGCACCATTTGATCCAATCACCATTGCCACCGCCCTATATTTTCAGAGAGTGGGGAACCCTGCATACTATTATACAGTCTCAAAAAGTAAGGAAATAAGTTGCAAAAACTCTTTTAATGTTCCAGTTAGGGACAAAGTGACAAAAAATTGGAAATGTGGTGTTAGGGTTTCCTGAACACCTCACCCTCCCAAACCAGGCAGGAGAGCAGGTGTGGGATTTTCTCTGGGCTTCACAAGCCTAACACTCACCCCATTCTCATAAAGTCTACACATCTGACTTTATTTACAGATGGAATGTGGTGAGCATTAGGCTTGAGAAGCCCAAGGCACACCCCACACCTGCTCTCTTTTCTGATTTGGGAGGGTGGGGTGTTAGGGAAACCCTAACACCTAATTTCCCAACTTCTGTCTTGTTGACCCTAACTGGAGCATTAACAAAGTTTTTTGTAACATATATCTATCATATCTATCTATCTATCTATCTATCTATCTATCTATCTATCTATATCAGTAGTCAATTTAGACATATAAATTTATGAGCAGCTTTACACAGTGATAGGTATCTTTGTATCACAAGGCATTATGCTCAGTTTCAGTAAATACTCTTTACAGTGCAGTACTGACGTCTTGGGTCATTTGTTTGTTTTACCCTGTTTGTTTTGTTCTTGTTTCTAATTTTTCTCTGCTAGGAAATTTCCTACTGGAGAATGACTGTGGTAGCTGGGGCTTGGCTTCTGGCAGTCCAAAATTTATGATCATACATCAGCCAATAGGATGAAGGAGGATAACCCATTTGTAAAGAATGGATTAGCACTGAAAATGTTGTATGGATACTCACCTTTACCAGGTGAGTAAATACCATTCTGTTAATTTGCAGCTGATTGAAGTTAGGCTCACATTTTCAGCTTTGCTCTTAATGCCGTTCTTTTAGACAGACACCACTGTTGCCTTCATCATCCAGACATCATATACTGTCCCACCACCAATCAAGCATGCAATGATGTTAGTAATTAGTCCAATTCACTTATAGGCACACTTGTACAGTACAGCAGCCTCAGGTGAATGCTATCAGGAGTCAGGTGTCATGTTCTGGTCAATGTTTAACAGTTGTTGTAGCCCTAATTCTTCTGTCAAATATACTGGATGCATCTTAGGGTCAGTAAAATGTTAACTGGTATTTTCCTGGTAATCTCAGTTTAGAATTTCTAATAATCTTGTTACATTCCTTGATTAAGTTCTGATACTACTCTATTGATACTTCTGAAGCTTTTGTTTTTAATAATGTACATGCCTTCTTTTTTTAATTTAATTTCTTTCTGATTTGTTAGCGATAAAGGTCTTTTGTCCTTTACTACTACAGTATATTTCATGACTGTGGTGATATATATATATATATATATATATATATATATATATATATATTTTTTTTTTTCTAATTATCTCAATTTATCTTTAAATTATGTCCATTTACTTTGAAGGTAAGTATTTACAAATTAATCCTCTCAAGGCCAGTTTAGAGCTATTCCCTCATACTTGTGAAATCTGTCTTTTAAGATTTCTGTATTCAGTTATACATTGTTCTGTGGCTAAAGCTGTACATATCTGATATTGCATGATACTGTAGTCACTCATTCCCAATGTTTCTCTAATGGAGCAACCTGTCATAATATTTCCTGCGTTAAATAATGTCAGGTCAAGAAGAGAACATCTCTAGTAGTGTTCACAGGTCTACTGCACAATATTATTATCTGTGCATATTTGAGAACTGTGTTTGTACTATGAACTGACTCCCCTGCCACAAGACCATTCAGCTAAGTGGGATGCTGCAGAAGTAGTGAGCTGAAGCTCTGCCTGTCACTTTACTCCCCCTGTGGACAGGTGGCTCACTTTGATGTTGTGTGTGACCATGCAATATTCATAGGCTAATGAAGCTGGTGGACAGGCACAACCTGCACTATTTGGTGGTAGGCAGGACTACATGCAGTGCACATAAAATATCACCAGACACCAAGATAGGCTGGGAGGGGAGTTGCTGGCAGTCACAAAGGAAGAAAGAGACTTGGGCATCATCATCACCAATGATCTGAAATCATCCAAGCAGACCACTAAAGCAGTAGGTAAGGCTAGAGGGATGTTGGGGTGTATTAGTAGAGGTATCACAAGCCAGAAGAGGGAGGTAATAATCCCTCTTTACAAGACACTGGTTAGGCCCCATCTGGAGTACTGCATGCAGTACTAGAGGCCACACCTTCACAAGGACATTAGCCAAACTGAGGCAGTGCAGAGAAGGGCAACCAAAATGGTGCAGAGACGGCACCAGAAAACATATGAGGACAGAGTAACTGAACTCAGTATGTATACCCTACAGCAAAGGAGAGAGAGAGGTGATATGATTGAAACATTCAAACACCTTAAGGGCATTAACAAGGTGAAAGAGTCTAACATGTTTCAATATAAGAAAAATAGCAGGACAAGAGGACACAGCATGAGATTAGAGGGAGGCTGATTAAGGGGTAATGTGAGGAAGTTCTTTTTCACAGAAAGGGCGGTGGATGCAGGGAATGGCCTACCTCAGGAAGTGGTGGATATAAATACAGAGCAGGGCTTCAAACAGGCATGGGATAGGCATAAGGGAGAAATACAGATGAGTATGAATAGATATGCCATTGACAGAGCAAAGGCCTATGGCACATTCATAAGGTAGAAAAAGAAATGGGCAGACTGGATGGGCCTTGTGGGTCCTTATCTGCTGTCAATGTCTATGTTCTATGTTTCTATGTAAGATGACAACCAGCTCCTGCTCCCACTTCACTTGACCTGGCACTGCCAACTCTTTCCCAGTCCCAAGCACAATGGATATGTGGGCTCCCAGGCCAGCTGCCACTACCAACTGGACCCAGTTCTGAGAGTTTCCCATGGTGTTCAACTGTATGATTGGTGGCCAGGAATGACAGGATGGAGGACTGAACAAGAGGCACAATGAGCAGCAGTGAGAGTTGGAACAAGCTTAGGGGAAATAGTGTGACAATAGGCACTGATGGAGTGGAAGATAAAAAGTGTAAATAAAGAAAAATATGACAGCCCACAAAAACAAGGTGGAGCTATGGCAGTGCTCTGTAGTAATGTTGTAATGTTTTATTTCACCAGTGAAGTTCCAGTGAAGTTGCAGAATTCACCTTTGCAAACATTTTCACCAATTGCCCACTTCACCACTTTGTCACTTGGCAATTAGTTTTCCTAGAGAAGTGATTCTTTTTTCAGATGAACTCTGGTAGAGTCATTATGGAGTTGCAACTTTGACAGCAAATTGAATGACTTCTCTTGCAAAAGTGCCACTTCTCCTGCCAAATACATTATAAAGTCAACACTTTGAAAATTTGGCAAACTCCACAAATTTATTCACATTAAAGATTGGCAACTTCACACATACTGTATCTAGTGCTCCATACCAACATCTGAGAAACTCAGTTACATGGGAGGGGCAGGATTCACAAAAGAGATACACTGGGCACAAAAGAGATGCATGGGCACAGACAGAAAATGCACCAGGAAGCGATTCACGCACAGGGTGGATGCGCCGGTGCAACCCAGATGTGTCGCGCCGAACAGGATGCGCTGTAGGCACATCATAATGTGGTTTCCTGTGCTTGGGGTTATGGCCTGGCTGTGTGGCATTGTGGTGCCAGGGTGTGTTGGCTGCTGTTAGGAATGGTGCCACGCTGTGTGTTCCTCCCATGCACTGACATGGTGCTGGTCACTTGTGGGGCTGGCCTTGTCCAATGCCCTCCACCTTGCTATTTGCACCTGTGCTCTGTTCTGTGCTGCCCTGTCTACTACAGTGTGCCTGTTCTGTATTCCTACCCTAGACCTCTATGGGTCATGACCATGGGCTCAGTGTGATGTTCTTGGGTCCCTGTCCCAGTTCTGTGCCTGTTGTGGCCACTGTTGTGCCCTTAGCCACTCTGGTGTGCGTGTGTGTGTGTGTGTGTCCCATTGGACCCATGTTCCTCACTCCTGTGTCCCAGCACTGTGTCCCCTGTTGCTCCTTTCTGCCATGCTGGCTTGCTCCATTTTCACTATGTTGCTCCCCTGGGTGGCTCAGTGCATCCTGCCTGCACTGGCACATCTCCACTTGCACCCTGCTCTTTTTGTGCAATTCACAGTGGGGTTGCACATAATGCTTCCTGTGGTGCATGCCTTTGTGGATCACTTGGCTTCTGGTCAGTGCATCCTGTTTGCACCCAGCAAATCTCATTTTGTGAATCCTTCCCGAGGTTTTTAAATTCCTAACCCTGTCTATGACTTGAGCTAATCCTTGGCTACAGTGCATTGTATCTGGTGTAGAGGCAGCTGTTCATTTATGGCTGGAAGAATGCAATGTTCTCCTATCCAGGTCCACCTTGTAAATGAGTTGTCTCAATGGTGTTTCACCTGGATAAATAAAGATTGATTGATTGATTAAATAAGCATGACACCCCCAGATATTGTACATGTTTTTTTGTTTATGTGTCACCAGTCAAATCCATTTCTATAGCTTTAAAGAATATCACTGCTTGTTGCAGTTTATTTTTTACTGTTAATAGTGGCCTGCTATAACTATCCTGCATACCTCCATTTTCTGATTGTGGAAATTCACTTTTATTCCTGGAAGCTACAGTCACAGCAAAATGATGTTATGATGTATGTTAATAGCACTGCCCAAACCAGTCTTATAGTTGTAAGAGTGGTCTCACATACATTCGTATGGTGGGAGAATCACTAAACAAAGGTGAGCAGAAGCTTGATCAGTAATAATTTCTAAACCTTAAACAGAGAAACAGAGAATCTGTCAGCAGATAAGGGCTGATTGGCCCACCAAGTCTGTTCATTTTTTTCCCCTAACTATACTGTCACCTTACTCAAACATGCCAGTTTCCATGCCAGCTGTATGGTAGACACTGTTTACAGAATAAGAGTGTCTCAAGTACAGAAGAAAGGAGCACTCCGATTGGTCAGAAGCACTCTCTCATTTTATGAGCCCTGGTCCCTTTTTTCTTTACCTGTTAAAATGTGTTTTAAATACATAAAAATAATGGTGCACCAGTCTCTGCAGTGCCTGTCAGTTGATTTTAAGTCTAACAAACTAGGTGCAACAAAAATGTGAAATGTCCCCCTTTACCTTAAATACTGTAGCTTAAAGAGCCACTGACACCTCAAGAAGAACTTTGAAAAACATAATATTTGGACACAAAGAAGCTTATGTATCACATTAGCTCTATATTTCTTATCCCCATCATTTATTACCGAGGTCGCATGCATAAAAATTGAATAGTTGTTCCTTGAGTGTTCATCAGCTCCTATTGTTTCTTTCCAATCTGATGTCATAATACTCCACTTGTGACATCACAGTGATTCCCATGGTTAATGGACTGAGGTGTCACAAGAGAGCATCATATTTTCAAGTAGGGAATTAGCTATAGAGACACATGAACTCTAAGGGATAAATGTCTCCCTTTTCTGTGAATTTCTTCAGTGATAACTTATGGAGAAGTAAAATCTATAAAAGATACATAAAATACAAGCTGAATTGTGTCTAAATATTATGTTTTCAAAGTTTTCCCAAAAGTGTGAGCTACTCTCTGGAGCTTCTTTAGGAATATAAGAGCAGGACTTTTATCCTTGAAAATTACATTCACTTTGTTTGTTCCTAGGAGTTGCTCTAGTTATTTACACTTGCTGTCCAGAGATAAATGGTGTAAATGGGCACCATGACAAAATGGTTTGATTGCTAATGCAGCTGCAAGAAAAAAATGAAATTTCAACAAGATAAAAATGGAGACCTACAGGACAGCTTGATGGAACTACTGTTAACAGTAAAGTAATCTAAAATGTTTGTATCCCTAATGGCTACAGTATAAAAATGCAGTTGAATGGCAACAAGGAAACAGATAAAATGTGCACTGTCTGATACTGTGCCACTTCTTAGACATCAAGAGATAACTACAGTAATTTCACACAATTGAATTTATATGTTGTAACTCATCTCATACTTTATTTGGTACAAAATGTCCATGAATACAGGATTATCTGCCATTTGGCACTCTACTGATCCTGCTGCTTGTCTATAAGTGACATCATAATCCCCTGCTTGCGACATCACTCCTGGTTGCAGCAGCAATGATTATGATGCCACAGGCAGAGGATTATGAAGTCAGCTATAGACAAGCAGACAGAAAAGATGAAGACTAAGTGACATAATCCTGTTTTCTTGCTAACCTCCTTAGCAATGAAGACTAAGAGGGTAGTAAATAGAGGAAATATCCAAATTATAGGTTGAATTGTGCAAAATATATTTTCTGAAGTTTTCCTTGTGGAATCAGATGTAGGGCTATGGTGAATACAAAACTCTGTCTTCAGAATTGGTACTGAATGGAAGTTATGCTTCTGAAATGCTTTTCAGAATTTCTTGTTAAATTCTGAGATATTAAAGCACTCCTGACACAGTTGGGACAACTTCAAAAAAAAATTTAACATTCAGGCGTACACGTGCTGTGGCTTATATTTCAGATTTTATTCTGTAATTCTCACCCTTATTTCCTTAATAATCAGGTTATTTGCATGAATACAGTATCTTTACCCTTTTAGCTCTGGCTGCCTGCTTACACAAGACGTCATAATTATGTTTATGTCATCAAAATGTATTGCTATGGAGATAAATATGATGTAATAAATAGGGCATTGTGATGTCATGTGTAGAGAAGCAGCCAAAGTAGATATAGTCGGTGGACAAGGATCTTGTTTTCGTGCAACTGTTTTCAGTAATAAAGAAAATGGGGAATTAATTATTGAAAATATATGCAGTAATAAAAAAATGGGTTAGTACTAAATATAAAACTTACCTTTTTTACTGTTTTCCTAATACTGTCAGGGGCTGTTTAAACATTTCTGTGAAAACTGTGAAATAATTTTCTGCAGGTCTCATACACTGCAGAGTATTAATTTGTGCAAACCATTTCACATGCAAAATGCCAGAATTCCACTACCAATGGAATTCTGCAGAATTTTATTAAAGTCTGCTAAATTCAATTCCATCGGAATTTGAACATTCCTCACAGACCTAATCGGAGGCCCTTTAAAAATACAAGACAGTAAAAATGGGAGAAGATTAGGTGTTAAAAGCAAATATGACAGAAGTTATTATCTACTAGCTGTGTCTGCTGTGAAGTGGAACAGTATCTACAGTGTATTTGAATATATCCATGGCATAGCTGAAATGTTTATACTGCATTCCAAACTTGCAAAGGAAAATCACATTTCTTATTTGAATGGGTTCCAAGACAAGAGGCAGCAGGCTTTGTGAAGTGATGGTCATGCCAGACTAACCTGACTGAGTTCTTTGACTCTTTAACAGGAGCAGTGGGCAAGGGCTAGGCAGTCAGTATGCAATATCTAAATTTCAGGAAGGCCTTCAACTCAGTACCACATAGATGCCTTATCAAGAAGCTCAGGATATTGGGGTTTGGGAAAGGTAATAGGGTGGGTCACAAACTGAAAAAGTGGAAGAACGCAGAAGGTGATTGTAAGTGGGGAATATTCAGAGGCCAGGGAACTCACAAGTGGGGTACCACAAGGGTCAATGCCAGTACCAGTGCTGTTTAATGTGTTCATCTGTGACACAAAGGAAAGGATCAAGGGAAACCTTTGCCTCTTTGCAGATGACACTAAACTGTGTGGCAGGGTACATTGCAAGGCAAAGGTCAGGAACATGAGGAGAGACCAAGAAAGGTTAGAGAGGTAGTTCAAGGCATGGCAACTGAAGTTGAATGAAAGGATCCAGGGGGTCATCATATCTAATGACCTCAAGGTAACCAGTCAGTGTGACAATGCAGTTTGACAGACTAGTGGGATGTTGGGGTGCATAGAAAGGGAGATTTCTAGCTGGAGAAGAGAGGTGATGTTGCAGCTGTGTTGCTCACTAGTGAGACTCTGTCTGGAGTACTGGATCCAGTTCTGAAGGCCACACCTCTGAAAGGACATAGTCAGAGTGGAATTGGTACAGGGGCTGCCAAAATGGTATGGCAACTGCATGAGTAGCCATGCGGGGAAAGGTTGTGGGATTGTAATGTGCATTCCCTAGAAGAGAGGAGAGTGAGCGGGAACATGACTGAAACCTAGAAGTACCTCACGGGGTGAACAAGTGCAGGAGGGATGTCTCTTTAAGGGAAAGGAAGGCAGCAGGACATAGGGGTATGCAATGATGCTAGAGGGGAAAGTTGAAAAGGGATGTGAGGAAATACTTCTACACGGAGAGAGTTGTAGATGACAGGAACAGCCTACTGAAAGAAGTTGTGGGGGCTAAGACTGTAGGAAGCTTCAAACATGTGTGGGCAGACACAGGGTAAAACTAGTAAGTAGAAAGCGAGGAGGGGGGCTGCTGGTGACCAATAAGGGTCAGAGGTGTCAGCATAGGAAGGAAAAACCAGGGCAGACTACATGGGCCAACTGGTCCTTTTCTGCTGGCAAAATCTGTTTCTAAGTTTCTTAAATGTGAAAATGTGCACATCTGTGTATATAGGCAAGAGTAATCCTAAAATGGGTTATCGGCTAGGGGGTGAAATAAACAATCTGACCACTGAGGAAAGGGATTTGGGGTTCATCATTATTGAAAGCCTTAAGTCAATCACCCAGTGCACCAGAACACTCAGCTAGGTAAACAGGATGCTAGTGTGTAATGTATAGAAACACAGAAACATAGAAGCTGATGGCAGATAAGGACTGCAAGGCCCATCCAGTCTGCCCATTTATTTTTCTACCTTATAAATGTGCCATCGGCCTTTGCTCTGTCAATGGCCTATCTATTCATACTCATCTGTATTGCTCCCTTATGCCTATCCCATGCCTGTTTGAAGCCCTGCATTGTGTTCATATCCACCACTTCCTGAGGTTCCATGCATCCACCACCCTTTCTGTGAAAAATAACTTCCTCATGTTACCCCTTAATCGGCCTCCCTCTAATTTCATACTGAGTCATCTTGTCCTGTTATTTTTCTTATATTGAAACATGTTAGACTCTTTCACCTTGTTAGGGCAAGGGTTCTCCAGTAGGAGGAAAGAGGTACTGATGCTGCTCTAAGGATCACTGGTGATGCCACACCTGAAGTACTGTGCCTGGTTCTAGAGCCCACAATCAGTCCAGAGACATGCTACAAAGATGATACAGGGTCAGTAAGGAAAATCATAGGAGCATTTAGCCACCAAAAACATGTACTTACTGAAGGGCAGAAAAGAGGAGGCAAGAAAGAAACCTTTATGTATTTGAAAAGGATAAACAATGTAGTGTCATGATCTGTTGAAGCATAGCATGGGATCAGCAACTAGGGAGCATGTCTATAAACTGGTGGGATTATTCAGGAAGGATATCAGAAAGTACTTCTTCACAGAAAGAGTTGTGGATAGATGGAATAGTCTGCCAAGGGAGGTGATAAATGTTAAGATGGTTAATGGTTTCAAGAGAGCATGAGATGGCTATAAAGGGTTGGAGAAAACTAAGACAGTGAAGCAGCTGGAATATGGGGGAGAAAACTAACAGTGGAAGTTCAGTGTAGGTACAACCAAGGATAGGTAGGTAGGTGTGGTTCAGGTAGGAAAATGGGCATAGGAAATGGACCAACAAGTATGTGCTCTCCAGTATACAGTAAGACCCACGTGTGGGTCTCAGGCTGCAAATCCATAGTAACATTCAAAACAAACTGGAGCAGACCTGCACTATAAAGTAAATAAACAATGTTTGTTGAATTATATCAATTGCAATTGTTTTTAATAGTTGTTAAGTTGATGTTTGTGTAAATGTAGTGTGTCCCGGGTCGTGCCTGTAAAAAGGCATATTTGGCCAAGTATACTTACCTAGTTAACAAAATTAAATGAATACATGAATGAATGAAGTGCTCGCACAGCAATTAAACAAAAAGTAATTTCTAATGCAGAGTGGTTTGTTAAAGAAGATTTAATCCAATTAGCCCAAACTCCTGTAACAAACATAAAGACAACCAAGGAGTGCTGTGTGTGAGACATACACCAACACCGCACCAGTTGCCCTGGCACTTTGCTCGGTACAGCTTCATGGTGACAGACTGGTCTCTCCCAGACTCAGCCTGTGACAGCTTTCACAACCCTTCAGATGCCTGAAAGAGTCACCTTGGTATGCTACCACCACTCAGATGCAGTCTCACTCATGATATCTCTAGGTCCAAATCCCACCAAAGTGACTGTTCACACAGAAGAGTTCTCCACTGAAAAGGCAAGTGACCCATTGCTACTGCATAGCTAAGAAACACTTTGTTTTTAATGTGGTAACTGTATCTTTCTCTTCAGAGACAGACCACAGCTTTTGTCAAATAGAACCCAGCTATCTGTACCTTGAAATACTCAGTCACAGAAAAATGAAGTGTACAAAAAATAATATTTAATACTTCAATTTATTTATACATATACTACAGGAAAGTACACTAAGACTATGGGAAACAGTAATTCTACATAGATAAAAAGAAAATTGTTGCACACAGCAGAAGAAACACATAGGAAAACTTTACTATAACTTCTTGCAAAGTAGAAAGATTTCTTACCACACAGGGAGTTAGTGAATCAGGACAGACTTAAACCTTAGATGGCAAATGCTCTGTGTCCCAGTCTGACAACCTTGCCAGGGTCTAGGAAGTCCTCAAAAACCTTCAGCTGCCATCCTCCCATGATGCATCATCAACTATGACACTCTGACTTCATGGATTTGACAAGTGTTTTGTCTCCTGAATGTCCCATCTCTCTAGATTGCTATTCCAAACTGGGTGGATAATCTAGACACTTGTTTCATGGATTGGAGTCAATTCTTTTGTCTTCCCATGTGGTAAAGTCCATGGGGTGCCATCTCCCTTGATCTGTCTTTGTTTGCACTCAAAACAGAGTCTGGGATTATAAATACAATTCACCTCTTTGAAATGTAAGTACCCTTTAGCTGACAGGAACTCTACTGTTTGCCAAAATGACCCCTAGCTGACTGCTTCAGCCTTGGGCTTTAGTGGCATATAATTTTATATTTATCAGACAGTTTTAAATCAGCTGATATACTTACAAGATGTGTAGCTGACAATAAAAATTAAACGCAAAACAAACAAACATAAAAAAATACAGAAATGCTGTTACAGGGGGCCTACAGCATTTTTGGTTAGTTGAATTAAGCCTGCTTTGACAGCCACTCTGCATGGGAACTTACTTTTTGTTTGCTCGTTGTGCCAGCACTTTGCAGTCCAGAGAAGGGCAACCAAAATGGTGCAGGGACTGCATCGGAAAGCATATGAGGACAGATTAACTGAGCTCAATATGTATACCCTAGAGCAAAGGAGGGAGAGAGGTGATATGATTGAAACATTCAAACACCATATGGGCATTAACAAGGTGAAAGAGTCTAAGATGTTTCAATATAAGAAAAATAGCGGGACAAGAGGACACAGCATGAGATTAGAGGGAGGCCAATTAAGGGGTAATGTGAGGAAGTTCTTTTTCACAGAAAGGGTGGTGGATGCATGAAACGGCCTACCTCAGAAAGTGGTGGATATGAATACAGTGCATGGCTTCAACCAGGCATGGGATAGGCATAACAGAACAATACAGATGAGTATGAATAGATAGGCCATTGACAGAGCAAAGGCCAATGGCACATTCATAAGGTAGAAAAAGAAATGGGCAGACTGGATGGGCCTTGCGGTCCTTATCTGCTGTCACCTTCTATGTTTCAATTGGATCTGATCTGGTTTGTTAAGCAAATTAGCATACAAGATGGACTATGAATCTTTCTTTTATGACACCTTTGCATGTTTTTATGCTCTTATATTTTGTGTCATACAAATTCATCTGCAGATACACATAAATAAATAATAACCATGGGGTCTCAGGTGAATAAAAGTAGTGTAGACAGAATGTTAGGAAAATCTCACTTCTATAAAAATGAAACCCATTATCAGTTGTATTATACACATACTGTACAGTCTTAACTATTTACTGCTTTGTGGATTTTTCACTTTTCTATAAAGTGTCCATTTCCAAAGAGAAGCTAATACAATAAATTCAATTCATTTGTGTACTGAGCATGTTAAAGAGCTACAATGATTAGGCTGACTGTAGGAATATAACTGTGGGTTAGTTTTTTTCCTTTCCTTTGCTTTCTAGAAGCTATGTCATGCGGAAATATACATTGGGGCTTACTGATTGTAAATTCAATACAGTATAAACCTATTATGTCTAGCTTTCCATTCAGCACTAAATGTCAAGGAAACCATGATATATAAGGTTAACATGATATGTTTGGCATCAAAGTAAGTCATCAGCTTAGCAGGTGTCATAGCCCACTCAAAATTCTGAACACACAATTATAGCAGATTACAAAAATCTGTGTGCTACGCTCCACAACCCAAGTTTGAATTAATATTTTGATGGTCACATTAGGATAAAAAAATCATGGAAGTTCTACTAATCCAATATCAATCTATCATGCAGTATCAAAGCTGGTTCTTGATACAACACACTATATGACATAGGCATTTTCAGGAAAAAAAAAATCAGCATGCGATATTGAATAGAGAATTTGAAGGTAACTGGGAAATTGCCAAGGCCCCTTGCAATGAGATTGGAAGCATTGCATTTCTTCTATTGAGTGAACTGACTCAATGTAGAAAATTACTTTTGGAAGACAAATATTGGCATTGAAATTAAAAAAAAAAACAAAGAAACAAAAACAGACTGGGCCAAAACATTTTATTTGTTTAAGTGGGAGTTGTTTTTTTTTATCAGAACAAATTGATATAAAATGCAGAATTTCAGTTTCATTATAGTTATAGGCCATTGTTTCTCACATTTGTCTATTGTGTCCTCAAGAATCCACCAGAACAAGTTTGTGCAGCCAGTCACAGAGCTATCTGGAATGCCATCAAAATTGTCACAGAAATTAACAAAGCCCATCGGTGCAGTGGCAGTGCTGCCTCTCACAATGCCACTGACCCAGATGCGGGAATGAGCCAGGGACACCGGAGGGCTGGTGAGTGGGAAGGGGGATCTCGGTGGATTGTGCATCCAGTGGATGCTCTGCTCCTCTGGGGTGGGAGGGCAATGAACTCCACTATGTAACTGCCAGAATTACTGTCTGTGGTCACCAAGTTGGCAGAGTGACTGAGAATGTTAATTCTACCTGGTTTTGTGCATTATCATGCACCTGAATGTTCATGCATACATTTATACCCTTGATGGTGGTGTCCAGTAGGTGGGGCATAAACCAAAAATGGTGTCAGGGCCTACTACATAATACAGATAGGTACAGTCAGACCCAGCACCCAAATCCTCTCCAGGGTGCAGAATTCAGATATCCTAGGGCTTGGGAAAACCAAAAGACCCTGCTACAATGGATACATCATTGTGTAAAAGGCCCTAGACAGACACGATAATGGTAGGAGTATTGCAGATTTAAAATATGCATGCAAATTGTGGCAAGTTCAGCAAACAATGATGCACATTTTTTCTACATAGATTGCTGCAATACACAGTTTGCAGAGAATTTTTGATGCAAATTGCATCTATTCGCATAAAAAATATTTCCACAAGGTGCACAGTGTGTGCATAGTGCTGCAATTTGCATAGTAACATTTGTGCAATTGCGTTAATTTCACTTTGTGAATTTTTAGACTACACTATGCAAAATGTTGAGTTTCTTTTACTTTACCCACACTAGGTGATGGTGTCGGGATGTCATCTCCAGCTATGGAATATGGACAGGAACTAAAAAGCATAGAGTCATTAAAAAATGTAATGGAAACAGCACTTTTTGACTGTGATAAAAAAAGGGATTAGGCAGCAGTAACTGATTTTCTGTGTTCTGTGCAAAGAGATATTTTTTGTATTGGGGGGTTGGGGGTGAAAAACTAAATGGTGAAGTCACCAGTAAGTTTCAATGACCACAGACTGAACTCACAAAGATCTGAGACTTGCAAAACCCTGCCCGAAGGGATGGCAGTATGCACACAATCATACAACACTTCTACTCAACAGGATAATAACCAAAGATACAATAATAGTAGTACCCAAGTAAGCACAAGCACAGACACAGCCACACATACAGGTACATGTATATACAAATGACATTAGCAGTTTAGGGAAAAATGCAGAAGTAGGGAGCATTCAGCAGATAAATCCATTCCACTCTGAAGGCAGACATTGTACACTAACTGTGAAATTGTCCTAGTTTTGGCAAATTAGGCAAACACATGCCTTCGGTCATCTCTTCTAGCCTTTGGTACAAAAAAAAGTAAGCCAGAGCTTGTTTCCAGGTGCAACCTGAAAACACTAGGAGGTAAAGTGACTTGCACAGGGGCACACAGTATGCAAGTTGAGGCTGATGGGGTTCAAATCCAGGTTTCTAGGTATGCTGCCCAGTGCCCTTAACCACTATGCTATAATGCCTAAAATGGAAGTTTAATAAGGTACAACTAAAAAAAGTGTAGAAGATCCAGGAAGCAGAGGGCAAAGTTGCATCAGGGTGTATTCAGATACATTCCTATGTGCATATGTGTCTGTGGAAGTAGTCTGGATGTAGTTCCTCTGATTTGACGAGTTTGACTTAGGAGACCCAAAACCCTAATGCCCTTTCCTTTTGCTGCTTGGGGTGGGGAGTTAGGGTAGGAAACCCTAACACCATATTTTTCTATTTTTGTTGCTTTAAGCCTAACCCTAACTGGTACATTAACGAAGATTTCTGCAGTGAAAATGTATACACACATATATATATATATATATATATATATTTGCAAAACAATCCATTAATGCATCAGTTAGGGTTGATTCCACACCAACAAAAGTTTGGAAATTCAATGTTACCAACCCTACCCCCCAACCCATCCCCCACCATCCATAGACCAACAGGTGCCAGGGTGTGCCTTGGGGTCATCAGCCCTAAACTCTCAGCCCATTCCTTATGCAAACAAGCTGAGATGGTACACTATAGGTGAATGGGGTGAGAGTTAGGCCTGAAAACCCCAAAGCACATCCTGGAACCTGTTGGTCTGTGGATGATGGGGGGGAGGTAGGGTCGGTAACCCTAACATCGAATTTCCAGACTTTAACTGATGCATTAACAGAGTTTTTGCAATGAATTTCCCTTGTTTTTGAGAAAGTGAAATGTTACTCATATGGCACCCATAGGTGGAAGCATGGGCCTTCTGGGCCCTGCTCTCCCACCCACTCATCAGTATAGAGGCATAGTGCAAGAGGGCCCTGTGCTCCCAGTTTTGCATAATGGATGCATATCTGGGAGAGTGGGCCCTCTGCGCCCTGCGCTGCCACCCACCCATAAGTGTAGAACATATGGACATACATGCGAACATACAAAGACACCAGCAGAAGAAGGCCATTTGGTCTATCAAGTCTGCTCATGTTGCAGGGTCCACAGCGTGAGCTAATGTCCCTGCCCTCCCTCCTCACTCCTCGCATCCTCCCTACCCATAATCCTTAGCTTCCCTCTGTACCTATCCCAGCCTCTTGTAAAGATGCCCACTGTCTTCAACAAGACGACCTCTTCTGGCAGCTCATTCCAGGTGTCCACCACCCTCTCTGTGAAGAAGTGCTTACTGACCTCCCTCCTAAGCCTCCCACCCTCCAGCTTAAGACTGTGCCCCCTCATTTTATGGTTGCCACTCAGCTTAATGGGATTCTCCTTATCAACCTTAATTATCCATTTCAAGTACTTGAAGGTCCCAATCATGCCCCACCCCTTCTGTTTTCCAGGGAGTACATGTTCAGTGACCTCAACCTCTCCTCATATGCCTTACCCTGCTGACCTACTATCATTTTTGTAGCCCTCCTCTGGACCTTCTCAAGCAGGGTGATGTCCTTTTTGAGGTGTGGCACCAGTACTGAACTCCATACTCTAGATGCAGCCTTACCAGTGACCTGTACAAGGGCAGTATAACCTCCTCTCTCCTACTACTGATCCCCCTAGATATGCATCCCAACATCTTGTTTGCCTTTGCTGCTGCTTTCTTGCACTGTGTGGAGTGCTTCAGGTCACTAGTAGTCATCACTCCCAGGCCCTTCTCCTCCTCTGATGCAGATACTTGGACTCCACCCGGGTAGTACTCTGTCCTGGGATTCTTGACTCCAATATGCATAACTTTGCATTTCTTGGCATTGAAGCCAAACTGCAAGATTCTGGACCACCTTCCCAGCTTTCACAAATCTTTCTGTAGGTCCTGTATCTCTTCAGCTGTGTCCACTCTCCCACAGAGCTTGGTGTCATCTTCAGATAGACACATTTTGCCCTTAATGCCATCCTCAATGTTATTGATGAAGACACTGAACAACACAGGCCCCAGCATCAAGCTCTACGGGACCCCATTGGTTACCTTTCTGGTGCCAGATAACTCTCACCCCACAACTACCCTCTGAGTTCTGTCCCTCAGCCAGTTTTCCACCCATCTGACCATCTTTTCCCCAACCCTGAGATCCACCAACTTCCTGATCAACCTTTTGTTGGGCATAGAGTCAAAGGCCTTGTTGAAATCAAGATAGAGGATGTCTACTACTTGGACCCTGTCTACCGTCTTAGTGACACAGTCAAAGAAGTCAATCAGATTTGTTTGACATGATCTCCCCCCATGAACCCATGCTGCCTCGCATCCTGGAGTCCATGCTCCTCTAGATATTCCACCAACCTTTCCTTTAGTATGGTCTCCATGAGCTTTCCCACAATGGAGGTCAGACTGACTAGTCTGTAATTCTCTCTGTCATTCTTGGGACCACTTTTGTGAAGGGATAGTACATGTGCTATTCTCCAGTCCTGTGGTACCACACCTGACTCAAGAGAATTATTAAATAGGTATGCCAGTGGCCCTGACAGCTCCTCAACCAGTTCCTTTAGTACCCATGGATGTACTTTGTCTGGGCCTGGTGATTTGACATTAAATGCTAAATACATAGCAACTGAGGTCCCTGTGCTCCCAGAGTTGCATGGTGGTATCCATGGGTGGGAGTGTGTGCCCAGACCTCTGGGCCTTGTGCTCTCACCTACCTATAAGTATAGAAACATAGTGTAGGAGGACCCTGCACTTTTAGTTTGCATAATCATATCCATAAGTGGGCGCATGGACCCTCTGGGCTCTGTGCTCCCACCCACCCATGACTGTAGAGGCATAAAGTAAGAGGGACCAGTGCTTCCAGTTTAGCATAAATAGTATGCATAGGTGGTAGCATGTGACCTCTGGGCCCTACCCTCCCACCAACACATACAGTAAGTACAGACGCATAGCACAGGGCTAAAGGCATGCCAAGTAACCCTTGTAATGCATTTTTGGCAATATCTCAGTAACCATAGCAACTGCGTAAAAAATTATTTTACAGTTGTATTCATGAACTAGCCACCTCCACACATGCTTAGCACTAAACTGTGCTTAGCAAAAAATCTGTATTTCGAACAATTTTTGAGATATAGTCCTCGAAATGTGGTGCAGCTGCCACAATGTTATCCAATGGGGAAATCTGCAACTTTGAAGTGCTGTAATTCTGGAGCCGGTGTAAATCTTTGCACCAAATGAGCAAAAGGCACATCTGTGGCATAAGGGCTTGCCACCTTGCACATTGCAGCTCAAATGTCCAAACTGCGTAGTGGCAGTGAGGTGGCAAAGAAACTGTGATTTTGATGGACACGATGTTATCCTAATGGGAAACATTCACATCTTTGGAGTACTGTAACTACGGAACTGATGTAAATTGTTTCACCAAACCACCAAAAGGCACATCTGTGGTACAATGGCTTGCCACCCAGTAAATTGCAGCCCAAATGTCCTAACTGTGTAGTGGCAGTGAGGTGGCAAACAAACTACGATGTTGGGAATTCTACAGTTACAAATTGTGAAAGTATGTCGCAAATTGCGATAGTATGGTGCGACACTTTCACTAATTTGCGAAAGTTTCATACTTGTATTTTTACAAATTGTGACTATGCAAATGGCCAAGTAAAAATAAACATATTTCTGGTTCTTTTTTAAAAATTCTGATGCATGGATGCTGTTCCTAGGACCCCATTTAGGTAAACAAAACAGCTGGTGTTTACCTAGGGGTGGTAGTTTTTAAATTATAATGTTTTTTTTCCACTGCTAACTGAAAACAAGATGGCTACCGCATGACAGTACTGAGGGTATTTGCAACAGAAAAAGGTGCTTTCACGAATAAATCTGTTACTGTCATATGGAACATGTATTTGTTTCCCATAGGATATAATGGGAAACTTTAAACTTAAATAACTTGTGAATGGATTAATATTTTTTTCACCAAATCTTCAAAAAACACTTCCCTGGCCCATTCTCCATATACCCTGAAAATCTCAGACCAGAGAGACAAACTGTTTGGGCTGTAGAGATGAGCAAAGAATTCACAAAAGTTGAGGATTTTGCACATTTTTCGATGCTCTGCAGCTCTGCAACCGCAAATCTGACTGGAAGGAAGTTTCCAGATCCAGAGATCTATGGTATGACAATGTGCATGCCAAACTTCAGGAGAATCGGACAAATGGTTGCAAAGTTATTAAAGTGCTAAAGTCTGAGTTTAACATAGAAGTGACCATGCAACTCTAATTATACCTGCCCTACTGGCAGGTATAATTCATTGCAAAAAATACCATTAATGCATCAGTTAAGGTTCCTATTACAGTGACAAAAGTATGGGAATTCATTGTTAGGGTTCCCAACCCTACAACCCTACCACACACCCCCATCCTTCACATACCAACAAGTGTCAGGATGTACCATGGGGGGGTTCCATGTCATAACAGAGATCTCAAAACAGTGATCGCTGTTACCGAGTGTACATTGCTGAAAAGCAAATTGGTGATGTACAGTTGCATGCAACAAGACAGCCAGCAACATAAAATAGTATTTATGTGGGGGGGCTGCCCCCCTCGGCACCCCATTTGGTGGGCTTTGTCCCCTGCACCCACATGACTAATAATAATAATCAATTCCAGGGGGGTGCATGTTGGGAAGGGGGAGACAGTCTGACAAAAATCAAATAATGGCAGCAGTAAAATTTTCCCCGGTCCCCAGTCCTGAACCCAGTACCTTCTGCACTGAAGCTAGCCACCTTCACCACCACACCACATGGCTAGTTCAGTGGCAGCATGGCACACTACCCCACACAAACCCTCTCCCCTATCCCATCCCTTCTCTTCCCTATCCCTCCCCTTCCAGTTGCCCTCCCTTACTCATCCCTACAGCCACTTTCGTATTCCATCACTATCCTTACAGGGTAGCCCAAAGGAGCACTGTAAATGAGTGACTGTTTTTACAGTCACTCATTTACAGTCACTATGATCACTGGATACCACTGTGGGGTCAGTCACCCTAACTCTCACCCCATTCCATGTGTAAGGAAGAAGAGATGGTACAGTGTAGGATAATGGGATGAGAGTCAGGCCCAACAAACCCCAAGGCAGACCCTGACGTCTGTTGGTATGTGGAGGGAGGGTGGGTGGGGTGGGGTGGAGTTGTAGGGTTGGGAACCCTAACACAGAATTTCCATACTTTTGTCACTGTAACAGGACCCCCAACTGATGCATTAACGGAGTTTTTTTGTAATTAATTTTCTTACTTTTAGAGATAGTATAATAGTATCCTTATTTTGCAGTGTCAGTGGCTCAGTAGGTAGCACACTTGCCTCTGAGGCTGGGAGATCAGAGGGCTGTGGGTTCAGTTCCCACATCTGGCACTTGGGTTAATATCCCAGTACTGACACTGTAGTGCATCATGAGAGGGGTGCTGCACTTCTGAGGTGCCATCTTTCGGATGAGATGTTAAACTGAGGTCCCATCTGCCTGGATTGGTGGTAGTTCAGGTGGATGTTAAAGATCCCATGGCACTTATCAAAAAGAGTAGGAGAATTTTTCCGGTGTCCTGGCCAAATTTCCCTCATTCACTAAAAATACCACCAACAGCTTAATCTGGCTCAAGGTCAGTTGGCATTCATCTGTATCCCCCGGCCCCTGGTTGTGCCTGAAAATAGGCAGGATTTGTCTAGTGCACTTACCCGGTCAACAAAAACTAAATAAATAAAAATAAATAAATAAATAAAAATTTTACTGTGGGAAGGCAGGGTCCTTCAGACCCTGCACTCCAATCCCTCCATAGATGCACATGTGTACGTAGGTGTGGAAGTGCAGGGCCATCTGGGTCCTGCACTTCCATGTGTTGAACAACAGTGACCAAATTGTCATCATAGCTATCTTATTACCCTGCCTCATGTACCCCAGTACGGAGAAATTGTGAAAAGCAAGACAAAATGTAATCATGTGCAACTGCAATGCCATTCTGCACCACCGGTGTGAAAACACATTTAAGGCAAGATGTGAAAAATGACAGCTGTACTGTTTATGAGGCAGTGTGAAAAATGACTATGTTGAAAATTTGGCAGCAAAATATTGAAAAGTACCAAAGTTATGCACGTGGGTAGAATAAATTCAACAGACTCACATAACTTGGGCATTGTTAGGAATTTTTTTACCAAATTTTTATCATGGCCTTTTTGGAACCCCACCTCATGAACACTGGCACTGTCATTCTGTTACTCCATCCTGAAAGATGATTTCACGCAGCATCCACGCCTTTCCACACCAGAGGCGCAAAAACACATTTTGGGCTGAATGTGAAAAGTAACAGTTGCACTGTTCAAGAGGAGGTGTGAAAAATGGCTATGTTGAAAATTTGGTATGAAAATATTACAAATTGCCAAAGTTACATGCATGTGTAGAAAATGTTCAATGACTGTATGTAACTCTGGTGTTTTTTGGTACTTTTGCACCAAATTTTCAACATGGGCTTTTTGAGATCCCTCATGAACACTGGCATTGTTATTTTGTTAATCAGTCCTGAAAGGTGATTCCATGCAGTGACCACAAAAAAAACCTTACAGGTCTGATTAATGAAACAACAGCAATTGTGTTCATGAGGTTGGGTACAAAAAAGCCCATGTTGAAAATCTGGTGCAAAAATACCATAAAATGGACAATATATCAACACAAGTTCAAAATGCCACTGACAGCAATTATTCAGCACATACAATACCTTGATTCTTCAATTTGTAGTTTGGCTTTGAAGAGTGCGGACATGTCCTGGACCAGAGAAGATCACAGTTGACAATCTCCAGTGGTAAGTATAGGGCAAGGGGGGTGTGGGGTGGTGGGTTGTTCACTGGGAATGTCAAGATAGATGGGGGAGAATGGTTTCTGCTGTGAGGGGATAAGGTGGTGGGGGGGAGGGTTTAATCAGTTCCAAATATTACTGAGTGAAATTCTGGGCTATGATATCTAATCTGTGCAGTTTGGATTTTTTTGGAGCTGTTAGCGTGGGAGATTCATTCAAGGTGTGGGACTCAGACAGGAAGCTGCAGTTTGGCCTTGTGAGAGGGGATGGGGTAAATAGGCTGCATTTTGGCTAACAGTTTCACTGAGAGAGCAGCAGGGCAAGACAGCTGTTTAGGAAAGTGTGGTTGATTTCTGTTTAATTTTGATATTGGAACTGTTTGTGCTGTGAGGGGATAAGGCAGTGGGGTTTTAAATAAGTTACAACTGTTACTAAGTGAAATTCTGGGCTGTGATATCTAATCTGTGCTGTTTGAATTTTTTGGGAGCTGTTAGTGTGGAAGAGGCGCTCAAGATGTGGGACTCAGAAAGGAAGCTGCAGTTTGGCATTTTGAGAGGAGGAGGAGGGGTAAATACTGTAGGAACCATTTTGTCTAACAGTTTCACTGGGAGAACAGAAGGGCAAGAGAGTTGTTCAGGGAAGTGTGGTTTATTTATTTTCTTTTCTTTTGTGTTTATTTTTTGATATTGAAACTGTTTGTGCTGTGAGGGGATAAGGTGGTGGTGGTTTAAATCATTTACAACAGTTACTGAGTGAAATACTGTGCTGTGATATCTCATCTATACAGTTTGAATTTTTTGGGAGCTGTTAGTTTGGGAAATTCACTCAAGGTGTGGGGCTCAGACGGGAAGCTGCAGTTTAGCCTTGGTGGAGGGGGGGTTAAATGGGCTCCTTTTTGGCAAATAGTTTCACTGGGAGTGCAGGAGGACATGAGAGCTGTTCAGGGAAGTGTGATTTAGTTCTTTTGTTTTCTGTTTAATTTTGATATTGTAACTGTTTATGATGTGAGGGGATAAGGTGGTGGGATTTTAAATCAGTTCCAGCTGCTATAGATTGGATAAGATTGGATTGGATAAGGTGTGGGGTTTTAAATTAGTTGCAGTTTTTCCTGCATGAAATACTGTGCTAGACTATATAATCTGTGCTGTTTGAATTTTTTTTTGGAGCTGGTAGTGGGGAAAATTCACTCAAGGTGTCTGTCTCAGACAAGAACCTGACAGTTTAGCCTTGATGGGGTGGGGGGTAAATAGGCTCCATTTTGCATAAAACTTTCACAGGGAGAGCAGCAGGGCAATACTGCTGTTCAGGGAAGTGTGATTTATTTATTTTGTTTTCTGTTTAATTTTGATATTGGGACTGTATGTGCTGTGAGGGGATAAGGACGTGGATTTTAAATCTGGTCAAACTGTTACTGAGTGAAATACTTGGCAGTGATATATAATCTGTGCTGTTTTAATTTTTTTGAGCTGTTAGTGTAGTAGATTCACTCAAGGTGTGGGGCTCACATAGGAAGCTGCAGTTTGCCCTTGTTGGGGGGGGATAGGCTTCATTTTGGCTAACACTCTCACTGGGAGAGCAGCATGGCAAGAGAGCTACTCAAGGCAGTGAGGTTCATTTCTTTTGTTTTCTGTTTAATTGTGATATTGGAACTGTTTGTGTTGTGAGGGGATAAGGTGGTGGTGTTTTAAATCAGTTCCAACTGTTAGAGTGACATTCTGGGCTGTGATATCTAATCTGAGCTGTTGGTGTGGGAGATTCACTCAAGGTGTGGGGTTCCAACAGGAAGCTGCAGTTTAGTCTTGTGAGAGGGGTAAATAATCTTCATTTTCGCAGCAGCAGGGAAAGAGAGCTGTTCAGGGAAGTGTGGTTTATTTATTTTGTTTTCTGTTTAAGTTTGATACTGAATATGTTTTGTGCTGTGAGGGGATAAGATGGTAGTGTTTTAAATCAGTTTCAACTGTTACTGAGTGAAATTCTGGGTTGTGATCTCTCATCTATGCAGTTTGAATTTTTTTGAGCATTGTTTGGGAGATTCACTCAAGGTGTGGGTCTCAGACAGGAAGCTGCAGTTTTGCACTGGGGGGTAAATAGGATACATTTTGGCTAACAGTGTCACTGGGAGAGCATCAGGGCAAGTGAGCTGTTTAGGGAAGTGTGGTTTATTTCTTTCTATTTAATTTTCATATTGGAGCCGTTTGTGCTGTGAGTGAATAAGGTGGTGGTGTTTTAAATCAGTTCCAACTGTTAGAGAGTGAAATTCTGGGCTATGATATCTAATCTCTACTGTTTTAACTTTTTTGGAACTGCTAGAGTGAGAAATTCACTCAAGATAAGGGGCTCAGACAGGAAGCTGACAGTTTCACATTGTGAGACGGGGATGGGTAAATATGCACAATTTTGCCTAACAGTTTCATACAGAGTGCAGCAGGGCAAGAGAGCTGTTCAGAGAAGTATGGTTTATTTCTATTTTCTGTTTAGTTTTGATTTTGAAACTGTTTATGCTGTGAGGGGATAATCGGGTGGTGTTTAAAATCAGTTCCAACTGTTACTGAGTGAAATTCTGGGCTGTTCTATCTAATCTGTGCTGTTTGAATTTTTTTTTAACTTGTTAGTGTTGTAGATTCACTCAAGGTGTGGGACTTAGGTAAGAGGCTGCAGTTCAGCCTTGAGTGAGGGGGGAGGGGTAAATAGGATCCATTTTGTCTAACAGTTTTACAGGGTGAACAGAAGGACAAGAAAGATGTTCAGGGAAGTGTGATTTGTTTCTTTTGTTTTGATATTGGAACTGTTTGTACTGTGAGGGGATAAGGCGGTGCCATGTGAAATCATTTACAACTGTTACTGAGTGAAATACTGGGCTGTCATATCTCATTTATGCAGTTAAAATGTTTTTGGAGCTGTTAGTTTGGGAGATTCACTCAAGGTGTGGGGCTCAGACAGGAAGCTGCTGTTTGGCTTCTTTTGGGGGAGTACATGGGCTCCATTTTGTCTAACACATTCACTGGGAGAGCAGCAGGGCAAGAGAGCTGTTCAGGGAAGTGTGGTTTAGTTCTTTTATTTTATGTTTAATTTTGATATTGGAACTGTTTGTACTGTGAGTGGATAATGTGGTGGGGTTTTAAATCAGTTCCAGCTGTTACTGAGTGAAATTATGGGCTGTGATATCTAATCTGTGCTCTTTGAATTTTTTGGAGCTGTTTGTGGGAGAGTCACTCAAGGTTTGGAGTTCAGACAAAGCTGCAGTTTTGTCTTGTGAGAGGTGGTTGGGTAAATCTCCATTTTGGCTAACCATTTCACTAGAAGAGCAGCAGGGCAAGAGGTCTGTTCATGGAAATGTATTTATTTATTTACGTCTTTGATAACAGGGTAGGTGGGCTGATCCAAAAGGACCGATTTCAGCCACGACCCAGGCCAAACAGAATGGCAAGCAAAAACCAAAAACTTGACATCAGTAGTTGTACAGAAACATGTTTCCAAGCAGTAATACAGGTACATGTCCAGGCGTAGAAAACAAACAGGATACAGAGAGAAGGAGCATGGTAAACAGTATGTAGTTCTAACTGTGCAGAGCAACGGTTTGTACAAATAAACAGAAAAATAGGTTTATATACAAGGGCTGAGTTATAAAAATATCAAGCTATGCATTATATACAGTGACTTAGTAGAAGTATAGGATAACATCTTACAATAATACAGCAGTTTTCCGGTAAGGTACAGCCCTGATCAACCCTGAGAAAATGAGAGAAACGGGCATCAGAAACATACATGAGTGCAGTCAGGACTAGGGATTAGGGGATGCAGGAAGATGAGATACGGATCAGATAGAGAGGCAGAGCAGGAAAGCAGACAAACTATGGGGGCAAGGGTGGATCATGGGCCAAGGCACAGCTTGGGCAACAGTTACAGGAAGATTCAGTCTAGAGCCAGGTTTGTAGGTTTGTTTTGAGGGATATGTAGGAGGGGGAAGAGTGTATAGATAGTGGGAGCCTGTTCCAGAGAGCGGTGGCAGACACAGAGAAGGCTTTACTATCCATGACAGAATGGGTGTGTGGGACTTCCAGGGAAGAAGTGGACTAAGACCTGAGGGTTCTGGGTGCTACCTTATCAATGAGTAGTGAGAAGGGGGACAGATGATGATTCCTAAGAAAATTATCAACTAGGCTGGCCATGGCAAAGTCAAAGCATCCCTGAAGGTTTGGCCAACCCAAGGTTTTGTAGAGTGTGCAGTGGTGAGTAGAGTAGGGTGCTTGGAGAACAAAGCAGCAGATGGAGTTGTACGTAGTATTGACGTGAGAGCGGAGTGAGGAGGCAGCGGTGAAGGAGTAGACGGGGACAGTAGTCAAGCAAAGGGAGGAGGTTACCTTGCGCTACTGCAAGGCAGGCTTCTGGAGACAGAAATTTCTTGGTTCTGTAGGCTGCACCAAGTTTTTGGTGTATTTTACTTATGTATGTTATTTGCTCATTGAAAGTAAGGGAGGGGTCAAGGGTCTCCCCTAGGTATTTGAAAGATGAGACTGTCGAGTGGTGGACCAGCTGGGGAGTGTATGAGTAGGGATGTTTCTGATCTGGTGACCTTGGCTAGAAAAGACTTAGAGTCAAATAGCATGGCTATGTGGTTTATTTATATTTTCTGTTTAATTTTGATTTTGGAACGGTTTGTGCTGTGAGGGGATAGGGAGGTGGGGTTTTAAATCAGTTCCAGCTGTTACTGAGTGAAATTCTGGGCTGTGATATCTAATCTGTGCTGTTCAAATCTTTTTGAGCTGTTTTTTGTGGGAGATTCACTCAAGGTGTGGGGCTCAGTCAGGAAGCTGCAGTTTATCCTTGTGAGAATGGGAGGGGTAATTAGGCTTGGTTTCCTTCCACAGTATCACTGGGAGAGAAGCAGGCAAGAGTGTTCTTCAGGGAAGTGTGGTTTATTTCTTTTGTTTTGTGTTTAATTTTGATATT
Organism: Neoceratodus forsteri; assembly: GCA_016271365.2. Lineage (NCBI taxonomy): Eukaryota > Metazoa > Chordata > Ceratodontiformes > Ceratodontidae > Neoceratodus > Neoceratodus forsteri. Next base: position 58,488,700 of record JADMNL010000027.1, on the reverse strand, counting down.
GGGACTGTTTATGCTGTGAGGGAAAAAGGAGGTGGGATTTTAAATCAGTTCCAATTGTTTCTACCTACCTAGACTTTAGCAAGGCATTTGACACAGTCCCACACAAAAGATTAATATATAAGTTAGCCAGCCTGGGAGTGGGTCCCAAGATGACAGCCTGGGTAAAGAATTGGCTGGAGAATAGGACACAGAGAGTAATAGTAAATGGAGTCCACTCAGAAGAAAGGAGGGTTACTAGCGGGGTTCCGCAGGGTTCAGTATTAGGACCAGTCCTCTTCAATGTTTTTATAAGCGACATTGCAGAAGGACTGGAAGGAAAAGTATGTCTCTTTGCAGATGACACTAAGATCTGCAACAGAGTTGATTCACAGGGTGGGGTGGAAAGGATGAGAAGGGACTTGGCAAGGTTAGAGGAATGGTCAAATGTATGGCAGCTTAGATTCAATGCTAAGAAGTGCAAGTTAATGCACCTGGGAAACAAAAACCCAGGGGAAGAGTACACAATGGGGGGTGAGATACTAACAACAACAAAAATGGAAAGGGACCTGGGGGTAGTCATATCAGATGACCTAAAGGTGGGTAAGCAATGTGAGAAGGCAGCAAGGAGGGCTGGGGGGATACTGGGATGCATAGGGAGAGGCATCACCAGTAGAAAACAGGAAGTTATTATCCCTCTGTACAGACAGCTGGTGAGACCCCATCTGGAGTACTGTGTGCAGTTCTGGAGACCCAATCTCCGCAAAGACATAGACAGGATGGAAGCTGTCCAGGGGAGGGCAACTAAAATGGTGCAGGGTCTGCACCGGAAGACATATGAAGAGAGACTTAAGGAGCTTAATATGTATAGCCTCGAGGAAAGGAGGGAGAGGGGGGACATGATAGAAACTTTCAAGTACCTCAAGGGAATCAACAAAGTCCAAGAGGGTAGCATCTTTCAAAAAGAGGTGTGCAATAACAAGAGGGCACAGTTTGAAGATAGAGGGGGCGCTCCGAGGTAATTTAAGAGTATTTTTCACAGAGAGGGTTGTGGATGCATGGAATGGCCTTCTGGAGGAGGTTGTGGAGTCAAAATCAGTGGTGGAATTCAAGCATGCATGGGATAGTCATAAGGCAATTCTGGGGGGTGGGGGTAGGAAGAAGTAGGCTGCTGGTTAACTAGGATCTGCAGCTTATCCAGTAGGTAGGGAAATGGGCAGACTGGGTGGGCCAAGCGGTCCTTATCTGCCGTCAAATTCTATGTTTCTATGTTTCTTGGTGAAATTCTGTGCTGTGATACCTAATCTGTGCTGTTTGAATTTTTTTGGAACTTTTAGTGTGGGAGATTCACTCAAGGTGTGGTGCTCTGATAGGAAGCTGCAGTTTGTCCTGGGGGATAAATATGCTCCATTTTGGCTAACACTTTCACTGGGAAAGCAGCAGGGCAAGAGAGCTTGTCAGGGAAGTGAGGTTTATTTCTTTTTTTTTTCTATTTAATTTTTTTTTAATTTATAAAGTTTTCTGATTTTACAGCCAGCTGTAACTCATAAGAATCAAGAAAATGAGGTACCCAGACCCCTGCATTACATGTACAATAAAGTTTCAAAGACATTTTAAGGAGATTAAGTCCATGTATAAGAGAAGTAGCCAAATAATATTACAGGAGTAAGGTCCAAACTGAGCTGCTTGTAGGGTGATGATCCTCTCACCTCAAATTAAATGTTCTGGAAATTAAACAAGGAGCCACTTCCCCTGAAGAACTTGCAGGTGGGGGTGGGGCAAACCTGTATACTGTAAACTTAACTTTTAAACCAGACTGTCTGGGCTCAGTTAAGTTGAATTACTACCCTCTAGATTATCTCATGGCATGGCAACCAGCTGTAGTGGGAAATGAAAAAAAAATCTCAATACAGTTAAACTGTACAGTTAAATTGCACTAAACATGTACTAGTTTACAGTTGGGTATATAGGATTTAATATAGTATTATTATATAAAGTTGTGTCTGGAGCAACAACTAAGGTACAGCAATCAAATGACCTCACAAGCCCGTATTACTATACATAGAGAGTACATTTACAGTCAATAGAATGAAAGGCTAATTCTTAAAGCAGGCATTGTAAGTAACAGGGAGATCAGATTAAGGAGGAAAAAAAAACAGTACTTCCCATTGATGACACTAAAATAAAATCAGTAATTCCAATGTCAAAATCTCGATTACAGAGGCTTCAATCGAAAAAAACAGTAACTCCACAGTATCTTCAACCTTCTTCATATAAAACATCCTCTGTGGGCTTAAAAGTGTCAATAAGTTTTTCAGTGTAGACTAAGACTGCTGCAGGATCTATGGACACATGGGTTTTTGAGGCATGTTTAATTAGGAGCTTAGCCGGAAAATTAAGTCAGGCTTCAAGACCATTGGAAAGAAGGTCTTTTTTGACGAGCTGCAATTCCTTATTGTGGGCCTGGGTCTGTGCAGACAGGTCAGAAAAAAGGGATAGACGATGCCCTTCCCAAAGCATTTCACCTCAAGAGTGAGCTGCCTGTAATAGAGCAATCCTGGCCTCTGAGTTATAAGAAAAAATTACTCACCATAGTAATCTTGTTTCGTCAAAGGGATCACTCATTATGATTAAACATAATGCAGTCAGCCTCCTGTGTTGAGCTGCCCAGAGAGATGGAATTTTATGTAAATTATGGAACTCTCAGTTGGCTCATGCCACTTTCAAACTGCTGCCCTAGCAACTGCTGCAATCTGAGTGCTTCAGATTCTTACGGAGCCTAACTGGGTAAAAGACCCACTAGCTAAAATTTAACAAACCTTAAAATAAAATATATATATATTTTTTTTTGCCCTTTCAGGTCAAAACATCCTTAACCAACAAACCTAAGAAAACTGAGACCACATGGACACCAACTGGCTAAACAAAGTGAGTCTCTATCTTAACCTATATAGGAGAAAGAAAAAACCCTAATGCAGGGATGCACAGCAACTTCTATAGGTTCTAGTAGGGAGGTAGATCTTTATCATAATGAGTGATCCCTTGAAGAAACAAGATACTATGGTGAGTAATTTTTCTTCTAACCCCAGGAATCACTCATTATGATTAAATGTACGCAGACTAACTGCAATACCTTTGGAGGTTGGGCAGAGAACCTATTTTGGAAACAGGCTCTGCAGTACTGCTGTACCAAACCTAGCATCACCTCTGGATTGCAAGTCCAGGCTGTAATGCTTTGTGAAGGTGTGTACTGTTTTCCATGTAGCTGCTTTACAGATTTCCAGTAGCGGAATTTCTCTTGAAGCTGCCAGTGAAGCAGCTGTGCCCCTGGTGGAGTGTGCTCCCAGGCCCAGAGGTACCCGTCTACTCACCTTACTATAACAAAACTGTATACAAGCCACTATTCAGTGAACAATTGTACTTTTTGTTGCAGCTCTGCCCTTACCAACTTCACCATATGTGAGAAAGAGCTGTAATTAACTTGTCCTGTAAGATTTGGTTCTGTCAATGTAGTGGCTGAGAGCCCTTTTGACATCAAGTGAGTGAAGTCTCCTTTCTGGAGAATTGGAGTTGTCTGTAAAGAAGACAGGTAGAGTGACAGACTGATTTAAGTGAAAATCAGATACCACCTTGGGAAGGAATTTTCTATTAGTCCTAAGGATCACCTTGTCCCTGTGGAATGAGATGTAGTCCACATCTGTGCACAGGGCTTGTAATTCACTGATCCTTCTGGCTGAAGTAATGGCAACCAGGAAAACAGTTTTCCAAGTGACTTACTTCAAATCTGCAGTTGCCATGGGTTTGAATGGTGCATCCATGAGCTTAGCAATGCAAATATTTAGATTCCAGGCCGGAACCGGTTCCCTTAGGGAAGGGTGCAGAAGATTAAGGCCTTTAAAATATTTTCTAAATACTGGATGAAAAGCCATAGAACTCTCCTTACCAACTGACAGGTAAGCAGAGATTGAAGCTAAGTGAACCTTGAGGGTGGAAGGCTTCAGGCCTATAGAATGTAAATGTGTAAGGTAATCTAGAAGAATAGCCAAATCAGCATGGAAAGGGCTCAAGCCTTTACCTATACACCATATTGTAAATCTTTTCCACTTAGAGGCATATGTCTTCTTAGTAGAAGGCTTCCTGGAACCCCTAAGCACTGTCAACACCTGTTCTGATAGATTAAGGTTAGCAAACTTTAAGCCCTCAAGAGCCACGCCTTGAGCCTCAGTGATTTGAGATTGGGATACAGGATCCTGCCCTGAGAGGAGGTTAACAGGTTGTGCCTCCTGGGCAGATGCATTGGGGAAACCACTGACAGAGACGGCAGAAGAGAGTACCAGTGCTGTCTCGCCCAATCCAGAGCCACCAGTATCATTTTTGCTGATTGGGATCTCAATTTCAGTAGGGTCCTGAATATCATGGGGAACGGAGGGAATGCATACAGAAATTTCCCTGTCCAATCCAGGGAGATTATGCCCCTTACAGGAGGCCTGCAACAGTACATTGGAAGCTGGTGGTTTTCTGGGGAGGCAAAGAGATCCACCTCTGTAGTGCCCCATTTTCTTTTTTTTTTTTTTTTTTTTAATTCAATATATTTTATTTATTTTTACTTGATATCCTTGACAACACACGGATTTTACAGTGTTTTGCAACAACACAATGCAAACTGAGTGCGCCGTAGACATTATAACAGCCATTGCTGGCCACATACTACCAATTTCTACTGTACTAAATAGGAACAAGACAAATTAACCAGCCTAATACTATTCTCTCCTCCCCCCCTCCCCCCACCTTCCATAGCATCCACACCCTATTTGCGGTGACCCTAGGATTCTGCATAACAGAGGAATCGGCAAGAACGCAGTACATCAGACCGCAAGGTGGACCCAATTACTAGGTAGTTTTACTACTCCACGTTGATAGAACGGTACTCAGCACCCCCCATATGGGGTCATCTAAGTGATCCCTGCTATTCATTTTAGCAATATGTAACTCCACTTGCAAAGCAAGGACCATCTCTCTGTACCATTCTATAACTGGTGGAGGATTTGGGTCCTTCCAGTGCCTTAAAAGCACCGCCTTTGCTGTCGCCGATATAATGCCCATATACAATTTATCTCTCTTGGTCGTGCTCTCCTGATAGCTATTCAGCAAGCAAATTTCTGGTGTAAACAGGTCAACTATACCGGGAATTTGTGACAGGGAGGCCCTGATTGTTTGCCAGAAAGGTTGAACCTGAACACACTCCCATAATACATGATACAGGTCTCCTTCCTTGATCCCACACCTGCTACATAAGGGTGACATCAACTTACCCATCTTGTAAAGTTTAGCAGGAGTGTAATACAAGTTATGGATTATATTAAATTGCTGTAACTTATATTTGTCTTGCCTAATGCACTTGTGATTGCTGGCCCATATCTGTTTCCAAATGCTCTGTTCCTCCACCATCCCTAATTTTTGCACCCAATAATAACAGACACCAGAAGGGAGACTTTCATCCATATTTTGCAATAGCTTATAAATTCTAGAAATAGAATGGGGCTGGTCAGCTGCCTTGGATAGTAAGGACAATTCAACTCTGTTTTGTACCCATCTTGCCCCTTTAAGGTAGGCCTTTACCGCCTCTCTAACTTGACGAAATTTGAAAACATGACCCTTTAACTCTGGAAATTTAGTACAAGCATGCTCATATGATAAAACCTTCCCTTGGGGAGCCAAATCTCCTAATTTTAGCCCTTCTAATGGACCTAAAAAAACAGATGGAATCGGGGTCTGTTGAATTAGGAAGTGCATATTCTGTGTCACTTTTTGTTCTGGTGAATTGCGCCAGTCAACCTTAAGGAGCTTTTGAACTTGTTGTAGCACCTTGAGTGACCATCCGATAGGGGTGTCCCTCAACGATTTAGGAAGAAGGTTAATATTAATGTAGGCAATTGAACTCAGGTCAATCGAATATTTAAGCGCTGGTTCTCTCTCGATGTTTAACCAGGAAGGCACATAAGAACCTAAGGTTGAAGGGAAAGTCGACTTGCGCCATTGTGCTATTTTACTAATGTGCGAGAGGCGATGTAGTATTTATAAAGAGAGGGTAGCGCAAGGCCTCCTGACTCTTTTGGACTCGTGAGTTTCAAGTAGGCACGCCTGACCGATTTCTCCTTCCATAAGTAAGCATTAATTTCTTTTTTGTAAGGCCTCGAACCACACCTTAGATAGGTAGCATCCCAGCATATTTATAGGGTAGAAGTTTCTGGGTAGAATGTTCATTTTAACCGTCTGTATTCTGGCCCATAACGATAATGGCATTACATTCCATCTTGTTAGGTCCTGCTTCACAACTTTAACAAGACCATAGAGGTTCTCTCTAATCATAGAGGCTAATCCTCTGGTAATCCTGACCCCCAGATATGTCATCACTTTTGGTTCCCATGTCAAACCATGTTCTCTCGCTATACCAGGGTAACATTTAACATTAAGTGGGAAGAGCTTAGTTTTGGAAACATTCATCTTGTAATTGGAGACTCTTGAAAATTTTAAAATCTCCCTAAATATTACTGGGATGCCCTTTTCTGGGTCTTCAAGGTGTATAAGCAGGTCATCTGCATAGGCTGAGACTAGGTATCGATTACTGCCCAACTTAATTCCCTTAAGCTCCTGTGATGTAATTAGTCTATGTATCAGGGGCTCGAGATATAAATTGAACGAGTGCCCCATTTTCTGAAAACTGTACTAAGTACCTGAGTATTCAGGCACCACTCGTAGTGGTCCGGACTTATCCTGCTTAAAGAGTCTGCCAGCAAATTGTCTTTCCCTGAAAGATGTATGACTCACAGGGATACTCCCATTGAGTATACTAGGGACCACAGTCTCATTGCTTCTGTGCACAGTAGATGTGACCTGGTACCTCCTTGCTTGTTGATGTAATACATGGTTGTGGTGTTGTCTGTTCTGACTTGCACCACCCTGTTTTTCAGGTAAGGAGCAAATGTTTTTAAAGCCAGGTAAACAGCCCTGAGCTCCAAGAGATTTATGTGCAACAGAGACTCCTGGGGGGGACCATGTGCCACTTGCTGTGTGCTCTAACATGTGTGCCCCCCCAGCCTAGAAGAGAGGCATCTGTTGTGAGGATTACTGAAGATTGTTCCCTTATAAAAGGCACACCCACCCTGAGGTTGTGCTTGTCTAGCCACCATTGTAAGGCCTGGACTAAACTTTCTGTGACTGGAACCAGTTTGGACATAGGATCCGTCCTTTGAGACCAATACTGTCTGAGATGGAACTGAATATCTCTCATTTGAAATCTGGGGCACATTACCACTGCTGTGGCAGATGCCATGTGGTCTAGTAACCTGAGAAATTCTCTGGCTGTTCTGGGTCTCCCAGGGACAAAGGATTTTGCAATATGCAGAATGCTTGTTGCTTCTGCCCTGTCTGGTATTTAGTTCTGCTCCAATAAACTCCAGCACCTGGAGTGGTACCTGTTGAGATTTTTCTTCATTTATCAGAAATCCCAGGGACTCTAGTGTGGATTTTGTGAGTGCCAGTGACTGTACTGCATGCTGCAGAGACTGTCCTGTTATTAACCAGTCATCCAGGTAGGGGAAGACTGTTATACCTTGTTTTCTCAAAAACTCTACCACCACTGATAGGCACTTTGCAAAAACCCTTGGTGCTGAAGTTAGCCCAAAGGAGAGAGTTGCAAACTGATCATGGCCTGAAGCCAGTCTGAATCTCAAGAATTTTCTGTGAGAAGGTCTGATGGGAATATGGAAATAAGCATCCCTTAGATCTAGGGAGGCTAGCCAGTCTCCCTTTTGCAAGGAAGGAATGATTATGGCAAAAGTGACCATTTTGAACTTTGGTTTCAAAATGTGCTTGTTCAGAAGTTTTAGATCCAAAATAGGCCACCAATCCCTGTTTTTCTTCCTTATGAGGAAATATCTGGAATAAAAACCTTTTCCCCTGCTTATTAGAGGCACTACCTCTACTGCTTTGATTGCTAGCAGATGTTTTACCTCTGCTTCCAAGTGTGTGCAGCTGTTGCCAGAGCAAAGGTTCTTGTTCTCAGCTTTGGGAATGATTAGAAACTGAGTGCCAAGCCCTGGCTCACTACCTCCAGCACCCACTTTTCTGTAGTGATGGACTGCCAAGCGTGAAGGTAATGAGCCAGTCTGCCACCTACTGGTGGATCTGTAATAGGGGATGCGACCTGCACTTGCCAGTCAGGGATTCTGTGCAGGCTGTGCCTGAACTTGTGGTGCAGGAGCTGCTCTTCTCATGGCTCTTCTGCCCCTTCCCCTAAAACAACCTCTAGCCTGCTGCTGAGGCTGGGAGGTTTGTGCCTGAAAGAAAGGTCTAAGATAAACCCCCCCTGCCCCAACCTCCCCTACTTTGGGATCTATACGAGGTGAAGGGCCTATCCTTAGAATTGCTCCAATAGGTGGATTTATATTCCTCCACCTTTTTCATGTATGCCTCAGTTTTATCCCCAAACAAGGAGTTGTTCTCCAAGGGGAAATCCATTGCTTTGGCCTGGGTGTCTAAGGTTAGGTTGGTGGCTCTAAGCCATGCAAACCTTCTGAGTGAAACTGACAAAGCCATTAACCTGGATGCAGTATCATTGGCATCCACTGCCATATGAAATTTGTACCTAGTAGCATCAAGTGCAGCCCTTGCTGTATCTTGTAAGTCTACAGCCACTTCATCTGGGACCCTATCAGCCAAAGCTACAATAGTGTTCCATAGAGCTTTTTGGTATTGCACTGAATATGCCATGTAACTGGCCTACCGAACTAATAAAGAGGCACCCATGTACCCTTTCTTTCCCATAGAATCCATTTTTCTTGAATCTTTGTCTGGTGGTTGGGTAGACAATGGGATCCTGGCCTTGTCACAGGCAGCAGCTTGGACTACTCCCTCAGGATCAGGATGTGAAAATAGAAAATCAGCTGTAGTTCTGTCCAGCTGGTATTTCTTGTCAGCGTTCTTATCCACACCAGGAATAGAGGTTGGAGTTTTAAAAATTTGCACTGCAGCCTTCTTTAAAGATTTATGCATGGGCAGAAGTAAACATTTCATGGGGGTTAACCCCATCATTTCTAGAAAGTCTGCCTCATCCATATCCTCCTCCTCAGTTTCCTGAAGAAGAAGGTTCAGGGTTTCCACCATGTTCTTAACAAAAGCATAATGGGAGGAGAATTCCTCAGGACCCCTGGGAGGAGATCCATACTCTTGATCAGGAGAAACCTCTGGATCTATAGGTTCCCCTTCTAAGCTATCCTCCTCCCCAAACACTTCCAGCACTTCTTGCCTTGCTGGGGCTGTAGGAGGAACCGGGACAGTCAGTATAGCCTTCTCGGCCAGAGGTGCAGCGACATGTTTTTCTTTACACTTTTTCTTTAATGGAACAGGTTCAGTGCCTGTTTCCACAGCCCTTTTTGTTTTACCTTTTTCAGATTTATCTGAACTCCTGTCAGGATCCTTGGCTTTACCTCCACCCTTTTTGTGGGAGAAGGAAGAATCAGAATTATCCCCAGAAGCAGAAGCCATCTCTTCCAAAATTTTAGACCTTTTCTTTAATGTCTTTGGGCAAAAGGTCTTACAAATATTACAACTGGCAAATATGTGACTTATACTCAAACAAGAACTACAGAGAGAATGTCTGTCTGCTTTTGCTAGAAGTTGCCCACAAGAGTCACAACATTTAAAACCTGTGGGTCCTGTGTATTTTTTAGGTTTATCCAAATGGACCTCTGACATTTAAGCTAGGCAAAAAAGATTACTTCAAAACACTGTTATTTAAAGTAACTCGGAACCGTGGATTATAACTACCGCTAGCGGTTCCTGGAACTGAGCGCTATTTGGTTCCTGAACAAAAAGAAACAGAGAAAATTACTAAATTTGGACAAAACTAAAGTGGTTCAGGGAACCGATCACTAAATCACTCTAAATAATACTAAATTGAGATAGGAAACCTTTAAAATAGACGCGGAACCCTCGGTTCCAAGGAACCGTGAGGGAGCCGCGAATATAAATAAAAAACTACTAAAACACTAATTCTACTATACTAAACAATGTTTCTAAGGCAGCAATTTAAAATTAAACTGAAAATGAGTACTTATCTACAGATAAACTTTAGTCAGAGACAGTTCAAGGAGAGCTCACCGGGACGTCCTTACTAGGCAGACGGAGTAAAGAATCTGAAGCACTCAGAGTACAGCAGTTGCTAGGGCAGCAGTTTGAAAATGGTATGAGCCAACTGAGAGTTCCATAATTTACATAAAATTCCATCTCTCTGGGTAGTTCAACACAGGAGGCTGACTGCATTACGCTTAATCATAATGAGTGATTCCTGGGTTAGAAAGAGTAGCTATCTCTGTGTGCGGTATTTGCTGCCCTGCTGCTCGAGATCTTTGGCGCTAAGGGATCGAGAAGACTTTCAGGATGTGAATCCCCGCATCGCGGGGCAACAGCTGCAAATCCTGAGAAATTAATCTTGTCACCACAGGTAACAATTCAGTTGTGCCAGCATATTTAGGAGGAAAGCCTACAACCCAAATATTTGTCTTTGGATATTCTCCAACATCACAATTTTGACTTTCATCTGGTTAAGATCTTTAATGTAGGTCACATTACACTCCAATTGACACTCTCTATCTGCCTTAGCTCTTTGATAGCAAATGCATTATCTTGGATCAAGCGATCATTTTCGGATAACTTGGCTTTAACTGCTGCTAAACGCTTGTTGGTTTCGTCACCTGTAGCTTGAATTTTAGTCAACATAGCCATAATCTGCATTGTCTGAAGCTGCTGAGACCAGATCCTTGGCTGCAGAGGGCCCCACACTGGTTGTATCTCTCTGGGAGGATAGGTACACATCCAGGCTTTGAGATGTGTGTTTGGAGTCTTTTTTAGGACTCATTTTCTAGCCCATATATTCCGATTTTAAGTAATATTGAAATGGCTTAAAGTACCTGCCATTTTCCAGAGTTTAAGAATTTTAATTACTCAATGCACAAGCCCATTCAGAAATGTGCCACCATGTTGCCTCTCCACAGCGCCCCCCCTTTCTATTCCAGTTTTGATATTGGAACTGTTTGTGCTGTGAGGGGATAAGGTGGTGGGGTTTTAAATCAGTTCCAACTATTTCTGAGTGAAATTCTGGGCTGTGATATCTAATTTGTGCTGCTTCAGTTTATTTGGAGCTGTTAGTATGGGAGATTCACACAAGGTGTTGGGCTCAGACATAAAGCTGCAGTTTAGCCTTGTGGGTGGGGGAGAGGTAAATAGTCTCCATTTTGGCTATCAGTTTCACTGGGAGAGCAGCAGGGAAAAAGAGCTGTTCTGGGAAGTGTGGTTTATTTCTTTTGTTTTCTGTTTAATTTTGATATTGGAACTATTTGTGCTGTGAGAGGATAAGGTGGTAGCGTTTTAACTCGGTTCCAACTGTTACTGAGTGAAATTCTGGGTTGTGATATCTAATCTGTGCTATTTGATGGTTTTTTTTTTTTTTTTTGGAGCTGTTAGTGTGGTACATTTACACAAGGTGTGGGGCTCGGATAAGAAGCTGCAGTTAAGCCTTGAGAAAGGGGGATTGGTAAATAGGATCCGTTTTGGCTAACAGTTTCACTGGGAGAGCACAAGTGCAACAGAGCTATTCAGAGAAGTGTGGTTTATTTCTTTTATTTTGTATTTAATTTTGATATTGCAACTGTTTATGCTGTGAGTGGATAAGGTGGTGGGGTTTGAAATAATTTACAACTGTTGAGTGAAATACTGGGCTGTCATCTCAATTATGCAGTTTGAATTTTTTTGGAGCTGTTTTGGAGATTCTCTTAAGGTTTGGACTCACACATGAAGCTACAGTTTAACCTTGTGAGAGGGGAAGAGATGAATAGGCTCCATTTTTCTAACAGTTTCACTAGGAGAGGAGCAGCAGGGCAAGAGAGCTGTTCAGGAATTGTGTGTGTGGTTTTTTTTTTTTTGGTTTTTGTTTTATGTATAATTTTGGTATTGGAAATGTTTGTGTATTGAAGGATAAGGTGGTGGGGTATTAAATCAGTTCCAACTGTTACTGAATGAAATACTGGGTTGTGATATCTCATCTATGCACTTTTAATTTTTTGGAGCTGTTAGTTTGGGAGATTCATGCAAGGTGTGGGGTTCGAATGGAAGCTGCAGTTTGTCCTGGTGTGTGTGTGTGTGTGTGTGTGTGTGTGTGTGTGTGTGTGTGTGTGTGTGTGTGGTAAAAAGGCTCCATTTTGACTAACACTTTCATTGGGAGGGCAGCAGGGCAAGAGAGCTGTTCAGAGAAGTTTTGTTAATCTCTTTAATTTTCTGTTCAGTTTTGATATTGGCACTGTATGTGCTGTGAGGGGTTAAGGTGGTGGGGTTTTAAATCAGTTCCAAGTGTTACTGAGTTAAATTCTGGGCTGTGATATCTAATCTGTGTTGTCTGAATTTTTTTTGGAGCTGTTAATGTGGGAGATTCACTTAAAGGAGAAGACTCCTGTATATTTATGATTTTGATATGTCTGATGTATTTATTATACATTATATCAGTTACTGTACATATGTCAATAAGAGATCAGCCATTTCTTCTGTTGCAACACATATCTAGAGTTTGAGGCTCTGATACAAGGAAGTCAAATGTCAAGCAAGCCTTCATTTACATGCAAATGAGTCACTTGTAATACAGCCCCTTCCATTCGTTGATGTCACTGCGGCAACAGTGCAGAACAAAACATAAGGGTATCAATGCTGTCTATCCTGATTTTAGTTTAAGTTTGCAATGGCTTAAGGCAGTTCTGTCATGCAACTCACACAGGGAGTGGTACTTGTAGCCTTAATACTGCATGTCTAGAGCAAATAATACGTCTAATAGTATTGCATTCACAGGAAACAAACACTGTTCCTGTGTAAGGTTAATTTCTCTCTGTGAGACAGTTGTAACACATTGTGGAAAGCAGTAGACTGAATCAGTTAATCAACTAATCAACCAACCAATCAGTCAATCACGCAGTCAATCAGTCACTCTGTAGTGAACCAGGTGAACACCCTTGAGAGGATTCATTTACAAGGTTGACTTGAGCAGTTTCCCAAAGGATCACAGAAGACTGAATTCTTCCTTTGCACAAATTATACACTCCCCTTTCAGTAGCCTGAAAGTGGAGAGCTAGATCACTTCCTTTACAAAGTGTGTTGTTTTACATTTAAAATGGTCCTCACATCTGGGTTCTGACTGGAAATACCAAGACACAGAATGCATATGACATGGGAGGAATGAGCTAAGCAAATACAAAGTACTACAAACACTGAGACTAATTAGTTTGTTTACCTACAACAGCTGAAGTGTAGCATCTAATTTGTGAGGGACATCCTACTTCAAATGCTGGCATTACAAAGGGGGGGGGGCTGCCACAGCTTGTTTTCAGTACCTTCAAAGTGAAGTGCTGTAGCTCTCACATCACTGCTGATGATTTATAATGGGAATGGGGGCACTGTTAAAGTCATGGACCTGATGGGCCATCACAGTTCCCAAGGAGGTTAGGGGAACTTAAGGGTTAGAGAGTAAGGGACTTTAGTAGGATTTGAACCAGAGTTTCCCAGTTCTTGTGCCTGTGCTTTAACCACTAGATTACTTTTCTTCCATATGCTGCAGCTGATGTCCTGGTAACCTATTCCTTGTTATAGCTGAACTCTTTATTGCCTTACATCAGCCATCCAATCACTGACTGCCTAGTTATAAAGGGAAAGGAGCATTTTTGCAAGATTGTGTCTCACTGCTGGTGTCAATCAAAACAGAGAATGCTAACACACACACAACACAATAAAACAGCTATATAATGCCACTTAAGACTCTTGTTGTACCCAGAGTCATTTATTGGGTAAACTGTTTTTGGTAACAGAAACATTAACACAACTCATACAGACACTTCCTTATAGGCATACTGTATATACATGTCAAATCAGTGCTGAATCACACTCATATGGTCTTAGCCCCTATTAGACCTGCACTTCAGGATGTGCACAGCATTTAAAGAGTTCCCCCATTACTCAAGTGGGGGACCAAACATTGTGGGTTCTGTTTACTGGTGGAACAGCATTTAGTGCAGCACCATTATCTGTTGCTCTGATGACATCATCCTCCAGCAGCACTGATGGCAAAATGGAGGACAAACACATTGATAACTTCTAGGGGCTGTATATTTTTATTTGTAATCTAGATTTGGACAGGAATAGGACTGCTGGAACTAGAGGAGGAACACAACAGTTACACATAAAGAGTTGGGGAAAATATGGGTGTGAAACTACGGGAGACTTCCTCTTTAAAGTTTGGGCTCAGACAGGAAGCTGCAGTTTAGACTCATGAGAGTGGAGGGGTAAATAAGTTCCATTTTGGCTAACATTTTCAGTGAGAGCAGCTGTGCAAGAGAACTGTTCAGGGCAGCTGAGGTTTATTTTTTTTTTGTTTAACTTTGATACTGGAACTGTTTCTGCTGTGAAGGGATAATGTGGTGGTGTTTTAAATCAATTCCAACTGTTACCAAGTGAAATTATGGGCTGTGATATCTAATCTGTGCTGTATGAATTTTTGTTGGAGCTGTTAGCATTGGACATTCATTCAAGGTGAGGAGCTCAGACAGGAAGCTGACAGTTTCATGTTGGGGGGGTGAATAGGCTCCATTTTCCCTAATAGTTTGACATAGAGTGTAGCAGATCAAGACAGCTGTTCAGGAAGTGTGGTTTATTTCTATTTTGTTTAATTTTGGAACTCTTTGTGTTGTGAGGGGATAATGTGGTGGGGTTTTAAATCACTTCCAACTGTTACTGAGTGAAATTCTGGGCTGTGATAACTAATCTATGCTGTATGAATTGTTTTGAACCTGTTGGTGTAGTAGATTCACTCAAGGTGTGGGGTTCAGATAGGAAACTGCAGTTTGGCCTTCTTGGGTGTGCGGGTAAATCTCCATTTTGGCTAATGGCTTCAATGGAAGAGCAGCAGGGCAAGAGAGCTCTGCAGGGGAAGTGCGGTTTATTTATTTTCTTTTCTGTTTAATTTTGATGCTGGAACGGTTTGTTCTGTGAGGGGATAAGATGGTTGTGTTTTAAAACAGTTCCAGCTGTTACTGAGTGAAATTCCAGGTTGTGATATCTAATCTATGTGGTTTGAAAAGTTTTTGTAGCTGTTGGCATGGGAAATTCACTCAAGGCGAGGGGCTCAGACAGGAAGCGACAGTTTAGCCTTGTGAGAGGGGGAAGGGTAAATGGGCACCATTTTGCCTAACAGTTTCACATGGAGTGCAGCAGGCCAAGAGAACTGTTCAGGGGAGTGTGGTTTATTTCATTTGCTTTCTGTTTAATTTTGGTATTTTAACTATTTGCGCTTTGAGAGGATAAGGAGGTGGGGTTTTAAATCAGTTTCATCTGTTACTGAGTGAAATTCTGGGCTGAGATATCTAATCTGTGGTGTTTTGAATTTTTTTGGAGCTGTTAATGTGGGAGATTCAGTCAAGGTGTGGGGCTTAGAGATGAAGCTGCTGTTTTGCCTTGTGAGAGGGGGAGGGGCCAAAAGGCTCCATTTTGACTAACAGTTTCACTGGGAGAGAAGCAGGGCAAGAGAGCTGTTCAGGGAAGCATGGTTTGTTTCTCTTCTTCTCTTTTTAATGTTGATATTGGAACTGACTGTGCTGTGAGGGGATAAGGTGATGGGGTTTTAAATCAGTCCCAGCTGTTACTGAGTGAAATTCTGGGCTGTTATTTCTACTCTGTGATTGAATTTTTTGAACATTTTAGTGTGGTAGGTTCACTCAAGGTGTGGAGCTTAGATTAGAAGCTACAGTTTAGCCTTGAGGGGGGGGTAAATAGGATCCATTTTGGCTAACAGTTTTACAGGAAGAGCAGAAGGGCAAGAGAACTGTGTGACACTCTGCCCCTTTGCTTATGATTATTGTATGATATTGGTATTATAAATACATGGTCTGTGTATGACATTTCAGTGTGTGAGGAAATTGGCCTGTAACTTCAAAGTCAGTGGCTGAGAACTACAGGATGTAATTAAACTGACCAGGAGAACCATTTAATTGACTTTCTTGCAAAATGGCATTTTATTACCTTTTTATGACCTGCTCAGGCTTTTGATGTTGAAACCAAATGTGGCTTTATGACATCAGAAATATGACGTCATTAGGCTGATTCCTGCTGGCTTTTTAACACCTTGGTGCCAGTGTGGGATTAAGCTCAAAGAGAAATGTTTAAAGACAAGGAGGTGACCTCAGCAGGGAGAGCAGTGGACCCCAGAGGCGGGGGAAGTGAATCCTGGTATGGGGACTCCATCATAAGAGGGATCCAGCTAGGAACACAGGAGGGGGAAGACAGGGAGGTGAAGTGCCTACAAGGTGCCATGGCATGGAGGGATGGAAAGAAGATCCTGGGGATCACTGGGAAGGCAAGACAGGAGGGTGAGCTGGATGTCATTATCCACCTAGGTACTAATGACCTGGCAAATGGGGAGTCAAAGGAAGTTCAGGAAGAGTTTAGGAAATTGGGGAAGGGTCTCAAGCAAGTAGCTACTTTTGTTACTTTCTCAGAAGTACTACCTGTGAGTGGCAAGGGAGAGAATAGGGGTGCATGCACCAGGAACTTTAACTCGTGGTTGAAGAACTGGTGCTGTGAGGAAGGGTTTGGATTCATTGGTGACTGGGGACCCACCTGGAGGGATGGAGGTTTGTTCAAGCCTGACAGCCTGCATCCATCCTGGAGGGAATCCAAGCACTCAATGATAAGTTTAAATGCTACATTGACAAGCATTTAAACTAGCAAAGGGGTGGCAGGCCAGCAAGGAGGGTACCTACTTCTTAACCCCACAGCTAGCAGTGGAACCAGTGAACCAGAGGAGTGGCCATCTCTACAAAGCAGTGTGCCAAAGATGGAGATTAACACCCAAGAGGTGGATAGGCAGAAAAGGGGCAAAATTCAGCAGAAGGGCAGACAGCAAGGAGAACCAGGGATAAGGACAACCAAGGAAGGGGCTGGAGTAGAATAGTGGAACAGTCAAGGGAGGTCAAATAATGGAAAGCCATGTGTGCCAATGCCAGGACCCTTAGCAACAAGATGGAATATCTGGAGACTGTCATGGTGCAGTCAGACCTGGACATTGTGGCCATCACTGAAACCTGGTGTAATGATAACCATGACTGGGAGATGGCCATACCTAGCTACAACATATTCAGAAGGGACAGGGCAGGTAGGAAGGGAGGAGGAGTGGCACTGTATGTGAAAAATGAAATAAGGACCACAGAGATCCAGGAGGAACAAAATGGGGGAGAGATACTGTGGGTTAAGCTGGAAAGGAAAATGGGGCCAGCCATCCGCACAGGTGTGGTCTATAGACCACCAGCCCAGGAGGAAGAAACAGGTAGGGAGCTGATGCTAGCCATCCAAAGGATGGCAGACAAGGGTGAGGTAGTACTGGTTGGAGACTTCAATATTCCAGATGTGGACTGGAGCATCCCAGCAGCAGCAGCATCAACTAGGAGCAGATTTATCTTGACTCTTCAGGTGCCTTCCTCAAGCAACTGGTCATGGAACCAACTCGGCAGAAGGCACTACTGGACCTTGTGCTCACAAACAGGGACAGTGTGATGGGGGGTAACAGTGGGGAGCACCTGGGAAACAGTGACCACCAGTCATTGTGGTTTGAAATCACAGAAGAGCAGAACCAAACCACACAAAACACGTATCCTGGATTTTAGGGGGCAGACTTTGAGAAAATGGGAGATACTTGAAAGAGGCATTAAGGGAATGGGGCAGGAATCAGGGTTGAGGAACAGTGGGCAGTATTTAAAATGGGGATTACAAGAGTAACAGAATTATGCATTAGCAGGTTAGCAAGAGGAAAAGGAAGAGAAGACCATTATGGTTTTCCAAAGAGGTAGCAAAGAAAGCGAAAGCCAAAAAGATTGCATTCAGGCAATACAAAAAGACACAGGCAGAAGGGGATAGGGAGAAGTACCAGGAGAAGTAAAGGGAGGCAGGGAGGTCAGTAAGGAAGCCAAAGCTCAGACAGAAGAACACATTGCAAAATCAGCGGGTAGAGGGACAAACCTTTACAGGTACATAAGGAAAAAAGAAAGGCAAAGGGAGGGATAGTGAGACTGAAGGGGAGGATGGGGCACGTGGAGGATGACAACAGTAAAGCTGACATATTGAACAGGTATTTCTGCTCAGTCTTTACTGAAGAAGAGGAGGGTAATGGGTCTGAAGGGAGGACAAGGGGTGAGAATGGTGCAGAAATGGACACAAGTCCCTTTACATGAGAAAGGGTCCTGAAGGAACTGGAAGTAATAAGAGTTGATAAAGCAATCGGGCCAGATGGGTTGCACCCCAGGGTCCTTAAAGAACTAAGAGAGGTGGTGGCTGAACCTCTGGCTATCCTGTTTAGCTGATCACTGGAAACAGGGGAGGTACCCAAAGACTGGAGGACAGCAGATGTAGTCCCCTTATACAAAAGTGGGAACAAAGAGGAAGTGGGGACTACAGACCAGTCAGCCTCACCTCAGTAGTGGGGAAGATCATGGAAGCACTACTGAAGGAGAGATTGGTGGAACATCTGGTTGTCAATGGACTACAGGACCCAAGGCAGCATGTTCACCGGGGGAGGTCATGTCAGACCAACCTCATTGAATTTTTTGACTGGGTGACTAGGGAGGTGGATCAGGGGAGGGCAGTGGATGTGGCCTATCTGGACTTCAGCAAGGCCTTTGACACTGTGCCATATAGAAGACTATTACACAAACTGGGGAATATGGGTGTGGGCAGGACAGTAGTGTGGTGGGTAGGTAACTGGCTGGGTGGCAGGACACAGAGGGTGGTGGTAAATGGCTGTCACTCCACAGAGGGAAGAATGACCAGTGGGGTGCCACAGGGATCAGTGTTGGGACTGGTCCTATTCAACATCTTCATCAGTGACATTGCATAGGACCTAGAAGGCAGAATTTCACTGTTCGCTGATGACACAAAGCTCTGTAACAGAGTAGACACACCAGAGGGTGTAGACAGACTGAGAAGGGACTTGCAGAAACTTGAAGAATGGTCGGAGTTTGGCAGTTGAAATTCAATGCAAAGAAGTGCAAGATAATGCATATGGGGCACAAAAACCCTGGCACAATATATCAGTTGGGGGGTGAGGATATAGCATGCACAAGCAGGAAAGGGATCTTGGGGTTATCATCTCTGATGACCTCAAGGTAGGGAAACAGTGTGACAAGGCAGCAGGTAAAGCAAATAGGATGCTGGGATGCATAGGCAGGGGCATCACCAGCAGGAAAAGGAGGTCATAATTCCACTATACAAGACACTAGTGAGGCCCCACCTGGAGTACAGTGTACAGTTCTGGAGACCTTACCTATGTAAGGACATAGACAGGGTAGAGAAGGTTCAGAGGAGGGCAACAAAGATGGTACATGGATTGCATCCCAAGTCCTATGAGGACAGGTTGAAGAAACTGAATATGTACTCCATGGAGGAGAGGAGGGAGAGAGGGGATATGATCGAGACATACAAATATCTTACAGGGAGGAACAGGGTGCAGGAATACACTATTTTTAAGCAAAAAAGATGTTCCAGGACTAGAGGGCATGGGATGAAGTTGGAGGGAGGACGATTCAGAGGAAATGTGAGGAAGAATTTCTTCACAGAATGGGTGGTGAACAAGTGGAACACCCTGCCAGAGGAAGCGGTGGGGGCTGAAACAATCATGGGATTTAAGAATGCATGGGATAGACATAAAGGAATTCTGGAGGTCAGGGGTAAGGGGCAACAGACTTCTAGGAAAACATAAACTGAACTTACAAGCTCAAATGGGCAGACTGGGTGGGCCATAGGCCCTTATCTGCCAACACTATGTATCTATGTAGTTAAGGAAGAAGATGGCTTCCAACTTCAGTGGGGTACACTGCAGACTACTTGAGGCAATTGTGCCAGGACAAAGGAGTCCAGTATGAAGGGAAAGCCAACAAGCAGAACCTCATAGATGCCCAGCTGGCAGCAGATGCCCAGAGCATTGAGTCACAGTCTGACTGTAAAGTATCAAATCTTGGGCATGGATGGGCCAGTGTCAAGTACAGTGTCCAGATCAGGTCAGGACAGCAGGGCTAGTGCAAGCCAAGGGCCAAAGCAACAGGGGAAGGTCACCAATATTCTGGAGCCAGAAATGATCAAGCTGCAGATTGATTTGCGCAGAATGGAGCTGGAGTTCCAGAGGGAAGAACAACAACTTCAGCAAGCCGCAGAGGAGAAGAGGGAGTGAGAACAGTGAGAAGCTGACCATGAAGAGCGTGAGCACCAGAGGCAACATGAACTGGAGAAGCTGACTCCAACCACCGGCACCAGAGCAGGTAAGTGGCTTGAGCTTTACTGGAACTATAGGACTAGGTTACCAATTTAAATTCCAAATTTAAAGAGGGAGAGGATATGGATGCCTCTTTAAAATTCCTTTGAAAAAGTTTGTATTCGGGCAAATATTCCTAGAGGGTCCTGGAGCTTCCAGCTATCCCCGCTACTTACCGGGAAAGCTTGGGATGCATTGGGTCAAATGGACAATGAGGACAGTAATGATTACAGCAAACTTAAAGCTGCACTTTAAAAATTAAAAGTATGAATTAACTGCATAAGCATACAGAGCTAAATTCCATAAGCTCAGGAGAAGCCCTGAGATGAGCTACAAGGAGCTAGCCATGAAACGTCCATTTTTAAAACATTGGTGGGAAGGAATGGAAGCAAACTCTATAGATAAAATTGAAAATGCTGTATTGTTAGAGCAGTTTTTTGGGGCATGCCCAGCAGAACTGAAAACCTGGCTGGAGGGCCGAGATCCAAAAACAGTGCAAGAAGCTGCTAAACTCTGACCGCTATGCCAAGCACTGACCTGCTCTGAGAGCAAATGGGGGCAGGGGTGGCAGTGCAGAAAGGGAAACGTGCACCTTTAGGGCAGCTAAAACCTTCATTGCCTCCACCGAAACCAGTTAGCCCCAGGTTTCAAAGAGAAAATAAACATGTTGGGTTTGTAAAGAAACTGGGCATATTGCCAGACAGTGTCCCAAAAGGATGAGCAATACCCATAATGGTGCTAAGAAAGAAGTGGGTTGTTTGAGTGTCCCTGAAAGCATGCCTGTAAACATGAGGAAACAAATGCACCCAGTCACTGTGAATGGTCTACCGACACAAGGGTTGGAGACACAGGGGCATCCCTGATGTTGATAAAAGGGGATCTGGTAAAGCCTGGTCAGCTTATACCCAATACATTTTTATAATTGTACAGGGGTTCACTGGGGAGGAGAAAACAACTGCTCTCGCAAGTGTTCTCGTAGACTGGGGTGAAACAGGGGGAACTGTGCAACAGGTTGCTGTAGCTGAAACTTTAGCAGTTGATGTCATCCTTGGCAACAATCTCAAATAGGGGATGGTGTGTGCAGTTACCCATAGCCAAGTGGCAAGGGAAAATTGTAGTTCCCTGGACCCCATAGAAGACACTGTGAAAACCACTGGGAGGCTGGTTCCCCAGCCTGTGTCTCTTGATATAGAGACTAATGAAAGAGGGGTAGAAATTTCCCTGGTAGCAGTTAACCAAACAGCTAAGGAGGGTTACTCTGAGGAAGGAGGGGTGACCCATTGTTAGAGGGTTAGGAATGGCAATGATCCTGACTGTCCTGATGCTAGCGCTAGGGATCCTAGTTTAGATACTGAAGGGGACCTGTCCCATGCCTTGGGAATATGTATGCAGTTTGCAGCTGCTCAGAAAAATGACCCTAGTCTAGAGAAGTTGAGGGCTTGGACAGACTCTGACAGTGCACAGGAAGGTGATGGGAAAACAAAGTTTATTGGGAAAATGGACTGATGCATATGCAGGATGCTAAGACAGGAATGGGTGATAGACAGGCAGCTTGTCATTCCCCAGGGGTACCATGAGCAGTTGCTCAAGACTGCACATGATATTCCCTTGTCTGGTCATCTGGGAATTGCACGCACTATGCAGCAGTTGGCCCAGAATTTCTATTGGCCCAACTTCACTCAGCAGGTGAAGGAGTATTGCAGGTCTTGTCACCAGTGCCAAGAAACAGGGAAGGCAGGTAAGAAAACCCAAGTCACCCTAATTCCATTGCCCATTGTGGAGGAGCTATTCCATAGGGTGGGAATGGATATTGTGGGGCCTTTAAAAACCCCAAGCTCCTCTGGAAGAGGTTCATTCTGACTGTGGTGGATTATGCCACCCAGTACCCAGTGGCAGTCTCCCTATCCTCACTGAGGACAGACAAAGTGGCACATGCCTTACTTGGGATTTTCTCCCATGTTGGGTTTCCACGGGAGGTTATCACTGATTGAGGGGGTTCCTTCATATCAGAACTGATGAAATGTTTGTGGGAGAAGTGTGTTGTGGTGCAGAGATGCACAACACCTGATCACCCATAAGCCAATGGTCTTGTGGAAAGATTTAACGGTACCCTGGAGTCAATGCTCCAAGCATTTGCTGAACAGCATGGGAGAGACTGGGAGAAATACCATCCCCACCTGCTGTTCGCATACAGGGAGGTGCCCCAAGACTCTACAGGGTTTTCCCCATTGGAGCTCTTATATAGATGCTGGGTATGTGGGCCCCTAGACTTGATCCAGGAGGACTGCGAAGGCAAGCATGCTACCCAAGGAACTCCCACAGTGGATTATGTCCTTGCGTTTAGGGAAAGGCTGAAGGAGTTTATGGGGACAGCCCAGAGCAACCTGACAGCTGCCCAACAAAAGCAAAGCTTGGTACGACCGCAGAGCCAGAGCGCGCTCGTATACAGTGGGTCAGGAAGTCATGGTCCTCATCCTGGTCCAGAAGGACAAGCTGCAGGCTGAGTGGGCAGGACCATACAAAGTAGTGGGAAAGGTAAATGACGTGAACTATATCGTAGAGTTAACTGACAGAAGACCTACAGAAAGAATGTACCATGTCAACATGATGAAGCCATATGCTAATAGAGTTGACATGGTGTTTGAAGTGTGTAGTCTTGGGGAGGGGACGGACAAAGGAGACCCCCTTCTGGACTAGCTGGAAGAAAACAAGTGGAAGTCCTCTGTGGAGGCAGTTAAATTGTCACCCCAGCTGGCCCCGGGCAAGATCCAGGAAGTATGGCAGGTTTTAGCAGACTTTGCCCACTGTTTCTTGTCAAGCCTGGACTAACCCCCTTAGCGACATGTGATGTGGAGACAGGGACACAGACACCCATATGGTGGACAGCATATCAGGTGTCAGACGCTGTCCAAAAGGACATTAGGAGGGAGGTGGATGAGGTTGCTACCAATCTCCAGGCTGACTTCAATGAAGTTGAGCTCTGGTTTAGCACTCACCAACTCTCCTTCAATGCCAAAAAGACAGTCTCCATGACCTTTGGCACTAGGCAGAGACTATCTAGACTCACAGCCCTCCAACACTTCCAAACCCTAGATGGGACAGTCCTTGAGGATACTTCTACTTTCAGGTACCTAGGTGTTTGGCTTGACCAACACCTATCTTTCTCTCCACACATTGATGCTATCATGGAAAAAATGCACCCCAAGCTTGGCGTCCTCTACAGGAATCGCAGTTGCCTCCCTCTAACTGCGAGATGTGAAACTGTGCAGAAAATTATCCTACCTACCTTTGACTACTGCGATGTAGTCTACAGTGCTGCTCCCAAGCCAACCTTACCCAGGCTGGATCCCCTTTTTAACTCTTTCTTCCACTTTGCCCTTGATGCCCCCCTTGCACCCATCACTGCATGCTATACTGTTTGCTGTCATTCCCCTCTCTCTCTCTCTTGAAAAATGATGTTTTCTCCACAGCATCAAATGTGTCTAAATTTTTGCTCGGCTCCCTCCCACTCTACCTTACCTCCTCCCTCTCTTCCCCACCAACCCCTGCTCATGCTGTCAGATCTTCTGGCTCCCACCAACTGTCAGTCCCTCACCATCAGACCACAGTGGGCCAAGCTGATTTCTCCTACCGCCTCCCTAAAATCTGGAATGACCTCCCTCACCAAATTTGTCACTCCTCATCTGCCACCCTGTCCAGCTACTATGTGGTAAACTGCTCCTGTGCTTAACAGCAAACTCCATCCATCCCACAACCCCCCTCTACCCGCTAGCATCTTTTGCTTCCCCCTCACTAACCGCTAGCATCTTCCACCCCCTTCCCCCTCACGGCCTACTATGTGTGATGATCTTTAGTCTGTTTTCCTCACTCCCTGTACACTTTATGTAAAATGAATCTTAACTGCCATGTAACCTAATTGTAACCTAAATGTTATGTTGAAATGCCTTGTACAATGAAAGCTATGATTCCTTATCACAATGCCTATTATATGTTCTCCAAATGTAATCCTCCCCCCAGGTCGCACCGTGAGATGAGCATCTTGTTGCTCAGTGTGCCTTTCCTGGTAAAACATTTCAATAAATAAAATCGGGCAAGAAAGCTGTTCAGTGAAGTGTGGTTTGTTTCTTTTGTTTTCTGTTTAATTTTGATATTGGAACTCTTTGTGCTGTGAGGGGATAATGTGGTGGGGTTTTAAATCAGTTCCAACTGTTACTGAGTGAAATTCTTGGCTGTGATATCTAATCTGTGCTGTTTGAACTTTTTTGGAGCTGTTAGTGTGGGAGATTCACTCAAGTTGTGGGGCTCAGAATGGAAGCTGAAATTCGGCCTTGTGAGTGGGGGAGGGGTAAATGGGTTCCATTTTGGTTAAGAGTTTCACTGGGAGAGCAGCATGGCAAGAGAGATGTTCAGGGAAGTGTGGTTTATTTCTATTTGTTTTCTGTTTCATTTTAATTTTGGAACTGTTTTGTGCTGTGAGGGGATAAGGTGGAGGGGAGTTAAATCAGTTACAACTGTTACTGAATGAAATTCTGGGCTGTGATATCTAATCTGCACTGTTTGAACTTTTTTGGAATTGTTATTGTGGGAGATTTACTCAAAGTGTGGGGCTCAGACAGGAAGCTGCAGTTTGGCCTTGTTCCTTTGTGTGGGGATTGAAGGGTCTCAGTGGGCAAAGGGTCTTGGCTGATTGACTCGCATGAGAGTTGGGTTAGGACCCAAATCCCACCCTCTCCCATCCCTCCCACCTCAGAGTACTGCACATTTATAGGGGAGGAGCTACCCTATGATTGGTGGACAGGACTGCCAGGTGCAGCCCATTTCAATCACTGTTCGGAAGTATGAAAGCCACAGGGCATGGAAACACATAGCTTTTAAACAGGGAAAATCTCACACTACGGCCTAAACCAAAAGCTTCACAAAGGCAAGAGAAGAATATGGGGGGGCACATTGGAGGGACAAATGGAGCAGGGTGAGGGCAGATCCAGGGCAGGGTCCCAATGCCTCAAGGGCTGGGGTCATCTCTGGGATTGTGGTATGGTGTTCTGGTTGTGGGTCAGCCATGGTACTGAATATAATCTGGAAAATGGGTGGATGTATGGTTTGTAGGCAGATTGCACAGCTAAGGGTGGAGGTGGGATCACTGAGATGGGCACTAACCTGAGAAAGGGAGAGGAGTCAATGGGAGGATATGAGTGGTCCCACCAGGGGAGATACAGCAGCTAATGGGGGGGTCTGTGGGGGTGCAACTCTCAGTCAAAAGGGTAGCTGCAGAGGGACAAGAAGCAAAATCAGCTGTAGGAAGGGGAAAATGGGATGGGTACTGGAACAAAGTTGGAGAAGATGAATTCAAGGGGAAGGGCATGGGGAAAGTACCATAGGAGATACAGGAATTTCAGATAAGGCCAGCAATGGGCACAAGAAAATCCTGGGGGAATGGAGGGTGATACAGTGTAATGGTACAAAGCCTAGCAGTGGACAAGGGAGGAGGGAGCAAGGGAAGGGCTATTAATCACAGGGGTACAGGCAGTGGGCTTAGAACAGAAGAATTGATTTACCTCACTAGAGGTGCTAATTTTGGGGAAGATCAGGAAAAGAGAGCTGAAGAGCACACAGGGGAAGTAGCAGAGGCAAGCATGAAGGAAGGTGCAGAATAATTGAAAAGGATGGAGGCCCTATTGGATAAGGTTCTGTCAAAATTGGTGTAGGAGGAGGGGGAAGGATCTCCAGGAGGGGCAGGAGAGTGACAGGGATGGGAATGCACAGGGAACAGTAGTCGGTCAGAAGAGGGGGACATGGGGAAAGGGGGGAGGACCACAGCTGGAGGGGCAGTCGAAGGGAGCATTGGGGGAGGTGAAAGGAGCAATACTGATAGGGAGGACAGGAAGGGCAGAGGTGGGCTCCAGGGAGGTTGGAAGAGATGTGAAGGATAGAGAAGAATCAGTGAGGGAGAAAGGGGACAGGTCAGGAGTGGGAGAAGAGAGTCAAAGGTTGGAATGGGAACTGGGCAAGGATGGTGGGAGGGCAGAGCTACAAATGTGGTGGCCACTACAGATGGGTAACCTTGGTAATAGAGTGGGGGCAGGAAGAGGAATATTGGGGGATACTAGTGCTGGGGATTCCATACTAAAAGGGATAAGATAGGGTAGTAAGGGGGGGAAGGCAGAATCTTATATGGGTAGAGTCCATACCTGGGTTGACAGTGGGCAGTGTGGGGCAATCATTTCTGAAGTGCGCAATGAGGGGTAGGAGGAAACCGCATCTTGTGGTGCACATGGATATGAATGACCTGGTGGGGGAGATGGTCGAAGTTGTGAGTGAGAGGTTGATGGAGCTTTGAAGGTTGTGTGAGGAGCTGTGAGAATCTGTGGCATTCTCAGGGGTGCTCTCAATGCCCTCCGTGAGTATGGTGAGGCAAGGGAGGATTAGAGAATTCAACACATGGCTGGAGGAATGGTGTTGATCCAAGGGTTAGTGGGTGGCTGGGGCAAAACCTGGGACAATAATGATCTATACACAGGGGATAGGCTACACTTGAGCAAGGAGGGAAAGGGAGTATTAAAGCGGGGGATACAGAGGTAAATAGCATCAAAGGTGGATTTAAACTAGGTGGGTGGGTGGCAAGTGGACAGCTGGTAGGCAGGGATCCCAGAGAGGGGAGACAGACGAGTTTACTCCCATGTTAACAGGGTACGAATTGGGGTAGAGGCAGAGGGGGAGAGGAGGAGGGAAAACCTGGGGAAGGTAAGGAAGGAAATGGGGTGGAGGGTGGTCATGCTGAATGCAAGGAGCCTAGGTAATAAATCAGCTGAGTTGCAGGCTCTCCTGGCAGTGGGGAAGGTGGACATTGTGGCCATCACAGAAATGTGGGCCGCCCAATATTAGGACTGGGATATGGTGATCCCAGGGTACAGAATATTCAGGAAAGATAAGACTAAGGGGAAAGGAGGGTGGCATTCTATGTATGGGAAGGGATAAGGTGTATAATGGCAGAAGGGGAGGAAGGCAGAACAGAGGCCCTATGGATGCAGTTTCAGGACACGAAAGGTAGGACACTGAGAATGGGGGTAGTATACAGACCACCAGCGCAAGGGGATGATGTGCATAGAGAGCTAGCTGAGCAAGTCAGAAGGGTCAGTAGGAAGAGGAACACAGTGGTGGTGGGGGATTTCAACTTACCTGGGGTGGATTGGAGCACTCCAACCTCCATCAGTGCAAGGGAGCAGGTCATACTAGAAGCATTTCAAGACAGCTTCCTGGTGCAGTTGGTACATGAGCTGACTAGATTGGAGAGGATGCTGGACATGGTGCTTTCAAATGGTGAGGCTGTAAGAGAACTGGGGGTGGAGGACCCTTTGGCTGGGAGTGACCACTACTCAATGTGGTTCACACTCAATATGGGTAGGGAAATGGGGGGGGGGTACGGGGACCAGAGTGATTGACTTTAAAGGGGTGGACATTAAAAGGTTGTGAGAAATCTTGGGTAGGTCTCTGGCAGGATTTCAACCAGACATGGATGCTACTCAAAAATGGGATATTATTAAAAAAAGGGCTGACAGAGACCACTGGAACTTGTACAAAGACAAGGAGAAAGAAGGGAAGGGCAAAGAAGCCCAGTTGGTTGACTCGCGAGGTTATGAAAGGGGTGAGAGCCAAGAGGAAGGCATTTTGGAAACTCAAGACATCAGGTGAAGGGGTTGACAAGGATGAGTATACAAAGAAGTCCAGGGAGCTTATCAGGCTAGTCAAAGCAGCTAAGGCTTCAAGGGAGCTGAGACTGGCTCAGGGTATTAAGAAAGGAGAAAAGGACTTCTTTAGATACATGAAAGAAAGAACAAGGACCAGATTGTGAGGATTAGAAAGGATGGAGGGTGGGTGGAAAAGGTGCTGGATCAGGCAGAGGCATTAAATGAATACTTCTGCTTTGTGTTCATGAAGGAGAAAGGAGGGCAGATACCCCAAAATAGGGGATGGAGTGGGTAATGAGGAGAGGGGGTGACTGACATAGGGATTAGAGAGGACAGGGTTCTGGAAGAGTTAAGGGTACTCGGGGTGGACAAGGAACCAGAAACAGATGGCATTCACCCTAGGGTACTCTGGGAGGTAACAGAGATCCGGGCAGGACCACTGGCTGACCTGTTCAACAACTCCCTGGACACAGTATGCATACCACAAGACTGGAGGATGGCCCATGTGCCCATTCACAAAAGTGTCCCTAGGGATGAATCAGGCAACTACAGACCAATGAACCTCACCTCAATTGTGGGGAAGCTCATGGAGATGATCCTAGAGGAGAAGCTAGTGACCTTTTTGGAGGACAATTGTCTCCAGGATGGGAAACAACATGGGTTTGTCTTGGGCAGATCTGCCAGACAAATCTAATTGAGTATTACAACTGGGTGATCAGGGAGCTGGACAGGGGCTATGTGGTGGATGTCTTGTATTTGGACTTCAGCAAGGCCCTTGATTCTGTGCCGCATGGGAGGATGGGGGGAGAAGCTGGAATACATTGGGGTGGGAATGAAGATGACCAGATAGATAGTCAATTGGCTGAATGGAAGACAGCAGAGGGTGGTGGTGGTGGTGGGGGGAAGACTCTCATTACCAAGGGAAGTGACGATCAGGGTGCTACAGGGATCGGTACTGGGACCAGTGCTATTTGGGATATACATAGCTGATATCTCGCACGAAGTAGGATCAGTCTGTTCACTGATGATACAAAGATGGCAGCTGTGGTAGATTACATCCAAGGGTGGAATGGGCTGCATGAGGACCTGACCAACCTGCAGGAGTGGTCAGAAACATAGCAGCATACCTCTCAACCTCCTGCCTCATAAATCAGGGACAAGGCCTAAAAAAATCAGGGACAAAGGACCAAAATCAGGGACACTTCTTCAAAATTGGAGATATCCATTCAGGAAGCTGGTAGAATAAAGGGCTTAGTGTAAAATGCATTTCCTAAAGAAAAACAAGCCTGTAACTTTAATGTTTGACATTAGTTTGTGCTTATAACCCCCGCTGTTTGGTCACGGAAACACAATTTTTAGGAGGGATAGAGTAAAATTTTGAGGCAAAATCAGGGACATCCCTGAAAATCAGGGACAGCTGAGAGGTATGCATAGCAGCTGGGGTTCAATGCCAAGAAGTGCAAGGTACTGCATTTTGGAAATAGGAACCAGGGGAGGAGCTATCAGTTGGGAGGGGTGCAGTTGGAAAGCACCAAGGAGGAAAAGGATCTGTGGGTGCTTATAACGGGCAGCATGACCAACTCGGCTCAGTGCAGGAAGGCAGAAACAAAAGCCAACAGGATGCTGGGGTGTATAGTGAGGGGAATCTCCTCCAGAAATAGGGAGGTGATCCTTCCCTTGTACAGATCTCTGGGCAGACCGCACCTGGAGTACTGCGTGCAGTACTGGCATTCATTCCTGAAGGACATCAAATTGTTGAAGGGGGTGTAACATAGGGTGACCAAGATGATCCAAGGATTGGAGGGAAAGTCCTACAGGGATAGACTGGGTGAGCTGAACATGTACTTCTTGGGGGAGAGATGGGGTGATATGATTAAAACCTTTAAATACCTTAAGGGAATAAATATGACTAACACAGAAGGGATTTTCCAGCTTAGAAGAGGGAGGGATATGACAGAGCTTTAGCTGAGATTGGAGGGGGAAAGATTCAAGAGTGAAATCGGAAGATATTTTTTCACTGGTGGACAGGTGGAATGCTCTACCCAGGGAGGTGGTATCTTGTAGAATGGTGAGCGGCTATAAGAGGGGTTGGAACAGGGTGAGGATGTGATGACGAGGGGTGGAGAGGGTGGGGAAGCTACTAGTTGAGGGGCTAGCTGCACAATCGAGCAGACTCAATAGACCATAAGGCCCATTTCTGTTGGCATTTTCTTATGTTAGTATGTTTTCTTATGTTCATATGTTTTTTTCTTTTTTTTTTTTTTAGCAAAAAAATACATCAGGGGACTGTTTTTTAACAGGAACATCTTTAGGAGTATATTGGAACACTGGGGGGTGGGCTCCTCAGTGTCCTACAGTATGGGGAGACATAAGTGGGGATGCTGGGAGTGGGCTCCGCAATGTCCCACACTGATGGGGAGGGTTGTATTGCTGGCACAGGGATTGGGCACCTCAATGTCGGCAAAATAATTTTACAAAAAAAATATATCAAATATTTTGGGACACTGGGGGTAGGTCAGTGTGGTGGGGAGGGTGGTCAGTTGGGGGATGTAGGGTTCAGACTTCAGGTCCATATCAGCATTTTTTTTTTTTTTTAAGAATTTCACCCCCTCAGTCACGCACCCCTCTGGAGTTGAGAATCCTTAAGTAGGTGGGTGTGAGGGATGCAGCCCCCCACTGACCTATATATTCGGTCACCGCCTTGCAGTTCACCATGAGTGTATATCGCCGTAATTCATTTTCGGTGATGTACACTCACCCAAATAGCGATCACTATTCCGTGATTGCAGTTATGATGTAGAACCATATAATACACACACACACACACACACACACCTTCTTTACAAAAAAAGCTGCATTAATGCAACATTTAGGACTCGGGTTGAAGCAACAAAAGTAGGGAAATGTGGCTTTAGGATTTCCAACCCTAGAACCCCAATCCCACCCCTAAAACAAATCAGGGGCAGTCTTCCTAGGGGTTGTCAGCATTAACGCTGACCACATTAGGTGTTTGTTTCTTCAGTGTATAGAATTGGGTGAGCTTTAGGGTTGACAACCCCAAGAAGGACTCCACCCATGATTTGTTTTAGGGTTGGGGTTTTATGGTTGGATACCCTAAAGCCAGAATTCCCTACCTTTTTATTTTGTCTGAACCATATATGTTGCATTGACACAGTTTTTTGCAAAGAATTTCTTTTACTTGTTGAGATAATATAATCATAACCTTATTTTCCTGGGCCCTGTGCTGCTATCAGTCCATACTTTTTAAGCTAGTGTAATCATATCCTTATTAGTCCGGTGGTTGGGCCCTGTGCTCCTATCCTTCCATAGATGCATATATGTATGTTTTTTTTTGAAGGTGCAGGGCTCCCATTTGTAGGACAACAGCAACCAAATTGTCAACATAAGCTTATTAACCCAGTAGTAAAAATTGTGAAATCCCTGCTAAAATATCATTCCACGCCAAAGATGCAAAAAGACACTTTGGGCAACATTCATGAGGTGATGTAAAGAAATAGCTATGCTGAAAATTTGGGGTGAAAATATTGAAAATTGCAGAAGTTACGAGCTAGTGTAGCAAAATGTCAAGGAATGAGCACAACTTTGCCATTTTAGCAAATATTGGGCCCAATTCCATGTTGAATGTTGCAACTCACTGGCGTATGTGAGTTGCGACATTCACCACTATGCCAGGGACCCCACACTGCATTCCAAGAATGGCAGGGTCCCGGCGCTTGTGACATGTGGGTTACACCATGTGGAGGCATGTGCCACTGGCATGGTGTCGATGGCCGGTATGTCACAAGTAGCAGCCAGCTGGCAACAGCCCTTCAGAAGCCCCCTACCCCTGAGCACCATGGCATACACCTGGGGAATGGGGGCAGGACTAGTGGTACAGGAGTCTGGGAGGGTGTGCCAGTGAATGAACCCCCCAAGGTTCCTGACATCTTGGGGGTTGGGGCAGGGGTATGTCTGTGGGGGCATGGAGGCACATCTGCACCATTGTCATGGTGCCAAGGGGTGGGCAGCTGATGAACAGTACTATCAGATGCCCTTTAGAGCAGCTCCAGGCTGCTCTTTTTTTTTAATTCAAGTTTATTAAATTTCCAGACTAAGAAAGAAAAAAAAAAAAACCCAGTTACATTGAACATATCCAACCAGTAATCTACACCTGGTATAAAGTAAAATAAAAAGAAAAGAAAAAAACCCCTACCTCACCTACCCCACCCACAACCTTCCCCAACCCCTCACCCCTCTCATTCCACCTACCCTCACCCCATCCCCCACCCACCCAAGTGTGCCAGCTAAATATATAACTGAAGCAAAGTTAGAGTTATTACAACATTCACAAGGAGGACCATGCTCAGAAAAGCAGAGGAAAGAAGACACAGAGGAAACTATCTTGAAGCCAGAGAAAGCCAAGAGATCAACGGTGCAAATAAAGAGCTGAGAGCTTACCCCACCTCTTCTGAAATAGGTCCATGCGATTCCAAGACACTGGCAGCTAGCCTTTCGACATTAAGACAAGCTAAGCTCTGTCAACCACTCCGGGTAGGTTAGGGACAATTGGTCAGTCCAATGCCTAAGAACTAACCTCTTGACTGCACCAGCCACAAGGGCCATATGATATCGACGCTCAACACAATCAATAGCACTATAGTCCCCTAAAATACATATACATATTTCAGGAGTAAAAAAGGTAGTAAGGCCCAATAGGGGGTCTAAATTGGCTTGGATGGCCGACCAAAGCGGGACTACTTTTGTTACATTGCCAGAAAATATGAAGGAGATTCCCCTCTCCCTGCAAACACCTGGTGCACTGGGAGAGAGCCAGCCTTTTCAGCCAGAGAAGTTTCTTAGGCGAGTAGTACATGTTATTAATAATATAATATTGGGTAAGTTTAAGCCTGTCTTGAGTATGGTACCTATGCAGGTCCCTCCAAACCCGGGCCCAATTCAAAGTAGCATTCGGAAGTAGAGAGGGCCAGACACTAGATCCCATGGTAGGCTCTGGAAACTTATAATCCAATAGAATGGAGTATATTGTCGAGATGGAGTGAGGCTTAGAAGCAAGAATGAAAATATGAGACAGGAAGGGTTGAACTGGGGATTCCCTAAACTGAGTACCAAACTTCTCAGCAATAAGATGCCTTAACTGATATACTTTAAAAACTCTGCCAATGGGGATACCAAGTTTGGCAAGGATGCCAGACGTCGAGAGAAGGGAACCTTGATCATAGTATTGATCCAAACTAGTATTTTTAATATGGGGGAGCCAGTTGGGGGCAATTATCGAGTTATCAAGCTTAATGTTAGGATTTAATACAATAGGCTGTCCTAAGTCCAATTTAGGAGGGATCTTTAGAAACAGTAGGCACTGAGAGAGGGACCTAAGAGACGTAAGGATTGTTTGGTCTGTTATCCACTGCGAGAGGTGGGGGATAGGAGTGTAAAAAATGGCGTAAGGATCTAACTTAGACTCCAAGAGGATCGATTTCTCAATTTGGAGCCAAATCAGGGGAGAGAGATCATGATGAGATGAGATCCATCTTCCTATTTTGGATAGATGAGTGGCCCAGTAATACAACAGAAGGTTAGGGAGCCGGAGACCACCTTTATCTTTGGGGAGGGATAGTTTGAGGAAGGAACGTCTAACCACCTTCCCACGCCAGATAAATTCCGAAAAGGCCGTGTGAAATTGTTGCAAGTAAGAGAGCGGCAACCAGAGACCAAACAGGTTAAGAGGATAGAAAATACGAGGAAGCACATTCATCTTGATAATGTTAATCCTCCCCCAGAGAGAGATAGGAAGGTTGGACCATCTCAGCAGATCTTGCTGAACCTGAACTTTGACAGTATCTAGGTTAAGCTCTATAAGCTGGGCCGGATCCGAAGAGAAATGAATACCCAGATATTTAATCGACCTTGGGGACCAGTGCATCCCAAACTTAGCAAAGTCAAGTTTATATGTATAGGCATTTAAGGGGAAAATTATAGACTTGGTCATATTTAGTTTGTACTGAGAAAATTTACCGAACTGGTTAATGAGGAATATTGCCTGTTCTAAAGATTCAGCAGGATGGGTAACGCGCAGGAGTACATCGTCCGCATATGCTGAGAGGACCAAGTCCTGCTGATGCACTTGGCACCCTTTTATAAGTGGGGAAGACTTGAGTTTGATGAGAAGAGGCTCGAGATATAAATTAAAAAGAAATGGTGATAGGGTACAGCCCTGTCTGGTTCCAGTAAATAATTGAAACTTTGAGGAGAAATCCCCATTACAGTATATCTTAGCTGAAGGGGAATCATAGAGAACCTGTACCCATTTGAGAAAAGAGACTGGAAATCCCATCTTGGCCAAAGTAGCCCAGAGAAAGGACCAGCTTACACGGTCAAAAGCTTTCTCAGCATCTAGTGAGACCAGGGCCATAGGAAAATGAGATGTTTGGGCTAGATGAGAGATATGGGAAAGGGTTCTAAGGTGGTCCGAAGGAGAACGAGAATGGACAAATCCTACTTGCTCAGGACTAAGAAGGTAAAGCCATATCTTCTTAATCCGTTCAGCCAAAACTTTAGCGAGAATTTTCATATCGCAATTCTGAAGGGATATAGGCCGATAACTCGCGGGATCCATAGGAGTTTTGTCCGGCTTAAGAATTAAGATAATTGTAGCCTCAAGTAGTGCAGGGTTCACCATATTAGCAGAGAAAAGATACTGATAAAGCTTGAGGAGTATTGGAGCAAGTTCCTTGGAGAAGGTCCTGTAAAAATTGGTGGGGAAACCATCTGGACCAGGAGCCTTGTCCGGGGCCATAGAAACAATAGCAGCCTCAATTTCAGAGAGTGAAATAGGGGCGGTCAGAGTAGATATGTGCGAAGGCAAAAGTTTCGGGATATCAATACCATTTAGATATGCTGATATATCAGCTAGAGAAGCTGGAGGGGAAGGCGCACTATAAAGATTTTTATAATACCTCTCGAAGACTCCTGCTATATCTCTAGGGGAGGATACAATGGAACCAGAAGAGGATTGCATAGCGGGGATCAACCTGGAGCTTTCCAATGTTCTAAGTCTCAGAGCCAAGAGTTTACCAGCTTTCTCACCATGCTCAATATATTTGGCCTGAGTCTTAACGAGACAGTACTCAACTCTTTCCCTCAGAAGATCGGTATATTCACTTTTGGCGGCCATTAGAGCTTCTAAGGATGACAAGGGAGAGGAAGGGAGGAGAGCTCTCCAACTCTCTAATTTTAGTCATAAGGAGGGATGCTCTAGCCAATCGAGCCTTTTTTCTAGCTGAGGCAATCTTAATCAACTCGCCCCTGATATAACACTTCAGGGAACCCCAAATACAATCAAATCTAGGGGTAGATCCAAGATTCTTCTCCAGAAAGGACAAAATAAGGGATTTAATCTGAGTCACAATTTGAGTATCTTTTAGAAGTTGGGTATTAAGCTTCCAAACAGTGTCCCTTTGAAATTTAAAACCAGGGGATATATTTACCCACACAATTGCATGATCAGAAAGAATAATCGGTTCAATACCAGACTGGAGAAGATCCGGAAAAAGGGTTTTACTAAACAAAATATAGTCTATTCTAGACCAGGACCTGTGGGGCTGAGAAAAGGATGAGAAGGATCGGAGGGATGGGTTGGAAAGACGCCAAGGATCGCAAAGCCCTAGCATGTGAGTAAAATCTAATAACGATCTTTGAGCCGGAGTAGGTGGGGAATTGAATTTGGGATCCTTGTCTAACAAATGGGAAGGTGGAAGGTTCCAATCGCCCCCCAACACAATTTGAGAAGGAAGCAGAGCACTGATTTTATCTGCTAAGGACATAAAAAAGGTGGGACTGCCCCCTATTGGGCCATACACAGATCCTAGTACTATAGTATCTCTGTTAAGAGAACCTTTAATCAGTACGTATCTTCCTTCAGGGTCCGCTATTGTGCTATTGACCAAAAAATTGACATATCTTTTAATAAGTATCGCCACACCCCCCTTAGTATTGGTTCCACTTGCTACAGAAACCTGCGAAAAAACAGATCTAATCAACCATTTCAATTCTGCATTGGTTATATGGGTTTCTTGCAGAAATAAGATATTAACCTGAATTAAATCACAATGTTTAAAAACCTGAGATCTCTTGACCTTCCCTCTGAGCCCACGCACATTCCACGATACAAATTTGAGAGCACCTAAAGCCATTTTAAGTACATGTCAAATACTAAAGCAACCAGGTACAATGTAGTATAGCAGGCACACTTACCCCCCCCCAGCTCCAGCTCCCCATAGCATACCAAAAAGTACTTGCCAAAAGAAGGATATCTTAGCCAAATGGAGAATGTTTAACATTACTAGGATCACACATAAACCCAAACAGACTGGAACGACCCACCCCGTACCCCCAAGAAAAGCATCCAACTATATACAGTTCGGCCCCAGACACAAACAAACCCAAAATATATATGTGAACCATGATATTCTGGCAGCCACTTCCCCAATGCAAATCCATAACCCATCAGGCTGTAGGGGCTCAGAAGCTTGGAAAATACCCAAAGCCCAATGATCCACCACAGGGAAACCACCCCTCTCCACCCCAAACCATTTAATAGAAACCCAGATCCAGGGATATGATTTGCAACCCCCATCCATCAGTGCGTAATGCAGCTGTGAGCACTCATGCTAGGCCCAGGAGTATCCCCCCCTCCAACAACAGTACAGTCAGGGTCCAAAAACCAATGGTTCTTGAAATTACACCCGCACCTCTACCAGCCAGGAGATTTCTAAAACAATGACTAGGGCTAACTCAACCATCGGCGAGGAGAAAAGCAAAAGGCTAGGAGGCGCACGAAATGAACTGCAGTATCATGGCACCCTCGCGATAAGTACAGGCGGTTTCCCAGGGGAGCCAATTACCGCTAGGACCAAACCGGTCCGTCCCCAAATCGGTATGCTAGGAAACAGTAGCCCGCCCAGGGGCCTTCCGGGTAAACCAACTTGCGAAGGGAAGGAAAGGCAATGGAGGCCAAAGCAGCCCAATTTATCCTCCGCCCAGGTGCCCGAAGCCCCCGGCCGACCCAGCGACCTCAAGAACATCTGGGCAGGTGAGTCTAAACCGGACAGTTGGCAATCTTACTATCGGGGGGGAAAACCAAAAAGGGAGGGAGAAAAGAAAAGAGTAAAACCAGCAGTAATATCTTAAATCCAAAGTCCACTCGAGAGGTCTACTTAGAGTCCAGTTCAGGGACAGCCACTCATCCATTAGTCGAAAACAGGCTAGGCATTTTAACGGACAAGTCTTTTAAGGCAGAGTCCGAGGATTCATAACTGAGGGGACTTCCATTAATCGTGATCTTGAGAGTAGCCGGGTAGAGCATGCGAAAGGGAATACCAGCAGCCACCAGCTTCTGAACAACAGGATGAAAAGCAGCTCTTTTTATTCTGACTTCTTTTGGTAAGTCCTGAGCAATGCGTAACTTAGATGCATCCCAGCTTATAGCCTGCAGCTCTCGGGCCTTGTTAAACACATGCTGTCGCTTGATATAGCTTAGAAATTTCAAAATGATGGGACGTGGAGGAGAGCCGGGTGGAGGCCTGGGCCTAAGAGCCCGATGCGCCCGCTCCAAGTGATAGTGAGGGTTGAGGGGCGAAGGGCCTACAATCTTGACCAGGAACTTCTGGAGGAATGCCATAAGATCAGCCCCTTCCTCGAGCTCCAAGAGGCCTAAGATCACGAGATTATTTCTCCGACTACTGCCCTCCAAGTCTACCGTTTTTGCTTGCAGCTTTCTAACTTGCTGGGCTAAAGAGACCATCTTGGCCTCCACGGT
Organism: Neoceratodus forsteri; assembly: GCA_016271365.2. NCBI lineage: Eukaryota > Metazoa > Chordata > Ceratodontiformes > Ceratodontidae > Neoceratodus > Neoceratodus forsteri. The sequence goes on along the minus strand of JADMNL010000027.1, from coordinate 58,450,818 downwards.
AAGCTTCCACCTCTCGAGTGAATGTATCCTAGCCTCTGAGTCAGATACCCTCGTAGTGAGTGCAGAGAGATCCCCCCGGATGGATTTCAGGTCAGTTGTGATGGATTGTAGCACGTCCTTTAACGGCGCGATCTCTTCCAGGAATCTTTCCTCTGATAGGGGACTGGCTGTTTGAAGTTTATCCCCCGATTTATCCGAGGTGGGCCTGGGCTGGTTCCAAGGTTTTTTAAGGAGTTTTTCTGGCGTAGCAGGTGGCGTGTGCCTTATTTGCAGCCTGTTTTGTCCACCTCCATCCTACTGCAGACTCCAAGGTACACTCGACGACTCCCAAAACCGACAAACTGAGTGTAAACGTGCGGGTAGTAACACACTTAGGTCTTAATTTGATCAGAAAAATGCCAAATAAGCTTGAATTGCTAGTGGGGAGAGAGAGCTCCAGACCTCAGCTGCCACTCAGCAAGCAGACATCACGTGACCCCCTCCAGGCTGCTCTAACTTGGCACCACCAGTGCGACTCTCGGAATCACACTAGTGGGTTATGGCAGCCGCCCTCCTGGGACAGGGTGCAGTTGCTGCCATATCCTGCAAGTGCACCATGATGTTGTGGGCTGTAGTGTAGTGGGTGGCGTAACCCATGGTTGTCATAGCCCACAACCACCATGGCACAAGGCTCCCCTTGTAATCGGAGCTGGCATATCGGTTGGCGTAAGTCGCAAGATACACCAAGGGGTTTGGCATATCTCAGCTTACGCAGGCATATGACCTCTTGAAATCATCCCCATTGACCCTAGATTTTCAACACACCCTTGTTATGACCCCACATCATGAACAAGTGCAATGACAATTTTGAAATCCCACCTGAAAGGTGATATCAGCAACCGACTGCAAAATTGCATTTTGGACAGGATTTGCAAAATGACACCAACATTATTCCTAAGGATGGGTCTCAAAAAAAAAAGGGCATATCGCAGGCCTGGTGGTGCTGAGGGTTGAGGCACTGGATGCCACACCTCTAACCATGCTGGTGACTTGGGTTTGGGATTTGACTCAGGCTGTTGGGGGTCAGAGGGGAGGAGGAGTATTGAGCATCCCAACAGATACACTTCTCCTCCTCCTGGGGTGGGATCCCGGTATGCTTTCGGGCACCTGACATGCCTGTGGAAGCATGGGCATCGGAGCAGTGGGTGGTTCTGCAGAGTTGAGGAGGGGCTGACATTGTGGGCACATGACAACAGCATGCATCTCCACATCATCTGGATGCCAGTCCTGCATGCCAACTTCCTTAGGGAGATGGGGTTATGGGAGGGACAGGGAGAAAAATGGAAATACCCCCTGTCAGTCCTAGATGAGGACCGATCTGCACCTCCAATCACCTTCCCATGTGCAGACCCCGCTGTGTGCAGGCACTCCTAAGAGAGTAGTTGGGAAATGAGAAACTGGAGATAACCTGACACTCTAGGGGCAGACTCCATGTGGGTGCTCTCAGGAGGATTGATCAGTGGTCTGAAGGAGTGGACTGAGAGGTTAGCGAGGAGTGTTTTTTTTTTTTTTTAAAGTATGTTGAAAATTTGGTGTCAAAACATGCACTAACTGCAAAGTTATGCATCAATGTTGAAAATCCCACTGAAATACATTGAACAGCATTTACCTTATTTTCTTATATTGCAGTTGGTGGTTCCAGCAGGAAGGCTGGTCTTCAAGCAGAGACTGGATCTTCACTCTGGGACATGATCAGGTGAGTGAGTGTGTGATGGGTACTAAGGGAGTTCAGGATGGGAGGTTGGATTGCTGACAGACCTTTTATTATAGGTTTTATTTAAAAAAAAGAGGGGGACTGTTCTCTTTATTACAGGATAGGATGGCTAAATGTATGGGGGATAGCGATTAAAGGGTGGGGGTACCATTAGACACCAAGGAAACTGTATGAATTATGGGGACAGTGATTGGAGGGCGGGGATGCCACTAAACACCAGAGAAACTGCATAAATTATGGGAACTGCAATCAGAGGACGGGGTGCCACTAGACGCCAGGGGCCAGATTCCAAGTCGAATGTCGCAACTTGCTGGCATATGCGAGATGCGACATTTGCCGCTATTCCAGGGACCTTATACCACATTCCAAGAGTGACAGGGTCCCGGCACTTGTGACATGCAGGTTACGCCATGCGGAGGTGTATGCCACAGGCATGGCGTAGGCATCCCACATGTCGCAAGTAGTGGCCAGCTACCAGCAGTCCCCTCCAAAGCTCCCCACCCCAGAATACCATGGAACACACCAGGGGGTATGGGGGACAGGACAGATGACACAGAAGTCCAGGGGCGTGCTGGAGAATGGACCCCCCTGGGGTCCACGACATCTGGGTGGGTGGGGAGCACATCGGCACCACTGTCACAGTGCCAAGGGGTTGGTAGCCAATGGATAGCACCATCAGATGCCCCTTAAAGCAGCTCCAGACTGCTCTAACTTTGTGCCACAAGTGCGGCTCTCAGACTCATGCTAGCAGGGTACGGAAGCTGCCCTCTTGGAATAGGGTGCAGTTGCTGCCATAACCCGCCCTTGCACCATGTCACTGTGGGCTGTGGTGTAGTGGGAGGTGTATCCTGCAGTTGTCATAGCCTGCAGCCAACATGGTGCAAGGTGTCTCTTGGAATCATGGCTGGTGTACTGCATGGTGTAAGTCTCAAGATACACTAAGGGGTTTGGAGTATCTCGGCTTATGTTGGTGTACCTGGTCTTGGAATCTGGCCCCAGGGCAATATAAACAAGCATTTGTCAATGCCGAATGTTGTCCCACTGGCATTAGCATTGGTAGTGCCGGAGTTAGACGCATAATAGGAATAGCAGTGAAGTACTGAAGTGACGCTAACCCCACCCCCACCCTGTAGAGAGTGACAGGCATTGGGGTGTGCCTTTGGGTCATTGGCTAGAATGCTCATGCCATTGTATTTCACCCTACCCTGTAGACACTGACAAGTGGTACAGTGTGCTTTGGGGTCTTTGGGCATTATGCACCCCATTCCATAAGGAAATACGCTGAGGTGGGTGCAGTATAGGAGAATAGGGTGAACTTTGTGGCTGAACAGTGCAAGGCACACCACGATGCTTGTCACTGGCTGCAGGGTGGGGGTGGAATGGCATGAGCATTACAGCCGATGATCACAAGTCACACCCCTGATGCCTGTCAGTCTGTACAGGGTGGGGTGCCACAGTTGGAAACCATAACACTGTAGGCATCTGGTATTTTCACTCCAGATTTTCAACATGGACTTTTTGTGAGCTCACCTCATGAAAAGCAGCACTATCAGTTTGTTAGCTGAAAGGTGGTATTGCACAGTGGCTATGCCATTTGGTGACACAGGGATGAAAACACATTTTGGGGAGTATGTGGAAAATGACAACTGTATTGTTCATGAGGAGATGTAAAAAAAAATGGCAATGTTAAAAATCTGGAGTGAAAATATGAAAAATTGGTGAAGTTATGAGCATGCATAGAAACTGTGCAACACACGTCCTTAACCCAATTATTTGGGGGATTCTTTTAACCACATGTTCAACATAGGCATTTTGGGACCTCCCCTCATGAACAGTGGCACTGTGATTTTGTTAATTTGTACAAAACATTGATTTTGCACAGTGACCACGCCATTATGCACCATGGGTGTGAAAACATTTAGGGCAGGATGTGAAACATGACAGCTGTACTGTTCATAAGGAGGTGTGAAAAAATGGCAGTGTTGAAAATGTGGCAGGAAAATATAGCAAATTTACAGAGTTACAAGGGTGCGTGGAAACTGTGCAACACACACTTGTAACAGTCATTTTATGGAATTTCATCCCTTAATTTTCAACATAGGCATTTTAGGAGTTCTTCTAATGAACAGTGTCACCGTCATTTCTTCAAACTGTCCCAAAAACTGATTTTGCACAGTGACCACACTATTCTGTGCCGCATGTGCGAAAACACATTTCGGCCAGGATATGTAAAATGACAGCTGAACTGTTCATAAGGAGGTGTGGAAAAATGCCAATGTCGAAAATCTGGAGTGAAAATATTACAAATTCATGAAGTTACGAGCATGCACGGAAACTGTGCAATGCACGCTCATAAAACAGCCATTTTTGGGATTTTTTTCCACCAAATTTGCAACATAGGCTTTTTGATACCCCCCCATGAACAGTGGCACTGTCATTTCGTTAATCAGTCCCAAAAGGTGATTCCATGCAGTGACTGCAAAATCACCTTTCAGGATTGAATAGTGCCATGACAGTGCCTGAATTCATGAGGAGGGGTGCCAGTAACCCCATGTTGAAAATTTGGTGCCAAAATTCCCCAAAATGGCTGAGATATGCACTAAAGTTGAAAAAACCCTATTTATGCCATTTTACAACTTACCAGCATTTCTTCAGTTCACGGTTGGCTTTGAAGAGTGCAGACGTGTTCCCAGTCCACTGAAGATCATCCCACCAGACTCCGGAGGTAAGTATGGGGTAAGGGGGGTGTGGGGAGGCAGGGTGCTCAGAGGGTCGGCTCAGGTTGTGGGAGGGGGCAGGGAGACTGCAAGGAACCATTTTCTTTTTTACAGGTTACAAAAAAAAAACATTGCGGGATGGTTTTTATTTTGCAGGGGATTTGGTATGCTGGGGTGGGCTCCCAGTGTGCCACCTAAGTGTTTTTTTTGTTTCGGGGGGGGATGCTGTAGCTGATGGAGGAGTGGGCACCCCCATCAGCACATACCAAAGGGGACATGAGCCGAGGGGTTGGGCCCCTGTCTGCAAAGAAACTGTTGGGGGTCATGATGCCAAGGGGGATTGGGCACCCCCTCAACATACATTTTAAATGGGAGGGGGGTCATTACGCCAGTGGGGAGTAGGCTCCCCATCGACATCGTGATGGGAGGCGGCAGCAGTCACTGCTTCCATGTGTGCTCATGAGGAGGCATGTTGTGGTCACGCTGCATGAGAGCTTTGCTCTTATTGCAGTGGACCTTTTCTTAGATCTGGTGGCCACATTAGGGATTCAAGATGTCAGCGCCTGCTGCAAGCTGATTGGAGAATGAGGGACGCACCTACTGATGTGTGCCCTGCAGTCACCCAACAGTGACTGCACCTCCAAATCTGCTATTTCTGCAAGAAGTTGGCTGGTGCGCAAACATGAGTCAACATAAAAATATCAGGGACGATGATCAGAGGATGGGGTGCTGCTAGACAGCAGGGAAAATTATTACAGCAACAGGGAAGGTGATTGGAGGGTGGGGGGTGCCACTAGACACTAGGGAAACTTATGATATGACTGACAGTGATTGGAGGGTAGGGGTGGCATTAAACACCAAAGAAAAGATGTTTCTCTGAAGAAAAAATCTTTTTTCATCACTCGTGATACAAAAAAAGAATCTTTTTTTTTTCATATCGCATGATATGAAAAAAGATTTATAAACATTACAAAACACACACTAAGGGGATTTCTTGAACAGTTAAGTGCAGAATCTAGGTAAGCGGGTCCGGATAAGCAAGCTACAAGTGTTGTCACTCTCCAGAGTGTCATATTTTATTTTCTAAATTTGATTTTTCAGAGAAAAATGGAAAACAAGATGATGGCAAACAAAAAAGACTACTGCACTCATGAAAAAGGATCCATCACGTGAAAACTTCATATAGCTATTTGAAAGTAGTTATTGAGCATGCTTAGGAGCTGACTTTTTTAAATTTTATTACTTTGGGATAGATTAATATTTTTTTCACCAAACCACCATAGGAAATCTTTCTGATCCAATGGCTTTTTACCCTGAAAATTAATGATTAAAATTCCAAACCATCTGGGCCATAGGTATGTCAAAAAAACAGCAAAAACAGTGGTGTTTTACATTTTTCACTATCTGCATCTCAGAATCCACACATTCAACAGGAGCAAAACTTGGCAAGTAAAAAAAAATACTGCCACAAGGCTGCACATGTAAAATTTTGCACAACTCCATTGTACGGTTGTGAAGACATTAAAGTGCAAGAATTGCAGTTTAACATTAAAGTACAGTACCTACTTAACCCTAAATATAGTGGCTTACTGCATCGCTCATATACTTTGCAAAAAACTGCATTAGTGCAACATTTAGGGTCCATGCTAAAGTGACAAAAGTAGGGAAATATGGCTTTAAGGTTTTGAACCCTATAACCCCCTCCCATCCCTGAAGCAAATCAGAGGAGAAGTCTTCCTTGGGATTGTCAGCTCTAAAGCTCACCCCTTTCCATACACTCCAGAAACATACTCAACTAATGGAGTGAGTTTTAGAGTTGGCAACCCCAAAGAAGACTGCACCCTTGATTTGCTTCAGCAGGTGGGGGGTTAGTGGGAAACCCTAAAGCCACATTTCCTACTTTGTCACTTTAGCCTGAACCCTAAATGTTGCATTAATGCAGGTTTTTTTGCAAAGAATTTCCTTACTTTTTGAGATAGTACAATTGTATCCTCATTTGTATGGTGGGGTCCAGGGTCCTCTGGGCCTCGCACTCCCATGCCTTCTAAGATGCATATCCTCATTTGTCTGAGTTCAAGGCCCTTTTGGCCCTGCACTCCCATCTCTCCTTAGATGCATGCATATATGTTGCTGTGGAAGTGCAGGGCCCACTGGGCTTTCTGCTTGCATTTGTATTAAATCAGGAATAACATTTTCAGCATAGCCTTTTTATTACCCTACCTCCTGAACCTGGTAATGAAAATTTTGCAAATCCTCCAACAAAAATGTAATTCTGCACCACCGCAATGCCATTGTGCATCACAGGAGTGACATCAGTTTGGTCAGTATTTGATAAATGGCAACTGTCACATTCATGAGGATGTATAATGAGATGGATATATTGAAAATTTGGGTCAGAATATCTAAAAACTGGAAAAGTTTTGAGTAAACATAGCAAAATTTCAACATACAGTATGCACATAATGTGTCCATTTTTATATATTTTCCCCCAAATTTCCAACATAGCCTTTTTATGACCCCACCTCATGGACACGGGTGGTGAAAATGGTCAAGTCCCACCCAAATGTTGATTTCACCAAGCAACCATGAAATCACTTTAGGGCCATTTTTTTCTGGAATTCCACCAACATTTTTCACGAGGTGGGGTCTCAAAAAGGCTATGTTGAACATTTGGTGTAAAAATATGCAAAAATGTCAAGGTTATGAATCAAAGTTGAAAACCCCATTGAAATACATTGATCCACACTTACCTTATTTTCTCATATAGCAGTCAGTGGTTCCAGAAGCAAGGCATGTCTTCTGTCAGAGAGCGGATCTTCATTCTTGGACCTTTTCAGGTGAGTGAGGGTGTCAATGGGAGGTCAGGGTGGGAAAGGGTTGGATCGGCAAGGGACAGTTTTCTTTTTACAGCCTTAAAGAAAGACATTGAGGGATTGTTTTCCTTATTACAATGAAAATGGTGATGGGAAGGTGGGAGGGTGCCACTAGACACCAGGAAATCAAATTTTAAATCAAGATGGCAATTGGAAGGAGTGGGGATACCACTAGACACTAGGGGAAAAGATAAGAAAATACAGGAACAGCATCAGAGGGTGGGGATTGTCGCTAGACACCAGGGAAATTTAAATTAAAACAAAAGAGGGATGCCACTCACCAATGTCATACATAATGGAATAACTGGATGAAATACTACTTAGTCAAAATTGTCCATTCCTTTATTTCCACACATGTAACATCCACGACACACCATTAAGAATATTCCAACTAGCCAATTTTTCAGAATTACATACCTGTTGCACTGATGCTGCTTTTGAAACCAGATCAAAGGAAATTACTTGGTTTCAGTGAATGGGGCTGCAATATAGATAGGGCTTATCGGAGATCTAAAAGTACTGAAAGGTAAAGTTTACTGATACCCAACACTTTCTGAAGTGTAGCTATGAGTGAAATATTAAACTTTGTGACAGAATACAATATTAGGGCAGCAGAGGTTGAAAGGATTCTAAACAGACATTGGAATATTCTGCAAAGAGAACATAAATTGTCAGAATATGATGTACAATGTTCGAGGATGGTGGATGAGGCCAAGTAACATTAGAGATAGGGTGATGTATAGTATGCAACCCTTTGAACAGAAACACACATGGTTGCCACCCTCCCCGCAGGTACACATAGATTTGGCAGATCTAAATATTGCCCATTTGCTAAGCAAGTTACAAGTGTCCCCAACCCCAGGATGGGAGATAAAGTTCATTAATTGCAACACTACAGGTATTGTATATTTAGTAAGTTGTACATGTGGTGCATCCTATGTTGGTAGGACAAAATGCAACTTCAAAGAACATCAGGGAACATATAACAAGTATTCAAAACAATAATTTTGATTTAGCATTATCAGTACATGTACATGAGGTAAGAGTAGAAGGGAGGAACAACACATGAATGGAGTTTTGTTGGGATTGTAAAAAGCATTCCTGGGTCCGAGAGGTGGGGATATAGAGGCACTATTTAGATACAAGGGAAGCATTTTGGATTTTTTCTACCCAAGCAACCAGATATCTGGGGCTAAATGACAAAATGGAGATAGAATTGTTTTTGTAGTTCTGTTAACTATTTCTCTTTCTTATAAGGGATCAACTGATACGAAGTATTCCAGCATGCCAAAATGAGAGATAAGATGAATATCAGGATTGAGAATCAGTGCAAAAATCTGCATATAGTTAAAACATGTATGTGCAAACAAATGTGTGTTTTTAGCATTATTAAGCAAATAACTTAAGACTGATAGTTAACATGATTTAAAATTAGCTTCTTTATGAAGTTGCACAAAGACTGTAAATAGGGCTGTGTAGCTAAAGAGGCAGCTATCAGAATGTTTTCAGCACCACCATCAGTCTAGCCCAATGTAATAATATACATATATATGATCATAAAATGACAGACACAGATGAAGCAATTATAGTAGGGGACTTTTAGCTTATCAGACATTAACTGCGGTTCTTAGACAGCATCAGCAACAAGATGCAGAGAATTTGTAATGGCCCTACAGGGGGCAGGGCTGAAACAACTTGTTGTTTCACCAACCAGAGGTGAAGCTGTCTTGGACTTGGTTCCGATCAACAGTGACAGGGTTGAAAGAGTTGAGGTAGGGTGATATCTTGGCAACAGCAACCATCATATGGTTGGTTTCCAAATCAACACAACTATGGATACCAGCCATTCCAAGATCAGAGTTTTGGACTTCAGAAAGGCAGACTTTTCCAAAATGAGAACCAACCTAGCAGAGAAACTCAGGCATGGGAGGGTTGGGGGTGGAGGAAATGTGGGAGAACCTCAAGGGAGCTATCAAGGAGGTAATTAAGCAGGGCACTAGGAGGATCAGCCAGGCAAATAAGAGAAAGAAACTGCTCTGGTTCTCCATGGAGGTGGCTACTGTAGTAAGGGAGAAAAGAAAGACATACTAGGCTTCAAACAACATGAAGTCTTGCTGTATTCAGACATAATGCAGTTTAGCCCCAGCACTTGAACTGCCCCAGAGAGGAAAGAGTTAACTCTATGCAGAAGCATAGAACATTGATCTCAAGCTTGGTTTTCAAACCTCTGTCTGTGGTACTTCCCAGTATAACCATCAAATTCTTTTCTCCGCCTAACAGCGAAGTCGCTCCAGAGTCCCTCTGCTCGGTTCGGCAAAAGTAAAGCGTTCGGTTTAAACTGTATAATTTTTTGTTATTTTCAGATTTCCAGCCTCTGTCTATAGTACAGGTAGCGTGTAGATAGGTAGTGACAGTGTTTTATTCTGTGAAAAAGTTGGAAATTGTTCTTTTCTACGGTTTCTTTCTGGTAGGTCTGGTTTGGAATTGATCCATTCTGTTTAATTTTATTTCTGGGATTAGAGTGGTGTTCCGGTACCGATCAGTTTCAAAAGAGCCAGACTTTTTTGCCAGTTCTTTTAAAAAGCCCATGACATGGTTTGTAACCAATCGGTTATTGTATTACCTGGCTTGAAAGCTGCAATAAGGTAATTTGTTAGGTTGGCCATGTCTGAAAAACCCAAGAAGAAAACTGGTCCCACTGGGTTTCAGCACTGTACTGAGTGTGGGGAGGCTTTTGCTAAGACAACGCCCACCTCATCTGTGTTTTATTGTCTGGGGTTTGACCACCTCAAGTCAGACTGCCAAATTGTAAAAACTTTCCTAAATCCACTCTAGACAAAAGACTGAGTAGGCTGAAGGAAAGGGAGGCCAAGAAGTCCATAGATCCGGATGGCCAGCCCGATTCAGTTGCAGTCGAACCTGAGGAGGTGCCTACTGACCTAGGCGATACCTCCTCGGGCCAAAGGAGAGCTGACACCGAGGGGTCAGTTCCATCAAAAAAGAAGCTTAAGTCTGCTGGTTCGGATCCAGTATCGCACTCTCCAACCGTGGACAAAATAGCTAAAACGATTAGCATTGTTCAATCGCTTAGACCGGTTTCATCCGATCCTGTTCCACCGGTTAGGCGGTCGGTTTGGTCTGACCTGTCTCCTCCGGATTATGATCTAGATGCTTATTATGAGGAGTGGGAGGGAGACGAAGACTATCCCGAGGAGGAGGAGGATGATGATGACGACTATGACCAGAGGGGTCTGGATGTGCCCATTGAACCAGACATCTCCCCAGACAGGCCCTCAGGTGTCTCTCTTCCCATGCTCTCTGTCCCCATCACGTTTTTTGTTCTACAAAAGGTGGCAGAAACCCTGAAGCTTCCCTTGGTTGAAGCTGCAGAGGAGGATGAAGAGCCTGATTTTTGTGGAAATTATGGACATCCCAGAGTCCAAAAGACTGTCTATCCCTCTTCATAAATCCTTGGGGAAACAGACACACAAAATTTTACAAACTCCTAATTCAATACCTCCTGTGGATAAGAGAATTGACAGGAGGTACTTGTTATCAGGCTGAGCTGCGGAGTTCATTTATAGTCATTGCAGCCATGTTGGGGGTATTGCAGGCTGCAGACTGTGACAGGGCTAACATTCCTTTGGCTTCACACACCCTGGATAAGGACTCCTGGAAAGTGGATGCCATGGCCAAAAAAAGTATTTGGCATCTTCTTTGGGACTCAGGCAGGCTACTTATATGGCCTACAAAGCCAGGTACCAGAAATCCAGATGGGATACGGTTCTGGAACTGGCTAAACAGGCCTCTCCCCAGCTAGCCAAAGAGCTGGAGGAGGTGGCTGCTGATGGAATTGAGGCATCCAAAATGCAATTTCATGCTGCTGTGAACTCCAGTGATGTGGCATCTAGAGTCATGGCTACATCTGTGTCTCTCAGGAGACATGCTTGGCTCAGATGTACTAGCCTTTCACAGGATACCCAGACTAAGGCTATGGATTTTCCTGTAGTAGGTAACTCTCTGTTTGGGGAGCAGACAGAGGCTTACATGAAAAAAATGGATGAATACAAGACCGCGTACAAGAGTGCACAGGCCAAAGAAAGGCAAGCCACTCGGCACAAGTAGCAGTCTAGGGGCAGGGTAGGCCCTTTCAAAGGCCTTTTTACCAAGCCCAGGCCTCCTCTCCCTTCCCACAGAGGGGGTTCTTCAGAGGGAAGGGCAGGAGGGGGATGAGCAGAGCTGCTCCCTCCTCCTCTCAGTCTAAGGCTCCTGCCAAGCAGACACCCTGATGTGTCAGCCCGGTGGACTCCCCATTTCCAGTAGGAGGCAGGCTGGCTTACTACTTCCAGGCCTGAAGTCTGTGACCTCAGACAAGTGGGTCCTGGAAGTAGTAAGCCAGGACTGGCCCTCAGCTTCAAAAAATTTCCAAAAAAGAGGGCCAAGTCTTTTCCACCTGCATCACTCTCAGAAACCATTGCCCTAGAGGCAGAGGTTTTCTCTCTTCTAGCTCTCAGAGCTATAGAGAAAGTTCCTACTCAGCACAGGGGAAAAGGACTGTACTCCAGGTACTTCCTTACCCCAAAGAAAACAGGGGAGTGACAACCCATCCTGGACCTAAGGTATTTGAACACACATTTCAAAGCCTAAATTCAAAATGGTAGCTCTGGAAATAATCCTTCCCTCTCTAAGGCCAGGGGATTGGCTAGCATCTCTGGACTTCAAGGATGTCTACTTCCATATTCCTATCAGGTGCTCCCACAAAAAATACCTCAGGTTCGAGTTGCCTTCAGGCCATTACCAATTCAGAACTATGCCATTCGGCCTAACATCAGCTCCAAAGGTGTTCAAAAAATGCCTTGCAGTAGTGGTGACTTACCTCAGAAGACAGAGTATCACCATCTTCCCATATCTGGATGACTGGCTCTTAGTGGGTCAGTCACCTTTACAGGTCAAGCCAGTTCTTCAAACTACCCAGGACCTACTCAGCTCCTTGGGGTTTCTTCTCAATCTTCCAAAGTCTGTCCTCGAATCAGTTCAACTTCTCACCTTTATAGACATAGAGTTGGACACTGTACAAGCAAAAGCCTTCCTTCCCCTGGCAAGGGTGAAGGCCCTAGTGGATCTTGCTTCCTCCTTTTGACCTCAGGTCTCCTGCCCAGCAAGACAGTTCCTCCAGCTCCTGGGCCACATGGCAGCTTCCATGGCAGTGGTGCAGGGAGCAAGGTTCCAGATGCGGGATATTCAGTTTCATCTCAAGTCTTTTTGGTTTCAAAAGAAGGATTCACTTACCAAACTGATCCCAGTGACTCAGGCTCTGGTCCAAGCTCTCCAGTGGTGGCTGGACCAGGACAACCTCAGACAAGGGGTTCCATTTCTCCCTCAAGTCCCATCAGTAGTTCTAACTATGAATGCTTCTCTCCTAGGGTGTGGAGCCCACCTGGGAGCCCTGACAGCTCAAGTGGTCTGGTCTCCACAAGAGTCTTTCCTTCATATCAATCTCCTGGAACTCAGGGCAGTTTTCCTAGCCCTGCAGAGCTTCTTGGATTCAGTCAAGGGCAAGGTGGTCCAAGTCAGGACAGACAACATCATCACAATGTGGTACAGCAACAAACAGGGAGGCACTCTGTCCTCAGCCTTGTACACAGAGGCCATGAAACTGTGGTCTCTGGCCTATTCTCTTCAGACTTCTCTGGTAACAGTTCACATTCCAGGGAAGGACAACGTACTAGCAGATGCTCTGAGCAGAATTTCACAGGGACATCATGAATGGTCCCTGGATCCTCACAGCCTGAAGGTCATCTTCTCCAGGTGGGGCACTCCAGAGATAGATCTCTTTGCAGTACCAGACAATTATCAACTTCCTCTGTTTTGTTGCAGACCTCCAGTTCTAGGGATGGTTCCCCAGGATGCTCTCATTTTGGACTGGATGGGCAGGTTTCTCTATGCCACCCCTCCCTTCCCTCTGCTGTTCAGAGTTCTGATCAAGATCAGGACTCAACCCTACACAGTGATACTGGTGGCTCCAGATTGAGCCAGACAGCCGTGGTATCCTCTACTGCTGTCCTCGTCAGTGTTGCATCCCCTGTCTCTGCCCAGGACATACAGTCTCCTGTCCTTCTCCCTGGGGTGGATCTGGTACCCTGATCTCCAGTTTCTCAATCTCAAGGCCTGGCTCTTGAAGAGTTAGAATATGCAGCACTACATCTCTCTCAGGGAGTTCTGGATATTCTGAAGGTCTCCAGGAAACCTTCTACTAGAAAAACTTACAACTCAAAATGGAAAAGGTTCAGTATTTGCTGCTCTCAGAAAGGCATCCTGCCTGATTCTGCAGGCATTTTTACAACCTTAGACTATCTAGTCCATCTGAATGGCCTAGACCTTAGGCCTGCCACTCTGAAGGTTCATCTAGCAGCTGTCTCTGCATTCCTCTCAGCAGGGAAGGGCTCTTCCCTGGCATCTCATCCTGTTTTCAGAAAGTTTTTCAAGGGCCTGGTTCACATAACCCTCCCTTTAGGGAGCCCACTCTGCCTTGGGATCTTAATGCCTGCATTGCTCAGCTTATGCAGCCACCCTTTGAACCTCTGGCTTCGTCTGAATTGAAGTACTTGACCTGGAAAACTGTGTTCCTGGTAGCTATTACTTCTGCCAGGTGGATTAGTGAGTTACAGGCTCTGTCAGTTGAACCTGACTTCATCTCCTTCCATAGGGACAAAGTGGTCCTAAGAACCAATAGGAGGTTCTTGCCCAAAGTGGTATTGGATTTTCATCTGAACCAGTCTATATCTCTCCCTGTGTTTTTCACTGACCATTCTTCTTCAGGTGAAAGAAGGTTACACAGTCTGGTCATTAAGAGGGCCTTTAGCTACTACATTGAGCATACTAAGGCACATATAAATGACTGTCTTCAATTGTTTCTCACTTATGGTGAAGTGGGGAAAGGTAAGCCTGCCACTAAAAGAACTATTGCCAGGTGGATTGTTTCTTGTATACAATTCTGTTATGGCAAGTTGGGTAGAACGCCCCCTTCAGGCCTGAGGGCTCATTCGACTAGGGGTACAGCTGCTTCTCTAGCTGTGGCCAAAGATATACCTTTGTTAGAGATCTGTAAAGCAGCCACCTGGAAAACAGTACATACTTTTACCAAGCATTACTCCCTGGACACTCAGGCTAGGAGTGATGCAAGGTTTGGCACAGCAGTACTGCAGATCCTCTTCCAAAAGTACGTTCTGCATTCCCTCCTCCATAGGGAACTGCTTGGTAGCATGCATTATGTCTGAATACAGCAAGACTTCATGTTGTTTGAAGAAAAAATTACTCACCATAGTAATGTTGTTTCTTCTAATGGAGTCTTGCTGTATTCAGACCTCCCCCTGCCTCCCCTCTCAGAACCTAGTTTTTGGGAAATGAGCTGGCAGGTACAGTGTTGCACCTCAGAGGTGTACCTTGTACCCTCCCTCTTGGTTGGGGTAGATGTTGTTTTTTCTGGTGTTTTATACTTAAATATTGTCACTACCTTTCCTTATTGGGTTCTCGACTTGAGTCTTTTGGGCCCAAAAATAATTTTTTGCCCTTTGGCTATATGTTGAACAATTTCCATACTATCGTATGTTAGCTAATGTGCTTGTATGAATCTGACGGTTACACTGGGAAGTTCCACAGACAGAGGTTTGAAAACCTAGCTCGAGCTCAATGTTCTATGCTTCTGCATACAGTTAACTCTTTCCTCTCTGGGGCAGTTCAAGTGCTGGGGCTAACTGCATTATGTCTGAATACAGCAAGACTCCATTAGAAGAAACAGCATAACTATAGTGAGTAATTTTTTCATATAAGGCATCAAACAAGGATGATGATAGGGAAACATACATAGCTGCACAGAGGGAAGTGGGGAAAAGTAATAAGAAAAGCTAAAGTTCACACCAATCTAAGGATAGTACAGGGTGTTAGAGCAGGAGACAAAACCTTTTTAGGTACCTAAGAAAAAGGAGAAGGCCTAGAGGAGGAATAGTAAGGCTAGCAGTTTCAGGAGGGGGACAGTGAGAAGCCAGAAGTCCTAAATAAATATTTCTGTTCTGTGTTCACTTGGGAGAAAGCAGGGGATGGCCCCAACCTGCAAAACAGTTGCACCCAGGGACAGGATAGACTTGAGCCCCTTCACGGAGGGATTAGTCTTGGAACCCCTATAAAAATTAAAGGTGGACAAGGCCATGGGGCCAGGTGAGATTCACCCAAGAGTTCTCAAGGAACTGGGGAGTGTGATAGCAGCACACCTGGTGGAACTCTTCACCAAATTACTGGAGAGCGAGACCGTGCCTGAAGACTGGAAGAGGGCAACAGTGGTCCCATTTCACAAATCAGGGAGCAGAGAGGAGGCTGGTAATTACCGTCCAGTGAGCCTCACATCTGTGGTAGGAAAACTGATGGATACACTACTCAAGCAAAAAATAGTAGCACATTTGGAATCCAGTGGGCAACAGGACCCAAAACAGCATGGTTCCATGGCTGGAAGGTCATGTCAGACAAACCTGGTCTACTTTTATGACTGGGTAATGAAGGCAGTGGACCAAGGGGGGGGTGGTGGATGTGGTCTATCTGGACTTTAGTAAGGCCTTTGACTCAGTTCCACACAGAAGGCTTGTAAGGAAGGTGGACCACATCAGCATAGGTAAGGAATTGGTGGGTTGGGTGAGCAACTGGCTGAGGGGAAGAACACAACAGGTGCAGGCAAATGGAATTGTATTGACAGAGAGGGAAGTGACTAGTGGAGTGTTTTGGGGTTGGTGCTGGGATTCCTGCTCTTCAATGTGTTCATAGCTGGCATTGATAATGGATTGGAAGGGATGGTGTGTCTGTTTGCAAATGACACCAAGATCTGCAACAGAGTGGACATGCCAGAAGGAGTCAAGACCATAGAATCAGACCTGAGGAAACTCTAGGAGTGATCAGATGCCTGGCCCTTGAAGTTCAGTGCCAAAACGTGCAGGGTCATGTACATAGTGAGGGAAACCCCAAGGTGGGGTACTACCTGAGAGGGAAGCAGCTGGCATGCACCAACCAGGAGCGAGACCTAGGAGTCATATCTGATGACTTAACAATGGGAAGCAGTGCAAAAAGGCGGTGCTACAGACCAGTGGTATGCTAGGGTGCATAGGGAGGAAAATTATGAATCACAGAAGGGAGATGGTGCTGCCACTCTACAGGGCACTGGTTCACCCCACCTGGAGTAATGTGTACAGTTCTGGAGGCCACACCTTAGGAAATACATCTATAGGATTGAGACGGTGCATAGGAGAGCCACAAAAATGATTCAGGGTCTGCATCAAATGGCATATGAAGATAGGTTGAGGGAGTACAACATGTCTTCCCTGGAGCAGAGCGGTGGGGGGGAGACATGACAGAGACATTCAAGTATATCAAGGGTATTGATAAGGTAGGGGTAGCCATCCTGGTGGTGCTGAGGGTTGAGGTGCTGGATCAATCAATCAATCAATCAAAGTCATTATTTAACAAAATGATCACCTTTGAGCAAGCTCATTTTCGAGATGGACCTGGGTTTGTTAACAAGAAACAAGGGACAATATACATGGGATGCAACACACAAGAAAATAGTAATAATACAAATAAAGTGAGATACAATAATACAGTATATACAAAGTATCAGCAGGTAGCATTGACAGTAGTATATGTTTGGAACAGAAGATACAGCTAGTTTTGGGTAGGACACAATTTTTCATAAAAGTAAAGAAATATACATATCAGGTGCACCGAACACAAATAAAACCTAATATAAACAAGAATTTGTCAATGCCGAATGTTATCGCGCTGGCATTAGCAGTGGGAGTGGTGTAGCTAGAGATGCATAGTGCTGTGATTTTGTGAATGTGTCTCAAAAGGTGATTTCGCACAGCGAGCACGCCATTGTGTGCCACAGCTGCGGAAACACGTTTTGGGCAGGAGGTGAAAAATGTCAGCTGGACTGTTGATAGGGAGACGTGCACAAATGCCAGTGGTGAAAATGTGGCTTGAAAATATTGCAGATTGATGAAGTTACAAGGGTGCATGGAAACTGCGCAATGCACGCTTGCAACACGGTCATTGTATGGAGGTTCGGAACCAAATGTTCAACACAGGCATTTTAAGACCTCTGCTCATGAATAGTGTCACCGTCATTTCCTCAAACTGTCCCAAAAACTGATTTTGCACAACGGCTGTGCAATTCTGTGCCGGACGTGAGAAAACACATTTCAGGCAGCTGGAGTGTTCATAAGGAGGTATGAAAAAATGCCAGTGATGAACAGCTGGAGTAAAAGTATTACAAATTCAGAAAGTCATGAACGTGCGTATAAACTGTGCAACGCATGCTCATAAAACACTCATTTTATTGACTTTCATTTCCAAATGTTCAACATAGGCATTTTAGGGCATCTGCTACTGAACAGTGTGACTGTCATTTTCATCATGTGTGTCAAACACGGACTTTCCACAGTGACCACACTATTTTGCACCGGAACTGTGAAAACAGATTTTGATCAGGATGTGAAAAATGACAGCTGTACTGTTCATTAAGAGGTGCAGAACAATGGCACTGTAGAAAATCTGGAGTGAGAATATTAGAAGTTTGTGAACGTATGAGTGTGTGTGCAAACTGCGTAATGCACGCTCGTAACAGTCATTTTATGGAGCATTGTCACCAGATTTTCAACACAGGCATTTTAGGACCTCTGCTCATGAACAGTGTCACTGTCATTTTCATAATGTGTACTGAACACTGATTTCACACAGCGACCGTGCTATTCTGCGCCGGAAGTTCGAAAACACATTTCGGGCAGGATGTGAAAAATGACAGCTGCACGGTTCACAAGAAGGTGTGGTAAAATGCCAATGTTGAGAATCTGCCATGAAAATAACGTGAATATGCTAACTTACCAGCGTGAGTTGCGCAGTTGCCACAACACGCTTGTAAAACAGTCATTTTTTGGATTTTCCCCACCAAACTTGCAACATAGGCTTTTTGAGAGCCCCACTCATGAACAGTTGCACTGTCTTTTCATTACTCAGTCCCAAAAGGTGATTTCATGCAGTGACTGCAAAAGCACCTTTTAGAACCGAATAATGCCATGACGGTGCAAGAATTCATGAGAAGGGGTCCCAAAAACCCCATGTTGAAAATTTGTGGCCAAAATTCCCAAAAATCTCTGAGATATGCATTAAAGTTGAAAAACCCCTATTCATTCCATTATACAGCTTACCAGCATTTCCTCAGTTCTCGGTCAGCTTTGAAGAGTGCAGACGTGTTCCCAGTATACAGAAGATCGTCGCACTGGACTCTAGAGGTAAGCATGGGGTGAGGGGGGTGAGGGGAGGCAGGGTGCACAGTGGGTGGGTGCAGGTGCGGAGAGGGGGCTTGAGACTATGAGGGACCGTTTTTGTTTTACTGGGGAAAAAATGGAAAAAACCATCGTGGGACAGTTTTCCTTTGCAGGGCATTTGGCACACTGGGGTGGGCTCCCAGTGTGCCACCTAATCAGTTTGGGGGTGTCAGTAGCCGACCAGGAGTTGGGCACCCTGCTGGCACACATGGGGGGAGGAGGAGAATGCCGGGACGGGATTGGGCACCCCATCGGCACAGAAAGAAAGCGAAGCGTGAACCGAGGGGATTGGGCACCCTCGAATTCAACTGTTAGGAGGTTATGCCGACAGGGGAACCGGCGGCACACAAAGATGGGGGGGCATGAGCTGAGGGTACACCCCTCCCAATTCAACAATTGGGAGGGTTATGCCGACAGGAGTGGGCTCCCGCTGGCATCTAAAGACAGCGGGGGGGGGTTATGGAAACACGAAGTCAGCAGGCAGTCAGGCGGCCGCCCGGCTCGTGACCACACACATAATGGCGACGAGCATGGCAAGAAAAGACCACTGCATCTGACGAGCTTTGCTTGGATTGCAGCGGACCTTTTCTTAGATGTGCTTGCCCCATTATGTATGCATGGTGTGCGCTGGCATGCAGGCTGATTGAGCAATGCGGGACACACTTACTGGTGTGTGCCCTGCATTCACCAAACAGCGACCGCGCCTCCAACTCCCCACACTGTCGGAAGATGTTGGCTGCACAAGCACACCAGCATAAAAAAAAAAGATATATAGTGATACGGTATGGAGAATGTAGAGCTGGAACCAGGGTCAAAGGAATGTGGAAGGGACAGATATGGGGGTAGAAAAAGGGGAGAGGGAAGAGTCGATTATAGATGGGATCAGTCTTTTAACAGTAGTAATTAGAGTGTGCTTGGACTCATAGGAATCATTCTTTAGGGCAGACAGGCACAGGACTCCTTATTATGATGTAGATATAGAGATTTAAAAGCTGCTAGGCTGATGGGGTGAGTTAATTTCAAAGTTTTTTGCAGCTTGTTCCACAGTTGAGGAAGCACAAAGCTGATGGCTGCTCTGCCAATGAGAGATTTTGCTTTGTAAACATAAAGGCAGATATATGAGGTGCTTCTCAGGGCATACTTCCCCAGAGTGCACAAAGGTAAACAGACAGAGATATACTGGGGCAGTTTATTTGAGATAGCTTTGTACGTCCAAACTGCAGCATTTTTTTGCCATCTGTAAGCAAGGGATGGCCATCCCACTGCCGTGTACAATGCAGAGTGGTGGGTCGAGTATGGAAGACCCATGATAAATCAGGGATATTAAAGAGCAAAAATTGGTGTTTAACATTAAAGTGACTACTCAAAACTAAATGTGGTGCTACTATAGTATATATGCATTAAAAAAAACTTCATTAATGCACTAGTTGGGCTTAAAGCAACAAAAGTAGGGAAATTTGGCATTAGGGTTTCCAACCCTAACAGCCCACCCCCAACCGCAGGCAGCAACAGGTGTGGTGTGGGCCTTGGGGTTGTCTGCCCTAACACTTGATTTTTTGCAATTATTCAGCCTTTGATCTCTCGAAGGGAGGAGAGCTGTCATCCATTTTGGAGTAATGGCTTTCAGTGCTGCTACCACCAACATATTAAATAGGTATTTCTTGGCTGCCTCACCCACTTCCTTTAGATAAAGCTCCCATACTAGGTTGTAGCCATTGAGAGTTTGGGTGAGCTCCTACATCCTCCTGATCCAGATCTGGATTTTCATCCAGAACCTTCATAGTGCTGCAGGACCAGTAAATGTGGAAGGGGGCTGCTCTTTCCCACAACCTCTCCAGCACAAACCTGTGCTGTTTGTACCTATATGCTGAATTATGTCAGAGGTTAGGAAATATCTGCTAAGCAACTTCCATGTGAATTCTCTCCAACTACATGAGGATGTAGTTTTGTGTCACCTGCCAGATCTGTGACCATTCCGCAGGTGTTAGTGGGATGTCCAATTCTGATTGAAGTTGAATGTTGTCAACCCTGGAACTGCCTGTCTCTACATTCAACACAGAGTAGAGATGAGAGATTATGTGTTCTGCTTTGGCTTTTTGAGATAGGGATCTCAATTGTCTGACTAATGGGTATGGCTCTGTTCCCAGCTCTTGGAGAATTTCTGGAGTGTTGATAAATGATCTAAAATTTGCAGACCCTGTCTGGCCCAACCCCAAAAGGTGTTGTCCATCTGTGCAGGATAAAAATGGATATTCTTCCACAGGGATCTCTGTGTGTAATTTCTGCTTGGTTCAAAGCCAGTGCAGCAATGTGTGTTTTGTCTACCTATTCTGAACTGCCTCAATGTCCGAAGGGAATTGTGTTCCCCATGTGAGGAAATCTAAGTGTCTTGTTCTGTTAGTGCCTTCTTCAATTGCCTTCCACACCACCTCTTTTTGTTCATTTAGTAGATCTATAAGATTAACCAACTGGACAGAAGTATCCTACTCCTATAAATTAGGTAACCCAAATCCCCCTTCCTTCTTATGTCTCATCAGCGGAGACCATTTGAGTCATGGTTTATGATTTTGCCAAATAAATCTCTGTAGAACTCCAAAATATTATTTTCACTCTTTACTAGGAATCAGTAGTGGTAGGTTTTGATATAGGAATAAAAATTGGAGGAGCACATTCATTTAATAGCCTCTACCCTGTTGCTGAATGTTAATGATGGTAGGAGAGCCCAACTAATTTTATCTGAGAACACCTGATTTTTCTGTTTTCTGTAATTGGCTTGGTTTAACTTGTTTAGTCATGTAGGAATTTGAATTCCAATGTATCTCATTTGGTGTACATTCTACTGCCTCAGGAGCAGCTGTTTATTGTCCCTTGAGACAATTCCACTAAGTTGTAGAATTTCTGTTTTTTCATTTTAAAACCTAAGATTGCACCATGTTCCTCTACCAGGTTCAGGAAGGAAAGGGTAGTCCTTGCAGGGTCTCTTAAATACACCACTGTGTTGTCAGCATAAAGCAAAGTGTGATTCTCTGTCCCTCCTATTGTGTTACCTTTTAGTTCCTGACTGTCTTATTCCCTCTGCCAGGGGTTCAATACTAATAGAAAACAGGGGAGGGGATAATGGGCACCCTTTCTGCATTCCATGTTCGATTGAGAAATCTGGGGATATAGTTCTGTTCACTTTCAGCCTTGCCCTCAGTTATCTGTACAGCATGCTATGAGCTTTTAAGAAGTAGTCTCTGAATCCCATGTGTTGCATGGTACTGTGTAGGAAGGTCTAATTAAGACTGAAGGCTTTTTCAGCATCATTTAGCACAGCAATTTGTGGGTAATGGAAAGTTTTTCCTGCCTCGAGTGTGTTGAGCATTCTCTTAATGTTAACCATCAGATGCCTACTTGGAATGAAAACTGTCTGGTCTGGGTGAATGAGGGTATAGATTACTAGTTGCATGTAGGTGGCTAAAGTTTTTGTAAAAATCTTGTGATCTTGATTCAGAAGTGATATTGGTCTATATAATATGCATATTTCTTTGTCTGGTTTGGGGAGAACAGCAATCAAGGCATCATTCCATGACCCAGGTGCAGTGCCCTCCTTTTGGCAGTGCCTAGAGAGCATCCCTAGTAGGGGGCTAACTGTGTTGTGAATGATTTTGTAGAAATCCATGTTGAACTGGTCTAGTCCTGGAGCCTGATTATTTTTCAGATCTAGTATAACCCTGTTAGCTTCAGCATCACTGATTGGGGCTTCAAGAAGGGCTGCCTCTTCCTCTGACAACTTAAGAAGTTGTAAAGCCTGTAAAACAGTCTGTCTTTGCTTGCATCTCACTTGTCTCTTATTTTTATAGATATATTTTTTCAAATGTGCAAACATTTGGACAGTCTTGGGTTTGGTTTCATGTTTGTGAGATTATTGGGGCAGTCTGAGTTTTGTAATCATTCTGTCCGCTGCAGCTTTCCATAGCCTAGAAGCTAAAAAAGCCACCACTCTTCCACCTGATTCACAGTATTCAAGGACTCAATACCTTAATTGACCTTTGAATTTTCTAAGTATGTCCTGAAGTTTTGAGCAAACAGAAGGGATTTCATTTAGTGTGGTGTTCATGGTATGTCTTTTTATGTGATCTTTCTGATTCTAGTAATTTTCTTTCCAGCGTCTCCTGTCTGGTTCTACTCTGTTCTTTCTTCCTGGATGCCCAACTCATTATGTGGCCACACAGTACTGCTTTCATTGCATCTAATAGACCTGGTTCTGCCACCTCTATATCTGCATTAAACTGATGAAATGTTAGAATTTCCAAAATAATAATTTCTTTGAACAATTTGTCATTCGATAATGAAGAGTTAAACCTCCAGAGTGTTCTTCTTTGTTTGGTGCAAACTTATCTCAATGGAGATGGGGGCATGATCAGAAAGAATTGGGTGAATTTTGCTGCTAATCCTCTGTATGTTGGGTTTATGTGTTAAAAAACAGGTCTATGCATGAATATTCCTTATGTGGATGGGAATACAAGGTATAATCTTTTTCCTTAAGGTGCTGTTCCCACCATAAGCCCACAAGGCCCTGCTCTATCGTGTAGTTTCTTAGTAGTTTACTTGCTTTATTGTTTGTGTGGTAGTTTCTAGATGATCTGTCTAACTGAGAATTGACAACACAATTGAAAAACCCTCCAGTGATAATACACCACAGCTGAAGTGCCACAATTCTCTGAAATGGTGTTCAGAAAAGGGGAAGTGTCATTGTTGAGGCATATACCTTCAGAAGATGCAACACAAGGCCATGCAGCTGTCCTGTAATGAGCACCCACCTGCCCTCTGTGTTCTGTACCTCTAGACCCAATCCCTTCCTGATAAGTATTCTTATTTCTCTGCATTTGGCAGAGATGAGAGATGAGGCAAATACTTGACCCACCCAGCCTTGTTTCAACTTAGAGTGTTCTAGCTCTGATTGGTGCATTTATTGAATAAAAACTGTCACTCAGCAACCTGTGCAGTTCAGATATTATCTTTGCCGGCTTCACTACAGAGTTAATGCCCTTAAAATTCAAGGACATGATCTTAAGGCTACCCATCCTGATGTTTCATAGCCCTGCCAGACCCAAGTGGGTAAGACATTCTTGATAATTGGACTCTGCTTCTAAAAACTTGAATAAAGAATATGTAAAAAGAACAATTAGTAAAACTATATACAATAATTGTCCAGTACAGTAATATTGTTAAGTGAATAATGCAGAAGGAAAGAAAGGAGGGGGGAAAAAGAGTTCCCTCCATGATGTCACTAAAACTCTTAGTTGTGGATTTTAAGGTGACTTTAAGGGTTAACTATTCAGTCTTATAGGTCTATCAAGTTGCTTTTGAGCACCCAGGATTTTCCTTGGCACCTGAGAACCCTCCTCAAGCTTTCAGAATGAGGCAGACTCTTTATTTCAAAAGATAGTCAGATAGCCTCCCACAAGCTAGAAAGTAACAAGTTGCTCCAATCAACGAGACAAAAAGATTTAATCAAATTATCACATCTGGTCTGATTACATCCCCCCCCCAAAAAAAAAATCATATGTGATGTCTTAGAACAGGAAAGCAGTTATCAAGAAAAGAATAATATACAGCGGGTCTCGAGGGCATACCTTCCAATTGCTGTAGTGTAAATGTCACATAGCGCTATGGTTTTTATAGTCAGAGTTGCTTTAAGCTTGCCATGATTTACTGGCCTTTTGAATAATGTTAAAGCTATTTCTGGATACACAGAGTACTAAATCCTTGAATTAACTTAATGGTGGTATTCCTTAATATGAATTGTATGTGGCCCACTATAGGTAAACACATTATTCTTTAAAATAAGGATGATCTATGCATTTTGATCTTTTACTATGAATTTTGATGGTCATTGTAGTGATTCTTGATGCAGTGAAATTGAGTTGTATGCCCCAGGATTTAAACCCTCCCTCCAAGAAGTGGCTATTCAAGTTTGAGTTCTGGGCAGAGGAGCTGTCTCAGTCACCTGCACCCCTGGGACAGAGAAGGAGTGCCTCACACATTTAATAATCTGGCGAGGTTTACACCAGCATTCTTTCAATGTTTAATGATGGGAGCACCAGCATGCCAACTCGGACACTCCTCTACGCACTTCTGCTTTCTGCGTTTGCAGGAATGTTGTGACCGTAAAACTAATACATAAGTGGGGAAAGACTGAAATGTAGCTGGAGCCGCTGTTAAAAATAAATTAGGATCTTAATCTGCAATGTAGTGGACGAACTGAGTTATTGGTGTCATGCATGCACTTACCATTCACTGTCCCAAGGGGTTCATTGTATGGTGCCTTTCTATGTTGTCCCTGCTGTTAGCAATATCTTTAATTTGGCTGCGGTATCTCTTATCAACTCCCCCTATGTGACCCCTAGCTCATGTGTTGCTTAGATCACTATAGTGTCTGAGTGTTCCTGAGGATATTACCCCCACCCTCTACCCCTCCCTTTCAGCGTGACACAAAAGGTAGGTAGGAAAGACCCGGTTACAGACTTGATTATGGACCATTGGAATTTATTTTTTTCCTTTTTATTCCCCCCCCCCTTTGGAGCTGCTCTTCTATTGGACCTCTGTTCCCCATCTGCAGCTTAAAAATATAGATGCCTATCCCTGTCTGATGTCTGCTAATGTATAGTCATTTGTTGGTGACTGGCCTTTCCCTTGGAATGCAGCCCTCCATCAAATCCCTTACTCCATTGAGCAGTAATTATTAGGAGCCCTGTGATGGAGATTGTTGCCTTGCAACCAATTTCTCATTCCAAGCCCCTGGTTTGGGAAGAGAAGCAATGCCCTCAGGGGAGATAACAGCAGACCTGCATAAAGGACTCTGGTTTCTGTTAGGTGAGAGGTGATGCACACATACCAGCCCTTCAGAATATTCATGCACTTGCTCCAGCACCAAACTCCAAGCAGATACCACTGTAGGGAGTTCCTTATGAGAAGTGCGTGGCTTGTGGCTTATGTGGCTATTCCAAGTCAACTATGACCATGTCCAGAGACATCGTTGGTAAGTCAAGCTCACCATACTGCTCAGAGACTGTCAATTAGCCCATATAAAATGCTTAGTGTTGAGCATGTCCCCACCACCTCTGCAGTTGGTAACACCCTCCCCCTCCATAACAAAGGCTCTCCAAATCCCAAGCATAATCCCCAGAGTCCTCATAGCCCCTGTGAGCATTGCCTCAGTCATTCAACTCATCCTCTTCTCTTTCTGCAGGATGCATGAGCAGCATACCTCTCAAATGTCCCTGATTTTCAGGGATGTCCCTGATTTTGCCTCAAAATTTTACTCTGTCCCTCCTGAAATGTGTGTTTTTTGTGGCTAAACAGTGGGGACTTTAAGCACAAAACAATGTCAAGCATTAAAGTTATAGACTTGTTCTTCTTTAGAAAATGCAATTTGCACTAAGCCCCATATTCTACCAGCTTTCTGGGTGGATATCTCTAATTCTGAATATGTGTCCCTGATTTTGGTCCTTTGTCACTGATTTTTTTAAGCCTTGTCCCTGATTTATGAGGCAGGAGGTTGAGAGGTATGATGAGCAGACAACAAAGCCACCATTGTTGGAGCTGATTCATCTTGGCGGGAAAGTGTGATCCCGCCTAAGCCATTGTACACACTGTCCCCTGCCCCCAACTGACCACCAAGCTGCCATACATGCCTTCCCTCAATGTATTTCTTTAAATTAAACACACCCCTGAACCTTTTGTACAAATGTGGAACACTTAAATAGTGACCATCTAACCCTGTGACGCCCAGGGATCCAAAAAGGAAATGAGAGGAAAAACAAAAGTAATCCTCTCCTGTTAGTAGTGTTACTCTGTGGAGTACAGCTAAGTGACCCTGATCTGCCCCACCTAACAGCTGACTCTACTTATCACTGATGGCAGAAAGACAGGATTGGGCTCATCTAATGAGAGCCTAAGCACCAAATGGCCCCCATCATGTGCATTGGCAAGCCCAGGCACACAGAAAAAGACAGAAAAGAACAAGAAAAGGGGAGTTATTCTGAGGTGATCGGAAATTGTAACCTGTGACATAATGGATTCAACATAAAACATTAAGTTCCTTAAAACCTGGATTCCATTACTGTTATGTTGTGTTTTGAAAGGGAATATCGTATGTCTAAGTCCAGTGCCCTCTGGTCAAATTTCAGCCTTCCAGACTAGATTCGCCATTGATCCTGGTGTCCGATCCCTTTTTGCAATGTCCCAAGATGAAAGCTATATCTTTTCTTTAGGTGGTGGGGCAAGTCTTCATTAGGTCTAGATTGCTTTCTGTTTCTTCCTGTGACTTGGTAAACCATTTGTTGCAGTTCAAGCTCCATTTCCAGATCCAGGCAGTCTATTTAATTGTTTTAGCTGGGGAGGAGTGGAGACAAGGTTTTCATAAATTTGGTTCCTGGAGTCACCGAAGATTTTCAAGTTTGGATGGATCGAGGATTTGTGCCAGAATGCTTTTTTTTTTTTTTTCCTCCGCTGTTTCACTACCAGATTCACTTGCTGTCATTTTGCTTGCAGTGTAGGTGAGTAGTCTTGGTCAAAGTAGATCTGTTTTTAATTGACTAGCACCTTCTTTTGTTTCCAGGCTACTGACAGTATTTCTTCTTTCATTCGAAACTGGAGCATCCATGCTTTTATCGATCGGAGTCGGGTGTTGGGATCTGCAGGACGGGGATCCAGAGAGTGGTGTGCTCACTCGATTGTTAAAGGTAGATCAGCTGGCAGTTTTAAGACAGAGCATAACAAGTGGTCCGCAGATCCCCTCATTGAGGCAAAAGAATCCTCTGCTCCCTCCCAGACAGCACGCAGTCGAAAGCTTTTTCACCCGGCTCTGTTTTTGGTGTCTGCTAAGTGAAGTTGAATATCCTGGTCTCGCTGCAGCAGGTGTATGAGCACCCAATCCTGGGTGCCTTGATTGTCTGCAATTTCCTCAGCTTGTCTCTGAGTGTTAGATACCTTTTCATCTACATTTTTAAGGTACATTCTTAGGTCAGCTAAAGCCAATTTGATGGTTTGAATGGCTGTAATCACCTTCTGGACTGTGTCTGCTGCTCCCATCTGCTCCCCTTCATCTTCATCTTCATCTTCCGTCTCCTGTTCTGCTGAGGAAATTGAGGCTGGGGACTGAGACCGTGAGTGCCTGAGTCTCTTGGTTTTGGTGCAAGATTTCTCTTCTATTTGTAATTGTTTTAATTTTCCAGTCAGGTTTGGTGTACCATCCTTCTGTCATCTGGAGGCTATATCGGAAGCTTAGGGATCAGGTTTTCAAGCAATTTGGTGATGGAGAGGGGTCTTGGAGCTCGGAGAGTGCCCTGCTTCTCAGCTCATGACATCACTGGAAGTCCCAAATGCCTTTTTTTTTTTTTTTTTTTTAACTTTGCATATTTCTGAGCCTTTAAATTGTCAAACTTTTTAGTTCACATGAACACAAAATCAATACTGTCTATTTTAAAGAGATCCACCAAGATAAATATATTAATCGCTGCAGCTGATATGTAGGTGCCTTACCTCCACGGCATGCAGGTATTGTGAAGACACCAGGAGATAATCCATAACAGAAAAAACTGTAATGCTCATAAATTTTAGTAAACTGGGTCCCAAAGACGTCCCAGTTCTAAGTGCTGCCCATGACCCGTCCCTGTGCTCACTAACGTGATGATGAGATGCTAGGGCGAACACGGGGGATCACTCCATTATAGTCAATGGGCAGTGGCTTTCCAATCATTTTTGAATATTATAATGGCCACTTGGTAATGAAACGTGGGCAACGGTAGACTAACAAGGCCCTTGCTAGTCAACCGATGCCCATGTTACATTATCAAGTGGCCATTATAATATTAAAAACCAATCTGAAAGCCACCACCCATTGACTATAATGGAGTGTGCTCCTGTGCTCTCTCTAGCATCTCATCATCATGTTAGTGAGGATGGAGGCAGGGTATGGACGGCGCTTAGAACTGGGAAGTCCTTGGGATCCGGTTTACTGAATTTTATGAGCATTACAGTTTTTTCTCTTATGGATTATTTCCTGGCATAGTCACAATACCTGCATGTTGTGGAGGTGAGGCACCTATATATCAGGTGCAGGGGCTGAGCCTGGTAAGTCTCTTTAACATAAGTTAAAAAATGACTTTTTTCCTTCTAATGTTTAACATACTAATTTGTAGCTTATGTTTCAACATGATTCACACTTCCCAAAGAGGGATATCTTGTAGTTTTCACCTAATTTTTCTAATTATCTCAGTTTAAACAAAGGTATATAAATAAGCTCATGATTATTCATGAGCTATGGTTACAGTGACATTTTTGAAAATGTGGGGCACATAAGGAACTGTTCTTGCAATGTGAGAAGAGGAATGTTCAGAGTAGGTCCCCTTCTATATCAGTTATATAGCGGTACTGGGGGGCTGGTAGACAAAAGTGATCAGCCACTGGAGTCAAAATTCTTGTTTTAAATTTTTATTTAGCATCTCAATTGCACACAGGTCCTCACGTGTCCCAAAGTTTTGCCAAAAGGCTTCATCAAGGAAGAGGATGAAGGATTCAATCAATTCAAAATCATATTGGTTACTTGTTTAAACAGATTGTTCTAAACTCTCACAGATATTAATTCTCTTCGGAATATGCATGCCGGCAGTGGTTGGGATGTCATGATCCTGTCTCAGTATATTTGATATGTCTCTCTCTCTTACAGGGGACAGGAAATCGTTTCTAATTGGCAGCTGTTTAATAAGTTCTTATTTTCAGAAATGATATGAATTCTGCTAAATTATCCATATGTAACTGTACCTGAATAAAAAGTGGTACAAAAACTGTATTTTACATTGTTTTGTTTTTATGGGCAGCATTATGTTACAGTTCTTGTCATGGAACCTGTGATCTGGAGTTTTAACTGTTACGGTTTGTGCACAAAATGCTAATTATGAACTGTTGACCTATCAGAACTATGCTTACTGTTCTGTGCACAAAACAGTGACATAGTTAAAACTCCAAATTACTGGTTCCATGAAGAGAGCTGTAACGTAATGCTGTCCATAAAAACAAGACAATGCAAAATAGTTTTTTATCACTTTTCATTCAGCTACAGTTAAATATAGATAATTTACTGGAATGCATATTGTCTCTGTGAATAAGAATTTTATAAACAGCTGCCAACTAGAAATTATTTCCTGTTCTCTTTAATATCCGAAGACATTATTTAAAATTATTCATTAAATTGCATATCACCATACTTATCTTAATTCAGTGTCCCTGGTAAACAGGAGAAGAGATATTACAGTTCAGGAAATTATACACATGACGCTGCACATGTTATGGACATCTCATTTAGTCCCTTGTCCTTCTATTGTAATTCTTGCTATTGATTATCATTCATTATACTCTGACCAACTGCAGCCCACCTGTATATGCCATACATTAAATCTGCTATACGAATTTAGAGTTTCTCTGCAGTTGGCAACATACCTTGTCTGCAGTTCTAATTTCTTTCAGCAACTGGGGTGTCCTCCAAATATATTATATTCTACAACAAAGGCAGCATTTATGTTTCATTTTATATTAAAGAGGCAGCTTTTTGCTCAGACCTTCCAACTGCAAAACTCCTTGTTAGGGTCCCTATATTCATTAGCAACATTATAATGTTTTGTACCTTCTATCACACTGCTCATTTGTTTCTAAGCTATTCCATTAATTTGAAATGCCTAATATTGCTTTTCAGCATAACCTTGTTGTATTCCCTTTGTTTTCTTATTTCATTTCCTTCTTATATTTCATTGTTCTAATAAAAATGCCATTGGTGTTTTTCTCGGTTCATTCATGCAGCACATCAGAGATAAGCTGACAGTTATCAAAGCACAGAATGTATCATACAATACTTCATGTGTTTCCTAATATTTAATCATATATAGTACGTAATGTCCTCTTGTCAGCACAAGACACTCTTTCATACCCGTCTCCTGCTGATACATTTTCTGCATTCAGACATATTTTGTCTGTTTTTTCTTAGTATGGTTCTTTGTTAGAACAATGGGGAAGTTGTTTTCATTTTTAATCTTGTTTTTAATTGCTGCTCAAACTGTGTGTAGTTCTCTCACAGGTACAGTCACCTTGTATTCATGATCTTTGAGCATGGCAGTCAGCCTTTACAGACTGCACTGTCTTTTCATTAGTAATGAACTTAAGTAGATCTGGGACAGAGAGGCGAGCAGTCCTACCAATCTGCAAGCCCAGGGATGGACATCAAACATGAATTCTATGCCCTGGTACATGGTACAGAAGAGTACTGCTGGTTGCATAGCAACAAGCAACAAAGCAGGATCACCATAGCCGAAAATCAATTTGGTCAGAGGGTGCATGCCCCCCACCCCTGAGTCCCAGTGGTTATTAGTTAGTGTTGGCAAGTGATGGAATTGGGGTACGTATACTGGCCTAACAATGATTACACTTTAAATTTCATCCTCACATCTGTTTAAAAAAGCGTAAGTAGTTTAATAAAGGAATTCACTCTTCTTCACATGTTACATGCTGCATGTGTCCATGTTACATCCTTTCTTAATTGAAATATTTCATCTGCTAACTTCAGATCTCTACTTTAATAAATGATCCTTTTTTAAAATAGTAAACTTTATTTGCTTTTTTTTTTTTAATCACTGCTTTATTTCTCCTCACTCTGTGTGGCCCCCATCTGACAGACTTTCCCAGTTCTGCCCCCTGGAATTACCAGGGCTTACCTTATGCCCAGTCCAAGAGCGGTGCCTGCGGAGAGTCTGTTGTCATCCTGCTGCCTTTTTGTTTTTCTCCCCTTATTTCCTGAGGACCCCAGGAGAAGGACACATGCATATGGAGGCACACATGCACCTTACAGCCCCAGTAACAGCCCTCTTCCACCCGCCCCATAGGCCTATTACCACACCCTCACTTGCACAGCCCCTCGGCCTCTACCAGGTGTGCCGTGAGTGAGGATGCCACCCCACCTCCCGGAGGAGGCTGCCTTAAGCTACTCCATCCTCCACCACCCCGGTGCAGACCTCTGACAACCCCGGCTTGCTGTTGAACCCAGGTCACCAGCATGCCGCAAGGTGAGACGTCCAGTACCTCAGCCCTCTGTGCCATCGGGCCATAGTTTATTTACTTTTTTTAATTTTTAACAAAATACAATCCAAAAAAAAAGAAAAGAAGAAACAAAAACAGTGTTAACAATAAGGAACCAAAAATACGAGGCTATGAAACGAGGCCTACCTGTTCTAAAAACATGTTCAAGCAGGCTCAAGGATAATAACAATACAATGATGCATATGCTTAACAAGGGTAAAAGACAATAGTATTAACTAAATGATGTAGATAAAGCATAAATTAATGCCATATACAGTTTGATTTATGAGTTTGTCAGTAATACATCTAATGTACGCCACCTAGACTGATATAGGGAGTTAACGTTTCTCATAGAGCATACCATTCTTTCCATCCTGAGAGCTTCCAGGAGAGCATTGTGCCATTCGATATAGGATGGTACTTCCTTATCCATCCAATGTTTAAGTATAAGTTTTTGACCATAGCTGAAATGAGGGAGATATGGTACTTTCTTGTGCCAAACAAGGATTCCAGGTTGAGCACAATTAAACAAATTTGAAGGATGAATGCATTTCCAGCCATAATAGTGAATGCAGTTTTTGTTGGATTTCAATCCAGAGAGGCTGGGCTTTGAGACAGACAGTCCCACAAGATGTGTTTCAGCAAGTCTCTATGCAGTTTACAGAACAGAATGTGGTGCACACTCAAGGAACTTAGTGGAGTCACAAAAATATGTTTCAAAGTATGTTTTACTGAAAACTCTAGCATAACAGCATATTGCATCAGGTAACACAACTTCCTGGTTCACTGCAGACTGGGGACTGCACTGAACCAGGAAGTTGTTACCCGATGCAATATGCTATTATGCATATTCACATTTCTTGTGACTCCACTATATTCTTTGCGTGCACACCACTTTCTGTTCTGGACTTGTGTGTGGAGGTCAGCCACCTCCTTGTGGTGCTACACCTGCTGGGCCCAGCAGTATCACAGCAAGAATCTTTTGCTTTGTTTGTCTCTATGCAGTTTACACCTGGAGCAAATGTCTGTGGGTAATATGCCCATTTTACACCGTTTCTCTGGAGTGTAGTAGAGATTATAGTTGATTATGTATGGTATTGATCTATGGCCATAACATTTAAGATATCTAAGGCTGTTTCTCCCTTAGTCCAGTATGGTTTTAGGGCTTAAAATATCAGGGAACTCAAATTGTCAGTATTTACTAGCTGTATTCTCTACAGGACTAGTGAGAGTCAATAATATTTTATATAAAAGGTAGGTGGCATCTCATTGATTTGCTAGTGTTAGCAGCCCACCCCAGCTAGCAAACTACCTAAATCCCCGTGGTCTGTGGTCTAGTGCAAAAGCAGGTAGTATTGGAGCTGCATGAAGGGAAAGACAGGTAATAGAGAATGAGCTACTATTTGCTTAAGTTTATTGTACAAAACTAAGGAATACATCTCCAAAAACATAAGATTTCCCAGAGGTACTCTGCCCAAAAAGTTGGCTGGTATCAATTTCTGCAGTATTGAAAAATTTGAATTACCAACCATTGTGAATAGGCCTGGTACCCAAGAGCTAATGGAGCTGTTTGCCTACAAGCATAGAGGATTCTATTGTTATGTGTTTCAGTGTCTTGGGGAGTTTGGCCAAGGGGGTACTGAGTAGAGCTCTCATAAGTATCCCCACTTTTGTACATAGGCTGATCTCCATGACCTTCTATTGTGGTTGATATGTTGGTTGATCACTCTGATTTGAATGATTCCTCCACCAGAGAAACTGACTGGCTCAGGTAGCTAAATATAGATATAAATGTGGGAGTTGTAGGCCCCCATTTTCCATCAAGCAGGTGACTTTATGATATGCCCTTCTTGGGGTTCCCCCATAGAGAAAAATAGATAGAGCAGCTTTTACCTGCACAAACCAGGTTGTTGGCAATACACAAATTAACATCCCTATGGGGTACATTACTCTTGGCAGCACATTTAATTTAATTAAGTCTACCCTGGCCCAGAGAGTTACTGTAATGGCAGAGCTTGCCAGCGAGTTAAGTCTTGTTTCATTCTAGTGAGGAGTGAGTCCAGGTTCTGACTGCACATAGAATTGGCATTGTTAGTTATGAGGATCCCCAGGTACTTGATTAATTTGGAGCACCAAGTACCACCCCATTGAAGTGACAGGTCTTTTCTGATGTGACAGTTAGGAGTCATGATATTAGTTTTGCGAGGTTTCATTTGTAACCTGACAAGCGACTAAATCCTGCAGTAATTTAAAAGCAGCTTAGAGTGATTCAGAGGGTTTCAGCAGATGCAAAAGTACATCATCTGCATAAGTGGAAACTTTATAAACCTGTCCTGCCACATCAATCCCACTGATTTTCTCCTCTGTCAAGACACGTCTGGTCAATGACTCCAAGTATAAGTTTAACAGATGGGGGATAGAGGGCATCCCTGTCATGTAACTTTTCCAAGCACCACTGGGGATGATGGAGTGCTATTGTACCAAATTCTAGCTGTGGTGTGGGAGTATAACCTGATAACACATTCAACAAAGGATGAGTGAAAACCAAAGTCTTTTAAAGTTTCAAATATCAAAGGCCTTCTCCACAGCCAGGGAAAGAAGTACTGCTGGCTGTAGTGAGTTTCTGGATATGGCAAAGATGTGGGCTAGTTTGCAAAGGTGGTCTGCAGTCAGTTGGCCTTGCATGAAGCCCACCTGCTGCAGCTGGATTAGTGTCTGCCAAACTCTATTGATCCTAAAGGCTAAAATCTTTGCCAGTATTTTAATATTAATATTTAAAATTGAGATAGGTCAATAACTAACTATTCATGTGGGGTCCTGATCGAGTTTGGGGAAGTGTGAGATTAACGCTTTCGGTAACCTAGGGTCTAGATGTTTCCCTTACTTGGCCTCAATAAATAGGGCTGGGGGAGGTCACATGATAGCTGCCTAGGATAGACACTCTCAGTGCTTGCTCCTGCCTTTTTCATCAAACACTATTAATTTTAACCACTTACCTTGAGTAAGTTTACTGTGTTGGAGAGTTCATGGCTTTTATATATTCCACTACCACTGCCGGTGCTGTTTTCGAGTCAACGATGGACACAGAGATGAAGATGGCTATTCCCTGATGCATGCCGTCACCTACACTGGAATGAGACAATAACTCCAAGCAGGCTAAGGTGAAGCTGACTGAGGCCACTACTAAATCTACCCCCCAGGCCCTGCTTACCGAGGTGAAGTTCATGGAGGAGCTGTCTCCCATTAAGGATGCGCTTCAATTGTTAGTGGCAGAGCTGCAATCCTTGCAGGTTTCTATGGATGCTGTAGCACACCAAAACATTGGCAATGAAGCATGGATCTCCTCCCTGGATGACTGGTATGCTAGATTAGACCCTGAAGTTATTACTTTGTGTCAGAAGTTAAAGATGGAGGACCATATGGAGAACATTGACGGGCATTCCAGAAGGAACAATGTAATGGTGCTGGGGCTCCCGGAGGGGGAGGAGGGCATGGCAGTGAACTCTTTTGCCCAGAAACTCTGTGGGTGAATTTTGTGTCCCTCTACAAACAGGCCCAGCTATATTATCAAAAGGACACACAGGTCACTTTGTACAGTACCCCCGCAAGCATCTCCTCTGAGACCCCTGATTATTCTGCTTCTTAACTTCCTCGACAAGCAGTACATATTGGGGAAAAATCAGAGCAATACAAGAACTGCAATGGGAGGTTAGGAAGATCCATGTGGTGCAGGACCTCCCATATTCAGTCCACAAAAGAAGACCTGCCCTTCACCCCATGGTTTCTAAGTTAATTGTGACAGGTATATGTTTTAGGGTCCAGTACCCATGTACTCTGCAAGTTCAACACAATGGACAATAGATCAACTATGGCACGCCAGAACACATAAGTGGGGAACTAAAGAAAATCTTCCCAGAGTTGTTTAAATGACTGTGATGTGGCTTTCAATTGTTATTGTTTGTTTCTTTTTTTATCAAAGAATTGTATCTACTAGCCTGCTCCAGGGTTGGAATGGTTGGACCTGACTGACTGTCAGATTTAATTCATGAAGGGCAGCCCTCTTTTAGTTTTGCTTCTTGTTCCCTTTATTCAGTTTCCCTGCCTTTATGTATTTCTAGCACTTAGATAATTATGTGATGGAGATAGAGTGGGCTAGTGCAAGGGAGCCTGGGCTGTACCATGGTTTTACTTTTAGAGGAGTTCTTTTCTGTTCCTTCAGATTTCCCCCAGCAAGGATGTCATGCTGTGGATTACAATTTATCAGCACTTCCCAGTGCTTTATGGTACATTCCACTCTGAACTGTTCTCATCAAGGTTACTCTCCCAATATCGTTCTGCTACTGTACTAATAGAGGACCTACGGTATGGCCTGACAGACTTGCCCACTGCTTCAGTGATGATTTGAATACCAAATGCTTACATCACAATTTGCTACAATGACAACTGCACAGATGTTTAAGAACTTTAAGTGTTTTGACAGTTGAGGCTTACTTATTGTGTAGTTGCAGTTTAATATTAACTTCTGAGAAATGGTAGTCAATATGTATTATCTGCCAACCTATAGATCTTTATCTTAAGAAGTATGTTGGGAGCCTGGGAGTTTTCCTTTTCATGACTCATCATTACCTTTTTACTAGTGGTATTGTTGCATTATTGCTCTAGTTCCAGCATTTGTATTGTTATTGTAGTGTATTGTTAAAGTGGTTATTATTTTGAACTATATTTGGCTTTGGTGGAGGGTGGGAGGTGGGAGTGCATGTTTTGGGTGGTAATGAGTTACATCACAACTCATCAGGGCATTGGAGTGTGGTCTTTAGGACTGGAGTTTTGGATGGCTTTGTTGTGGGGGGTACTATTATTACTGGTTTGGTTCTATAGGTTTTTTTCCTGGGGGGGTTAATCTCTTTATTGATTTCACAGAGTTACTTCCACTTGCCTTTACAAAGGAGTTATAGTTTAGGGAAGGGGGTTTTGGAGTTTTGCAAGTTCTTGGGCTACAGACTCTATGGTTCCAGTTAGGTTTTATTCAATTGTTACAGTACTTGGCTCCAATATTATATCATTCTGATATTCAATTTTTGGGGTAGGGTTAGGTAGTTTTGATTCTATAAGGGTAGGTTTTCAACTGAGACATGTTCCTTCTATTCAGTTTAGTCTACCTTATTTGAGGAGGGCATGGTTGGTGAATTTTATGGGTGTTTCAACTAAATAACATGAGATATGTCACATGGAAAGTTAAGGGTACCCACTCTAAGGTGAAGTGATACCAAATTTTAAAACATCCTAAATTACCACACTGTCAAATTTCTTTTCTTCAAGAGACTCATTTGCTTGCTTTGGAGGGGCTTCTCTTCTGAAGGCAATCAATAGGACATGTTTTTGTGGCCTGGAACTCCACCACCCAGAGAAGTGTGGCCATATTACTTACTAGAGAGTTCTGGTTCCAAATGACATCCTGTGTTACAGATCTGCAAGGGTGGTACCTCATGGTGAAGAGGGTTTTGGACCACTCTGAGGTCCTGTTGGGATGTATTTATGGTCCCAACAAGGACACTCCAGAATTTTTCACCAATTTAAGTACCTTATTAGCTCTTTTTCTCCATGTTCCTATCTTTCTGGCTGGGAAATGGAACCTGATAATAACCCCTGAGTTAGATAGGTCTGGTCAGAAGGGACTGGGGCTGTCCCCACTCAGCGATCCCTCCATGATATAATGGATACAGTAGGCTTGTGTGACCCATGGCATATTTTGCACCACTCTCTGCATGGGAATATACCTTCTACTTGCAAGTTCACAAACCTATTCCCATTTGGATTATTTTCTCATTACCCGTAATATACTATCTGGGGTTGTGAGTGGAGGAATAGTTCTGAGGGTGCTCTCCAACCACTCTTCTGCTTGGGTGGAGTGCACGTTGTTACCAAACATCCACAGATACACCATGTGGAAACTAAACACTCAACTGCTTAAGGATGATGGGAGATGGCCAAAGTTAAGAATTTGATATCTCAGTTTATTACCCATAATGCCGACTCTATCCTGAAGGTGGACAAGATATGTTGGACCTTGAAGTGTGTTTTGAGGGGAGAATTTATTAGAGTGGTCTCCACAAGGAAGGGCACACAGGAGGCTGCCTTGCATCTCCTGTTAAATTGCATTACAACTTTAGAGGAAAGTTTCTCTCCTGATGACTCCAAGGAGGATCACTCAGCTTTATTGCTTGTGTGGCATGAATAGACCACAAGCCTGAGGGAGCAGGTGGAGTACTCCCTTTTAAAAACCCAATTGCGCTATGTAGACCAAAGTGAGAAGGTGAGTCAACTTCTGGCCTAGCACCTGCAGAAGCAGGAAACCTCCCATACAATATTAGCTATTGCCTCATTAACAGACCAATCCCTTAAAACATCTCCTAGAGAAATTGTCCAGGAATTTGAAAATTTCTATCCCCAGTTATATAGTCCCCCAATCAATGCACTTTCTGATGAAGATATTTGGAATTATCTGTCCAGTACACCTCTTCCTCAATTATCCTTGGAACAGAAAGCCATCCTTAATAGACCAATTTCACAACTAGAAATTGTGGAGGCTATTAACTCTCTCCCATTAGACAAGATGTGAGGACCCGAAGGTTTTCCGTTGAATTTAAAAAAAAAAACCTTTGTTAAAGAATTGGCACCGATTCAACAGCTTTTTTCCTATTTTTGTGAATCTGGACTCACAGATCCTTCCTTATTAGAAGTAGTTATTGTATTCTTACCTTAGCTGGGCAAATCACCAGAGAAAGTATCTTATTACAGAAATATCTCCTGTATGAACTGCGATGTTAAAATCTTTGCAAAAACTCTGGCTACCAGAATTGCACAAGTTTGGGAGGGTTTGATTAGCCTGGAACAGGTAGATTTTGTAAAGGGATGGTCCTCTGCAGACTACCTGTGCAAATTGTCTCATATTTTCTCCGTATCCAGGGAGGCAGATCACCTTATGGCTCTGGTCTCCCTGGATACAGAGAAAACTTTTAATGGGATGAATTGGGCCTTTATATTCCATGTTTTAACTAAATGTGGCTTCCCCCCCTACTTTTATTACGTGGATTCGGGTCTTGTACTTGAAACCTAGTGCAAAAATATATTGTAATAGGGTGCTATCTTCATTATTCCTTCTGAGCTCTAGAACCTGGCAAGGCTGCCCACTGTCCCTGCCACTGTTTAATTTATATTTGGAACCCCTGTTGCTTAACCTCAAAATGTCCCTCTTGATAAAAGACATCCTGATTGGCCCATTTGACATCAGGCTCTCAGCATATGCTGATGACATCTTTGGTTCATAGTAGAGTATGAGTTCTCATAGACAATTTGCCTTTTATTGAACGTACCACCTTGTTGCCTTTAAAGGTGGAACATATATTGTATGTCTCCCATGTACTGGTCTACTCTATACTTGAATGTAATAATGTTATTGCTGTCTACTACACTATGTCTAGGCAGTGTGTTCCAGATATTAATTATCCTTTGTGTATAAAAAAAAAGGAATTACAGCATTTCTTTTGACTGGTTGATGAGCAATGGTCTCCATGAGACTTTGATCTTTTATTGCCTTAAAAGTTAGGCAAAGGTCACCTCTAGTCTGTCTATAGCTTGTGGAATATAACCCCAAATGCTGTAATCTTTTTTTATAGCTTCAGTGTTGTAGTCCTGTGAATTTGTTTTATTTTCCTTTGTACTCCTTTTTTTTTTTTTAGTTTTTTGCCTCAAACAGTAGTAGATGCACAAAACTGGGAACAGTATTCAATATATGGGAGAACCAGACTACTATACAGTGGTAAAATTACTTCTGGTTCTCTACTTTTGATGTTTGACAAAATACAGCCTAAAGTTGTTTGGCATTTTTTAATGATTGCCTTAACATGTTCATCAAAAGTGAGGTTATCGGTAATTAATATCCCCAAATCTGTTTCTTCTGAGGTGCTTTCTAGCACATGTTTGTCTAGTGTATAGGCCAGTCCTAGATTTTTTTAACCCAAAATGCATAACTCCACATTTTTTTATATTAAATGTCATTTTATTTATTTTAGCCCATTCGGATAGTTTGTCTAAATTTTCCTGAAGCTGTATACCATCTGTTTGTGTTTGTACAAGACTGCCTAGTTTGCAGTCATCTACATATTTACTAAGTCATGCATTTCCAGATGGCTGTAGTGTGGAAATCATTATGTTAAATAAAGTTGTCCCCAGGACAGAGCCTTGTTGTATTCCACTTGCAACATGCCCCCAGTCCAACTGGTGTCCTCTCACAGTTACTCTTTGTCTCCCGTTATATAGCTATGATGTCATCCAGTTTATTATATTCTACTGCAGCTTGATTTTTATAAAGTTGTTCAATAAGTATTTTGAGTGACACTTTGTCAAAAACTTTGGCAAAGACCAGGAAGATCACTTCAACTGGGATCCCTTTATCTAAGGCTGCACCTACTAGTTAAAAAAATGACATCAAATTGGTGAGACATGACCTGCCAGGAATAAATCCATGTTGTGATATATCTATTATTTTATTCTGATTAATATGGTCAATAATACGATGTTGTACAATTTCTTTCCAGAACCTTTCCAATGACCGATGTAAGACTTATAGGTCTGTAGTGTCGGATCTTGCACCGTTTTTGTGAATCTTGCTCCACCTCTCTGACCTACCACCTCCATTCCTGCCATCTTGAACATTATAAAAGATTTTATTAAGTTCTCGAATTATAATCTTATTTTGGATAAGACAGTGGTAATGCCATTAAATTCCAGGGTATTTAAGTCGGATATTCTAGCTCTTCATCTCACCTGGGCAAGCCAACTTAAATATTTAAGCCTTGCCTAGTCTCCCACATTAATGAAAAAGCTGAACTTTGATGAGCTGCTTGTTAGAATTAAGCAGGATTTGGACAGATAGTCCTTCATTTGCTTATCTCTTTAGGGTAGGATAAGTATTATTAAAATGAATGTCCTTCCTTGTTTGAATTATTCCTTGAATTTACTAAATATTTTCCTTCCTTTTTAGTTGGTTTAGGAAAGTCCATAGTTTTGTTTCTACTTTGGAGAGAGAACCCCACTCAGCGTGCTAATGTGTGTCTAGGGGCACCAAAATGGTTGGGAGTGCTTAGGTTGCCTAATGTTACATGAGGTCCCTGCACCCTAATTGGTACCCTCATAGGTACACCATAGACAGCTAATGCTTAGGTGTAGGTTATACTAATATTTAGGGCTAAGGGCATCTACCATCCAAGAGCTGATGTCAGGATATGAATGCATATTGTTGTAATACACTTTGCTTGCTAATACACATATATTCTGCCATGTATTTTTTGTGTATTTCTTACTTGTCAGATGCCAAGACGCCTGTGTCCTTGGATTTAATTATATATGTAAGACGGCATTGCCATCTTTTGGTGATTTGTACTACTACACTGAGTTATGTAAGGCTCTGTATAAGAACTCTTTTGTTCTCAAACTGATGACTTTACAGAATTGTATACTGTTATCTTGGTCCATGGAGCCACCTCTAATTTAGCCAGTAGGGCTCATCTCTGTAACTAGAAATGTTTCTGTCTTTTGGTAATCATAGTAATTATCATAGGTATATAATGTAATGCATAAGCCTTACACCTCGGAGACCTGAGAGACCCCAAGAGACAACAGAGAAACCTTGAGGCGTAGGGAATGCTTAGCACTGGCTCCCGGTTTGCATTGGTAAGAACTGCTTAGGAAAACTGTGATTTATCCCTTGGTAGTAATGAACTTGTTTATTACTCTAATGCAACATGTCTGTGATTACTTGCATTCCCAATATCGTCAAGAATCTGAAAGTGAGGTTTAGACCTCTCAACACTAAGTTCTTCCTATATTATCTAGAGATACTGCTATTTCCCCAGATAGTCTCCTTTTCATTTCTTTCAAGCTCCTTCTACCTCAGCTTCATGACTTAGTTATTCTCACATCCTTGAAGGTCCATGATCAATTATGTCAAACCTTACATTACAATAACCTCTTGGATATCTTCCAGCCGAATAACCCAAATTTTCAGTTAGGGAGTGACTTCTCATGTCTGATAATTCCCTCATTTATTGAGGGGAAAAAAGAGAGCGATTTCCTCTCTGAAGGCCACCTCAGTATTAGCAAAAAGCTATTAAAGATGTTTAATCTTCTGCCTAAATTTATTTTCAGGGTTTACCAACTTCAGCATCTTTTGATTGGCTGGTTTGGTACAGCCCCCTGATCTAATAATCTGGGCAACTTTCTTCTAATGTTGCAATCCCTGGTTTGGCAGTCCCACTCAGTAGCCAAAATTACTTCTACCTTGTTCCCCAAACTCTATCCAGAGTGCACAGGATCTTCCTAATATTGGTCTACATCATTCCCTGTGATTCCCTTTAACTGGGAGCACATCTGGACAGATCTTTACCTTTGCATGAAGAATGACAAGCTCCGTCTAACCCACTTTCATATCTTACACAACATTTATTTCTCTCCAGTTAAATTGGCTAGGATGGGAATAATGACTTCCTCCCTCTTTACCAGGTGCTGGCATGGAATGGGATCTTTACTTCATCTTATATGGGAATTCTCCAAGATAGCCCCCCCATGGGATAAGATTAAACAAAGGGTGGACCCTTTTTTGGTTCTAAAGGATTATTTTACCCCTGAAATTTGTACTGTTAGGGAATACTCAGGTTTGGGGTTAAGGAAAGGAAATATTCTCTATCCATGATTTATTTATCTGTGAAGAGAGTTTTGCTACACCACTGGAAAGATCAGGTGGATATTTCTTATATAGAGTGGGTTAACAAGGTGTTGAGTAATCTTTGCCTTGAGAATATGATAGCCAGCCTCTGAAATATAATGGCTGGTTACAATAAGAAATGGGGCAAACTGGATACCTTGTTTTCTATTGTGGATCTTCACCTTGAGTGGATTGTTGGAGCACTTCCTTCAGCCTGATACAACATATCTTTATGCATAGCATTTTGTTTTTATCTTGGGGTTAATTATCTTGTCCCTCATCATTTATGGAAAGTGGTTTTGGTTTAAGGAGTAGACTTACAACCTTGTATTGGATCATTCTCCATTTTATTTTGGGGGTGGGGAAGGGGTTTTGTGTTTGTTGTTTTGTACTTCTTGTGTTGCAATATAAATAAAGCATATTCAATTTCAAATAAATAAATAGGGTTGTCACAGTATTCAGTAATTCAACACTTAAGACCTTGTAGAAGTTGGGTGAAAAACCATCCGGCCCTGGTGCTTTGTCTAGGAGGAGGGATGAGATGACTTTCTGCACTTCAGCTGGTGAGATTAAAGCCACCATTACCTGTTGTTCCTTTGTGAGTTTGGGCAACTTACTGTCCAGAGAAATTGTATCTCAGAGGGTTGTACAGGATTTTCTGTGAAATAGAGAAAAGCACAAAATG
The DNA here is from genome assembly GCA_016271365.2 of Neoceratodus forsteri. Classification (NCBI taxonomy): domain Eukaryota; kingdom Metazoa; phylum Chordata; order Ceratodontiformes; family Ceratodontidae; genus Neoceratodus; species Neoceratodus forsteri. The sequence continues at coordinate 58,407,552 of JADMNL010000027.1, read as the reverse complement.
CTTCCGTGATTACTCTGGGCTTAGAAAGAAGTTGTCCTGATTTAGCTGTAGTAGATATAATCAATCTACTAGTTTCTTGTTGCTTTAGTCTAAGAGCTAACAGCTTTCCAGCTTTTTCTTTTTTGAAATTCAATATTTTGTTGAATTTACATTCCACATATCCAGAAAGGAAGCTACAGGATTGACTGTACACATTATTGGCCAGGGTAGATACAGAGTAGCATACAGTACATCAGACTGTCTCTGGATCCAATAAAACCAAAACAATATCAATACCCCTATGAACCCTCCCCATCCCCCTGGAGTGTGCCTCATAAACATAACAACACAAAAGAAATGTGTGAATTAGAGAATAACAGTCGGCACTTACCAGAGATGAATAAGACCAACCAATTAAGGTAAACAGAGACATGTACCTTCCATATTTCAGTTTAAGTATAGGGCGTATAATTTACCCCATTTGCGATTAAATACATCCATACAATTCTGAGAACTAGCTATCAATCTCTCAGTATTGAAGCAAAGTGACATCTTCTTCAACCGTTCTTCATGTGTTATAACTGATTGATCCACCCAATGCTTGAGAACCAATCTTTTAACCACAATAGAAATTAAGGCCATGTGAAATCTACGCTCTTTAATATTAATGGTCGAGAGCATCCCAAGGATACATATCTGTATAGTAAATAGGTCTCATAATCCCAATAAAGGATCTAGGTTAGATTGAATAGCATTCAAGAGTGGAGCCACTTTGCTTACAATGTCAGAAAATGTGAATCAGGTTCCCTTCAGATAAACCACATCTGGTACAGGTTGCCACAGGAAGCCTACCCAGCTTGGCTAGCTTAACTGGAGTGTAATTCACATTTAAAATATGGTACTGAATAAGTCTGTGTCTATCTTAGGTAAGATACCTATGTAGGTCCTTCCAAACCTGACTCCAGTTGGGGCTAACATCAGTCAGAAGGGAAGCCCAAACTTTGGAACCCAGAAGAGCATTCAGGAAATTGATTCCCAAAAGAAAAGAATAAATAACCGATATGCCATGGGGTTTACTGGCGTATCCCTGTACCTGTTTCAAAAAGGTCTTAACTCAAGATTGTGATAGCACAACTCCAAAATTGGACACCATAAGGTGTCTCAACTGAAACACTTTGAAAATATATTTCTGAGGGATGTTGAATTTAGCTATTATGTCTGGGGATGACAAGAGAGCGGTTTGACCATATAGGTCCTCTACTGAAACTTCCTGTAACTAAGGAAGCCAATCCAGAAAAAGTAATGAGCCCCCAATTTTAATATTTGGATTCTGAAAAAGGGGTTGAGCCATGTCTTTTTTATGTGAAATATTAAAAAAATTCCAGCATTGTGCTAAAACCTTAATGGAAGCTCCCACCACTGAATCGGTATGGAGTTTGGTCAGCTTTTTCTTCTTGATTGAGGTACTTAGTCTTTGCTTTGAATATAGCGAATTCTGCATTTTCTCTTAGCAGTTCATTATTTTCTGCTCTGACTTGGTTTAACTGCATAGCCCTATCTGATGACCTGACCCCTGACACCATTTTTTCTAACTGTTGGATGTTCTGTAGGAGATTTCTACCCTCCTCTTCCCATTTCCATTACTTAGTTGTTGCTAATATAATCAACTCCCCTCTTATTTATTTTTTATTTATTGAGTTCTTGGATTACACCCATGAGCAGTTTCTTATTTATGGGTTCCATGTCAGTTACAATGACAAAGGTACATCAAAACAGTACTACAGGATTTAGACAAGGCAACAGTAAGATACAGTAATACATTTTTAGACAGAGTTTCTATAATGAACACACCAAATTTAGGATCATAGGCAGCAAGTAACTTGTACGAGTCAAAGTCAGGGCATCCTACTGGATTGCATGAGAGGAGATGATAGTAGGAAGATAGTGGTAAGGGTACAAGTGGGTGAGTAGGGAGTGGGGGGAATATAAAGAATGGGTGGGGTAGAGGTGGCAAAGATTGTGAGGCAGGGTGGTGACCTGAATGCTAAGAATAGGTCACATCAGATGAGTAGGTTAGACATGATATAGGAGTGCTAGGATGCCCTTGAGGCACAGGAGGAGTGTTAGTGGAGGCAGCCACAGCTGCTGGTTGAGATAAGGTGCTGTCATAGTTTATATTTGAAAACACCAATAGTTGCAGCACCAGAAATGTCAGGTGGTAAGACATTGGTCCAGTGAGGAGCATGGTAGCAGAATGCACATTGTGCTAAGGCAGTGCAGAGTGTAGGCATTTTGTAGATCTGGGTGGTGGAGTTCCTTGTGAAACAGGAGCTTGAGTGCATGGTTAGGAGTTTCTGGACCCCTGCCTGTAGTAGATTGACAGATCATTTCTAGGCAAGGAGGCAAGATTGGTAGCGTATTCTTTCCTTTAGTTGGCACCAACCGGCCTGTAAGTAGAGGTCACAGGTGTGCATGAATCTTGCAGCACCTGTGAGAAGGCAACACGCCTTATTAAGTGCAATGAAAATGCATTGTAGGGCAGTATCAGTTGCTGATATGTAGATAGCCAGTCCATAATCGACAAGGGAGACTATTGAGCTGTTGATGGCCAGATTTAATGCCTCATAGGTTAAGCAGTTCTTGTGGTGATAAAGCATTTCTATTCTTGTACTGATAGCCTTTGCAGTGTTATCAGTGTGTTGGGCATAAGACAGAGTGGGGTCTGTTGTGATACCCAGGTATCTGAAAAACTGGACATGCTCCAGGGTGTCACCGCTTTCATTTCTGATCACAAGGGGTAATGCTTTGAACTTACTCTGGGTGCTGGAGTACAACATTGTCATTTTACAGTTCATGATTAGTCTATGCTCCTTAAACAGTTTCTCTGCAGATGAGAATCCCCTTTGGAGTTCTGCTGTTAGTTCTGGATGGGGGTTTCTGGTGAAGATAACTGCATCATCTGCATAAAGGAAGATCTGGGTTGGACAGGAGGCCAGAAGTTAGGTTAGGAAAAGACTAAATAGTAGGGGCCCCCAGAATTGATCCCTGTGGGACCCTGGAGTGGACAGGTCTGCTAACAGTGGTGGTGGTGCCTCCTAGCCTGACCTTTTGCGATCAATTGTGAAGGCAGATGTGGAACCATGAAACAGATTCTGGAGCAAGCCCAATAGCAGACACCTGATTCAGAATGAGCTCATGGTGCACCATATCAAAAGTATTTGATAGGCCAATAAATATTATTCCTGCCAGAAGGCCTTGGTCTAGGGAGTTGCAGATGTAACCTGTGAATTCTAGTAATGCTGTGATGGTACTGTGACCTGGTCGAAAGCCATGTTGCTCAGGACAGAGGAGCTGGCACTGGTTCAGATACTCAACTAGCTAATCTGCTACAATCCGCTCTAGAGTTTTGGAGGTGGGGGGAGTATGGAGATAGTTCTGTACTTGTTGTGTAGAGTCCGATCACCTCCTTTGTGCACAGAGGTCACTGATGCAGATTTCCATCACAGAGGGAGAAGTTGATAATCTTAGTGAGAGGGCTGAGGACTTCTTCTAGTGGCATGCTGACAAACTTAAGGTCCAGGGTATCTTCACTATGTCTTGATTTTCCCAGAGCTCACATGAGGTACTTTCTTGCTTCAGATTTGGAGATTACCTTGAAACAGAACAGTCGTCTGTTAGAGGGTGGTTGCCAGACTGTGTTAGGGTCAGTTGGTATTAAGGGATTAAAGTAATATGCTGGTGGCACACTGCTGAGGTTCGTGAACTCATCATTAAGTGTGTTGGCAATTTGCTGTTGGTCCAAAGATAGTGTGCCATTGATGGGGTATTTTTGAGTTATTTTGCCAGTTATGTCGTTGACATAATCCCAGAATGACTTCTTGTTGTTCCAGGAACTGGAGAGGGGCTTCCTTGTAGTCTGTGCTTTTGGCATGTTGGATGGCTTTTGTGCACTTATTTTGGGCTTGTTTATACCTTTGGATGTTAATGGTGGTACTGTGTGCTCTCATGATCTGCCAGAGGAGATCTCTGGCATTGAGCTGGTCCAGTAGGTCTGGGGTGATCCAGGGATTGCAATGCCCTTTTATTTTCCTTGTCTTTACTGGGGCATGCTTGTTACAAATGGTGTTGAATGTGTTTATGAAGTGGTCAAGGGCAGTTTTTACATCATTGGCCTCCTAGAGGTCAGTCCAGTCGATGCCCTGAAGCTCTGCTTTTAGCTGTACAAGGTGACTTTTTTAGTAGAACATGGTTTGTAATCATTTTGGGAGGTGGTTTGCAGTAGTTGTAGGACCAAGTACAGGTGACAGGGATGTGGTCACTCAGTGTATCAGGGAGAACAGCAGTATTGGTGATTTGGGCAGATCAATTGGTGAGAATCCAGTCCAGGAGGGTGCTGGTCCCAGTTTTGTAGTTAACTCTGGTTACTGTCTTGACCATTTGAGAGAAATGGACCACAGATAAGGTGTGCTTGACTAAGGCAGCAGAGGGAGAGAGACAGTTGATAATAAAATCTCCCAGCATCACGATTTATGTGTTTAGGCTCAGGGTGCCCACATGGTCCATCAGGTCACTGGTGCCAGCCACGGTTAGTTTAGGCGGGATGAAGACAGAGAGAGCTGCCAGTGTCCTGTTATGGGATCCCTGCAGAACTTTTGCAGACAGAACTTGGATGTTGTCGACACTAGAGGGTGCAGGAAGTATGTAACCTTGACGGGGATCCCTAATGTATAGGACACAGCCCCCAACTCTTTTTTTTTATAGTCAGTCTTGTCTAAACAGGGTGTATCCAGGCAGTGTGATAGCAGAGTCCAGTACCTTGGGGGGGGAGAGTCAAGACTACTATAGAGAGTACATCTGGGTTATGCCGAGTGACCCATACTTTCAAGCTCTTCATCTTTGTGAGTAAACTGAAGATATTTATGGTGGCAAGAGTGAGTCTGCTGTGTTGTGGGACTGGTTTACGCTGTGTGGTGGTGGTCCTGAGTTCCGTTGCACATTTCCTGAGAGCAGGAGAAGGAGAAGCACCAGGCGAATGAGATGGTTTAATAAGAGCTTGTTATTCTGACCCCTTTTTCTCTTGCTGGGTACTGGCACTTTCATGATGCTAAAGTGCATCACAAAACCTGGGAAAAAGGCCACCAGGGAAGGGTCCTTTAGCTGGATTGTAGGTCCATGGTATATAATCCCTGTGCATGGTGCAGGCACATTTGTTACATGATGTGATGGTGCCATATGCGGTTAGTACTGTCATCTCAAAGTTGGGCTGTGTGGATTGCTCTAATTGTGCATTTAAAGGCTCCCTACAAGCAAGACTGGCTGAATGCAGTATGAGAGTTCATGTGAAAGAGCTGTGTGACACAATCCTTAATTTTCTCTAAGCATCAGGCATCTTTGAGAATGTTATTATTAAGCCTCCATTTTTTATCCCTATCAGTTTGATGAATGGGTAGGAAGGAGAGGGCACCAGGGCAATGATCCAAAATGACTTTTGCTTTAATCTCACAACTTAAGGTAATAGTTTGTAACTCAGAATCAGCCAAGAAAAAATCTAATCTTAAGTATGAGTCATGGGCCGCCGACCAGAACATATAATCTTTAACATTGGGATGAAGGATCCTCCAAATATCAGCCAGGCCGAATGAGTCTTATAACTCTCTAAGTGCCCTTTGGGAGGAGGAAAGGCCCATTCTCAGGAACCAAGACCTAGCTAGGGAATTGTTCAACACTAAGTTCCAGTCTCTGTCCAGGAGAATGGGGCCTTTGGTGGCGGTAGAGAGGCAGGTTAAGTGGTTAGTAAAAAAAATCTAGGCCCTTTCATATTTGGCCCATATATGGATTCCATCATAATTTCCATATTACCCAGCAAGCCCTGGATTACAATGTAATGTCCCTGGGGGTCAACTTGCTGTTCAGTGAGTTGAAATGGTATACACCTTTGTATTTAAATAGCCACACCAGCTGATTTGTTGCTATTGCCAGATGGGAATACCTGACCAAGCCACTCTCTTCTCCATAATGTACAGTAGCTTGGTGTTCAGGTGTATGTGTCTCAAGCAAGAAAGCAATTTGACCTCCCAGAAATTTAATATGCTTAATGAACTGGTAGCATTTATCCTTAGACTGCACCCCTTTCAAATTCCATGATATATATAAGTATGGGTTTACTGACAAAAAGGAATGCGTCTTTTAGTATATAAATTCTGGCAACTAACATTGGGTTAAGGGAAAACACCTATCTGAGGAGCAAATTGTCAAGGGAGCAAGCGCTAATGGTCTGCATGCTGTGGTAGTAGATGCTTGTACCTGTCATAACACTCTGTACCATGCAATGTACCAGCATTGTATAAAAAAAAAATCACAGTAAACATTAACAGATACAGAAAACACACATTGAACCAAAATGAAACAGTAGTTGGCACCATTTGCACCACTTTTGACCCAAACACAGTGCTGCAGTGTTAAATACTGTAAAACTAAAAAGGTAGCTCGAGTTAAGAGATCCACACTTGTTACCACCTCAGCCAAGGCCTACAACTAATGCAGAAGACCCTGTCTCAACCGGATGGTCCGAAGTGGGCCTGAGTAGTGGAGATGCTCTGCTCAGACACTGCATAACTGGTGGTTTATGAACAAACCTCTTAATACCAATTGCCAGAGGTGAAGGTTACCAAACCAATTAACAGGGCTGTATTATGAAAAAACAGACCACCCCCCCATCCTGCCACTTGGTGAGGAATATGGCAGTGAAGAAAAAGAAGAGAAGCCCAACTGAGAACCCTGTGGGTCCCATGTTCAGATAGTGTTCAGTAATGCCCCTACTCCCATAGCCATTAAAGCTCTCCCACAGAGCAAAGTGTAGAAAGATCCAAACTGAAAGCTTTGCATAGATACATAATGCCCAGTTCATGCAATCATGACATCAGCACCACACAGACCCTGAAGTTGTCATTTAGAGCTGGTGAATGACAAAATAAATTAATCCACTGTAAACAGCAGTTATTACATAAAATTCCCGGGTTGAATCATAGAATACCAGTCCATACATTCGCATTCAAAAGGCAGGGTCAGGCAACATAACCACAATGATGCAAAAGGGTATAGCACCAGCCCTCAACTTCCAGGCAAGTCACGATCTCTAGTGCTACCTTCCCGGAGTTCTTTGGGCTTCTTCACCAAGACAGTTGTAGGGCAGGTGTGAAGAAATGAATTAAACAGTGAAGGCTCTTCACCATAGTGAAGGGGAAATTCCATGGCATCCTTCAGCTGGTAAGTTTGTGAAGGATAGTATGAGTCTGAGGAGTGGAGTACTGTGAGCTGATTGGATGGGAAATCACTATGGACATCCATGCAGGAGAGGCATGGCTGAACTGCAGCCAGTTTGACAGCTTTGATGGATGCTGCCAAGGATCCAGCTGTGGCTGCACAAATGCATACAACGGTGGGAAGAAAGTGAGAAGAAGGGATTAAGATGGCTGAAACAAGATGCCACACTGGAGCCCCTTACCATAGTTAAATGGGTGCCATCTTTAGTTCACACAGAGCACCGAGGGGCACTGGAGCAGTTCACCATCCCACTAGTCATAAAACAAGGGTATTGGACAATGTTAAGTAAGTCGTTAGAAGGGGGGCAGTCCAGTGGGTCTGAGGGGCTTCTTATATCAATTAAATAAAATACAAAAGGTCACCTTTGGGAACAGCGTTGCCAGCTAGAACCTGCAGCATGAGGGTAATTTATGTGGTCTGCCTCCTTATATCCATGAAATCAGTGAACCAGTCAGCTCAGTGATTCCATTTCTGTTGAAAGACATCTGGAAATAGTTCAAACTGTTCTTTTCTGGCCACTTCAGCATTTGGGAATTCCTGCTTGCCATGCTCCATGTTTAGGACCAGCCGAGTGGGATACAACATTTTAAAGCTGATCGATTCATAGCATTAAGTGTCAATGCTTCTTTCTGGATGGAGGTTGAAGAGTGAAGATGAAGTTCACTGCATGCTTTCTGTTCTGTGAAAAAGGCCAGAGAAGCAGGGTTGATAAGGCTACAATTTAAGTTATGAAAGGTATGCCACCATTACCTGTGCATATGATTCCTTTCCGGTAAATCTTACTGCAAACCTTTGACTGGTGCAGCTTACTTTCAGTGTGTCTTTGTGTTCATCCAGGAGGAAGGCCTACTGATGGTGGAGCTGGGAGTTAGAGCCGGAGTGGAGCTGGAGCTGAAGAATCATGAAGGAGCCATTCAGGATGGCTGGAAGCACCGTGAAGCTGGCAAAGACAAAGCTGTGCTGGAGGAAGAGAATTTATTTCAACTGACCCTTTATCAATTTGGAGGATCTTAGGGAACATTTTATATCTATAGCTATATTTTAATCATGCGAATGTGAATGTTGGGTCAGGAGTGAAAATTTGGTTACCTATAAATAGAACTCCAAATTCATTTGCTGGGGTGGGTGTTTAGAGATCGACTTAGAAATTATCTTGTTGTAAACAATGAGCTACTCTGTCAAACTGGATTAGAGATTAGATTAGGTTGTAGCAACATTAAATAAATTTTTTAAAATTTGCACTGACCCAGTCACGTGACTACTCCCTATATAAATGTGCACGAGTAGCATTCTGTGCTCAGAGCATCCAGAAGCCATTTCACAGAGCAGGAGATACTACTGATCGGGAGCGTTAAACCCCCAATGGATAAGTTTTAATGTATTGTGTCCTTGGCAAAGCAACTTATTTAGGAGAAATTGCTGGAATCCAGGCTTTGCAAGAAAGGAGACGGTAATGATTTCTCTGTTAAAAGAGGCTTAGTTTGTTGGAATCCTTTTAAAATTAAGTAGTGGTTGTACTTAGCAGCTGAATGTGAATCTCCTAACTGGGCCAGGACTTGGGTTTGGAAACTATTAACATGTTTGTATTCAATTTTATAGTTTAGCACATTGATTTGATATGCTTTGTTATTTTTTCAGACTGTGCACTATAGCTTGGCTGTACAGATGACTAAAAGAGTAAAAAATAATTTTAGTTTCTATTTTATGTCTGTTTAAATTAAGGAAGCATTTTTTGTCAAATATACTCTGTGATATACATGTTTTAAGCAATTCCTTTGTGTGTTATCAGTGGAATGCTTGAAGGAGGATTGATTTTGGCACTTCATGGAGTTAGAGATGGCAAGACTCTGATACCTGTGAGAGAGTGTCTGAAGCTGCGGGCCACCAAAACTGTAAAGACTAGACGTGAACTTGGAACTGCTTGTTGTACATCTGACTGCTTTGAGGTTAACTCTTAGACTGCTGCTGCTGCAGTGAATGAAAATAACCTGCAGGAACAATGAATTCATTGGATTAGCCTGGAGCAATATTACAGATGACATTAATTTAATGAACTAAGAACTCCAATGACTATTTTTGGTGACTTTTTCCTTTCTCCATGTTTTAGGAGATTGTTACCTAGGCCATAATTGAATATTATTGTGCTCATCTAAGGGTGCAAGCTTTGTACATCATTTGTTGGGGGTAAAGAAAGACAAATTTAACTGCTACTGCATTTGTTCTGGAAACAGTTGTATGCTGTTTGTTTTACCTGAATATGTCCAAGGCCACAGGTTTTCCATTTTTACCAGTAATCCCACTATAATTCTGGAATCTGGATTGCCTGCACACAAGTAAAAACAAAGAATTTCACAGAAGATGGCACTTCATACCAGATCAGTAATCCTACAGAGCTTGTGGTGTTCTTATAATTGCTTTTTGTACTATTTTCAGTTTGCTTCATTTAATTCTCAGTATATTACGACTTCTTTTATTCTGATTACTAAAAGAATGACAGTCAAATCCAGAAATTAGACTAACAATCACCAGTGTACTTCCCAGAAACTCAAGTTTTGAAAAATGAATCTCATTACTTTAATCACCATAAACCAGTGGCCTTGAGATGGCTGTTGCTTGTGTGGTCTTGTCCTTTTGCTGCTGGGGGGGGGGTAGTGAGGGTTGGAAGCCTATCACCTCATTCCCTACTTTTCTTGAGTTAATTGAACCTTAACTGGTGCATTAGCACAGTTTTTGCAAAGAGAGATATATATATATATATATATATATATATATATATATATATATATATATATGTGTGTGTGTATATACATATACATCTCTATTTTATATATATATATATATATATATATATATATATATATGAGTTAAGGTTGAGTACCCCATTTAAGGTTAAAGTGTGAAATTTTGCAGCTTAATAACTTTGCCACTGTATGACAGATTTGCCTGGAATTTGGCAGGAGCAGAGCAGTACCATAGATCTCTGGATCTGCCAAGTTTTGTAATGGTCAGATATACGGTTGCGGAACTATAAAGTGCAATTCAAAGTCGTATTTACGCTTTTTTGAGCATTCTTTGCTCACACCTACAGATCACACAGTTTGTGCGACCAGTACAAAACCTTCAGGGAACATGCAGATGGGGTCCCCAATGTGCCTTACAAATATTTCATGAAAAAATATTAAACTGTTCAAAAGTTATTCAAAAAACAAGTTTCCCATTATAGTCAATGGGAAAAGTTAACAAAAAGTTTGACAGTGTCGCAAATGCAGTTTTTAGTGCCACAAATGACCCCTGTAGTGTCATAGGTCAGCCATTTTTTTTCAGTTACTGGTCACAGAAATGCTTGGCATTTAAATTTGGGACCCTCCAGTGACACAATTCTTTTTGTGTTCACCTAGTCGAGCCCTGAGGATGCTAGCCATGTCTTTTTTCTTTGGGGGAGGTTAAACAGCCCAGAAATATGTTTTTGAAATTTTTGTAAACTGTAGTGTCAAAAAGTAGTGTTGCAGTTGTGACACTTTTGTGATTTTTTTTTTTTGCGAAAGTGTCCTTGATTTGCGACACTACTTTGCGATACTATTCCTAAAAGAATAGGAAATCTTTGCCACCCTGCTGCAAAAGAATGGTTTGGTCTTTTGGGCTGAAATTTGGAAGGAAGAAAGCCAAGATCCCACAGATGTGCCTTGTGGTCATTTGGTGACAAAATATTACAGGGCTGCAAAGTTACGGTACTCTGAATTTGACATTTTTTCCCATAGGCTAACATTACGGCATCCGCCACACCTTTCGGGGCCTGTATCTCGGAAATGCTTCAAGATACGGACTTTTTGTCAGAAAAATGCTTAGCCCCTCAATAGGGGGTTAAGTACAAAACTAGCCAGGAGAATCATAAATTATATGAAATTTTAATTTTTTTTCTACGTCGTACAGTTCCTGAGATATAAGCAATTTGGTATTCCAAATGTTCATTTTCTGCTCCAAGACCCATTATTATGTGTACATTCTTTGTATTCACTGTGTTTCTCAATGCAGCTTTTGGGGGGAAAAGGGTGTGCATTTTCATTACTGTTACACTAAGCGTTTCCACTTGCGTTTCCATAACCATTTGCGTTAGCGTTCCCGTCTACGCCACCATGTGCATTACCCTTTGTGTTTTCTTTTGCATTTGCATTACTGTTAACATTTGTGTTTCCATTACTGTTTTTGTGTTTCCTTTTGCGTCACCGCGTGCATTTCCGTTTGCATATGCATTTCGGTTTGCGTTTCTGTTTTGGTTTCCTTTGGCGTCATCGACATTGCTGTTACCGTAATTGTTTGCATTTTCAATTGCATTACCATAACCGTGCGAGTTACAATTTGCATTTCCATAAGCACTTGCATGTGTTTGTTTTCATTAACATTTGCACTTGCATTTCTGTTACCGTTTGCGTTATCTTTTACATTTGCGTCACCATGTTTGTGTTACCTTTACTTCACTATTTATAGTGCACATTCTCAAAAAGAAGGGAAATTCATGGCAAAAAAATCCATTTAATGCATCAGTTAGGGTTGTTCCACAGCAACAAAAGTGAGGAAATTTGATGTTAGGGTTTCCACCCACCTTGCACCCCACCCCGCCCACAACAACAGGCAGCAGGGTGTGTGTTGGGGTGATCGGTTCTAACTCTCACCCCATTCTCCTATACTGCACCACCTCAGCTCATTTACACATGGGATGGGGTGAGAGTTAGGACTGATGATCCCAACGCATACGCCGATGCCTGTTGGTGGAGTGGGGTGCAAGGGGGTGGGAACCCTAACATCAAATTTCACTGTGGAACAACCCCTGACTGATGCATTAAATGAAGCTTTATTGCCATGATATATGTATAATATATATATATATATATATACATATATATATATATATATATTATATATACTTTGTATATATGTATATTATAGAGGTGCGGTCATGCCCCTATATTTAGGGTTATGAAGCCACTTCTTATGTTAAACTTGAAATTTTGCATGTTAATAACTTTGGACCTGTTCAATGGATGTGCATGAAATCTGGTATGCAAAGTGGGGCATGGTAAATCTCTTGATGTGCCAAATTTCGTTTCAGTCAGACTTACGGTTTTTGCGCACCAAAACGCTGAAAAATGCACTTTTCGCCAGTTATGTGGGCTGTTTTTCAAATTTTGTCTGTGGTGCTGTGTGGCCATTGTGTTGTGTACCACTCTGCAACTTGGCAAGTTGAAATAGCCTGTGTCAAGTAACATGCTGCTTTTTGTTTGGTGAAAAAATATTAATCCATTCAAAAGTTATGAAAGTTTTAAGTTCCCATTATAAGTCTATGGGAACATTTATATGGTTATTTTGCAAACGAAGAATGGGATTTTGGCCATCTGGTCCCTCCTCACAATCAAAGAATATAGATATATACACATACATACATCATTTGTTGCAAAAATCTTTGTTAATGCACCACTTAAGGTTCAACCAACAAATACAGGGAAATGTGGTGTTACGGTTTCCAACCCTAACACCTCACCCCCACAAGCAGCAAAAACAAAACACGTTACAGTTTGGGCTGTCCTTTGTTTTGGAAAATCAGGCCTGGGGACTTCCTTAAAGTTATTAACCCTAATGCTCCCCCCATTCTAGCAGCAAATAAGCTCACATGTGCAGACTATATGAGAATGGGGGGTGGTAGGGTTGACAACTTGAAGGAAGAACCCAAGCCTAATTTGTCAAGACTTAGGACAGCCAAAACCCTAACTTTTTTTTCTTTTTGCTGCTTTCAAGGTGAGGGTTGGAAACCCTAACACCTAATTTCCCTACTTCTGTCAGTCTAACCCTAAGTGGTGCTTTAGCAAAGTTTTTTGCAATGCATTTCCTTACTTTTTGAGACAGTACAATTGTACCATCATTCTGCATGTCCTGAAATCTATGTGATTATGGAAGCACAGGGCTCTCTGAGCTCAATGCTTCCATGCCTCCATTTATCCACGTGTGTATGAGGGTGTGGAAGTGCAGGGCTCTCCATTTCAGGAATGACTGACAAAGAGTACAAGGTTGCTCAAAAATGTTTGGTGTTCAGTGTGGTGTGCTGCAGCAAAAAAACTATTCTTCAATAAAGGTTATCTTATTTTTGAATCAGATAACTAAGTGTATGGTTCATTTGTCTCCTGGTGTGTAGCCTTAGTGTGACTTCTAAACCAAATATGAAAAAAATCCTTTATATGGAAAAATAATGTGACAAACTAAGTTCAAATTTATTTTTTGCATGAAGGGATCTTTTTTTGTGAGGCTGTGTCCTTCATATGAAAAAAGATCACTTCATACAAAAAAAATTAAAAAAAACACTAAGTCTAAATTATTTTTTTTTTGTAAGAAGGGGATCCTTTTTTGTATGGCCAGATTCTTTTTTTGTATGGCCATATGAAAGAAAAAAATTGGGTGACAAAAAAAGATTTTAAAATGTGTTAAAAACACATTTCTGGATGATTTTTTTTTACAAAAACTAACTGCAGAATCCACCTAAGGGGTCTCGATTAGCAAGATGTGTGTATTGGTGTCTTTGTGGGATATCATTTTTATGGCTTTTCAATTTTTTATTTTTGAAAGAAAAAAAACACGATAAGATGGAGGCCACAGAAAAATATATTTTTTTCTCATGAAGAACAACTCCCCCATATGAAACAGAATCTTTTTTTTTTGTATAGGCCAAATTCTTTTTTCATATAAGATGACCAGCCAAAAGACAGTACTGAGCATAATCAGAACCAAAATTTCAAATCCTTATCTCTGGAATGGATTAATATTTTTTCACCAAACTAGTGAAAGGTGCCACAATGGACCAAGCCCTTGCTACCCTGAACATTTCAGAGCAAAATTCCAGTTTGTCATGGTGCTAGGTGATGACAAAAAAAAAATGTTTTAAATGTTTTTTGTAATCCAGATCTCGTGAATCTGCACAGCTGACCAGAAAAAAACTTAGCAAGTCAAGAGACCTTGGTCCAGATACCAAGCGTGCAAACTTTTGTGTAAATCCATTGAACAGTGGTCAAGCTAGTAAAGTGCAAAGTTAGGGGTTTAACATGAAACAGCCTACTCAACCCCAACTTAGTAGTGCTACCACCCTAGCATAATATATTCTACACAAAAATTACATTAATGCATCAGTTAGGGTTGGTATTGGACTGTCAAAGGTTGGGAAATTTGATGTGAGGGTTTCCAACCCTAACTACCCACCCCACAAGCAGCAAAAGGACAAGGCCACCCAAGCAACCACAGACAGCCATCATCAGGTAAGACAAAAAACATACGAAGACTCACCACAGGGGCCTCTGTTTCTGCAGTCACAACTGTGTGTGTCATACAGCATTCAGAGGCCTGTACCTCTACGGACAGAAGTACTTATGCACAGGGTATGACATACCTCGCTAGATAGCATGATGAACATACAACTGTTTCCAGATGATACAAATGCAGTAGCACTGATGTATTGCTCATATTGCAATGTCCACAGCTTGAGCTACTGTCCCTGCCCCCTCCCAACTCCTCCCATCCTCCCTACCCATGATCCTTACCTTCCCCTATCCCCATGCCTATCCCAGCCTCTCTTGAAGCTGCCCACTGTCTTCAATGAGATTACCTCTTCCAACAGTGCATTTCAAGTGTCCACCACCCTTTCCATGAAGAAGTGCTTTCTGACCTCCCTCCTAAGCCTCTCATCTTCAGCTAAAGACTGTGTACCATCGTGTTATAATTACATAGAATTTGACAGCAGATAAGGACTGCTTTGCCTACGTAGTCTTCCATTTTTCTACCTACTGTAACACTGTACCTGATCTGTGTTCCCTCCTTTCCTTACCACTATGGTTACCTAATGACTACCCCATGCATTCTTGAATCCCGTTACCATTTTTACCCCTATCGCCTACACTGGGAGGATGTTACAGGCATCCACCAATATCACAGATTCATATCTGCAGTGACAATTGAGTGTGTATACTTTGAAGTTTGCATGCTGCAGATACAAATCCATGAAGGTAGCACAACAGTGCTACTGCATATATGTCATCTGGAAACAGTTGTATGTTGTATGTCTTCCCTGATGATGACTGTCTGTGGTTGCTTGTGTGGTCTTATCCTTTTGCTGCTTGAGGGGTGGTGGTGGGGAGTTAGGGTTGGAAACCCTATCATCAAATTTCCCAGCTTTTGACACTTTAATACCAACCCTAACTGATGTAGTAATGTAGCTTTTCGCAATGAATTTCCTTACTTTTTTTGTAAAAGTGTCACCATAGGTGTAGTTGTCTATGCATAAGTGTGGAAAGATTGTAAGTAACACTCATGTTCCTGTGGAAGCACAGGGCACTTTGGGCTGAGTGCTCCCATCAGTCCATAATGGTAGCCATCCCTTATGCATGTGTTGAATTGCAGGGCCCTCTGTCCCCTGTGCTGTCATCAGTCCATAATGGTATTCATATGTGCATGTGAGACCACAGGGCCCTCCATGCTCTGTGCTCCCACGCATGCATATTTATAAGTGGTCCTCATTTTCATGTAGGAAAACCAGTACAGATGTCACATTGTGAATGCATGGCTTAGCACCACAGTCATTGTATGTTTATTCATAAAAAAAAAGTCCTCCATAGCTGTAAACAAGGCCTGGAAACATGCATAGGCATACTAAGCAGTGTGTCACCACAAGATGTATCGTGAAGCATTTGAGATATAGCATCCAGAAGGTACCCTGACCATTACAATGTTATTCTATTGGAAATAACACAACTTCAAAGTCTCATAACTATGCAACTTATGAAAATGTTCTGACCAATTCAGCACAAGGCACATCTGCAGGGCACACACTTTGTACCCTGACAATTTCAGCTCAAAATTCCAAACCATTTTTTGTAAAGAAATGACAAATATTTATTTACCATTCAAACAGTTAAGTTTGAACAGTAAATTAAGCAACAATGCATGACAGGGTGTGGGTTTTGCTGGGATAATCTCACGCCGCAGACCTAGTGCGCCCAATGTCCCAGAAGTGCGGTTATCCCAGCACAACCCACACCCTGGAGTTCATTATTGCTATTATACAATGGCTCATTGTTATACAAAATTAAAACAAATTTTTAAAAAATATTTTTAGTAGATTTTTTAGTGTGGCAATATATCTTTGTGTATTAAGAGAAGCTGCTAACAAAAATAAAAAAATAAATCAATATATTAAGGTTGTGCTCAGATAACCTCTGCTGCCAAGAGCAGACAGCCAATTAGGTTTCAAGATTTTTTATTGTCATTGTATAATGGCTATTTACTGTTCAAACAGTAAATGGTAATTAACCATTTGAACAGTAAATGATTATTTACTGTTGGAACAGTAAAGTTCCCCTTGTCTTTTCCTGTTTTTAGCAGCCTCAGATCCAATCAAGTAATTATCTGTGATCCTTATGGTCATATCCTTATGGTTATGGTTGATGTTACTTTTTGGAAGAGATCAGCTGTAACTCCATTTGAAATTGATCAGTGATCAGAAAAGGGAGGTGAGGGTTGTGGTGGCTGGGTATAAGTAGATAAAAAGGGATATATGTTTATGTGGTAAACTATTTATTTTATTTGAGTGAGTGACAGGAAGCTGGCAAGCACAGAGCTCAGTTTTTGTCTGACAGCCAGGGAGTGAGTGTGCAGGAGGGTGATCATTAATCTAGTGGGCGGGCAGCAGAAAAGCAGCAGGTGAAGCAGGGACACAAAGTGAAACTACCAGTATTAACTTTGCATTTGCAGTTATTGCATAGCAGGTATATGGCAGCAAGTGAATGGCAGGATCGATAAGTGACTGATGAGGGGCAAAAGAGACATACACTGAAGAACAGGACTGGAACAGCAAAAGGGAGGAGGTTCTGTTAGAACTTTACTACTCTAGTGGGACTAAAAAACTAGAACTCTACTACTGGGATCTTCAATTCAGAGTAAAAACAAACAAACAAAAAAAGAGCTAGTGTGTTTGAGTTGGGTGAAGTGAATTGTTATCTGTGCAATTAGCTAGGTGAAGAAGGAAACTGAATTAGGGGGAGTGGTTTAGGCAAAAGGAAGCCAGGTGTTTTGGATTTAAAAACTGCCCTAGATGGCTTTTGGCAGAGGAAGGAGGTGCTGTTAGAACTTTACTACTCTACTGGGACTATATAGCCCTCCCACCCTCTACCCCCACCCATAGCCAGTTCTACTTTTATAGGCACAGGATTTGACTGGTAACAGGAACTTCATGTTTGGGAGCAGGAAGGAAGTGATTTCAGAGGCACAAAAGACTCCCTATCCTACAAGGAAAAGAGTAGCTTTCCACCCCGCCTCAGCTACTGGAAGTCTGACTTCAGAGTCAGCAAGTAAGAAGGAGACTACTGAGGAATATAGAAACTTCCTGTCCAAGAGAGCTTTAAGGGCACGGAGGCAGTAGGAAAGTAAGGAAAAAAAATTATATAAAAATTAAAAATAAATAAAGAGAGAGAGGAAAGAGTAAGTATACAAAACAACAGTTAAAGGGCCACAAATAAATTGTGATGGGAGTGGTGCAGTGCAGTGGCTGTGGAGCAGCAGTCTTCTAGGAGACATTCTGGAGGATGCGGTGTTGTCCCATCTGCAGGCACCTCTCTTGGCTGAGGGAGGAGGTTGTTCATCTCCAGACTGAGTTGTCCAGGATTTGGGAGACCTCTTGTCCCACCCAGGGACCACCAGGACCACCGTCGCTGCCTCAGAGATTGCCAAGAAAGAGGAGCGCTTGGACCACAGTGGGCTCAGGGAGGGTGAGGGTGCTGGAACAGACACACATCCCTCCAGTTGTACCTCTGCACAATCAATATGCTGTTCTGGCAGAGTGTGGTTCCTCTATGGAGGCATCTGCAGTGGAGACCAAGGAGGATGCTGGGAAGAGACCCACAAGAAGATGGCATGGGACCCCACAGGGGAATAAAATAACTGCTGGTGGGGGACTCCATTGTTAAGAGGCTCGAATTGGGGGATGAACAGGAGAGGGAGGTTAGGTGTCTGCCTGGCATCATGGCTTAGAGGGACAGGGAGTGAATCCTCAGGATCATAGGAGCAGCTGCATGGGGAAGGGAGCTGGATGTCATTGTCCACCTAGGGACAAATGACTTAACTGGGAAAGGGATCAGAACAGTGGAGTTTGTGGAGTTGGGGAGGGTCCCTAGACAAGTAGCATGCACAGTAACCTTCTTGGAGGTGTTACCTGTCTATGGCATGGGTGAAGCTAGGGTGCTTCACACCATGGGATTCAATCAATGGTTGAAAAACTGGTACAGAGCTCAGGGTTTTGGCTTTATTGGGGACTGGGGGTCCACCTGGAGGGATGCAGGCCTATACTGGCACAATGGTCTGCATCCATCTTGGAGGGGAATCAAGATCCTAGGTGACAGGTTTAAATGCTTCATTGGCAAGCATTTAAACTTGTTAGGGGGGAGGCACTGAAAAGGAGCAGAGAAATCCTAGCCCACCCCCACAAAATTAGGGTAGTTAGTGAGGCAAACACCAAGATAGAGAAATCAATAGGGAGAAGAGCAGGGATAAATGGAGAAAAAGGCAAAGGCAATAAGGACAGAGATGGGGCAAAAAGGGGTAAGGCCATTAAAAAATAGAGGGTAATGAGTACCAATGCCCATAGTCTAGGAAACAAGCTCCTTGAACTGGTGGCCTTGATGGAAGAGGGATGCCTGGATATTGTGACAGTTACAGAAACATGGTACACAGAGAACCATGACTGGGATGTCAATATACCAGGGTACACAATCTACAGGAGGGACAGAGAGGGTAGAAGAGGAGGAGGAGGAGTAGCTCTCTATGTAAGGGAAGAGATCAAAGCAATGGAACAAAAGGGTAAACAGGGAGGAGAGGAGGCACTGTGGGTTACCCTGGAGATTGGAAATGGCACCACAGTCCGCATAGGGGTTGTATACAGACCCCGTCTCAGGAGGAGGAAATGGACAAGAAAATGATAGAAGGCATCCTTGGGATGGCAAAGAAAGGGGAGATATTGTTGATGGTGACCTGAATAAGTGAGATGTTAACTGGAGCACCTTTGCTGCATCCACATTCAAGAGTAGGGCCATTCTCAAGGTCTTACACGGTGCATGCCTCAAACAGCTACTGTTGGAACCCACTCAGGAGGGAGCAATCTTAGACCTGGTACTCTCAAATGGGGGCACAGAGAGGATCTCAGATCTAGAAGTGGGTGGGCATCTGGGGACAAGTGACCACCAAACAGTGTGGTTCACGATAAACTCAGCTGCATAGTCATGCCATACAAAAGAGAGGGTACTGGACTTCAGGGGGGCTGACTTTGTCAAAATGGAAGAGTGCCTCAGAAAAGCACTAGCAAACAGACGAGAAGGAGGGGTGGCGCAACAATGGGGAAATATCAAAACTGCCATCACAGAAGCAACAAGCCTTTGTGTGAAGCAAATAAACAAATCAAAATGAAAGAAAAAAACACTGTGGTTCTCAAAAGAGGTAGTAGAGTAGGTTAGGGAGAAAAAGATGGCATTTCGGAAGTATAAGGAAACACAGAAGGGGCAGGATAGAGAACTGTACCAGTTAAAGCAGAAGGAAGCGGGGAAGGCAGTCAGAATAACAAAGGCCTGAACCAAGGAAAAGATAGCCAACTCAGTCAAGAAGGGGGATAAAACCTTTTATAGGATGTTAGGGAGTGAAGAAAGACAAAGGGGGGATAGTGAGGCTGAATAAAGGGGACAGTGGGTGGGCAGAGAGGGACAGTGAAAAAGCAGGGATACTGAACTAATACTTCTGCTCAGTATCTACAAAAGGAAAGGAGGGGGAGGTACCTAATCCAAAAAAATAGAAGCACTCTGGATGGCGGGGGGGGGCTGATCCCAGTCCTTTCACAGAAGAAAGGGTTTTGAAATAACTCCTAAAACTGATGGTAGACAAAGCAATGAGGCCTGATGGGATTCACCCCATAGAAACATAAACTTTGACAGCAGATAAGGACCGCTTAGCCCACCTAGTCTGCCCATTTCCCTACCTACAGGATAAGCTGCAGATCCTAGTTAACCAACAGCCTATTTCTTCCTACCCCCCACAACAATTGCCTTATGTCTGTCCCATGCATTCTTGAATTCTCTCACAGTTTTAGACCCCACAACCTCCTCAGGAAGGCTGTTCCACGCATCCACTACCCTCTCTGTAAAAAAATACTTCCTCACATTGCCCCAGAACCGCCCCCTCCATCTTTAAATTGTGTCCCTTGTTCTTGCACGCTCTTTTTCAGAAACATGCTACCCTCTTGGACTTTGTTGATTCCACTGAGGTACTTAAAAGTTTCTATCATGTCCCCCCTCTGCCTTCTTTCCTCAAGAGTATACATATTAAGCTCTTTTAGTCTCTCCTTGCACTGCTTCTCTTGCAGACCCTGCACCATTTTAGTTGCCCTCCTCTGGACTGCCTCTATCCTGTCTATGTCCTTGCGGAGATGGGGTCTCCAGAACTGGATGCAGCACTCCAGATGGGGTCTCACCAACTGTCTGTACAGAGGGATAACAACTTCCTGTTTTCTGCTGGTGATGCCTCTCCGTATGCATCCCAGTATACCCCCAGCCCTCCCTACTGCCTTCTCACATTTCTTGCGAACCTTAAGGTCATCTGATATGATTACCCCCAGGTCCCTTTCCTTTTTTGTTGTTACTACCTCCCCCCCATTGTGTAATCTTCCCCTGGGTTCTTACATCCCAGGTGCATTATTTTGCACTTCTTTGCATTGAATCCTAGCTGCCATACTTCTGCTCATTCCTCCAACCTTGTCAAGTTCCTTCTTATCCTTTTCACACCTCCTTGTGTATCGACCCTGTTGTAGATCTTTGTGTCATCTGCAAAGAGGCATACTTTTCCTTCCAGTCCCTCTGCAATGTCACTTATAAAGACATTAAAAAGGACTGGACCCAGTACTGAACCCTGCGGTACCCCTCTAGTAACCCCTCTTCCTTCAGAGTGGACTCCATTTACAATTACCTTCTGTGTCCTGTTGTCCAGCCAAGGTTTTACCCAGGTTACCACCCTGGGACCCACTCCCAGGCTGGTTAATTTGACTATTAATCTTTTGTGTGGGACTGTGTCAAATGCCTTGCTAAAGTCTAGGTAGGCCATGTCCACAGCCCCACCTTGGTCTACTACTTTGGTTACCCAGTCAAAGAAATCTATTAGATTTGTCTGACATGACCTTCTCTCTGTGAACCCATGCTGCCTTGGGTGCTGTGCCCCACTGGCCTCTAGGTACTCAACTATTCTTTCCTTCAAAAGTGACTCCATCACTTTCCCTACCACAGAGGTCAAACTGACAGGTCTGTAGTTTCCTGCCTCTGTCTTGGTCTCACTTTTGTGAAGGGGAATCGCATCTGCCTTCCTCCAGTCCTTGGGTACCACGCCATCCTCCCAAGATTTATTAAAAAGAGTAGTCAGTGCTTTCACTAGTTCCCCCCCCTTAATACTTTTAGAATACTGGGGTGAAGTCCATCAGGCCCCATTGCTTTGTCCACCTTCAGTTTTAGGAGTTCTTGCAGAACCCTTTCTTCTGTGAAAGGGCTGGGATCGACCCCCCCCTTCAAGAGTGCTTCTGTTAATCAGCTTTGGCACTTCCCCCTCCTCTTTTGTGAATACTGAGCAGAAATATTCATTCAGTATCCCTGCTTTTTCACTGTCCCCCTCTGCCCACCCACCATTCATTCTATTCAGCCTCACTATCCCTCCCTTTGTCTTTCTACACTCTCTGATGTACCTATAAAAGGTTTTATCCCCCCTTCTTAACCGAGTTGGCTATCTTTTCCTCAGTTTGGGCCTTTGCTATTCTGACTTCCCTCCCTGCTTCCTTCTGCCTTAACTGGTACAGCTCTTTGTCCTGCTTTTTCTGTGTTTCCTTATACTTCCTGAATGCTATCTTGTTCTCCCTGACTTTCCCAGCCACCTCTTTTGAGAAACATAGTGGCTTTTTCTTTCATTTTGATTTGTTTATTTGCTTCACACAAAGGCTTGTTGTCTCTGTGATGGCAGTTTTGATAATTCCCCATTGTTGCTCCACCCCTCCTTCTAGCCTGTTTGCTAGTGCTTTTCTGAGGCACTCTTCCATCTTGCCAAAGTCAGCCCTCCTGAAGTCCAGTACCCTCACTTTTGTATGGCTTGACTCTGTAGCTGAGTTTAACATGAACCACACTGTTTGACAGTCGCTTGTTCCCAGATGGCAACCCACTTCTAGATCCGAGATCCTCTCACTGCCCCTATTTGAGAGTACAAGGTCTAAGATTGCTCCCTTATGAGTGGGTTCCGAAACTAGCTGTCTGAGGCCTGCCACCTGTAGGTCATAGAGAATGGCCCTGCTCTTGGATGTGGCTGCAGCAAATGTGCTCCAGTTAACATCTGGCATAATCGGGTCTCCCATCAACAGTATCTCCCCTTTCTCTGCCATCCTAAGAATGCCTATCATATCCTTGTCCATTCCCTCCCCCTGACATGGGGGTCTGCACACAACCCATGTGTGGATTGCGGTGCCCCTTCCAGTCTCCAAGGTGACCCACAGTGCCTCCTCTCCTCCCTGTTTACTCTTTTGTTCAGTTGCTTTTATCCCTTCCTTTACATAGAGAGCTGCTCCTCACCCTCTTCTCTCCACCTGTCTCTCCTGTAGGTTATGTACCCTGGTATGTTAACATCCCAGTCATGGTTCTCTGTGTACCATGTTTCTGTGACTGCTATGGTATCCAGGCATCCCTCTTTCATCAAGGCCACCAGCTCAGGGAGCCTGTTGCCCAGACTACAGGCATTGGTACTCATTACCCTCCATTTACTTATGGCATTTCTCCTTTTTGCCCCATCTCTGTCCTTCTTGCCTTTGTCACTTTCCCCATTTACCCCTGCCCTTCTCCCTATCACCACCTCTATGTTGGTGTTTACCGCACTTACTACCATGATTTTTTGGGGGTGCTAGAATTTCTCTGCTTCTTTCCAGTGTCTCCCCCTTTGGCTAGTTTACTGTAAATGCTTGCCAATGAAGCATTTAAACCTATCACCTAGGATCCTGGTTCCCCTCCTGGATGGATGCAGCCCATCATGCCAGTATAGGCTTGCATCACTCCAGGTGGACCCCCAGTCCCCAATGAAGCCAAATCCCTGAGCTCTGCACCAGTTTTTCAACCACTGATTGAATCCCATGGTGCGGAACACCCTAGCCTCTCCTATGCCATAGATGGGTAGCACCTCAGAGAAGGTTACCGTGCGTGCTACTTGACTAAGGCCCCTCCCCAATTCCACAAACTCTTTCTGCACTGCTCTAATCCCTTTCTTAGCCATGTCATTTGTCCCTAGGTGGACAATAACATCCAGCTCCCTTCCCTGTGCAGCTGCTCTGGAAATCCTGAGGATTGTCTCCCTGTCCCTCCAAGCCATGGCACCAGACAGGCACCTTACCTCCCTCTTCCCTTCCTCCCCCAGTTCTACATTCCTAACAATGGAGTCCCCCACCAGGAGTTGTTTCCTTCCCCTGTGGGTTCCAATGCCACCCTCTTGTGGGTCTTCTTTGTGGAGGTTCCCAGCATCCTCCTTGGTCTCCACTGCAGGTGCCTCCATAGAGGAACCACACTTTGCCAGAATGGCATAGGAATTGTGGAGCGGTACAACTGAAGGGATGCACCTCTGTTCCACCACCCTCACCCTCCCTGAGCCCACTGTGCTCCAACCACTCCTCTTTCTTGGCAAACTCTGAGGCAACAGCAACCCCAGAATTCTAAAAGAGCTAAGGGGAGAACTAGTGACACCACTGACTACCCTTTTTAACAAATCATGGGAGGATGGTGTGGTACCGGAGGACTGGAGGAGGGTGGATGTGATTCCCCTTCACAAAAGTAGGAGCAAGACAGAGGCAGGAAACTACAGACCTGTCAGTTTGACCTCAGTGATAAGAAAAATGATGGAATCACTTCTGAAGTAAAGAATTGTTGAGTACCTACAGGCCAGTGGGGCAGAGAACCCAAGGCAACATGGATTCACAGCGGGAAGGTCATGTCAGATGAATCTAATAGACTTCTTTGACTGGGTAACCAAAGTAGTAGACCAGGGAGGGGCTGTGGACATGGCCTACCTAGACTTTAGCAATTTATTTGACACAGTCCCACACAAAAGACTAATAAACAAATTAGCCAGCCTGGGAGTCCCAGAGTAGTAACCTAGGTAAAACATTGGCTGGGCAACAGAACACAGAAAGCAATAGTAAACGGAGTCCACTCTGAAGAAAGGGGGCTTACTAGTAGGGTACCACAGTGTTCAGTACTGGGTCCAGTCCTTTTTAACGTCTTTATAAGTGACATTGCAGAGGGACTGGAAGGAAAAGTATGCCTCTTTGCAGGCAACACAAAGATCTACAACAGGGTCGATACACAAGGGGGGTGAAAAGGATGAGAAGGGACTTGGCAAGGTTGAAGGAATGGTCAGAAGTATGGCAGCTTGGATTCAATGCAAAGACATCCAAAGTAATGCAATAGGGAAACAAAAACCCAGGGGAAGAGTACACAATGGGGGGGGCAGAGGGATGGAGGTAGTGACAACAACAAAAATGGAAAGGGATCTTGGGGTAATCATATCAGATAACCTAAAGGTTAGCAAGCAATGTGAGAAGACAGTAGGAATGGCTTGGGGGGGGGATACTGGGATGTATAGAGAGAGGCATCACCAGTAGAAAACAGGAAGTTGCAATCCCTCTGTACAGACAGTTGGTGAGACCCCATCTGGAGTAGTGCGTCCAGTTCTGTAGACCCCATCTCTGCAAGGACATAGACAGGATAGAGGCTGTCCAGGGGAGGGCAACTAAAATGGTG
Organism: Neoceratodus forsteri; assembly: GCA_016271365.2. NCBI lineage: Eukaryota > Metazoa > Chordata > Ceratodontiformes > Ceratodontidae > Neoceratodus > Neoceratodus forsteri. Next base: position 58,382,374 of record JADMNL010000027.1, on the reverse strand, counting down.
CAGGGTCTGCAAGACAGCCATAATAGGAGAGACTAAAGGAGCTTAATATGTATACCCTTGAGGAATAGAGGGAGAGGGGGGACATGATAGAAACTTTTAAGTACCTCCAAGGAATCAACAAAGTATAAGTAGCATCTTTCAGAAAAAGAGATGTGCAAGAACAAGGGGACACAATCTGAAGATAGAAGGGGGATGGCTCAGGGGTACTGCTCACCCCTTCTGTGTAAGTGAAAGGCAGGGTCTCACTGCCCCCGGGGACTGCCCATTGACAGAGCTTAATTAAATAGCATGGAGTAAAAAATAATATTTTTGGAAGGCTGCTGTTTATAAGAATGCTGAGGAAAACTAAAGGACAATAAAATACAGGACTAACAGAAATCATGTTCGAACAGTAAAGTTTGAACTAAATGGTTATTTATCATTTGAACAGTAAATGGTTATTTTCCATTCGACCAGTAAAGTTTGAACAGTAAATAGATATTTACAGTTCGAACAGTACAGTTCCACCAGTAAATGGTTATTTACCATTCTAACAGCCTGTCTTGCAGCTATCACAAAAATCATTTTAATTCAAAAATGCTAATACATTTTCACATCAAACGACCCAAAAGCATACCATTGGCTCACACCCCATCATCCCTAAAATTTTCACAAAATGTTCATTCTCTGTAGGCTATAGATGACTGCAAAAAATTCCTTGTTATCCCATGGGAAAAAAATATAATTTCTTCTCTTTCTGACCACTTTATATCTCAAAAACCGTACAAGCTGCCATCTCAAGACTTTCCTGATCTTGTGACACTGATAAAATGAAGGCACATCCAATTGTTGGGCCATTTCATTGAAAAATGCCAAAGTTATTAAGGTGCAAAAATTGAGATTTAACATTGAAGTGCTGTACCAACCCTAACTATAGGGGTGCTATTGTGCCCCTATAATATGTATTATAGTGGCACTGTAGCACCCCTGTAGTTAGGGTTTAGTAGCCTGTTTAATGTTAGACCTCAAATTTTACACATTAATATCTTTGTCTCTCTTTGACAAAATGAGGTGAAATTTTGTATATGTTGTCTACAAGGGAAGGTCTTGATGCATGCACATTTTTGTGATGGCAGCTCATGTGGTTTCTGGGATCTGCATGCACTATTTAATTTTCCTGTACTTAACACTATTTTTTTTTCTCTCACCTACAGCCTACATGGAAAGGATTGTTTGCCCCAACCTTGCAGGGTACATGTGTCATTTCCAAAGGCAGTGCCTTTGACAGATCTGGTGAAAAAATATCAAAGGGTTCCAGAGTTATTAGGCTTTCAATGTTAGTGTTTTCAGACCTGCATATGCGCAATAGGATTTTTCAGATAACGCTCTGTGGTGAAAGTAAAAATTTCATGCCTCACATGCTGTTTTTTGTTTTACCACTGAACTGGCAGGGCACCAACATATTTTTTGTGCCGTGCCAACTACCATCTTGTTTAGTTTTTCCATGAATTGACAAACAAGGAAAATACAAAAAAATGCTGAGATTTTTAAAAATAAACATCTGAACCTAGCTAAACAGGACCCGTTTAGCTTGATTCCGGTGCTTGTTTTTTAATATTGTGCTCACTAATATGATGTCTGGGCACCCAAAGTCCTGGGTGCTCAGCTTAGAGAGAGGAACTCTTTCCCTTCACCAGTGTTTTCTGTATGAGAATACTGGGAATTTCTTGACTTCTGCAGCCACAGCTGAAGTTGTGCTGCCGGCTGCAGTATTGGCTGTCAGCTGCCTTTTTTCCTAGTGTCTAGTGTCAACCCCCACCTGCTGATCACTGTCCCTGGTGTCTAGTAGTACCCCTCACCCCTGATTGCTAACTCTGGTGTCTAGTGACACTCCCAACCCTCTGATCACCTTCCCATCATTTTTATTTTAGTCCGTCTCCTCCCACAGCCCATTGTTTTATTGAATGTGATGACATCAGATGGCCCAATCCCCATATCAGCATTACAAGACCCCCTCCCCCGAGCAGTGTGGAAAACTGGGGAGCCCACCCCCAGTGTCCTGAAATATTTATTTTACTTCTACATGTAAAAAGAAAACAGACCAAAAGTTGGATACCTTTACGCAGAAGTTTCTGGTAATGGAAAGCTGACTGGTTGCTATGGGGGAGTCCATCAAGAGCACTGAGGCTGTAGCGGGTAAGGCTCTTGCTGCAACAGGTATGACAATCAAAGAAGCAGGCAGCCTTGTGAAGTCATGTGGAATAACTAGAAATACTATGTAAGTAGCCAACATATGGTTCTAGGACTCCCAGAGGGGATAGAGGGTGCAAACTTGAATGACTTCTTATGGCCCTCACTACTAGAACTTATGTGGAATATGGATTTTAAAATCATACGTACCTACCCGATTACCTCAAGACATGTCATCACTGGGAGTGACAACCCTTGCACAGTACTAGTCACAGTTGCCTCAGCTGCTGAAAGAAATAAGATATTGGGAGCTCTATGGAATCAGGGACCAATCCATCATAATGAGGGCCATATTTTGTTTTTTCCCAATGTTTCCTTTGCCACCCGTATGAGACAGAAAACCTTTGATGGTGTCAAACTTAAGTTACGAGACTTGGGCATCACCTACTCTCTAGCCTTTATGGCTCATTTGTGCTTCTCCATAGGCAAATTAGCAATATTGATTCACAGACACTTAGGAGGCTGGAGATTCCACGGAAAAACTCATCGCTAGACGCAACTTGGAGAGTCGACTGGAGGAGGGTGAATCGGCTGACGGAGACTGATCCTATGGATAACTACCATGCAGAATATAACAAAGAATGCTTCCTCCCATATGGAGGTTCAATTTCACATTTCATTGGGCACTATAAAAAAAAAATGTTTAGCTATCTGTGCTTACTAAGGGGAGCGGGAGATGTTATACCTTGTTCGCCCTACAGGCACCGAAGAAAAAGGGGGATAAACTGTTGATGTTTATTTTGTTAAATATGTTTACAGTGTAATAAAGTGTAGAGACTGTATTAGTTACATTGCAGATGTTTATAGATGGTTAAGATGGTGCTGGCCACCATCTTCCCCATGAACCTTTAGTGCACTTGGCAGGGGTCTGTGGAGGCAGAAAGTGGCTGTGTCATTTTCTTTGTTAATAACTCTGATGCCTAGAGATTAACATTACCGTACACAACTGATGTTGGTCACTTGAGGGACGACTACATGCATGTTGTTCATATCTTTCTCAGTAATGCACTTGATGAGGAGTCATCATTACTTAATATTGTTAATTCTAGATGGGGCTCCAGATTTAGAAATATGCTGTAATAGTTACTAATAATAGTACACAGGACCTGTTAGAGGCTGGTTGCATTATTCTTTATATACATGTATTATTGAATTTGTCCTTGGGGCATTGGTTACTATACAGCACCTGAAGTGTTTGTTTTTGTCTTGGTTCAATCAAGTACATTTGCAATGTACCCCTCTATGCTGTACCACTGGACTACGTAGTCATTATCCTTTGTAAAGGAGCCTACGCTATTCATTGTCTATCATTGCTATCTATATGTGGTCAGGAAGTATTGTGGACTCTTCCGTAACTTATGGGATTGTTCAGCTATCCAGGGACTTTGGATGGCTGTCCATATGATATGTACTATAGTAACTTAGTTAAAATCACAATCACTCTATCCCTAGCCCTTTTCTTATTGGGTTGCTTCCCTGACGATTGTGAACTAGACATGTATGAATGTATTTTGGTCTGCCTGGCTTCATTGATGTTAAAAAGGATCCTGTTGAGGAATTGGAAGTCTCCAAAAATTCCACATTTAAAGGAATTATATGATAACATGACAATGTTAGCTAATAATGAATGCATCAGTTATAGCATTATTGATAAATTGGATTTGTTTCATACAATCTGGGAACCTTTTCTAAATGTAGTACCATGAGACTCCCTCTCTTACTGTTGTTGTTTTGATTTCAAAGACTAAGGTATTATAACTTCATTATAGTTGTTAATGGATGGAAAAAAAGGGTGTTTGTTTTTGATATTCTGCTTAACAATTGTGTAAGGTAATAGAGAATCTAACTGCTTATTTAAAGTTAAATATTTTATTTTTACTTATTTTGTAGTGACTGTACGTATTTAATTGCATAACTGTATTGTAACTAATGTTATGTTTTTTTTCCCACTGATTGTTGTGTTTTGGAAAAGCAATAAAACTAATAATAGACAAAAAAGGAAGTATTGTGTTTCCTGCATATGCAAAAATTATATAAATAAAAAGTAAAAAAAGAAGAAAATAGTACCTGACATGTTTTTTAAACCTGAAAAAAATAAAATGGTCCTTCATCGTCCCTGCTGTCCCCCTACCCGAGCAGGACCCTCCCACTGAGCACCTACCACCTCACCATCCTAATCCTGTACTTACCTCTGGAGATTGTACGCTGTCATCTTCTGTGGACTAAGACATCTCTGCACTTTTCAAAGCTGAGTCATGAACTGAGGAATCAAGGTAATGTATTTCAATGACATTTTGAACTGATGTTCATAACTTCGCACTTGTTGAAATTTTTTCACCACATTTTCAACACAGCCTTTTTGGGACCCCACCTCATGAACACTGGTACTGTCATTTCATTAATCAGACCCAGAAATTGATATCATGGTTGCTTCATGAAATCACCTTTTGGAACCAAATAATACAATTTCATCACTTATGTTCATGAAGTGGGGTCCCAAAAAGGCCATGTTGAAAATTTGGTGAAAAAATTACTAAAAGTTGCCAAGTTATGAGTGTTCATTGAATTTTTTCTATGCACACGCATAACTTCAGTAATTTCAAAAATTTTGACTCCACATTTTCAGCATAGCCATTTTTTTTTTAACATCACCTCATGAACAGTACAGTTATCATTTTTCACATCCTGTCCAAAATATATTTTCGCTCCTGTGGCATGGAATGGTGTTTTGATATGGATTTGAAGATTTTCACCTATGGGATTTATGAGATGCAGTCATAAGAAGACTATTTAAAAGACAAAGAACCTCTGTACACAAACACTGAGGCAAGGGTTACCCCAAAGGGCATTTGGCTGGGAAGCCAAGTTTCAAGAAAATACAAAATCACACATGCCCCCACAATGCAAAGCATCATGGGCTGCATAAGCAAATCACCACAGAATGTTATGCTGGTCCAACTTTAAGCAAAATTGTATGGTGCCGAAAGGCCTCTCACACAGTTTGCAAAGGGTGCTAACAGAAGACAGACACGTGTTTCACCCTACCAGGACTCATCAGTATGCCTCGTCTGTTTGACACCCCAGTGGAATGGACCAGCTACCCTTAAGGCAGTGTGCCTTGGATATATTGTGGTGAACCCATTAAAATAAAAAACTATTTAAAAGACAAAGAACCTCTGTGTGCAAACACTGAGGCAAGGGTGACCCCAAAGGGCATTTGGCTGGGAAGCCAAGTTTCAAGAAAATACAAAATCACACATGCCCCCACAAAAACCCATAACATTAGTAGTTCTGCTTAAAGTTGGACCAGCATAACATTCTGTGGTGATTTGCTTATGCAGCCCATGATGCTTTGCATTGTGGGGGCATGTGTGATTTTGTATTTTATAAGAAGACTATGTTGAAAAGTTGGGGTCAAAATATGAAAAAATGCCAAAGTTATGACCATTCATTGCAATTTTGCTATGCCCACTCATACATTTAGAAATTTTAAGTATTTTCACCCCAGATTTTCAACATAGACTTCTTATTACCCACCTCATGTATGTCACAGCTGTCATTTTTCAAATCCTGCCCAAAATGTGCCTTCATACCTGTGGCATGAAATGGTGTTTCAGTTGCACAGAATTATGTTATGTGGCAGGTATTCAGAAAGTTTCTGTATTGGGTACATGGGGCGGGGTAATGTGAAGGCTATGCTGACAATTTAGTCACTGTTGTCCTATAAATGGAAGCACAGAGCCCAGAGAGCCCTGTGCTTCCACAGCTACATACTTATACACATCTATGGAGGGATGGAAGCGCAGGGCCCTGATGGCCATGAGCTCCCACAGGCAAATAAGAATACAATTATACTATCTCAAAAAATAAGCAAATAAGTTGCAAAAAACTGTTTTAATGCTCAAGTTAGGGTTATAACCACAAATGTAGGGAAATGTGGTGTTAGCGTTTCCAAACCTAACACCCCCCCACACTGCACACACCAACAGGCATCAGGGGTGTGCCTTGGGGTCATCAGCCCTAACGAGCACCTCATTCTCCTATACTGTACTCATCTCGGCTTATTTACTTAGGGAATTGGGTGAGTGTTATGGCTGATGACCCCAAGGCACACCTCCAATGCCTGTTAGTGTGTGCTGCATGGGGGGTTAGGTTTAGAAACCCTTACACCACATTTCCCTACTTTTGTGACTGTAACCATAACTAGAGAATTAACATGTTTGTTTTTTTTTTGCAATTTATATTATATATTCATGTGTGTAGCACCACTATAGTTAGGATTGAGTAGGCACTTAAATGTTAAACCCCAGTTTTTAACTTTAATGTCTTCCCAACCAATAAATAATTTGGTTTACCTGTAGTGTGATGACAGCAATGCCACTGACATGCCTGACACTGACAGACACAATGCCGAGTGTCAGCATTGTGCTGTAAGGGATGTTGGTGTGTTTTCTTTCTGGGGCTGTGCCCCTCCAATGCCCAATGTGGGGGGTTCCACCCCCCTACACCTTTGGTATTTAAATATCCAACTCAGAGTAGTTATCATCTCAGGGAGGGGGCCAAACACCAGGAGATGCACTGCCAGTGTCAGCGGGGATCATTACAATGACCTGTTGATTTCTGTCACCATAATGGTCTTCACTGAGGATGTTTCATTGTGCAGTTGGCATATGAATGGATTTACACAAAATTTTGCAAAAGTGGTCTCAAGGGCTAGACCTCTTGATGTGCCAAGTTTCATTCTGGTTGGATGTGTGGATTCCAAAATGCAGATAGCAAAAACATGCTGGAAACCACTATTTTTTGCCATCCTGTACTGCCCAGAAGGTTTGAAATTTTGTTCTGAAATTTTCAGGGTAGAAAGGGCTTGGCTCACAGAAATGCCTTTCAGTGATCTGAGGTGTAACAATATTCCTCTATTCCAATGTTATTAAATTTAAAAAAAATGTGAGTTCTGATCATGCTCAGTAAGCACTTCAAAATAGCTGTATGAAGTTTTCATGTGGAGAATACCTTTCTGAGAGTTTGTTTGGATGGCATCATCTTGTTTTTCTTTTTTTTTTAAATATTAAATAAAATTGAAAAGCCACAAAAATGGCATACTACAGGGAGACCAGCACATGAATGTTGGTCATCAGGACCCCATTTGCTGGATTCAGCACTTATCAGTTAAAGAAATGTCATTGAAATGTTATTTTTTTTTTAAAGATTATAAATCTTTTTTCTTGCTTCGTGATATGATATAAAAAAAGATTATGGGCTATTATTCCTGTGTGAGAAGAAGGGGTGTGTATAATTTTGTTTGCCACACTATTTTCTGGGTTTGTTGGGTGAGGGGGGAGTAATCTCTTGTGAGTGATTTATACAGTAGCTGAAGAGTAACTGCAATGACCAGATACATATACTGTATCTAACATCAGGACATCGTTCATGGCCAAAATCTTAAACTGTGTTTGGCAGTTTTTACTCCATTGAATCGAATACTGGCTTCTGCATTTTTTAACATGCCACCAGTACATCATATATTCCTTGGTGCACCATTGGTGCCTGTCATTCTCATCCTGATGTTTAGATAGAAACATAAAATTTGATGGCAGATAAGGACGGTTCGGCCCACCTAGTCTGCCCATTTCCCTACCTACTGGATAATCCTCAGATCCTAGTTAACCAACAGCCTACTTCCTCCTACCCCCCACTAGAATTGCCTTATGTCTGTCCCATGCACTCTTTAATTCCCCCACTATTTTTGACTCCACAACCACCTCAGGAAGGATGTTCCATGCATCCACAACCCTCTCCATGAAAAAATACTTCCTCACATTACCTTTGAGCTATCTTCAAATTGTGTCCCCTTGTTCTTGCATGCGCATCTCTTTTTCTGAAAGATGCTACCCTCTTGGACTTTGTTGATTCTCTTGAGGTACTTGAAAGTTTCTATCATGTCCCCACTCTCCCTCCTTTCCTTGAGAGTATACATATTAAGCTCCTTTAGTCTGTTTGTATGTCTTCTGGTGCAGACCCTGCACCATTTTGGTCAGCCTCCACCCTGTCTATGTCCTTGCGGAGATGGAGTCTCCAAAACTGCAGTTTGATTTCTCTGTAGCTCATTTATTGGATTGCTTTTTTTTCTGATCTTTGCAAAGTATTTCAAATCAACTAGCAGTTAAATTCATATTCAACTCAAATTGCAACTAAGACAACTAAAAAAAAAAAATCTCCTTTCAGTTTGGGGAGGATTACCCTTTTTTTTTTTTTTAATAAACACTGACCGAATATAAAAATTTGCTCTGACACTGAGAATCTACAAATTGTCTGGATGCAATACAGCTGACTGATTAAAAATCATGACATACATTTTACAGCTAAAGATTTGCAATGAAAACAGTATGTAAATGGCTGACAGTATCGAACTCACTAAAAATGAAAAATGTGGTTACTGGTGTCAAAGATACATGCATATATACTAGTATACAAAAATAAATTGTCTTTTTTTTAAATTGGTATTGCATTGTAGAACTGTTGAGTATGTGGCAGATATAATTCAGATGACTTGGTTTATTACACCATTCATTTCAAAGCAGTGACACTTGAAATATAGGCACTGGAGAAAACAAGTATTCTAACAGTATTCTGATGAGGAGAGTCACGTGATACGGTGAACTGAATAGATGCACTCCACAGAGCTCTGCTCACCCGACCACAAACCATCCTAAATTAAGCTTAGGCTTCAATTTAAAACATAGTTTCTAACACAGATTCTGCTATAGGAAGCCTCCAGGACTCGATCAAGCTAACGAGAGATAATCATGGATACAGAAATGCGGCAAGCGCCTCCTCGACAAACACCGCTGGTCACTCCTGAGAAGGCCCCGAGGGCTACTACAACCAGAGGAGCTTCAAATGTAACTACAGTTTCAGCCTCAAATACGGTTGCTAAAGAATCTTCTCCTCTAACTTTGGAGAGATTCCTCTCAGAGTTCCAACTGTTTGAGGAAGTTAGATCACTGATGTTTGATATGAAGACACTGACTGAAACAGTAGAGGATGTGGCTCGGCCGGCCACAGACAAGGAGGCTTGAGTAATATCAGCAGAGAAAGGGCTAGAGAGAATGGATTCCTTAATTACAAACAACAGACAAACCTTTAAATGCCTGAAAGCAAAAATAGAAGACCTCGAAGGCAGAAGTAGGAGGAACAATGTTGTGATTATCTACTTAACAGAGAATGAAGAGGGAAGGGACATGATAAAATTCATTCAAAGGCTGCTAATTAAGATCACAGGCCCTAGCCCTTTTGGTCAAGACTATATTATTGAGAGGGCTTACCGTTCACTTCAGCCCATGCCTCCGTCTACAGCCCAACCAAGGCCAGTGATTCTCCACTTCTTAAAATTTAAAGAGAAGCAGCATGCATTATTAAAGTTAAAAGAAATACAAGATGTACTCTGGGAGGGCTGGAAAATTAGACTGGCACAAGATCTACCCATCTCTGTCTGGGCTCGGAGGGCAGCATTTCACCCCATTGTCTCCAAATGCATTGCGGCGGGCATCAAATTTTGCATGTCTTATCCAGTCAAATTGCAGATCTTATTTGATGGCACCTGGTCATCATTTGAGAAAGTCACCCCTGCAATGGTGTTCTGCAGACAGAATCACCCAGCACTTTTTTCTGACTGCTGAAAACATCGTAGAAGATGGTGGGGCTGTAGCACTATGGAAGAGCTGAGAATCCAAAAGTCAGTTGGATCTTTATCCTCATATTTTTGGATCGGAATGAACAATGCTACGATTGGAATACTGGGACTAGGCAGAGTTGAAGACTTCCAAAACAAACCTCAGAAACACTCATATTTTTAATAATAAAAATACAGAAAAATCAAGAGTGTTTCTATGCACAAAACAGCATAATATGTTCAAGTAATGCATTCTTTGTAACATTACAAATTATTTGAGTTACTGTGCACTGCTGGTGGAGTTGGGGTGTGGGGAACTTAAACAGATTGTCGGCTATTTCTAGTGACAGTTTGTAGTGGCTGTAACTGCGAGTGCTGCTCTCTAAGATTTTTTACTGTTCAGTCATTACACAGATAAAAATGAGATATTTTAAAACATAGAAACTGTGTCTTATGAATTATGTTAAACAGAACATGACTACTTATTCTGGAATGAAATTACAACTGAAACAAGTAATTTGTTTCTAAGCCAATCCTCACACTCCAGACAGCTCGACATCTTCAAGGGACCCTTTTTTTGGTTTGTTTCTTTTTTAATTATTTAAATTAAAACAAGCAAACCACCTAAGATTCTGGATGCAGTTGTCTTTTGTAATGTGGTCTGAGCATACCACTGTACACCTATTGTGATGTCTGATAAGTTTTTCTGCTTAATTGCCACTTTCCATATTTACTAGTATTTCACTTGTCTTTCGGGAATCTAATGGAAGAAATTCCACAACATCTAACCTTGTCAGATGCATTATTATACCCAGCTACACAGCAGCAAATAACAATTGAAAAATCTGTTTAAGAGATGTTTAGACTGACAGCCATATTCAAACTACTGCTGATTTGAATGCAACTGATCATTGCCCACGTCACTGTTCTAAGAACCTACTTAACAGTTACACTGCACACTTTATTCTTACCAGACACACATTAAATCCACAATAGTTTACTATAGATGTACCTCATGTATGTGAAGAAACCCCTTTAAGTGTTTCCCTTGTGTCTAGTGGTACGCCCCACCCCTCTGAACGCCATCCTCACATATGGGAATCTTTTCCTGGTGTCTAGTGGCACCTCCCACCCTCTGATTGGTGTCCCCCTTGACTCTTGTCTTTTCCTTGGTGTCTAGTGGTACTGCCCACCCTCCAATCACTGACATCTCTAAAAAAAAGAAAACAGTCCCATGATGTGTTTTTTTTTTTAAACCTGTAAAAAGAGAAAACAGTCCTTCACTGATCTTTAAGCGATTTTTTAATTTTTAAGCGAAAAAGATGTTCCAGGACTAGAGGGCATGGGATGAAGTTGGAGGGAGGACGATTCAGAGGAAACGTGAGGAAGAATTTCTTCACAGAATGGGTGGTGGACAAGTGGAACACCCTGCCAGAGGAAGTGGTGGGGGCTGAAACAATCACGGGATTTAAGAATGCATGGGATAGACATAAAGGAATTCTGGAGATCAGGGGTAAGGGGCAACAGACTTCCTGGAAAACATAAACTTAAATGGGCAGACTGGGTGGGCCATAGGCCCTTATCTGCCGACACTGTCTATGTATCTATGTATGTATCTGCCCCCCACCCGACCTCCCACTTACCACCCACTACCCCACACCCTCTAACACCCCCTAAACACCCTCACTCACTTGAACAGGTCTCAGGGTTAAGATCCACTCTCTGATCATAGACACATCTTGCTGCTGTAACCATTGATTGCTATATAAGAAAAATAGGTAAGTTCATGTCCATGTATTTCAGTGGGGTTTTCAACTTTGGTGCATAACTTTGCTATTTCTGCATATTATTTATACCAACTTTTTAACATGGCCTTATTGAGACCCCACCTCATAAACAATATCAGTGGTATTTCACAAATCTAGCCTGAAAGGTGATTTCATGGTCACTTGGTGAAATCACCTTTTGGCCAGAATCTGAACATTTTACCACCCTTGTTCATGAGAATGGGTCATTAGAAGGGTATTTTGAAAATGTGGGGTCAAAATATGTTAAAATGGCAAAGTTATCCCCATACCTTGAAATTTTGCTATGCTTGCTTGTAACTTTGGCAACTTTATATATTCTGACCCCAAATTTTCGACATAACCATCTCTTTATACCACTTCATGAATGTGACAGCTGACATTTATCAAACCCTGATCAAACTGTCTTTTTGCACCTGTGGTGCACAATAGCGTTGTGGTAGTACAAAATCACATTTTGGCAGGGATTTCAAAATTTTCATTACCAGGTTCATGAGTTCAAGAAGGATACAGTTAAACTATCTAAAAAATTATGGATGGATGGGAGCAGAGAGCCAAATTGTCCTGCACTCCCACATGTAAATAAGGATGTGATTATACTGTCTCAAAAAATAAGGATATTAATTGCAAAAATCTGCATTAATGCACTAGTTAGGGTTGAAATGAAAAAAGTAGGGAACTGTGGCACGAGGGTTTCCAACCCTAACACCCCACCCATACCCTACAGGCAGCAGCAGATGTGGGTGTGCCTTGGGGTTGTCAACCCTAACGTCCACCTCATTCTCGTATGCTGTACCCATATCAGTTTATTACTCATGGACTGCATATGGAGGGGCTAGAAGCTATGTCATACTTCCTAGAGAAAAGAGAGACAAAAGACCCACCAACAGAAGTGTTGTTACAGTTGTCAAAATTTGCACTGGAATGCAAAAACTTCTTTTACTAAGATAGCCTTTACCTACAAAGGAAAGTTACAGCTATAGGAGTGAGCTCTGCCTTAGCTATGCTAATCTTTTTCTTGTAAGTGGGAAGAGGAGGTTGCTAGGAATATAGAAGGTAACTATTTTCTAGACAAGCTGAATTTATGGAGGATTATTGATGACATCATAATTTGCGTGGACAGGTTCAGAAGGGTAATTATTTGACTTTGTATAATACTTAAAACAACAACAATAAGAATTTAAAATTCTCACTGTCTTTCAGTAAGTTACAGATAAACTTTCTAGTTCTGATCATTTCTATGGATGGCACAGGTGGGGTAACAGATCTGTTTTGAAAACCCACCATTACGAATATATTATTGCATGTGAGTAGTATCCACCCATTCCACACCATCACAGGCATCCTCAAGGGACAGTTCATTACAGTAAAAAGAAACTATGAGGATGGTCAGAAATATCAAGAGAAAGCAGAAGAATTAGAAAACAAACTGCATGAAAGGGGACACACTGATATCATTGTATCTAAAGCAAGAACTGAAGTAGACAACACAGAGCACAGGGATTTATTAATTAAAAAGGGTCCCCAGATTAAAAAAGACCCAAGGATGAACTTTGTGTCCATATATAGGTCACTATACATGAAGGCAAATATTTAGCGCTAAATTGCAATGCATCCACGGTGCACATGTGCATGCCATGCAGGACACTGGCACAACATGGAATGCACAATGGCTCACACACAATGCCCAGACCAAGGAGGTGTGACCGTGGTGGATGCAGATTAGAGGGCATAGACAGAACAGACAACTCGAAGATACATGCCACCACCCCTTGTCCCCACCAAATAAGGGCATGCACCCCACCCCATGTGTCAATGCAGAATGCAGATGTGCAGGCAAGTATGCCCACCATGGCAGAAAAAGGTGGTGCTGCAGAGAGCAGTGCACACACCCTGGCAAAGCCCAAGGGTCAGGGCCAGATGGCTGGACAGTCAACCAGCAGCAGCCACAGTGACAGTGGGAGCCAGCCACATGCTCCAACTTCACAGGCGCATAGATGGCAGCCATGGTGAGTGAAATCTGTGCCCACCATGGCAAGCTATATGGGCCACAGTCCCTGAAAAACCCCACCCAAGGTCAAAGCGTGCCTGTGGCTCAAAATACACGCCACCATGAATGCCGCTGGATCAGAGGCCCATACACTGTCTGCCATTAAACACAAATGGCAGGAACTGTGGTCCATCGTAAAGTGGAAGGTGGCAGTACATACAGGTACAGGCAGCGGCTCCCCCTCCCCAGACAGCCAGCTGACCCCCATAGAGCACATGGTGGCAGACATGCTCACTGCCATCAGTGTCCAGGGGGAGTTTGACTGCATGAACACACTGGCAGGTAGGTGGCACACAACCTGCATGGATAATGGATGTGCCTTGCATCCACAGATGCAGCCAGGGTTGACCAACCCCCAGCCAGTGCAGTGCCCACCATACAGGCACAGGTAGCCAATGTGGAACAACAGGGAGACAGGCGGGAGGTGACCAGCACAGGTGGGTACTCGGGGCATGCACAGCAGGGACACCATCACCGACAACATGGTGCAGCAACAATGCCATCCCTTTGTACCCGTACAAGACCGGAACATGAAGCAGAGGAAGAGCAGCAGGACTTCATGGAGGAGGTGTCCAATGTCAGAGATGCAGAGGAGGTGGCAACTGAGCACACCGGCAGGATGGAGGAGCACCCTGGCACCGGGCATCGCACTGACCCGGCAGAACAGCATACCTGTGCCATAGATGGCCAGTATGCTGGAGCCACCTATGTGCCCCATGCCACAGCCATTGGGGGAGATGGCAGGGCAGGGCATGCAGCCACTGACAGTGGTGACAGAGGCCCATCGAGCAGACCAGCGGGGCACACATGGCAGTGGTGCAGCCATGCTGGCCTGGACCCCAGTACAGGGAACTCCGACAACTGGTGCTTGACAGGCTGAAGGCCAAGCACCAGCATACAGAGGCACTGGTGGAGCTGATAGGCCGTGACATCAGGCTCATCTTCAGTGCACAGAAACGGACACTGGCACTGCTGACCAGGTGGCCTGTGGCACACAGCCACTGCCCCATGTGCATCCCATATGCACACACCCTGGGGAAACATAACAGCAGGTGGACATAGTGGACACAGATGATGGTCCTGACAGGGGGGCTGGGGTACTGTCAAACACTGACATGCAGGATGCTGAGACACAGAACACTGACACAACCAGCACACAGCAGGGACAGCTGGGTGGTGACAGTGCACAGGGCATGGATGGCACAAACTGACAGGGTGGCGCAGGGTCCACTGTGGTCCATGGCAGCAGGCGGTGAGACCACAGTGGCAGGGCCCTCGGGGTGGTAAGGTGCCATGGCACACGGGCCTCCACCAGGCTGCAGGCATTGCCATACAGCTCACTGGGACAATGAGGTGCACATGGCATATGCACAAAGGGTGGGGTGGCACAGGTGGCTGCACAGTTATGCAATGCACCAGGCGGCACCACTTGTGGACATGTGCACGAGCGTGGGACTGGCTTCATCAGACATGGTGTTACTGTAACGCCATTACCGACCCTGTGTGGGGCTGGCTACCTTGCCAGGGTACAGGGGCTTCACACAGTGTACCATGTGCACTGTCACCAAATGCCAGCCACAGCCCTGTGGGACTGGGAAGGGGCTGGCACATGCCAGGATGATGGTCACTGACCGGGACATGTGTGCAGGGGACCGTATAGTGCTATGGGCCCCCACCACCCTTGGGTGCCCTCAGTCGCTGTTCATCATTGGGCACACTCTGAACACTGTGGGGTGTCTCACACAGCATGGTGCATGGCTGCCCACTGGTCACCAATGCACCACATGTCCCCCCAGTACGCCACTCAGCTGGCAATGCCCCCAGCACTGACACAATGGCCCCTAGATACAGCTATTGCTGGAACATGCCCTGCATGAGAGTCACATGCACCACTCACCCTGCTGTGGTCTCCTGTCCATGGCACTGCTCGATGCCTGGCTGCCCCTGCAGGTGGTCCAGCAGATGGAACTTTGGCATTGGCAGTTGATGGCACATCGCCATGTTGTGCAACATGATGCACATGCTGAATACTCTGCAGGCACAGCCCAGTGCCAGCATGATATTCCCCCTGGTGTGGTCCAGACACCAAAAGCACATCTTCAGGAGGCCTATGCTTCTCTCCACAATGCTCCTCATCCATTTGTGTGCTGTGTTGTATGCCTCCTCAGTGGCCGATGTCGGGGTAGTGATTGGTGTCATCAGATATGGGCATGGGGGTATCCTCTGTCACCTGTGGAGGAAAGGCATAGTTAGTGGTCAGTAATAGGCATTTAAGGCCCCCCTGCAGCTGCATCCTACTCACCCAATAGCCAGCCATCGAGCCAACCTGCACAAAGCATGGTTCCCAGGCCAGAGACGTCCAGAATGTATGCATCATGGCATGAGCCGGGGAACATGGCACACACATTGGTGAACAAGCCAGTGGTGTCACAGACACCCTCGCAATTTATGCTGTGGAATTCTTTCCTCTTCCTCTATGCTTCTTCACTGATGGAGGTTGTCAGGATGGCAATGTGTGTGCCATCCACTGCCCTGCAGACACTGGGCTTGCCGTGCAGGGCCCAGAATGCATGCTTGGTGGCACAGACCTCCACATCGCTCATGGGAAACCGGAGTACTCATCGCCATGGAGCGCCAGGTCTTCAGCATGACACTGTCCCAGACAATATTACACAGGTGTGCAATCATGGGCCAGGGCAACCTGAAGCACTCCATGCAGTGTGTGTCCTGCAGTGTACTGGCAACCATGCATGGCCAGAACACATGGTCCTGTGGCCACATGTGCCTATGCCTCGCACACACCACATTGTGCAGGTAGTAATTTAGCAGCAGTCCTGGACACATCTCCATTGTCCTGCAGCACCCACTGTGACATTGTACCATCATGGTCGCAGGGCATCATCCACAGTGGGTCAGGGGTATGCAGCCTTAAGGGGTTGTTGCCAGTGTCACATGTGCTATACCCATGCATGCAGTGACCACACCGAGGCACGCGTCAGTACATGCATTGCGGGTTTGTGGAGCTATGGCAGGGTGGGTTGTGGCAGTGAAGGCCGGGCAGTAGTGTTCTATGTTTCCCAGGTGCCTTATGAGAGTGTAAGAGGACAACTTCACTGACTGCCACAGAGGGGGATCCTGTGTCATGTGTGCCATAGGCCAGTGAATATCATGGGTGCAGTGTCTGCTGGTGGCAGGGCATGGGTGGGGTTGTCTGGCAGACATCACATGGTGCTCACCCTGTCCCTTCCTTTCCAGGACCATCGTGGACTGGCACAGCAGCTTGCATTCTTCAGGGTGGAGCAGCCAGATGGAGCACCTTGCTTAGTGTGGTCCCCTCGGCAGAGGACAGGGAGGTGGTGACTGTAGGTCCCAGGATACTTCTCCAGGCAGTGGGACATGGAGAACAGTGTCATCTACATGTTAGACACCACTAATTTGTGGAAGGTGATGGTCCCCTCACAGGTATGTCCTCCATTTACAGTCCTCCCCACTACATTTCACCTATGCCCACATGCCAGCGGGTCTTGCATGGGCATGTCACTGACAGTGGGCCCTCTCTTCTTTTACAGTGCTACAGGGGCCCTGTGTGTTGCATCATCCAGGATATGCTGGGGTGGGACTCAGCCTCAACCTCAAGCCCATTACTGGGGGAGGAGGTCTTTTTGGAGGACTGAAGGACAGATGTTCTGCCAGGCTGATTGTATTGTGGCCAGTGATACAAGGACATGGTTGTCACCCTGGGTGCATGGGTGCTGCACATTAATGGACATGTTCTGTGGACCTTTGGTTGATGTTGCCTTGTTGTTTTGTATGTGCCATCCATACCTGTGGAGATGCTTGTATCCTGTGTCTGGTTGCGCAGTAAAGCATTGTGACAGTCAGCATTTGTGTGTTCATTGACTAAGTGGGTGGGGGCTGGGTGTCCTGCAGTGGAGTGATGCCACAGAGGCTGGCAGCGGTCAGCATCCATCAGCATGATGCCATTCACTGAGTGGGTTTGGGCGGCTGCTGTGGCGGTATTCACCACTCGGTACTAGTTGACTGGTGTGGAACGGGGTGGGGTTCCACTCCCCCATTGTGCCAGCACCTGTGCATCCCTCCATTGGAGTGGCCGGTGCCTGCTGCTTTTGCTGTGTTACTGTTGCCCTGTTGGTGTCTGTTGCATGTGCTGTCTGGTGTGTTCTGCAGGGGCACATATATATTTTGTTTTTATTGACATGTTTCACCAGGAGGCCATACTGGGTATATGCTCATTTCCAGCTGTGTCCTGGGGGATGGGGGATTGGATGGGTACAGTGGGTGTATAGTACAATTGCTATGATGTGCAGTACATACATACATCCGGTACAGTATACAACATATAGATACATGCATGGATTACACATGGTGGGCATCGCAGGGGAGCACTGCACTCTGTCACGGGTTGCACATGTGTGCACTCCACCACAGCCCCAACCACTCCTTCCCCTGGTTATGCCACTGCCACCATGGGGGGCTGAATTACAGTTGCCTGCCGACCACCATAGCCTACCTATGCACCCCTATATGGCAGCCTTCCAGCTGGCATACATGTGTACACCCTGTCCCATGTGTCCTTTCAACTTATGTGCCGTCATGCATGTGCATTGGATGCTGCTGCGTGTGTCATGTGCAGCCACTCCCCACATGTGAGCTGTGCTGGTGGTGGTGCATTGATGCTCTCTGCACTGCTGCACCATGTGCTCCATTGGTGCATGTGACAGTATGCTGGTGTATGCCATTTTCACACATATCACTGCTGCACGTCCACTATGCGTGCCTATGTGGGCTGTGCTGGGTTTGTGCATAAAGTCCATAGTGCACAGTCCAAAAAGATATGTGACATTGTCAAAAAACACTGGCACTTAGTGAGTCTTGATTCTTGTTTACATAAAGTAAAAGACACACTACTGAGACTAGTACACAGACAGAGTAAAAATGTTAGAGACAGGGTTGTACATTCAGTACAACCACTACCAAAAAGACTGAAAATGTGGCTACCAAGAAGAAATGACGGGTGCTACAAATGTGGCAACTGTAAGTATTGCCCTACAGTTACAGCCACAAAAATGTTCATGAATCCAAAGACTGGACTATGTAACAAAGTTAGAGGGGTTCATTACATGTGCTGCATAAGGTGCAATCTATTTGTCCTCTTGCTCTTGTGGCAGCAATTATATTGGAAAAACAAAGCAACAGTTTAAGACACGCATTGGGGAGCATATGAGAGCCATAGAAAATAATCATTTAAGCTATGCTCTGACAGTACACTAATATAGGGCTACAGACAAGAGCACAAACAAAATTTAATTTACTGGTATTGAAAAACCCATCAGATAGGGAGTGCATGCATGACTGGAGAACCATATGGCAGCCTGAGAGTTTAGTTCTATCTTGTTGCTGCTAAATCCGTTGCTTTTCCATATTGAATAGCCTCTATTTCTTACTTTGGTGATATCACCATTAACTGGACTGTGTTCTCTCATCAACAAACCAACTGCTAGAGCATGAGATTTGGATTTGGCTTACTTATGATCTGCTGCATCTTTGAGAGTCTGGGTCAGCTCAGGGTGGATGATGGTGGCTTTTGAGACACATGTTGCCTTTGGCTTGGTGGATCCAGCCATCAGGACCATGTTACAATCGTTGGTCCAAGTCATTCCTAAAATTAAAGAGTCGGTGTCCCAACTAGATGAAAGAGTGGAGGTGGCTGAGCAAAGAATTGCGGCCACAGAACTATTTGCATCCTTGGTGGAGTCCGACACAGTCCGACAAGTGAACATAATTACCCGGCTCGAGAAACAGATTCAGACTCAAGAGGCAAAACTGGAAGATCTTGAAAATCAGAATAGGCACAACAATTTATGAATTATTGGGGTTCTGGAGGGATTGGAAGGGCCCAATACATGTGTATTCTTACCACAAATGCTTCCACAGATTTCAGTCTATTAGATCTTTATGGCTGAAACCAATGAGAGGATTAACCCTCACCCCATCGTAGCTTATTTTTTTCACTTCTCAGTGAAGGAGCAGATCTTGTGCTTGGCCTGAGAGAGGGGTTTTCCTAAAATGGAATGGGTACACTATATACATATTTCAAGACTTCTCCAAGGACATTGCAACTTGGAGAAAAGTGTTTGCACCCATACATAAAGAACTAGTCCAAAGGAGGGTGCAATATGCTATGCGCTATCCTGCAGTTTTATTGGTGTTTTGGAAGGGCCGTTGGACTAGGTTTGCAAACCCACTGGTTGCTCGGTGCTTTCTGACTAGCCTGAAATTTCCTCCGCAAGTTGCATCTTCAAATATTGCGGGCAGCACTCACTCTATCAAGTCTCTCGTAGCAATGCAACAACCCCATTCTAATGATTCTAGTCAAGTTCCCTCTTTGGAGAGAAAGAGATCCCAATCCATTCAAGAATCCCGGACTAGTAATCAGGTTGCAGCTAAGGGAGTATTCCTCAATCCTCTAAACCTAAAGGACAGAGAGGAGTGTAGAGGTACTGGAGTTCAGTGATCCTCGTTTCCTCCAGTAGAGGATACTCGTACATCAAAAACTGGGTTACAGACCTCTCAGATGCCCTTGACTCCAAGCCTATCTAGATGGTCACAAAATCTGGACCCTAAGCACCCCTGGCTATCACCAGATCTGCACTCGGAAGAACAAGCTGCTATTGGGATGGAATGGGCTGACTATGTTGAAGAACAGCTGATTGTCTCAATGCTGAATGACTCAACTACTACTGGAGAAGTAATGCCAGCTCTGCAGGATGGATATGAAAACATTAAGTAAAATAATCCTTTGGGGCCACACTCACTTGCTACAATGGACATCTTGCTGACCAGGAAAGACAATACTCAAGGTTCATAAGGGACTGATGTACTGCTGGGTGATGAACACTTTGTTTTTCTACAGTTCACTTTGTTTCCCCTGAGTTTTTGGATTATATGGAGCCTGAGCTGGATATGAGATAACGGGGGATGAGAGGGTGGTGGAATTTAACTACTCCTTATGGTAAGTTTCCTCATGGGAGATATTTGCTTTATTGCTCTTTTTCCATGCCACCCTTTTTTGGCATTTGGGGTGATGCTTCTCTCTTCTGGTGTTTATCCCCTCTCCCCTCTGGTATTTGGCCCTTGAATGATAAATGCTGCTTTTCCTATTTATTTGTGCTTTTTCTGGTTTGGCTATATGTTATAGTGGGTAGGCATGTTTGACTATCTTTAATGGTTACCTGTTTTTTCTACCCTTGGGAGGCGTAGATGTGGGCAGTAGCGGAAGTATGCCCATACTGACTATAAAACCTGCCTGCTACAGGGTATGAATGCTTAACAATATGCTTGCTGAGGAGGGGGAGGGCAAGGGTGGTTGTCAACCGACGGCTCGATTGTTCTTGTTCCAGTTCTTGGAGTTCATGGGGACCCTGTTAGCACCCCATAGATGTGTCCACTTACATTCTGCCAGTAGGGTTGGTGATGTAGACCACCTTTAGTAACAAATATGGTTTGGGGACTGTATTGTACGCTATTGTCTGTTTTTTGGGGTATACTGGGTTCCCTGGTTATGTTTAGTAGGTTAACTCTGAACTTTGCTAACTGTAATAATTGTTGGATATTCTATGTGGTTTTGAAGTTACGAAGGGGGGGGGATTTAAGAGTGCAGTATTTTGCTGAGAATTTTGTTATAATGTGTTATGATGGAAGTTGGCATAATAGACTTCTATATACCATGGCAACATCTTCATCTTATGTGTCTAAGTTTTACTATTTTTATAAACTGGCTTCATTTGAGTTTTTGTTTTGGTTATTAACTAGTATCAAGGATGGCTAGCTTGAGGGTGATAACATGGAAAGTGCAAGGTATGAATCACCATATAAAACAGAAAAAGGCATCATCATTTTTAGGCTCCTCTAGATGTAATATTGCCTTTCTCCAAGAAACATACCACCTTAAAGGGAAGGTGAAAAAACTGTTGAAATGTTTGGTGGGGAAGGTATATTCTAGTTCCTTTACTGGCAGGAAGTGAGGTGTCTCGATCTTATTCAGGAGAGGGTGCCCTTTTCAGGTAGAACACACTCTTTTGGACAAGGAGGAACAGTGGCTTCTTGTATTGAGTGGAATATATGGTGCTCTGGTTCTATTGGTTAATTTATATGCCCCTAATGTGGACACACCAGATTTTTATTCTCAATTGGCACAAAAGATTTCAGAGTGGGTCAGCCACTCTATGGTTATTATCCTACGGGGATTTTAATTTTGTGTTGGACCCCATTTTAGACAGAACTCCCCAAAAGAGAGGATCCCCTTCCCATCACTGATCAAGTAGTGTCCTTAAGCAGATTTGTTTTAAATTTGACCTAGTAGATTGTAGGAGAATTTTCTACTCTGAGGCTGGTAAATTCACTTTTAGATCGCATAGGTTTCAAACCTGCAGTTGTTTATTTTTTCTGTAGCTCAGTAATATTGGTGGATATGTTAGATGTGGCTATCCTTCCCATGACTATTTCAGATCATGCCCCAGTAAGCTTGGTGTGGGTGCCTAAGGGTAGTATAGCCAAATCTCCTTGCTGGCACTTTAATCCTGCACTCCTGTATTCTGAGGAATTTAAACAATGGGTAGCAGAGGAAATTATTTTTTATTTTGAATCCAATGCCTCTTCAAAAATATCAATCTGTACACTTAGGGAGTCTTGTATAATTTCCTATTCTTGAATGCTAAATAAGCGAAGGAGGCAAG
Organism: Neoceratodus forsteri; assembly: GCA_016271365.2. NCBI lineage: Eukaryota > Metazoa > Chordata > Ceratodontiformes > Ceratodontidae > Neoceratodus > Neoceratodus forsteri. The sequence continues at coordinate 58,359,862 of JADMNL010000027.1, read as the reverse complement.
AAATTATAGACCTCACTCATCAAACTGAATTGCTTCAGGACACCATATATGAATCTCATTCCACCCAAGAGCCCCAGATCTCAGAGGTCCTTACCCTTAAATATACCATCAGCAAGCATCTACAGTCCTATTATTTATGCAGCAATCGTATTGGGAATCAGAATGCAAGACTGGAAAATTGCTTGCCTATAGGTTGAAATGAAAATCTATGGAGACCCAGATCTCGTATTTAAAAAAAAAAAAAAAAGATGCTCATTCTGTTACAGACTCTGCACAAATGGCTAGTCAGTTTCACAAATATTACTCCTCTCTTCATGACTCTTCCGTTTCCCCAAACTAGGAGGATTACGACTCCTTCTTTGAAAGGTAAACATGCTCCGTTTACCTACAGAGATTGCCAAAGCTCTGGAAGATGATCTAAACCTGTCAGAGATACAGGCAACAATTCGTACTTTTGCTCCTGAAAAGGCCCCAAGTCCGGATAGACTTAGTTTGGACTTTTATCGGACCTTCGAACCAATACTGTCTCCTTGTTTGCTTAAGCTATTTCATGTCATTAAGGAATATGGTACTATGCCATCTACTATGCAGTGGCTCCATTCTTGGACCCTTGCTCTTTTCCCTGTATCTCAATACCCTGCCAGGTGCATGTGCTGGTAAACTCTTACTTTATGAAGACGGTACCATTATCTTTGCCTCCGACCGTAACCCTATCACCCTCCAGGACTCCTTGTAACTATCTTATAATGACGCTGAAGCCTGGTTCAAAAAGCATAGACTTGTAATAAATCTTAAAAAAACAAAAACCATGCTCTTTGCCCACTCCCAAAACAAAGTCAGCAACTTTCCACTTCAGATCCTCGCTAGCTCCAAGTTTCCACTCGAGCAAATCTACTCGTACAAGTACCTTGGGATATCTTTTGACCTTGCCCTCACATTCCATGCCCACATTGCTGCCCTAGCCTCAGCCTCCAATATTCGGCTGGGTATCCTATACCGCCACAAAAATTTTCTCCCCCCTGTTGCCCTCCGACTCGCAGTCACATCCTCTATACTGTCCCTAGTAGATTATGGTTTGCCAGTTTATGGGGTTACTGGCCAGACTTCCCTAAACAAAATCTGCCTCACTTTAAATAAGGCATGTAGGCTAATCACCGGGGCTGCCAGACTAACACATACCTGCCATTTATATGCCCAGGCTATGCTGCTCAACCTAGATGAACGTCTTAGATATCAAACCTGCCTCATAACAAAAAAAACTATCCTTGGTCTATCCCCACCTGGGTTGACTGCCTCTATCCACCAAGCAAACTCACTAGTGCAGACTCGAACCTCCTGCAAAACCACACTGTTAGTACCGAGGGCAAGGACCTCACAAGGACAAAGGGCCTACTGCTACAGAGCCCTATCCTGGTATAACACCCTCCCCACCACTATCGCTGGTGCTTCCATGATCTCTCGTTTCAAAACCTCCCCGTAATCACCTACTTCTGCGAAGCTGTGGCTGCTTCTAAGTTTATTCTTGCTCAATTGCTCTGACAAAGCTCCCCGAGTGGCTGCACCCAACCTACTACCAACCACTACCTATGGTCCTATTTCTTCTCCGCCTGTCTCTACAATGCTTAGTTCTGTATATTCCTACTACTGTTTGCCTGATGAACAAATTATTCTGAACCTACTTGTGCTATGCCAATCCTGTAACCTTAAAATTGTAACCAATATATGTCTTCATGTTCCTCCAAATTTTGTACTCTGTTATATTGTAACAAGCTTGTTTGTACCGTTTTTGTCCTCTCTGTGACGAGGTACCTTTGTAAATGAGCTCCTGGCTCAAAGGTTGTAAACTGATGTTTAATAAATAAATAAATGCAAGAGGAGACCATCACTGTCCTGTCTAAACCCAATAAAGACTCTAGTATTTGTTCAAACTTTAGGCCTATTTCTTTACTTAATGCAGATTGTAAGATTTTGGCCCAAATTGGAAAAACCTTTAGTTAAACATACATCACAGATGGGGTGTATGAGTGGAAGGCAGGGCAGTAATGATATCCAAGCTGTGCTAAACTGAATACATGTCGCCACTAGGGGCCCAGGTTCTGCAGCTCTAGTTGCAATAGATGCCAAGAAGATGTTTGATTCCATTAAATGAAATTATCTTATTTTTACACACTCTCGGCGATAGGCATTGGTCCAGTTTTCCAAAAATGGGTTTGGTGCCTGTATTCTTCCTTGAAAGTGAGAGTGCTTGTTAAGAAAAAATTACTCACTGCAGTAATCTTCTTTCTTCCAAGGGGTCCTTTAGCATCAGTAATCTTTTTGCACTTAGCTGGCTAGGTGCAATGGCCCTGGAAGTGTGCCTTAAGAGATATTTAAATGAGTGTAGGGCCAAGCCAATCAAGAGACAGGAAGAAGTGTGAGCTGAATGAGAGCTGTTGAATGCTTCAGAATTTTTTCAAGGAAAAACAAGAGCAAGTGCCCCAAAAAAGAATCAACAGGATTCAAAAAACATGCAAATGTCCATAAAAGTGGAAATAGAAACAACAGCAACACAAGCTAAAAACTCATCAATAAGAAACTCCAAATTTGGTAAATGGTGACATAAGAGCCCTTCTCAGACAGGTGAACCAGTGAGGAAGGGTGGGAGCTTACTGATGCTAAAGGACCCCTTGGAAGAAAGATTACTGTGGTGAGTAATTTTTTATAGTATGTTGGCGCGCTTGCACATCCAACATTGTGTGACAGTGCAGCTTTGGAGGCATGGCCGCAGTTTGGTGAATGCAGGGCATGCACCAGTAGGTGCGTCTCACATTCCCCAATCAGCCTGCTTGCCGGCACCGCACCATGCATACGTAATGTGGTGAGCACATCTGAGAAAAGGTCCGCTGCAATGCGAGCAAAGCTCGTCATATGCAGCGGTCCATTTCTTGCCATGCTCACTGCCATTATCTGCATGGTCAGCGAGTGGGCGGCCGCCTAACTAATGCCGACTTTGGGGGTGCACAATCCCCTGTCAGTTAACCCCCCCTTTTTATGCTGATGGGGGAGCCCACTCCCCATTGGCATAACCCCCCCAATTGTTGAATGTCAGGGGGTGCCCAACCTCGGCTCGCGGCTCCCTCACTTTCTTTGTGTGCCAACGGGTGCCCAATCCCCATTGGCATTACTTCCCCCTGTGTTGTGTGCCAATGAGGGTACTCAATCCCTGGCTACAGACACCCCCCAAACAGTTAGGTGGCACGGTGGGGCCCACCCCAACATGCCGTCCCCTGCCAAAAAAAAAAACTGTCCCGCGATGTTTTTTACCAGTAAAATGAAACGGTCCTCATAGTCTCGATGCCCCTCCCCACCCGCCCACTGCGCACCCTGCCTCCCATCACCCCCTCAGCCCATACTTACTCAAGGAGTCCAGCGACAATCTTCTCTGGAGGGGGAACACAACTGTACTCTTCAAAGCCGACCACGAACTGAAGAAATAGTGGTAAGCTGTATAATAGAATGAATAGGAGTTGCCTGTGTTGAAAATTTGGTGACAATACTCCATAAAATGACTGTTTTACGAGGGTGTGTAGCAACTGCACAACGCAAGCTCGTAAGTTAGCACATTTGCAATATTTTCATGCCACATTCTCAACCTTGCCATTTTACCACACCTTCTTGTGAACCATGCAGCTGTCATTTTTCACAACCTTGCCGAAATGTGTTTTTCGCACTTCCAGTGCAGAATTGCGCGGTCACTGTGCGAAATCACTGTTCGGGACACATTACAAAAATGACAGTGACACCATTCATGAGCAGAGGTCCTAAAATGCCTGTGTTGAAAATTTGGTGACAATACTCCATAAAATGACTGTGTTACTAGCTTGCGTTGCGCAGTTTGCATGCACGCTCGTAAGTTTGCAAACTTATATTTTCACTCCACATTTTCAACAGTGCCATTGTTCTACACCTCCTAATGAAAAGTACAGCTGTCATTTTTCACATCCTGATCAAAATCTGTTTTCACAGTTCCGGTGCACAATTGTGCGGGTCACTGTGGAAAGCCCGTGTTCGAGACACATTATGAAAATGGCAGTGACACTGTTCATTAGCAGATGTCCTAAAATGCCTATGTTGAAAATTTAGGGACGAAAGTCAATACAATGAGTGTTTTATGAGCGCGTGTTGTGCAGTTTGCATGCACGCTCGTCACATAGAAACATAGAAACATAGAATTAGAAGGCAGATAAGGACCGCTTGGCCCACCCAGTCTGCCCATTTCCCTACCTACTGGATAAGCTGCAGATCCTAGTTAACCAGCAGCCTACTTCTTCCTACCCCCACCGCTTAGAATTGCCTTATGACTGTCCCATACATGCTTGAATTCCACCACTGTTTTTGACTCCACAGCCTCCTCTGGAAGGCCGTTCCATACATCCACAACCCTCTCTGTGAAAAATACTTCCTTAAATTACCTTGAGCCGCCTTCTATCTTCAAATTGTGCCCCTCTTGTTCTTGCACACCTCTTTTTGAAAGATGCTACCCTCTTGGACTTTGTTGATTCCCTTGAGGTACTTGAAAGTTTCTATCATGTCCCCCCCTCCCTCCTTTCCTCGAGGCTATACATATTAAGCTCCTTAAGTCTCTCTTCATATGTCTTCCGGTGCAGACCCTGCACCATTTTAGTTGCCCTCCTCTGGACAGCTTCCATCCTGTCTATGTCTGTCACTTTGTGAATTTGTAATACTTTCACTCCAGCTGTTCATAATTGCCATTTTTCCATACCTCCTTATGAACAGTACAGCTGGCTGAAATGTGTTTTTGCACGTTCAGTGCAGAATTGCACAGTCACTGTGCGAAATCACTTTTCGGGACACTTTCAGGAAATGACAGTGACACTACTCATCAGCAGAGGTCCTAAAATGCCTATGTTGAACATTTGGTGGCGATAGGCCAGAAAATGACTGTGTTGCAAGCGTGCATTGCACAGTTTCCACACACCCTTGTAACTTTGTCAATCTGCAATATTTTCATGCCACATTTTCACCACTGGCATTTGTGCACACCTCATTGTCAACAGTCTAGCTGCCATTTTCCACAGCCTACCTGAAACGCGTTTCCGCAGCTCTGCCGCACAGTGGCGTACTCGCTGTGCAAAATCACCTTTTGAGACACATTAACAAACTCACTACGCTATGCCTCTCCACCTCCACCACTGCCAATACCAGCTGAGCATGACAACATTCGGCATTGACAAATGCTTGTTCTTCTTACCCCAGGAGTCTTAGCATCAGTAAGTTTTTTGCAGACTACCCAGCAGCACCAAGTGGGAGGCAGGCAGAGAACCTACTTAGGAAAGTGGCTCTGCAGAACCACCCTGCCAAATTTGCCATCAGATCTGGTCTGCACATCCAAACTGTAGTGTTTCACAAAGGTGTGCACAGATTTCCAGGTAGCTGCTTTGCAGACATCCAGTAGGGGAATGTCCCTTGCTGCTGCAAGCGTTGCTGCAGTGCTCCAGATGGAATGGGCCCTGAGCCCCACTGGAGTTTGTTGACCAGCTTTTTCATTGCAGAATTTAATACATGAGACCAACCAATGAGAAATAGTTCTCTTGGTAGCTGATCTTCCTCTGCCTACATACCCGTAGGTGAGGAACAACTGAGTGGAAGAGCCTCTGGACTGTCTAGTATGCTCTAGGTAATGAAAGATGGCTCTTCTGACATCCAAGCTGTGGAGCTTCTGCTTGCCAGGAGTGGATGGCTCAGTAAAGAAGACAGGTAGAGTAATGGACTGGTTCAAGTGAAACTCTGAAACCACCTTTGGCAGAAATTTCCTACTTGTCCTGAGCTCAACTTTATCGTTGTGAGGGATTAGGTAATTTGGCTCAGTGCACAGGGCCTGTAGCTCTGAAATCCTCCTGGCAGACATAATGGCTACCAGAAAGATGGTTTTTCAGGCTACAGACTTGATGTGGGCCATGGACATAGGCTCAAAAGAAGTATTCATAAGCCCAACTATGCAAAGGTTCTGGCTCCAAGGAGGAACAGTCTCCCTGGTTGGAGGCTGGAGGTGCCAGAGGCATTTGAAAAACTGTTTAAAAATGTTGTGAGGAAAAAAATGATTTCTTCTTTCCCACTGAAAGGTAGGCTGAAATTGCCGCCAGGTGTAGCTTGAGTGAAGATAGTTTCAAGCCTGACGTCTGTAGGTGTACCAGGTAGTCTAGCAGCTGAGGGTCTGAAGCTGATAGGGGTTCCACCTTTTCGCTCTTGCACCAGAGGGAAAACCTTTTCCATTTGGATGCATAAGTCTTCTTTTTTTTATTTTACTCTTATTTTAGTCTCCTGCAGTCAATGACCTGCCAATCTCCAGGCACCACTCCACCTCCGCCGCCAACCCCAGAGACGGTCGTGCCCAGCTGGCATATGCAGCTGTACCCTTGAAGGGGACCTCCCCATATCCCCATGCAAGGCCAGGATCCAATACCAGCATGCGAAGAATCCAGGCACCTTCGGCCGGCTAAGTAGCGGCTATCATGCTGCATGATCAGTGCTGCCATTTTTCCTCTTTTTTTTTGCCCTTCGGGGTGCAGGCATGTAATGAAGTCAGGCACTGTGTGCTGACATCTGCTGCATTCTGCTCCTTTCTGGCACTACTCAGACAGTACCCCCAGGTCCCAGGTCATCACCAGGGGCCGCTGCAGAGCGGTGGCACCCTGGGACACTCCCTGGGATAGGACAGCAGTCCTCTGGATGCTCAATCCTATCCCTCCTCTGCCGACCCCTGATGGACCAGGCTAGCATCCGAACCTGGGTCACCAGCATGGTGTGAGGTGTGACATCCAGCTCCTCAACCCTCAGTGCCACTGGGGCCGGCACGCATAAGTCTTCTTAGTGTTCATTTTTTCAACCATCCTCAGTATCTTAAGGACCTGTTCAGAGTACTGTGAAGATGGAAACTAACTCTTCAAGAACCAGGCCTCGAGGTGAAGAGAGTGTATGTCTGGATACTGCATTCCCGTCTGAGAAAGTGTCAGCAGGGAGCGAGTCTGAGGCAGGCAAATGGGACTGTTGCAGGACATTGAGAGAAGGAGAGGGTACCAGGCTTGCCTGGGACAGTCCAGAGCCACTAGGATCATCGATGCAGGCTGCTGTCCAAGTTTCAGCAAAACCCTGACTATCAGGGGAAAGGGAGGAAATACGTATAGGAATCTCCCTGACCAGTCCATTATCAGGGCATCCAGAGGAAGTGTTCCTGGAACAGGGGGCCTCCAACAGTACTGAGGAATCTGAGAATTGAGAGGAGAGGCAAACAGATCCACATCTGGTGTGCCCCACCACCTGAACACTGTGGCTAGTACTTGCTTGTTCAGTGTTCATTCACTGTGACCTTGACTGATGCGGCTTACAGTATCCGCCAGAGTGCTGAGTTTGCCTGGGAGGTGAATAGCTGAGAGGCTGACTCCCAGGCAGAATGCTAGAGACCAGAGCTTCAGAGCTTCCAAACAGAGTATTCCTGATCTGGTACCACACTGCTCGTTTATGTAGAACATTGCAGTGGTGTTGTCCATTTGATTTTGAACCACATGCCCTTCTATGCTGGAAGCGAAAGCTCTGAGAGGTACTAAGACTGCTTTGAGGTCCAATGATTTATGTGCGACTGTGACTCTTAGGGAGTCCAGTTGCCACTTACTAGGGCACTGTCTAAATGAGCTCCCCAGCCCAAAAGGGAGGCATATGTGGTGATCACCTTTGTGGGAAGAGAAGCTTTAAAGGCAGGGCCAGTTTTAGGACTTTGGGGGCCTCCTGCAAACTCTATGACTGGGGCCCCACAGACAGGGTGCCCCCCCCCATAATCCTTCTACATAGTATTTTATGTTTGTAAAATATATGCAAATGCATACTTAGGTGATAAATCACATTTGGAAGCCTAGAAACAAGCCCACCACATTTATAAAACTGAAACAATTGTACTCTGACTAACTGGAAACCAAATCAAAAAGTAAATTATGGTGGGAAAAAAACTTGAAAGAATATGTACATACATGGGACATAGCTAATTTGGAATTTCTTACATAAATTCAATAGAATCTGGCACGCTCAACCCCTGGGTCCTTGCATTGACCTTCCATTTCTGTAACAGAGGCAGTGCAGCAAGTATCACTTCTAAATTCTTCTAAACTCACACAGTATAGTGCAGTGGTCTAAGGCTCTGCCTTGCAATTCTGGTGACATCCAGCAGACCAGACCTGCGGTTTGAATCCCACAGCTTCCACTTGCATACTGTGTGACCCTGAGCAACTCACTTAACTTCCTTGTGCTCCCAGGTCACTCCTGTAATAAACTTTTCAGCTTAGTGTACTATTCCTGGTTAAACAACTAAAAAAAAAATAGCCAGACAAGCTTAAAAGAGAACTGTACTGAACCTGTAACTAAGCAATTTCCACTGCAAAGACGGATTTGTAAATACTGGTTCAGATTCCATTACTGACCATTCCATCTCTACAGGCTTTTTTTATCCCAGTGAGTATTTCTGGTTTGCACACTGCATGCAAGAACCATTTTGGTTTAGGACCCTTGCTCGGACCTCTCATTGTTGGCACAATGCATCCATGTTCTACTATAAAACAGAACTTTGTTGTGGCTGAGAAAGACAAACTACACAGGGTTGTAAAATAAAGGAATAATACACACGACAGGGTGTGTGTCGTGCTGGGATAATGCCACGCCTGAGAGGGTTGGGCACGAGGCCGCAGGCCAAGTTCGTCCAATGCCTCAGGTGTGGCGTTATCCCAAACGACACACACCCTGAAGTGCATTATTCCTATTATACAATGGCTCATTGTTATACAGAATAAAAAAAATAATGTTAAAGATGTTTTTGTGTGGAAACATATTTCTTGTTTTTAAGAGAAGATGAAACAGTCAATAAGATGGTCAGCACCAGGTTCACAGTGCTGAGACTAGACCTGTGGCGATGTGCTAGGATAACGCCATGGGTCCAACCCCAAACTGACCAATCACAGTCCAAGATTATTTCTTGCCATTGTATAATGTCACTTGAACACCAGAGTGTGGTTAAGAAACTCATTGAGATAACCAAGAAGCCTTTAGATATGGAACAATTACAGAAGGTGACAAGACTTTCTATAGATACATTAGTGAAAGGAGAAAGTCCAGAGGGGGGTATTGCTAAGCTTAATGGAGAAAAGGGAGCATGTGAGGAGGAGGACCCTGTAAAGGCATCTATCCTAAATAGATACTTTTGCTCAGTATTTACTGAAGAGAAGGTAGGGCGGGGCCCACAGCTCAGCATCATGGACACAGGGGAAGGAGATGAGCACTACTCCCTTCACAAAAGAAAGGGTCCTACAAGAGCCTGCTAAGCTCAGGGTGGATAAGGCAATGGGACCTGATGGCATACATCCCAGGGCACTTAAGAAGCTAAAGGAGGAACTAGCAGAGCCATTAGCAGAATTGTTTAGTGAGTCTCTGAGCACAGGAGGTCCCAGAAGACTGGAGAAGGGCTCATGTGATCCCGCTCCACAAGAGTGGTAACAGGGAGGAGGCGGGAATCATGACCGGTCAGTCTTACTTCAGTAGTGGGCAAGATTATGAGGCACCTTAAGGAAAGGATAGTGCAACACCTGGAATCCATAGGGCACAGGATCCAAGACAGCATGGGTTTACAAAGGAAGGTCCTGTCAAACTAATCTCATAGATTTCTTTGACTGGGTAACCAGAGTGGTGGACCAAGGGGAGCAGTTGATGTCACTACCTTGACTTCAGCAAAGCTTTTGACACTGTTCCACATAGAAGATTCATAAATAAGCTGGGTAGGCTCGGGGTGGGTCAGAAGTTGGTCAACTGGGTGGCAAACTGGTTGACGGGCAGAAAACAGAGAGTGGTGGTAAATGGTATACAGTCAGAAGAGATGCAAGTCACAAGTGGGGTACCTCAGGGATCAGTCCTGGGACCAGTCCTCTTCAACATCTTCATTAGTGACCTTGCAGATGGACTAGAGGGTAAGGCTTGTCTGTTTGCAGATGACACCAAGATCTGCAACGGAGTAGATGATCCAGATGGGGTTGGCAGAATGAGAAGAGATCTGGATAAACTAGCAGAATGGTCAGAAGAGTGGCAACTGGATTTAATGCAAAGAAGTGCAAAATCATGCACATAGGGAAGAGAAACCTGAAGCCACCTATAGGCTGGGAGGGAGTTGCTAGCAGTCACAAAGGAAGAAAGAGACTTGGGCATCATCATCACTGATGACCTAAAATCATCCAAGCAGACCTCTAAAGCAGTAGGTAAGGCTAGGGGGTGTTAGGGTGTATTAGTAGGGGTATCACAAGTCATAAGAGGGAGGTAATAATCCCTCTGTACAAGACACTGGTTAGGCCCCATCTGGAGTACTGCGTGCAGTATTGGAGGCCACACCTTCACAAGGACATTAACCAAATTGAGGCAGTCCAGAGAAGGGCAACCAAATGGTGCAGGGACTGCATCAGAAGACATATGAGGACAGATTAACGGAGCTCAATATGTATACCCTTGAGCAAAGGAGGGAGAGAGGTGATATGATCGAGGCATTCAAACACCTTAAGGGCATAAACAAGGTGAAAGAGTCTAACATGTTTAAATATAAGAAAATAGCAGGACAAGAGGACACAGCATGAGATTAGAGGGAGGCCGATTAAGGGGAATGTGAGGAAATTCTTTTCACAGAAAGGTGGTGGATGCATGGAATGGCTTACCACAAGAAGTGGTAGCTATGAATACAGTGCAGGACTTCAAACAGGCATGGGATAGGCATAAGGGAGCAATACAAATGACTATGAATAGATAGGCCACTGACAGAGCAAAGGCCGATGGCACATTTATAAGGTAGAAAAAGAAATGGGCAGACTGGATGGGACTTGCGGTCCTTATCTGCCGTCAACTTCTATGTTTCTATGTTTCTATGTAGAATTAGAAAATATATTGAAAACAGCTTCTGCTGAGACATATTACTTTAGATTCATTGCAGTTCTCCTTTAACCCATTTAATGTTCACCTGGTGTGTGATGCACTCTCTACCAAGTACACCTACAGTAAGCAGTTGTAAATGAGTTCTAAACCAACCTTAAGCTATCTGCATTTTTTACATTGCCCTACAAATACTACCAGGTGCACATAATAAAGAGTTGTTAATGAGTCCGTAGCTACATGCAGTTTTTGTACTTGTTCTAGTAAGGCCATCAGGATCACATAAAGAGCGGCTAATGAGTGATGAGTTAGCTGCTCACACATATTGTCACATAGTTGTAAAAGCACTCCAGGTTTGAAACCACTATAAATAAAAAGAAATAGGTCAGTGCACCCCCCTTCCCCGAGGGTTAATGCAACAATACAAATATTTTCAGTCTGGATTGGCATTGCAATTTACTCGTTTGTTTTCAGGTCTAACAGCAGTCCAAAATAGACTTAATTAAGGTGTAGTCAACCACCAATGTGCTGGTAACTGGTGGGAAACTAGCTAAATGAGAAAGCCACAAATCTCTCTTTACAGACCTTATCCAATGTTAACTACTCACACTCGCTCATTCCTAAAACTATAAATTGAATTCTAAATGAGGTGTGCTACTGCACATGGCAAACAACAAATAAGAAGTCATGTGCATCCCCTCCCAAAAAAGAGTGGTAAGCTTCTAGCCCTTGTCATTGAACCACAGCATGAGGTAGCCAGAGAAATACAATCCTGATGTATACATTTGTATTGGTACAAAAAAAAAACAGTGCCCACAGGAGAGGGCTTTGACGTAGCGACACTGCTTTTCACCAATGCTCCCCTACTCATCCAAAGGACCCGATTGAGGAGTTCCCTCTCCTAGGCCATTATGCTATGTTTGCATGCAAGTGTCTTTTTTTTAGATACAATATGGTGCTATGTTTAATGTGTGATATACATACTGTGAATAATGCCACAAACAAGACCAATGGTAGGCAAAATGGGGGTATCAAAATTTCTTTGCCACTGACCCCACCTTTCACAAATGCACATGGCTCTAATATCCCAGTACACATTTCTCTTTCTACAGGCGCAGGTACTATAAGGCAAGGAGAGAAGTGTAGAGATATTTTTAAATCATGTTGTTCGCCTTAAAATATTTTATACGGCATATCAGTTTCACAACCAACTTTTCTTGGGGGGGCACACATACGCATTACACACCTTCTGCTTAAATGCTATTTTTCTATACATAACCTACTTTTTCTAAATCTTTGCAAGCAAACATGAAGTCATGATCAGTACCCCTTCTGCTTTGGATGGTTATATACACTCGACATTATGGTTGTCTACTTGATACATAATCTGCAGAGATGACTGTGCTGTAAAATGCAGAGGAGTACGAAATTCAGTGTAGAAAAAGAGTCTGGATAGATGGAAGTCCAGTGGGAAGCGATCTGCTTTCATTTTAATGTCCATAGTTAATGGAAAAGGGGAAGCTATATACAATGAAATCATGCTGCACTGTTTTCTAAAGTTTCCCCGTAGGGTTCTTTACACTCAGCAACCCTCTGTTTTGATGAGTCATATGACAAGCTTAACAATTTAGCAAGTCATTGATCTTTTGAATCTCTTAAGGTAAAGTTTGTTACGCAATCGAGACAAGTTGGTAATCTCATTTAAAAAATGCTAAATCTGTTTTACTGTATATCACTAACTTGTGTTTTTTTTCTCTTTGAGATATTTCCTGAAGAAGACCTAAGGTCGAAACGTAGATTTTTAACTCTATTTTCTATTTTCAGTGTGCATTTAATATAACCATTTTGTTTTGCTGTTAGACCACATGCTGACACAGCCCCTTGTTTTTGGTTTTTACTGTATATGATTAATAGACAGGAAAACATGCTTTGGGACACCCTGTGCCTGCTGGTTCTTCTAATATGCATACAAAAAGTTAACTTAGTATGATAGGAAAGTCCGTTAAAAAGCATGATGCTCAGTTACATTTTTCAGTTTATATTGGTAAAAAATACTCTTCAAAAAGCTTTCTTACACTGTGTAGTCATTAATAAAGTCCAACATGCAGTTTCTGACATTAATAGTTAAGTACTGTATTTCCAAGCCTACTGCTGGGGTGACTGCAAATAAGGTACAGAACACCAAACAAAACAGTATTTGTTCATGGAATAACAAGACAAATAGGAAATGGGCAGATGGTTGCCGTCAACTTCTCAAGGGTCATGCTGACCAGTTGCCCAGCTTTCAATCAATCACACTACAAAAGCACCGACAGATTTGTTTCAAAATTGATTGGATTTGAAATGCATCAAATGGGCCCCCACACAGGGCTGATTATAAAGGATGGATGTTTAGTTTAGCTGTCTCCCTCTCAATTAGAAACTACATAAAAACAGTTGTTAAAAAGTAAATTACTGCATTAAGTTGTGACGTCAAGGTAACTGCATACTCCAATCATTCAGCCAGTTCAGGTTGTATGGGCACAGCTTGAACCCCGCGACAACTACATGGGTGGCATGCCAGTGAATGGTAGTGACAGTCTGCATGCAAGCGTCTGTAAAATGACACACCATAAGTCGCAGCAGTAAGTTAAAAATCAATCTAAATGGATTTCATGCCACTGTTTACAACACAGTTACAGATGTATTTACAGCCAATCAAAAATGCAAGCAGAAGCAGAACCACAGCAAGTGGGGTTACTATTTATAAAATTCAGACACACTCGCCGGGCTCCATTGCAGTATGAGTTGGATCCCCCCCTCACCTTCACATTCTGTGCCTGGAAAGGCTCTTTTGAGCTGACGGTTGCTTAATAACACAACCACAGCCACAACAGCCCAGTAATTTTGTCTCATGATTTTACTGTACTTGTAACAGCCTGGCAGCTTCACACACCTACATTCTGGGGCACGCCGCCAGACACACCACTGCTCGCCACATTTGGGGGCCTCCCACGGCCGCGAGGTTCACAAGTGCCTAACACCGGCCATGTTAAAAGGGAACCCCTGCCTGCAAATTTGCAGGGTTCTTCCACCACAGCAAGTTTTGGAGGACTGCTCTGACACAGGTATTAACTTTGAAAATTTGTTGCTTCTCTGAGACCAGCGAGCTCTGAGGTAGGCTTGCAAGAGTCTAATCCCGTACTTGACCCCTGGGACTACTGCAGTCATAGAGGCCATATGTCCCAGAAGTTTGAGGAAATGCCTGGCTGGTCTTGGCTGTCTCTGGGTGAAAGAATCTTCCACTGAAAAGAAACTCTTAATTCTTTCCTGCGGGAGAAAAGCATATCCCTTCTGAGTGTCTAGTTGGGCCCCTATGAAGGTGAGCAGCTGGGTGGGTTCCGGGTTAGCTATCTATCTATATATCTCTTTCTTTCTCTTTCTTTCCTTCCTTTCTCTCTTTCTTTTATTAATTGAATACAATTGGAATTAATATTTTTGAGTCAGAGACTCCTTTACAAACCCTTACCAAATGTGTTGCAATGGCAACACAGTGTTCTATCAATGGCAATATCTGGGTATGTCTGAAATTGTGCAGTGGTACTACCCAGTGGTAGCCTGGTAGTACAATGGTGTCAACCCAGTCAGGTTTCTGGCCTCAGTGGTAGTGTCATGGCACAGTGGCATCCCTATGGCAATTTTGGCAGGTTGCCCAGACTAGTAAATGGGTAATGGTACCACTGTGGTATTAAGTAATTTTGAGTCCACTTTCATGTGGGACTCTATATTGCCCCAGAAGTTCCTAATGATAATGCAATGGTAGTACGACAATGTTTTCTATATACTATCAAGACTTATTTGGTACTACCATGGTATCAGTATTTTGTAATGTCACCACACAGGTATTACGATAGAGGAGCAGATTGGTACACATATAAATCTCAAGCTTATTTGGTATCACTGTGGTATCAGTGCATCTAGAAATTTGATACCACTGTGGTACCAACATGGTACACATCAAAATCAAACAACGTTTGAAAGAAATACAAAATGAAACATATACTGATACATGCATTATGAGCTGCACCTTATATGCAAATTACAATAACAACCCTCAGTTACATTCCCAAATTGACTGGAATATCACTGCTTCATTGAAATCCATTAAAATTCTATTAAATTCCATTAATCTTCCATTTTCTTCATGCAATCCCATTACTTTTCACCATTACATTTTGTATCACCCTTTTTAATGGCCAGTTTTTATTCCCATTACATTTAAATTAATTGTTGTTTCATGGGCGCAAACCATTAATTTACTCACTCTTGCCATAAATTAACCACTACAGTATCCATTAAATATTTAATGTGTGTGGTATGCCCCTTAAATTTTGTATCAGCCTATTTTAATGGCATGTTTAATAACCATTGAAACTGAGCAACAAGCTTTTCATTGCCATGAGAATGATGGTCATGTATCCATTAACTGCCATTATTACTGTCCAAATGAGCTTTTTATTACCATGAAAATAACAGTCATCTTGTGGCAATACATTAATGGCCATTAGGGATAGTTTTATTTACTATCAGTACTACTTTTCCCTAAGAACTATGGGTCCCCTTTGACTCCTGTGTAACCTTTTGTTTTACAGGTACTCCCCATCCACTCTCCAGAATCTGCATCTCCAAAGAGGTTCCCTCACCTGGACCATAAAGTACCCATGAATTAGTTACATGCTTGGGGATGGGGAGTTTGAGCCATAACTGAATCTGCATCCATTACAATGGGAGTCCAGATGGTTGTTGCCATGATGCTATATTGTAATGAGGGACAGTTAAGAGGTATAGGATCAGTCTCTCTGGATCTGGTCCCCCTATAGCTGAACCCCTACCTTGAAGCTGGACCCTCACAGCTGAAGACTAACTTTTTGCTACAGCACATTGGCAACACCATTTACAGTGAGGGACACAGCAATGCTGAGGGATAAAATGAGGGACATGTCACTAAGAGACTGTTGAGAGGTATGGTACAGTCCCTTTCCCATGTGTGACCACCCTGCACTGTGATGCTAGAGATTTTACAGACTGACACAGGGGTCAATACTAACTTTTTTAGCCACTAGCCATCACGGCTAGTGATTAGAAAAATCCACTGACCCAACAGGGAGTTCCACTAGCCCAGCACAAAATGGATCAGAAAAATCTCCATTGAAATAATTGGTCCCATTGAAATGTATATAGACTCATTCATTTCAATTGTATCTTGTTCTTGATATTTGCGTAGCAACAGCTAACAGTCCTGGCTCAGACTAGATACCAGACCAATGGGAAAGGAGATCAGTGTGGGATGTGACTTCCTGCCGGAAGCTCATGAAGAGGACCATTACTTTTGTACACAGATGAGGAAGGAGCATTCATCAAAATGAGGACAGCTGACAGCCTCTTGTTTTAGAGGTAGTTTAATTTCTGAGTATGTTTTATTGGGCAGCAAAGGCAGGTGTGTAATATCCCCAAAGAGTGGGTCACCAGTAAGCTCTGTTGATGCCAACAAGCCCCAGTAAGGTGACCACAGATGCCCCTATAGTTTAGGTTGCAAGTGGGGGTGAACATAGTGGCCAGAGCCATATAAAAATAAAGTGCTTGTCTGCAGTTAAAAAGGTTTTTTCTTCTTATTGCAGCCCACCCAGTAAAGGTGGCACAAGCCAGTGTCACATCTAAGGTCCAGCTTGCACTGGACAGCTGGTTGTTATGGATTCAGCATCCTGGATGCCATGGAGGATACTGAGAGTGGCCAGTAATGGCCACTGGAGGAGTTTGAATTGACTGCGAAGGAGGGTAGTCAGAGGAGTTCAGGTGCCCCAAAGAAAAACAAATACACGAAGAAAGTGCAGCAGAATAGAGAGGGGACACAAAGAAGTAAATTCAGAGCAAAAGGCAGTACCTGCAGTCCTCCTCTCATCTCTATGTCAATCTCAGTGGTCCCAGCAGTGTGAGTGGTCCATTAGTTGTGGTGGTCCCCAGGATCAGAAGTTGGCAGCTGTAGCGTGGATTCTGTTTAGTCCCCTTTGTGTTCTTTTTTTTTGTAAAGAAAAAGTAAATGCCAGTTCCTTGGCAGTGGCCCCCACAAACAGGAAAGCATCATTAGATGAACGAGCATCAGGAGGAGCCAATTACCCATCAAGGGAAGACCTCCCACCAGCCTGCAGCCATCAGGGCATCCAGCATACACTTAACCCACCTCCTGTCTCAACTTTTCCCCAGTTTGGGGCGGTGAGTCGGTGACAGTGTCATAAAGCAGGCACTGTCTGCCTGAACTAATACTGAAATACAAAAATGATGTTTTTTTTTTTTTCATGCAGTGAGCCCAATAAAGGATGGCTGTGGGTGTTAGTGTGGTCAGGGCAAGGCCCTGAAGCAAGGAACTGCCAAGGGTGGATCTATTTAAATGTATTTAAAATCGGCCCGGGAAGGGAGCATACAGTGAGATGGTGGCCTTATTCAAAATTACCTAAATTTATTTAACACACGCTCCTAAATGGAGCACAGGGGTGTGCAGCATTCAAATGAAGTAGTTATCAGAGGTGGAGCAGAGGGCAGGCAGGCCCTGAAGTAGATAGTGAACAGGGTGCTAAGGAGCAAGGTTAGGGTAAAGTCCCAGGTATAGCCAAGCTAGCCAGCTGGGCTAGTGAATAACTGCTAGTTGTCCCAAAGGTTTCTTTTATTCAGAAATAAGCACTGGGGAGCTACAGTAGTTGTGGGAAGTAAGTCCCAGATTATAAAGTCAGAGTGCCCCAGGGTGAAACGGGTGACTATAGTAGTCAAGTTGCCTCCAGTAGCCAGGCTAGTGCTATAGAAATCTCTAGATCTGTTACTCAGGTCACTAGTCCTTTGCTGGGCTGTGGCAACTATGCTGCTGGGGTGGCTAACAGGCTAGGGCTGTGGCAACTATGTTGCTCGTGTGGATAACTGCCTGGTCCACTCCCTTTCCCTTGCACCTGACTGAAACTGATACCCAAGTGCACTTTAAATCAGTAAATTCTACTATTTTACAACACTAGCTTGGCTACTGTTTGCCACTTGGCTATAGCCACCTTTATCACCCTGGACACACTCACTTCACACTCTGGGTTTTACTTAACCAAACTGGCCATTGGTGCTTATTTCTGAATACATTTATTTATTTTGTTTATTTACTAAAAAGTTTCACCAGGAAAGGCACACTGAACAAACAAATTTAAAAAACTCACTGTTCCAAGATCCGTAGCGGCTGTGAACTTTTGTGTGCGTGCACAAGACAGCCTGACTCACCATGGGATGGTGAAGAGAGCAGGAAAGAAAGTGAAGTGGCCTGCTGCTGCTGTGATCTGAGTTGAGCGGCCTTGCCTGCCTGCCTGCGATTCTGTGAGTGAGTCACTTGCCATAGTCATGTTGTTCATCGGTCCATCCATGACTCCAGACCACAACCCAACCAGATCCAATACCAGCAAGAGGGACTAAAATAAATTTGAGAAGCTTGCACTTCCAGCTGCTGGGGACAGGCTTGCCTTAGAGAAGCCTCTTAAGACTTGGCTTGAGGTTGATTTTTGATTGGACAATCGTTGGGGGCCTGGGGGGAGTCAGTGGAACTGTGGTGGTGAGGTCTGTGGATGCCAGTGTCGTTGGAGCGGGAGTCCGACTCAGCACGGCCTGGAAGCATGGGATAAAGCAGAGAGGATGGAGCAGGAGCTGGAGGACTAATCAAGGCCTGCTTGGGGACGAGGAGCCCCTGCTGACTTGCTGGCGGCTGCACTGCTGTGGATGCTAAGACATTAATACTGCTGTGTCAAACTGTAATGCTCTTCAAAGTACAATTTTTTTTTTTTTTTTTTAGTACTACTGAATCATGAATGAAGATTAGCTAGCCAAGGATTTAAATTAGCCAATTAAGGCTGGGTACATTAGTATGCATTTCAGTTCTACTAAGCAAGATACAGATAAAACAATTGGCAACACCAATTAATATTAGAGAAGGTAAGCTATCATAAAATGTGGGTTTTTATCTAGAAATATGATGCAAAAAAAAAAAGATGGCAGTGTCCCTTTAAAAGTTTTACATAACCTAACTGGCCATTGGTGCTTGTTTCTGAATACATTTATTTATTTTGTTTATTTACTAAAAAGTTTCACCAGGAAAGGCACACTGAACAAACAAGCTTAAAACTCACTGTTCCAAGATCCGTGGGCTGTGAACTTTTGCGCACGTGGTAATGTGAGGATATATTTTTTCACAGAGAGGGTTGTAGATGCATGGAACAGCCTTCCTGAGGAGGTTGTAGAGTCAAAAACAGTGGGGGAATTCAAGAATGCATGGGATAGGCATAAGGCAATTCTAGTGGGGGGTTGGAGGAAGTAGGCTCTTGGTTAACTAGGATCTGCAGCTAATCCATTAGGTAGGGAAATGGGCAGACTAGGTGGGCCAAATGCTCCTTGTCTGTGGTCAAATTCAAATTCTATGTTTCCAAGTGTAACCCCTAGATGGCGCTATCCCAGGGGCTACTACCCCTGCCTGATTTGCCACTAACAGGTTGAGGGGCCTGGATCCAATGGCGGGTGCCTCCACCCGGAGGTCAGGGTTTGCAATAGTTAAACTAACTTGGTCATCAGCCCTCTGGGACACTGCAACCCCCTTTCTTCCCACTAGTGGCCCACACAATATATCAGAATTACCTTCACAGTATACACTTACCCCCAGGTCTGGTTCCGCACTGGGACCTCCTGTGAAATGAGATACAGTGCAACAATCACAGTACAGTACTTTAACATAGACAACACCTCAGGCAGTATAACTTTGCTGGAAACAAGCAGCTCTGATTTATTTAGGGGATATAACAAGGACAGGGGAAATCAGGTTAATTAGCTTATCACTCTATACCTCATCTATATGGCTCTGTGCACAGGCTATCCCTTATCAGTTACTGTCCCTGGGTACCCAAGCCCTAGTGGCTAGTCCAAACCGTGGTAGCTGGTAGGGGCCCTTCACACAGAGAAAAGGAGAATTAAACAGTCAGCAGTACAGTAATTCCATTTGGATTTAATGTGGCACCAACAGGGAGCTTACTTTGAATTAGATACTCACGACCTCCAAATAAGATAGGGTCCTTCAATGTCAGCAGGGCTCACTTGAGGTACACAAACCTCTTCACACATCCATATACAAGAAAGCACTACACAGGCAGGCTGCATCTGTATCCCGATCGCACTACTGCACAATACTCCGGGAGAACACACAGCAGATTCAGTTCCTGACAGACCGAGTAATTCAACACACCTCCAGTCTTCACAGGGGTGAGCCTGGTTTCTACTCTTCAGAGATCCTTTGATTCTTTTCACAGGACGGATTCAGTCCTAACAAGCTGTTACACAAGCTGCAGACCGGAACTCTGGGCCTTACACGCTTTTTGACTAAAACTGCACACTGAAAAAGCACAGGGTCCTTCCTTCTTCACTGCCAAAGCTCAACTGAACTCCAACCGCAAAACTGGCATTTCTTTGAGTTCCTCTCAGTTCTTGACTGGATTGGCTGTCACTAATAGACTGCTGTTGGTCCAAAAAGGCACTGAAGTCTAAACTACATCTCCCAGAGTCACTGCCCATACAATCCTCTTGTGGCTGGCTCAGATTATGAGTCCAAGTTCTGATTCGTCCAAGGCACCATTTTAGAGCTAATTTCCACACTGATTGGTCCAGTTCAGCAGTTCAAAACTAGAATGGGAACTAGCAGACACAGTTCTGACTGCAAAGAAAGCAGGTTAGACAAACTGTAATTTCATTATTACTTAAATAATTTCTGGCAAACAGTTACATCTTTTCAGATAGGTTCCCTTTGCACTCCTAGTGACTGCAAAAATGAAGTGAATTGGCAGCAGCTCGAGTGGTACTCAGAGAAGCACACAGTCCCCCATACAACTAATTATGTCTGCAAGCAGACAGCTCTTAAAGAGACAGTACCAGAGGCTCTAAAACACTCACTGATAAATGGCTTAAATGCCAAACACCATTCAGGCTTGGAGCATTCAAGCAAGTCTAGAAGTCTTTTTGGGAACCCCATTTGTAGGGGGTTACACCCTTCCTGGTTTGGGAAAGCTTGACGCCCGCACAAGTAAGTACTCCATAAGTTTCAACTGCAACTATATACATTTGCATTAGGCTCGCACATGTAATCATCAGTCAATATATGATTTTACCAAGAACACATTTCTGAAACATTGCAGTACGTCACTCTTTACACAGTATTACATACACATTGTACCATAACTCAAGTTATTACCTCTTGTACATGAAACCTGAAGAGAGGGGACCTTCCTATCAGTTACCTTGGGCTGGATGGGGCAAGGGCACCATACTTAGAGGGCAACACAAGTAACTTGAGTTAGCACTGATGCTCAGTTTGGGCAATGAGCTCGGGACACATACTCCTTTATGGACAACATTGAGAGGCAAGTCCACAGGCCTCCCAAGTGAATCATAACTGAGGTGCACCACAGGCTTTACAGCTCGACCAGTCTTTCTAGGGAACTGTTATAGTCTCTGCACTCTGAGCCTCATTTTCAGCATTGTCCTCACTTGTCAGGGGAGTCTCCATGGGGTAGAGGCTAGAACTTGGGGCACTTTCAGCTCCAGGAGTTACAGTTTCTGAGTCCACAACATTTGGCTCGCATGGAGAGCTTTCGGACACTGGCAGTGGACTGTCAGGCACTCAAAATACTCTTCTTGTTCGGTGTATCACCAGTCTGCCCCAATCTATCATTTTCCTCCACTGAAAGCTCAAACAGTTCAACCATGCACAATGATTCCATTTCATCTGATCTGATGCTTTGCACTTCACTTTCTGGGAGCATTGGCTCAGGGATGAAGCTGGGGCTTAGACAGTCCAGAAGGCCCAGCTTTGTCTCCAGTATTGACTAGATTGCCCCAAACAATTGACTCAGTTCAGTAAGAAGGATAGTATTCAAAGTCACTCTCACTTTCTTCCGATATGGACTGACAGTCATGCTCAACTGGGACTTGTGGGAGGGAACACTTTAACTTTGCTTCTGTAGGTGCAGACTTTCTTGATCTTTTCTTAGCAGCAGCTCTAGTCACTGGTCCAGAGGGCATCTTCTAGGGCTCAGACTCAATTAAGATTTGTCCAATGGGCAGTAAATGATTTCTATGCATTGTTTTACATCTTTTGAATTATTCTCAGGCCTTACTTTGTACACTGGCAGATCATCTAGTTTGCCCACTACAATGTGAGGGAGATGGTGCCATCTGTCAGCAATCTTGTGCTTGCCATGCAGTCCCAGATTTCTTAGCAATACCCGATCTCCCTCCTGGAGTTCCTGTGCTTTCACCTTTATCATACCTTTCTTTGTTGGCCAGATTTCTTTTGGCAGCCATGGTTTGAGCCAGTTGGTACGCATGAGTTAGCTGGGCCTTTAACTTTGCACATACTGTAAATAGTTGTCAGCTTGAACCCCATCAGGAGAGACCCCAAAACACACATCTACTGGTAGTCGAGCTTCTTCCAAAACATCAGGCGGTAGGGGAGAATCCAGTGGCATCACTTTTGGTGCAGTTATAAGCATGTACCAGGGTGCTAATTTGTTGGCTCCATCTAGGCTTGTCCTTTGGGTGCAGGGTGCCCAGCATATCTAGCAAAGTGCGGTTGAAACTGCTCAGGCTGTGGGTCCCCTGGGGTGGTAAGGAGTGGTTCTGGACTTCGACACTCCCAGAGAAAGCATCTCTTGATCAGACGACTCAAAGTCTCTCCCTTGATCAGAATGGATTCTTTGTGGAGCCCCATAGTGAACAAAAAGTTTTCTACAAGTACTTTGGCCACAGTGGATGCTTTCTGGTCTTTGGTGGGAAAGCTTGCATATCTCGTGAATGGTCAGTGACCACCAGCACATTACTGATATTTCTTTGATCTGACTCCAAACTCAGAAAATCAATACAGACCAGCTCCATGGGTGCACTGGTGGTGATGTTAACAAGGGGGCAGCCCTCTGGGGCAAATGCTTTCTCTGTGTTGTGCTTATCACAAGTTCGAATGTGTTGCTCCACATCAGCCCCATCTTAGGCCAATAGAATCTGGATCTCACCAAGTCAAGTGTTCTGTCTATACCAAGGTGCCTCATGTGGTTGTGCAAGGACCTCAGTACTGAGTCTCGAAGGCAGTGGCAGCACTAGTTGTTGTTGTCTACTTGTCCCCCTCTGTCTACTGTTTCTCTGTATAACAGTTTATTGATCAGTTTCAACTTAGGACCTTCTTTGTATAACAGTGCAGTTCTCAAATCAGTGGAGCGAATTTGGACACATCTTTTCCTGCATAGAGGGCTTCTAAAGCTGCTTTGATCATGGGATCGGGATTGAGCCCAGCCTAATACTGTCATTGTCCAGCTGAGGCAGTGCACCAATGTCTATTGCAGAAAAGTGGCAATAAGCAGCAGGTATGCACCCTCAGAGGCTCCTGGCACCATGCAGTCCACTGCGTCTGTGGACATTTGTTCCTCCCTGTCAAACTTCCGCAGAGTGCCCGAATGTCGTGGTTCTGCCAATCGACCCAATCATTCTGGGGAACAGGCCTCGGGAGAGAGCATCAGCATCTATGTGGTTCAGACCTGCTCGGTATTCGAGAGCATAGTCATATGTAGATAATGCAGAAAGCTACTATGGCCAGTGGCATCCAACTTAGCTGAGGTCTGCACATGGTCAAAGGATTATTGTCAGTTTTACTAGTATTTTAGCCCCATACAAGTACTCATGGAATTGGTCAACAATAGCCCACTTCAAAGCTAGGAACTCTAACTTATGTACAGGATAGTTCTTTTCGGATGGGGTCAGGCTACTACTGGCAAAGGCCACTGGTCTCAGGCCATTCTCGTGCTCTTGGTACACACAGCCCCAACCCTTGCAAGCTAGCATCAGTGTGCAGGACATAAGGTTTTCTTGGATCGGCATAGCCAGCACTGGAGCATGGGTAAGTTGATATATGATCTCATGAAAAGCAGTCTCACAATCAGGAGTCCAGCGGCCCCAAATATCTTCACTCGGATGAAAATACACTCTTTCAGTCTTGAGGACGCTGACTTTGGTATTTTTTGTGGGTTGGGGATACCTTGAGTAAGGTTAAGTAAAGGGCGGATCACCTTGAATAGTCCTTGATGAAGCTCCGATAATAACCACAGAATCCCAGGAATCTTTGCAGTTCTTTAGATTTTGGGCTGTGGCCAGGTGGTCAGGCCTTCAACTTTACTTGGGTCGGTCTCTTCCTCGGTGGATACTATGTCCTACATACTTTACTGATGTTTGAAAGAATTGACACTTATCAATGGACAGTTTAAGGCCAAAGTCTCCAGTGGTCCAATACCTTAAATAATCTGTCTCATGTTCCTCCAGTGAGCGCCAAACACAATAACATCATCTAGGTATACCAGGCACTCTAGTAAGTTCATGCCCCACTGCACGCTCCATCAATCGTTGAAAAGTGGCTGGGCACCTGAAACCCTTGAGGCATCCTCATGAATTCATAAGCCAAGCGGACAGATAAAGGCCGCTCTTCACGGGTCCTCTGGGGCCATCGGGATCTGGTAGTACCCACTGCGGAGATCCAGCACAGAGAACCACTTGCTCCCGCTTAGGCAGTCCAAAGCATCCTGAATCGCGGGGCATTGTGTACTGATCAGGATAGTCCGCCGGTTTAAGGTGCGATAATCCACACACATCCTTACTGTTCCATCTTTTTCCTCACTACTACAATGGGGAAGCATAGGGCTTCTGGATTCTTGTATTACACAGCAGCTAACACATCTCTTGCAGATGCCTCACATCATCTATGTCAGCAGGTGCCAGGCGTCGAGACCTCTCACTTAAATGGCTTCGTCATGCAGCCGGATATTGTGCCCAGCTCCTTGCACGATCCTACATCCCATTCCTTTAAAGAAAACACCTGGTCTCTGGCAAGCTTCTCACTGATCCTCACTTTCCATTCTGTTGGCAGCGGGAGTCGTCAAATCAAACAAGTCAGGCTGCTACTCTGTCATTCTTCCTTGAACTCTTGCTGCTGGGTAGCACTGCAGTGTCTGCACAATGCACATTAGCCAGGATGCAACCTCTGTTTACTCGAATGTCTCTTTCAGACACATTATGAACTTGGACCATTACCCTTCTGGCATAAGCATGGGCTCTAGCGGGCAAAATATTACTTGACCAGCAGTCCTCTGCAATTTCCTATCGCCTGGTGCATCCAACATTAATATTTTTTTCTTAACATCCTTTCTGATACGGACCTCTCCCTGTAAGGTACACTGGGCATTTGCGCCAGGATCAGAGACTCAGGATCTTCTTCCATACAATTCCAACCGGTTCCTCTGGTTCTGTTTTTCAGCATCTCTCTGTGCCTCATAGGCCTTCTTAATTGTAGCCGGAACTCTTAAAGCTCTACTAGTCTTTGACCCTGTTTTCATAACACAACTGTGCCAGCCTTCCGAACATATGAGCATTTGTTCCAATCAACAAAGGGACACCATCATACAGCCCAGTGGGGGACACACTAAGGCTAGGGTCTCTATTGTTCGCCACTCAGCCACGGAGGTGGGGAAAGACAGCCAAATTCGGATATACCCGGAATAGGGGTAGGCCTTCTCACTTAACCCCATACATGCAGTCCTTCTAATGGTTGTAAGGTACGTCTGACAAATGCTTCTGATACCAATCCTGGAACATAATTGTCACTTGGGAGCCACTGTCTAATACAGCTCTTGTAGACACTCCATTCACCTTTACAGTGGTCTCATGAGGGACCCACTATTCTGGACCAGTCTGGAGAGGTGTGTAGTGGGGCTGGGCAACTGACCTTGCCACAAGGGACGTGAATTAGCATTTTGGTGCCCTCACTGGGATCATGTGTGCACCTCTTAACCACTGATTTCTTCTCCAAGCTCCTTGTAGCCTATATGCAACTTTGTCAGTGTCTTTGGGGACTGGCATTCCCTTTTCTATGTGCCCATCTTTCCCACAATTATAGCAAAACATACTTCTGGAGTTTGAGCTGGCGAGGCGCCACACTGGGAGCCAGAGGCGGTATTACTAACTGGAAACCTGGGTGCCATCTCTGTCTGCTGACGTGATAAGCATTTGGAGACATCTCGTCAGTTTCTCCACTTCCATGGTCAAGGAATTGAGTTTGAGCTGTTATCAGCAGGAGGATACACGGGTGGGTACCTCACCCCATAGCAGATGCAGTCGGATATAGGCTGGGGGTCTGCATTGCAGGCGTGGCCTTCATAAAGGGACTGTTTTTGAATTCCCGGATCTCTCTCAACAGTTCGCCCCCATTGTGGCATATCTTTTTCCTTGTCAGAGCACTCATTGACTGTCAACCTCTGCCCTGAACTTCACTTTGATGGGTCACCTCAGTCACTTCGGTCGTAGCCACAGCTGTTGGTGCAGGTACCTCCCGAGGTCGCCTTTTTCTCAACTCCTCGAATTTCTCTATTAACTCTATCATAGGAGGGTGGGGATTCAGTCGATTTGCCAGGCGTAACTGGGCAACAGCAGTTCTGAGAAGGGGCAGACTTAGGATTCTGTCCAGTCTGGTTCGGGTCCAGTTCAATCGCTGGCAAACTACCCTTTCGAGCATTCTTGCAACAATTTTTCCAGCCGAGAGACATACACAGCCAACAACTCCCCTTGGTACTGTTGTGCATTTCTTACTCTCACCATAGGTCCTCATCAGAATCTGGGCTCCCATACACATTCTCCAAGGCCTCAAGATAGGCCTGTGCAGTCGCTTCAGGTTACTGGCCCGTTGGTGCACGGATGGTAGCCAGGGCGGGACCTCGGAGGCTCTCACTAACCCTCTTTCGGCTTTTCTTCCGAGCATTGCCATTCTAGCACTTGGGGGGCAACATAGTCTATCCAGGTCTCCCAGTCATCCTCCCTTGGGGGTGGGGAGGGTGCCAGAGAAGATCCTCAACCTTCGGTAGGAGTCGTGACTAATGGCAGGTGCAGAAATAGGAGTCTGCATTGGTTCAGCCACCATTACGGGCACTGGAGCAGGAGAGGGTGTTGGGGGAGGAACACCCCCAGGTGGCAAGATAGTTTCTTCAAGTCCTCCACAGTTTTCCCTCTCCAGCAACCATTCAGCAAATTTCTCCTCAAAAGTTTAGATAGTGGTGGGGGCTGATTCTCCGGTCTTTACTGTCCTAGTTATCACTCCAAGCAGTGAGGGCTCCTCTGGGGTAATGGTCTGTGGCACTTTGGAGCTATCTATGGGATCCTTAAACTCTACTAGGGCCAGGAAAGTGTGGGTGAGCAGATTAGCATGCTCGACCCACCACCACAGGGTTTTGTAAACCTTCCACCTTGGAAAGTACTCCCTGCACAGTGTCTGATTGATACCCAGGGGATGTCCAGGATAAGCATAGCATTTTGGGGTCGATCCTCCCCAGTACACCACTCCACCAGCCGGTGCACAGCCACTTCTGTCGGGTACCCATTTTTTCTTAACAGTGGTTCGTGAATATGGCCACTAGAGGACACACAATCCCAGCGGTGAGCCTCCAAGATGTAACCCCTAGATGGCGCTATCCCAGGGCTACTACCCTGCCTGATTTGCCACTAACAGGTTGAGGGGCCTGGATCCAATGGCGGTGCCTCCACCCGAGGTCAGGTTTGCAATAGTTAAACTAACTCTGGTCACAGCCCTCTGGGACACTGCAACCCCTTTCTTCCCACTAGTGGCCCACACAATATATCAAATTACCTTCACAGTATACACTTACCCCCAGGTCTGGTTCCGGCACTGGGACCTCCTGTGAAATGAGATACAGTGCAACAATCACAGTACAGTACTTTAACATAGACAAATACCTCAGGCAGTATAACTTTGCTGAAACAAGCAGCTCTGATTTATTTAGGGATATAACAAGGACAGGGGAATCAGGTTAATTAGCTTATCACTCTAATAATCTACTTCTTTCTCTGTGCACAGCCTATCCCTATCAGTTACTGTCCCTGGGTACCCAAGCCCTAGTGGCTAGTCCAAACTGTGGCAGCTGGTAGGGCCCTTTCACACAGAGAAAAGGAGAATTAAACAGTCAGCAGTACAGTAATTCCATTTGGATTTAATGTGGCAATTCAACAGGGAGCGACCTGAATTAGTACTCACGACCTCCAAATAAGATAGGGTCCTTCAATGTCAGCAGGGCTCACTTGAGGTACACAAACCTCTTCACACATCCATATACAAGAAAGCACTACACCAGGCAGGCTGCATCTGTATCGATGCAATTACTGCACAATACCGGGAGAACACACAGCAGATTCAGTTCTGACAGACCGAGTGTAATTCAACAATTTCTCCAGTCTTCTCAGGGTGAGCCTGGTTTCTACTCTTCAGAGATCCTTTGATTCTTTTCACAGGACGGATTCAGTCCTAACAAGCTGTTACACAAGCTGCAGACCGGAACTCTGGGCCTTACACACGTTTTTGACTAAAACTGCACACTGAAAAAGCACAGGCTCCTTCCTTCTTCACTGCCAAAGCTCAACTGAACTCCAACCGACAAAACGGGCATTTCCTTTGAGTTCCTCCCAGTTCTTGACTGGATTGGCTGTCACTCACAATAGACTGCTGCTGTTGGTCCAAAAGAGACTGAAGTCTAAACTACATCTCCCAGAGTCACTGCCATACAATCCTCTTGTGGCTGGCTCAGATTATGAGTCAAGTTCTGGATTCGTCCAAGGCACCATTTTAGAGCTAGCTTACCCACACTGATTGGTCCAGTTCAGCAGTTCAAAACTAGAATGGGGAACTAGCAGACACAGTTCTGACTGCAAAGAAAGCAGGTTAGACAAACTGTAATTTCATTATTACTCTAACTAATTTCTGGCAAACAGTTACATCTTTCAATAGGTTCCCTTTGCACTCTAGTGACTGCAAAATGAAGTGAATTGGCAGCAGCTCGAGTGGTACTCAGAGAGCACACAGTCCCCCATACAACTAATTATGTCTGCAAGCAGACAGCTCTTAAAGAGACAGTACCAGAGGCTCTAAAACACTCACTGATAAATGGCTTAAATACGCAAACACCATTCAGGCTTGGAGCATTCAAGCAAGCTCCTAGAAGTCTTTTGGGAACCCCCATTTGTAGGGGGGTTACACCAGTCTATACTGAACACATCAGTGAACTCATTCCCCCGAATCACTTCCTGTCCCTGCCCAGCCTGAGGAATTGCAGGAGTTCTGACTGCCCTTACCCAAGCCGACTGCTGTATTAACAGTATATTATCATGCAGATTATTGAGCAAAAATAGAGTTCCTTAGTAGTATTTTAGCAGTCAATCAGTTTAGCATTCAGTTTAGTACAGTCATTCTGAGCTGATTCTAATGTTAAATACTGCTAACCATGTTTACTGTTATTAATAGTCATTAGCAAGCCGGCCTGGTGGCGCTGAGGGCTGAGGCGCTGGATGCCTTACCTCATACCACGCCAGCGACCCGTGTTCAGGAACGAGCACAGGTCATCTGGGATCAGCCAGGGAGGAGAAGGATGGAGTGCCCAGTGGCTGATCTCCTTCTCTGGGGGGGTTATTTTCACTCTCCCGCCGCAATACCGCCATCTGGGGGAGCTTGTGTGGAAGGTGCGGTAGTTGAGGGAAGCAGTGAGGAGATTGGGAAGATGTCAGCAGAGGGGCAGAGCAGGAGGCACGTCTCAGCATGCCTTCTAGCTTATTGGTCCTCATTGCATGCCAACATCTGGGGACAAACAACGGAAAAAAAAATCTCTGTCTCTCCTAGGTGACGACACCTCACTGCTCGTCTTTGGCTCATCAAGGCAGACTCCACTGTACCAGCCCAACATCACAGTATGTATGGCTCTAGAGAGGTAAGAATGGGGGGTCCCTCCTTACCATACCCGTGGGGGTAACCAGGCACTTCAGGTTAGTGAAACTGTAAATTAGGGGCAGACCACGATGAGGGTGGATCGTGCAAGAGAGGCTGTCTGAGAGAGTGGAGAGAGGAGGCAGTAGGGGCCCATAAATACAAGGTTAAAAACAAAGTCATTAGCAATCATAAGCAGTATAAAGATTCCAGAGAATGACCCATACAGAACTGCAGTTACCAGCGCTTTTTGAGTGCTAGGTGTTGAGCATAAACTAAACCAACACTCAACAAAAACTCAACTTGTGCAGTTGAATGCTTTCTGAGTATTTAAATTAGTAACTGAGTACTGTTTCAGGATTTTAGTTTCAGAACATGTTAATTACAGATGCATTTGATCACAGATTGAGATTTTAAACTTTCGAAAGCACTCAACAAAAACTCAACTTGCCAGATTGCAGGCTCATAGTCCCCATCCTCCAACAACTGCAGCTGTATACTGATTCCACTCAGCCTTGGCTCTTAGTACCTGAAGACCCACAAGACAGCCATGGAATCTGGTTTCCCCTCCCCAGCTGCAGGCTCCCAGACCCATCCCCAAGCCCATGCTGGGACTCCGTACACTGCCCACTACAAGTGGGTGTCAGTATGATCACTTCTGGCTTTTAGCAGTTACAAGAAGTTAGCCCATCATTCATCAATGTTCATCAAATGCAAAAGGACACTGCTGTGTTGCAGGACAGTAATTACCTTTATTGAATTCATTGTCATACACTTTCACAGCTCATACTTCACAGATGACCTATGCATTTTTTCTAAGTGTGATGTCAAGAATGCAAAACTCTCTATTTATAGTGCTTAATGATAAGACATTTAAAGGGGCAATGTCATTTCCCATCAAGATGCTTATATACAGTAAATACGGTGTGTGTGTGTGTGTGTGTGTGTGTATAATTTTTTTTTAATCATATGAAGGGGCTGGACCAGTGGTGCTCAGGTATTGAGGCGCTGGATACCACATGTCACTCTACATTGATGACCTGAGTTTGGAAGTGGATTCCAGTTGCTGGGGCCAGCTCGGAAGGGGAGAGAATGAGCTTGGGACTGCTCTCCTTTCCAGGAGGGAGGACTTGTATGCCCAACCTCTGACTGGTAATAGCACAGGCTAGGGTGGCACAGAAGAGGTACAGTGGGCTGGTGATGCTTTCGTGCCTCTACATGCGTGCCTCACAATGGCTGCAGAAGGGATGGGAGAAACTGGAAAATGGAAGCTGGCATTTCAGTAAAGCCCTGCATGTTTGTCTGTGGACCCGTACTGCCACACTAACCATGGTCTGAACTAGACTGTCCCAGGTGGGGGGTGGGATTATGGACCTTCCTCCCTCCCTCTCTCGGCCCTGCCATCAGGGAATCTTTGGTGGCACCCCTCCATGAGGTGGCCCTGGGGCACACAAACACTGATCTGTAGGGTGAGGAACAGTGCTGGGAAGCCCCCCAAAACATCCCGCTCAGCAGAAAAAAAAGCAAACTGTGATGAGCTGCAAAGTGCTTTTTTTGCCATCTTCTGGTCACCATCTGTCCAACCCTGCCACCTAGCCCCCCTCTCCAGGGATTTACCCACCCCTCTGGAATGCATCTTGACTTACACCCAGGGCGAGGCTGTTGGCGAGGGACTTCTCATAGAAATACGTAAGTTGTCAGCAGAAAAGGACCTCTTGGCCAACCTAGAGTGGCCTAAAATGCCTTCTTACTGTGCTATAGCAGACCCTACTCTCTCCCCAAATGGATGCTGCTTCATGATCCTGGGAAGGGGGGGAGAGCCTAAGTTGGTTGCATGGGTCTAGCTGAGGTGGACATCCTCCTGCGTGGCCGATGTTGTCTTTTCTGAATATGCAGATCCCCAGGGAGGCATGGCATGCAATAACACAGAGTGTTGGATGTCTGACACTCCTCCCAAAGATCTCAAGCACCGGCTGTCAGACCCCAGTTTCCACCACTGGTTGGTCAAAGCCAGATGCTTCCCTCACCACTATAGAGGAGAGCAGTCAATGAGTCATTCAATCCTCCTTTTCCCCAGCTGGTCCTCTGACATTCTGGACTCACTTCCAAACCCAGAATGTCAGGTCCCAAGTGAAAGCTATACCGCTGCATTGGCAGGCTGGCAAAGTTAAACTGTAAAGTGCTCAGCTGTGCTCTTCATTAATTTCGCTTGGCAATATTGACAAACTCACAATAATAAAATAAGGCAAATAACGCAAATGATTTTTTGTAGCATTTTAACGTGTGCTCCTCACATACCGTATTTTGCCATTTGTATGCATCAATATTTGGTTTTACTCACCAGTGTTCAAAAGGAGCAGTACTCACTCTGAATATATGTTATCAGGGCCCTACATGGCACTGCACAATGTTGTCTCACATGTGACACAGTACAATGTCTGTATTGCATGAGGCAAAGTGCTGTGTCAGCATCACCATGGCACAACATAGTGTTAAACAGTAGTATGCCACATGGCAGTGTTGTGTCAGCATTGCTTGTGGCACAGTGATGTACTAACAGTGCAAGTGGCATAGCTTACTGATGACAATGCACAGTGTGGTGTTGGCAGTGTACGTAGCACTGCACAGTATCTGCATGTCATCTAGCAAAACGTGATACCTGCATAGAATGTGGCACCGAGACTGACAGCAGTGCACATGGTACTGTGTGGTGTTAGCAGTGCATATTGAACTGCAGAATGTCAGCCCTGCAACTGGCACATTGCTGTGTCAGTGCTGTTTGTAAAGCACTATGGTGTCTGCACTGCACGTGGCCTAACACGGGCTGCCACTGAACGTGGCCCAGCAGTGTCTGCACTTCATATTATAGAACACATCTTTTTACAGTGCATGTGGCACAGGGAAGTGACAGCAGTTCTCATGACACAGCAAAGTATCAGTAACACATGTTGCATAGTAAAGTAATAGTACTGCACGTGACACAGCATGGTACCAGCAGAGCATGCGCAGGGACAGTGCAGTGACACTGGTTGGGAGCACATGCGGTACAGCCACAGCAAAATGCCATGTGTAGTGCCTGCCACAAGGGTTGGTTGTCTCAGGAGCCTGCCATCTCTGCCGCGTGGAATTAGAGGGGGTATGGCCATTCCATATGCTGGGAGGAGTGGTTGCAGGTGAGATAAGCCTGAGGTACGTGTGTCACTCAAGGATGGCTTCTACTCCCTTAAGCTGCCTGCATCTGTTCCCATGAGCTACTTTGCACAATTGCTAGACACATAGCATCCCTCAGTAAAAGCACAGTCTGTGGGTCTGGACCCTCTCAAACAGCCTCTTCCCCCAACCCAAGCAGAACCTCCTCCCAGTACACAAAGCTGAGCAGCCCTTCTCTGCAGCTGCAGGGGGTAGCTTGTCTGTGGGAGAGGGGTTCCTGCTGTTTGGCGGGGCAGAATACAGTAGTGCCTCCAAGTAGCAGTGTTCAGGAGCCCTACCAAAAGAAACTGCTCACCAGGTATCTCAGGCAGAGCATGATAGTATGCTTATGATCCCCTTTGGACCAATTTAGTTTGCCCACAGGAGAGAAAAACATGTTTACTTTAGGCATATTCTGACCAAACAAGTTGCCAGTAGCCTCAGCAATCCCCACTAGCAACTACTGTGTCTAGTAAATTGTCCCACAGCTTGAGAATCACCTGTGGCAGATTGGTGATGGCAGTGACATTGTGGGTAACCATACAACATCATGTGTCCCTACACAACAACCTGAACTGTAGGTGGCCATTGAGAGAAGCTGGGAGGGTGCAAAAGATGGAGAAAATGCCTCAGTTGGATGGCACTCAGGCCCCCCTCGCCCCAGGAGGAATACTGTTGTTGCCCTCTTGGATTTCATGCCCCATTCCCATTTTCCTTTGTAGTTCCAACTTAATTTCTTTGACTCCCCTCTCCATTACAAGACATCCTCACTTCTTGTTCATTACTGTAGTCTCCTATTAATACTATCCCTTTCACTGTTGCACCCTCTCTCAAGTCCCCCTTTTAGCCATATAATCATGTTTTTTTCTTTTTTCTTTTTTTTTTTTGTGATGCACCTCCGTTTGCCATCGTCCCCTTTGTCATTTCCAGTAGCTGAAAATAACTTGTACAGCCACTAGTGGAGCAGAGCTAAAGTCCATCTGCCTGACAATATTTTCTGTAGCCCAGAACAATTCATTCCAACAATGTTTTGTCATGCACATAGTTTTCCTACCTTTTAGTTGTTCCTACTTTTTAGTGTTGGTAGCTTATTTAGGTTCCTTCTAACAAACACAGCAACATGTAGAAAAATATCAAATAGCGAAAAAACAACAAGGAAAAGAAATAAAACAGAATGAATAAGTACATTTCTCTGGATGGGGTTGCATGAAAATATGTCAGTTTGAAACAGCTACAATACACATTTTAGGTCCAGTAGGAATATTCCACAGGCACATTGTGTACCTGGGGACCCTTTTCATTGTGGCACTAAACCATAAGGGTTCAGGATGGAATGTGCACAACTCAGCCATTGGAATAGGCATGCTTCAGTGAGTAATCTAGACCAGC